>JARHVA010000047.1:3300000-3998125 GCA_037957365.1 Torreya grandis | reverse complement strand
TGGGACACGCATCCCCCTTACTAGGAAATAAAAGTTCGTTTTTGTTTCGGAGGTCGGCATTATTATTTACCCCAATAAGATTCACGGGACCCTCACAATTGTTAGGATCAGAAACTTTTAGCATGCCCCCATCTTTTAAAACATTGGATCCCACATTAGCAAGATAGTCGGTTGACCGATTTATTTCCATGAAGAAATAAATTCGAAATTTGCAGAAAGTCTACTTGCATCATAAGACTGGATTCTCCACTTGGCACCCCCTTTTTTATTCGCAACATTTATGATGATTTGATAATCACCTATAACTTCTAGCTGATAAATATTTCAGTCCATGGATACTCTTAAACCTTTGATAATGGCCCCAGCCTCAAAAACATTGCTGGTGGCAGAATGAATATTCACAGCAAAGAGCTTGACTACATCACCCTGATGACATCTTATTATGCCTCTAGCACTAGAGACATCTGGATTTCCCTTCGAGGCTCCATTGAAGTTGCGATTGAATTTGTTACTACCCTGGGCTTTCCATTTTTCTTCAAGCTGCTTATTATTTTTCTTACCATTGTCAACCATCAAGTTCCAAAGGAGCCCTTAAATGAATGTCTTTCAGTTTCAACTATTTTTCTTTTAGGAGAGAAACTTTAGATCTTAAAATTTCTTGAAAAGAAGATTCCAGTTTTGTAAGTCTCTTTCGAAAATTATTATTGTTATTATTATTAATTTTTTGGGAGGGGTCACAACTGTGCAGGTGAGAGCTTTCTAGCTTTTCACCTTCGATCAAAACCTTTCCAAGCATACAAGGCCCACAACCTGGCTCAGCGAATCGTTTCAGTGAATCAGGCGGAATTCATGGGCCCACCTTAGTTGTAGTGTAGTGCAGCATAAGCACAAAAAAAATTAAACAATAAATTACCACACCATATCTCTAGATTAGATTTTTCTGTATATTTCATCTGATGCAACTCCCCTGCTTAGCAAAGGCAGATATAATAAATCTGCATACGTTCAATTATATTTCTCTTAAAAATATAAAAGTAAGAATTTGTGCAGTGGATGCAAATTCCCTGTCTAGTAGGGACAAGGAAGATAAAAATACCAAATATTTTTTTTCCAAGACATTATGTATGGCAAGGTGACACTGCTGTTTGAATTTTTCTTAGAGTGTATGGGCTGATGTTTTTATTCAGATCGGTCTGTCTCATTTAGCTGATAAACCTTGGCAGTTTTTGTTTCATGGTTGCAGAAAACTAGACAGCTACCTGCTGATACACCCACAGTCTTAAGCCAGGTCATTCTCTTGTCATGTTACCAATTCAGCTTTATTAAGTTAAAAAAAGTTTAAGGTAAATTAAACATTTCAATTGATTTTTTTTTAAAGGCGGACAGGCCATTCTTCTTGAAATGTAAGATATGTGAGTTGCAGATGTTTTTAAAAATTTCTTCTCTGTGCCAGATTACTAAAATCCTTAGGTATAGTTCATCTCTTAAAAGTTTGCATATCATGTCCTTTTTTCTTGTTATTGATAATCAAGGCTGGGTGTGCATTGTTGTCATTTTCTGCCACATAACAGTGAAATATTTGACTTATTCAAATGAATTGGTAAAAATATACTTTTTCAAATAAATTAGTTACCATATTTGTTTGCTATCAAAGTGGAATGTTCTTAAGATCTTACACATCACATTCTTGATATTCATGGTAATTACATTTGTTTGACGCCTGTCTCTGCAATATAACTTTTCTTTTTATATTTTTTTGACTCAAAAGGGGGTAAAAATTTATTAAGCACCAAACAAGAAACCAATTACAATATTTTCTCCTGATCCACCATTTGGACCAGCCTTTGACACATATTCTCCGGAAGCCTATTCAGCTCCGTGATGTTCCAGGGTGTCCCATTTTCCGATGCCCACTTGGCCAAAATGTCCGCCACACCATTCCATTCCCGTGGAATGTGTTGAAAGGAAATCGAATTTAAGGACTGACTTAATTGCCTAATCTGTTGAATAATGGCTTTTAAATTCCACTCAGCCTTATCAGAATTATCCTTATTTAACAGATTAATTACAACCTGAGAATCCGACTCACAAATGACGTTGAGATGTCCGTGAACACAACAAAGTTTCACAGCCTCCAGAATAGCCTCGGCTTCCATCTGATTGTTAGTGTGATAGCCTCTGTAAATGGAAAATAAAAATTGTAAGTTACCTGTGCTATCTCTCCCAATTCCTCCAATACCGGCCGAGCCTGGGTTCCCGCGAGAAGATCCGTCGGTATTTAATTTAAAAAAGCCTTCCACAGGTGGCTTCCAGCGTCCAATTCTATTAACAGGCCGAACCTGTCTCATCCTCCTATTCGCCAAGCTACTGCCTATAAAGTCCGTTCCAGCACTGTGGGGGATAACACCCAGGCGCCTCCAAACAGCCGCCTCTTCCAGCACGTCGGTAGAGTCCGTCGCGCCCCTAGCCGATATGGTTTCTTGGAGAGCATTGGTGATCTTAAGCCACAGCAAATCCAACTCCAGCCTCTCTCCCCTGAAGATGCGTCGGTTCCTTTCGAGCCACAAGTGCCAAAGAATGAAGGAATGCCCCACCGCCCAGGCATTCTGAAGCAGGGCGTTTTTGATAGGCGCTTCTCCCAAACGAGACCAGAATTGACTAAGATTAGAAACGTGCCTGCAAGAGACATTCCACGCCCTCCACCACAGGTGCCATACTTGAACAGCAAAAGAACATTGGAAAAAGAGATGAACTCCAGTTTCCACACTGTTATGGCACAAAAAACACATGGAAGGCCCCTGAATGCCCCTCCTCTGGAGATTGTCCCAGGTGAGGCATCTCTTATGCGTGAGCAGCCAAAGGAAAAAGTTACACTTGGGCCAAGCCCAACGGTTCCAAATATAATTACCCCACTGAAACTGACCAAACTCCCTCGATTGCTCGATCAGGGTCCTGTATCCTGCAGCCACAGAATACTGTCCCGTACCATCACCACTCCACGCAAGAGTATCATGGCCCTGAAGCGCACTACACCTTCTATCCTCAAGAACCTGGGATAAAACCATCCTCTCCTCCTCCGACCCTCCAGGCGGCCAATCAGAGGAATGTTTCCACCTGTAGCCAATGCTCGTTCCCAAATTATACGACTCCTTGTAATGTATCACCTTATTCCATCCAGCAGCAAGAAAGGCATCCGCAAGGGAATGCAGATGAGGGTGCGAGAGACGCAACGGTGGCACACCATCCCAGGAGTCCTCCCAGAATAAGGCCTCAGAACCACTGTTGCAGACCCAAAAAACACCGTTTTTAACCAAATGCGCTCCAAGCTTAAGGGTACTCCAGATCATCGATCCTTTCCCTTCCACAGGAGTTCTGGCTATATCATGAATGTTAGTGCCCGGAATATATTTGGCAGTCAAGATTCGGGCCCACAAGGAGGAATAGAAAGTGCACCAACGCCAGTAGAGTTTGGCCGCGAGTGCTTGGTTAACAACAATGGCCGATCGCAGACCAAGGCCGCCCTCTTTCTTTGGACAGCAAACCATGTCCCAATTGATGAGGCTCCACTTAGAACTCTGAAGATTGCCACTCCACAAGAACCTCCTAGAAAGCGCATCGTACTCCTTTAAAAAATAGACCGGCGCACTCTGAACCATGCAGCGGTATATAGGAAGAGCTTGGATAACAGATTGGAGCAAAGTAACTCTACCAGCCGTAGATAGCCATCTATAAGTCCAATGGCTAACCCTCTGTCTCAGTTTATCCAAAATATTTTGCCAAAATAACCTGGGCTGACGTCCCACCACGATGGGGACCCCCAAATAGACCACAGGTAGTGTATGTATCTGAAACCGGAGCGTGGCAGCAATTCTCCTCTGAATAGACTCAGGGGTATTAAAGAAGACTATCGCTGATTTCTGGTCATTAATCCGCTGCCCAGAGGCCGCCAGATAATTATCCAGCGTAGCACGAAAAGCTTCCACTTCCTTTATCCGTGCTTTACCTGCCAAGATAGTGTCATCAACGAATTGAAGATGGGACAAGGTGGTAGCCTCCCCTTGCCATCTCCATCCCTGTATCAAATTCTGGGCCACACGACTCTTGAAGAGCTGCCCAAACCCTTCGGCCATGAGAATAAACAAATATGGTGAGAGTGGGTCTCCTTGTCGAAGACCTCTAGATGCTCTAAAAAGTTCCGTAGGCTCCCCATTAACCAGAACCGAGAAAGAAGGCGTGGCCACACAACTGAACACCCAGTTAATCCAGTCTTGCTTGAACCCAAAGGCCTCCAAAATTTTCCGTAAAAATCTCCAACTAACCCTGTCATAAGCTTTCGCAAGGTCAAGCTTAATAAACATCGCTCTCTCACGGGAAGTACTCATAGAGTGGATAGCTTCTGAAGCTATCACCACTCCATCTAAAATTTGTCTACCAGCAACAAACCCTCCTTGCTCCTCAGAAATAAGATTGGGGAGGAGAACTTTCAGTCTTTGAGCTATAAGCTTAGTAATTATTTTATAAACCACATTGCAAAGCGCAATGGGCCTAAACATCTCAAGCTTGTTTGCCTGTTCCTTCTTCGGAATTAACATCAAGAATGTAGCATTCAGAGCTCTAAGCATTTCCTTGCTTGAGTAGGATTCCTGTATGACACTCAACAAATCTTGCTTAATTATATCCCAATATTCTTGAAAAAAATCAGCCGGGAAACCGTCAGGTCCTGGCGCCTTGCCTCTCTTCATGCTGAACAAAGCTTCCTCCACTTCCGCCACTCCGATTGGCCGCATAAGACCATCATTCATTCTATCATCCACCAAGGATGGTATGCAGGACAGAACATCAAATTCTGCCCTCTCATCCAAAAGTGGTTCGCTAGCAAAGAGTTCTGAGAAGTATCGAACCGCTTCTCTTCTGATATCCTGTGAGGAAGAGAGGTGCGTCCCATCCTGTGAAATGAGAGAAGTAATAAAATTACCATTCCTTCTTCCTTGGACAGATTTGTGAAAGAAGGCTGTATTCTTATCACCCTCTTGTAGCCACTCAATGCGAGCCTTTTGCTTCCAAAAAATCTCCTCTCGCAGCTCCCACTCGGCAAGTTCTTTAGCAGCTCTAGATTCCTCCCTTCGAAGGTCCTCTGAGAGGCCAAAGTCTCTTATTTGCCTAGTTATGCTGTCCAGCTGTTCTTGCAATCTCCTCTTCATACCCTGTAAGTTTCCAAAACAGTTCCTGTTCCAAATCTGCAAATTCCTTTTGACATATTGAAGTTTTTTCAAAAAGGAGTACATGGCTGTCCCATAAGCCGGACCCCCTTGTCTCCACCATTGTTCAATGAGTTCATGTAGGGTGGGGTCCCGGATCCACATCAACTGAAATTTAAATGGGGGCTTTTTTGGACCACAGATCTGACCAATAGAGAGTTTGATGGGCCAGTGGTCCGACCCCCTCCAATCCAAAATCTCACAGGTGAGAGTAAAAGCACTAGACTGCCAAAAACATGAAACTAAAAATCTGTCAAGGCGTTCAGAGATAGCCGCATTACCTGTTCTTCGGTTGCTCCAGGTGAAAAGCCCGTTTACCGGTTTCACATCCGAGATGCGAAGTGAAGCAGCGTTATAGCAAAGACACTCCGAGGAGGGGCTTAGACGGTTTATCCCACCTCTCTTCTCTTCCAGGCTCATTATTGCATTGAAATCACCTGCCACAATCCACGGCAAGAACGGAAAACATTGGCGAACATAGCGGATATGCGCCCACAACTGTTGCTGCCCCTCAATGTCCCCTGGGGCATACACAGTGGTAACCAAGCACAATTCCCCTGTTTCCAAAGAAGAGGCTGTCATTGACAAAGCCGAAATACTGGAAATCCAATGTAGAGGCAGAATTTTCCTTTGATCCCATCCCATAGCAATACCTCCTGAGCTCCCTCTGGCTCCTACACATTGCCATTGCCCATTACTCCAGATGTTAGGCATACTAGCAAATAGAGAATCCACTGAAAGTTTAGTCTCTTGTATACAAAAAATGTCCGGTGAGTGCTCCCACACCAATCTACGGATAGCTTTTTGCCTGGGGCAGCTATTCAATCCCCTTGCATTCCAAGATAAAACTATCATTGGGTGGATTGGGGAAAATGCTCCTCTAAGGTCTTGACAACCCCAGACTCCACCAATAAATCTCCTGTAATTTTGAGTTTGTCCTGGTCTTTTCGCCTCCCCACTTTGGGAGCAGCCGATGCAGAGGCCTTTTTGAATTGTTTTTGCACTAATCCAAGGGCCAAAGCCGGACTTTTATCTTTTCTTGCAGACTCTCCTTCCTTCAGTAAATCTGCCCATCTCACTTCCTTCTCATTCAAATCCTGCAAATCAGCCGGTTGTCCTGCCTCCAGTCTCAGGGGATCTTCCAGAAGCTCTTGGTCCATTCTACCCTGTCCGTCTAAAAGTGTTGGGCATTGGATCTGCTGTCCCACCTCATTACCAGTGTCATGCATCACAAAGCCCTCTTCAATGATCATGTTGTCCAGTGCCTCAAACCTGTTAAAACCCTGATCAATCTGCCTCTCAACAATTCCTCTTCGTTGCCCTCGACCTCTAGCACGCTTTCGTACTGGTACGAAGTCCTCCATTCCACTACTGAAGACATCAGCTGCGCCCTGCGTCGAGTTCCCCACTGCTGGGTTTTTCCCTTTGCCCAACCTATCCGGCTGGGTTTTAACTCTATCATTCTGACCTGCAGTCCCAGCCCCCTTTCCGTTCGCGACGGTAGAAGGCGTTGCTGAGTCTGACATTGGAACTTTATCTTTGCTAACCTGGGGGCACTGTCGGTGCAGGTGGCCATAAACATGGCAAATTCTACATCTGAACGGAATTGATTCGTAGTCAATCTGTTGAATCCATTTCAGTGAGCCCATGTAAATTTCTAACGAATCCGGAAGAGGCTTGCTCAAATCCATGTCCACACAGACCCGAGCGTAAGTAATGAATTTCCTGTCCAGAGATTGATGGGCTATCGCTGTTGGTGTGCCCAACATAGCCGCTATCTGTCTGAGGATGTCCTCCCTCCAGAATTCCAACGGCAACCGTGGGAGACGCACCCAAACCGGGACACACGCTGGCAATTCCTCAGCCGTATTGAACCCTGAATGCCATGGTTTGAGAAATAGACCTACTCTTTCATAGAAGTAAGGTCCCCCTTCAAAAATACGATTACGGTCTGTAACAGAGGAGAAACTCACCATGAAGTAGTTATTCCCTGCTAACATAATATCAAAGTCTCCATTGACTGCCCATGAGCGCCTGATCCATGCTTCCAGAGCTGCCTGAGGGATGCGTATGCCTAGGAATTTACAGATCAAGGTATGTGAAGACAGGTATTCAATGTCTTCCTGTATTGTCTCCTGAGGAATGACCAAAACTGGGCGGTCCTGCCTTCTCAGAAAGCACCCATTGACTTTATTCAGTTTCACTCTGTCGCTGGAATAAAAGGTTGAAGAATCTGCCCTGTTGTCCCCAAGAAGCGCAGCCTCTGCCCTGGGTCCAGCCGACGGCACACCAGTCGACTGGTCGGTCGCGTGCCCTTCTCCCTCCGCGGCCATCGTCCCTCCCAAAAAATTTATTAATTTTGTAATTGTCAACTTTTCTTTTTATATTAAACACAAACTTTGTTTCCATTTTATCCAGAAATTGAATATTCATTACCTGAAGGTTCTGTAGCCAAAAGTAACCGACTTTTGGCACCGATATGTGTTTCAGATAGAAATATTGTCATCGGGAATATTCGGACATGACAAATAATAGGATTTCTCAGAAGGGATTCTTATGGGATCAAAAGCCAGAAATCAATTTATACTAACATAAAATGTTTGCTTTCTGAGATAGAAGGTGAAACTGATAACTTGCTGTTATTCAACTAAGTCTACGCAATCTCTCTTCAGAGCATACAAAATTGGAATTCCAGCTTTTGTACCAGTCCATGGTGTTTGTAGTAGAATCTGAAGGTGTTCCATCAATATTTTCCTTGTTGCGGATGGTTTGGAGACCACTGAGTTCCTCTATGTCTTCTCTGAAGCCCTTGGTTTGCAGATGCTCTTGTAGGGTTTCTTCCACATATTTAGGATTAGAAAGCATCTATACAGAGTATATAGGTTTAGGTTATCATTATCTGGAGGAAGAGGCTGTCTTCTGACCAAAAATAATGCCTCTTGTCAAGATCTGTTGAGTGATTGTTTTGGAAACACTGTTTTACATGTAAATTTAGCTTGCCAATCATTAGTAATGTTCTTGAGCTTAAACAGTGTGGGATTTGTTATTTCTGAAGTGTGTTACATTTAAGGTTTGATGAGAGGGCCATTTATCTCCACTGTAGCTATCAATACCTGAATGATTTTCATGTTATTTCTGTTGAGAACTGTCCTTTTCTTATTGGTTCATTTAGCCGCCAGGCACAGTGTTAAGGTCTTGTTCTCCAAATGTGTATAACAAGGCAAAAAAATAAAATAAAATAAAACAATATTGTTATTGTGCATTCATTTCTATTCAGTCAGGTGTGGTAATGACCAAGCATAGAATTGTTTGTATAGGGCATTCCCTCCAACTCTGCAGGAAAGATATTTGGTCAGTCAAATCTCCCATGTAATTCCTCCTTCAACGATCAATGCCAGACACTCATAACTTTATCCTCTGTACAGGTACATAACTAGCATGTGATTCTACCCCTTCACCGTATGCCTATAGACACAATATAACGTTTTCAACTTGGAGTCCCTTATTGCAAAGGGCAAGAGAATGTAGGTTTGTGCTCATAGGCACGGTTTCTTCCTCAACCTAGTTGGAATTTCACTACCCATAGATGTGTTAAATATGAGTAATCCTGTTATATTCCTGAAAATAAAATCTAGATATGTCTCTAGTCAATTATAGAGAAAATAAACACACACTTAAATAGGTAGCTACCATTGTCCATTAACCAGGTAACCAAGTGATCGGGATGGGATACCGCTATAATCATTACCGTGTTTAATGTGCATTCCAACTTAATACATTACCCTGGGCGATAATTGACCACAATTTAATGATGATCAAGATACTCTGCAATAAGAAACCACACATGTATAATCATAGATTGGATTAATAAACACATATGCAATCATCATAAATGCATTCATAGACAAAGAAATGGAAAAGAAAACCAGAAAATTTACATTGCCATTGGTCATCAAGTTTTTGGGTAAATGAGTCATAAAGGGGGGAAAGAAAGAATCCATAATACAGTCAAAACTCGATAGAAAATCAGGTCCAGTTTATTTCCCAAATTGGGTTAAAAATTTAGGTAGCGGCCCTTATTTTGCTCAATATGCAAGCAGAAAGCTCAAAATTCAGGTCTCAGTCCAAATATGCACAATAAATGCAAGACGCAATCATAAATATCCATACTGCCCTCATTAAATTTTCAAGAACACTTATAAATGCATGCTTTTGCAACATAATATGTGGTTGTTCTCTTTGTAGGGTCATAAATTTGCTTTCAATGTGCAATGAAAGCTTAAATGTGATTGTGAATACAAGTCATTGAAACAAAAATTCAAGTCATTCTCCTTAGACCAAAGACCCAAAATCAACAGAAGAAAAGTTCATACAGCCTCGCCAGAGAGGAGAAAGATGTTGAAATGAAAGAAATGAGTCATTTGGATGGTGAAATATGATGAAATACACAAGACGAGATGTATGGTAATGCAATGTACGCTAATTTATAATATCTCCAGAAATAATACCCCTAAAGTAGGGTTACACCTTACAATACTCCTTAATGAAGGAATCACTCCACAAGATCTCCTATTAGGAGAGCCGAATCAACCACCCAACTACATTACTCATTATCTCAAGGCTCCATACTCAACATGATTCGTTTACAACAATATTGCTATAGAATAAACTTTATTGGTTCTTGCATCTTCAAATAAAAGTTTTGATTTTTTGCAGGTGGCTTTTCGCTTAATAATACCTTGCTTCCTTATGTCAAAGGTAAAATTTGACAAACTCAATGTGACATGTTCATTATCTACCATGGAGAGATTAATAACTGTTGCAAATCTTTGAGATATTTAGTTTGCTTCTGTTTTTTTATCTGGCACGCATAAAACTTTATAGTCACAAAATTGATACAATTGATTGCTTCCATGTAGGTCTCCAGAACAATTGCATTTCAACCTCAAGGAAATATTCTTATAATTCCATTTATCGGTATCATGCAAGTAAGTTCTTCGTGAATATTTTATGAAATTGAAAAACTGACTTGTCTTTGATGTGGATATTATTATTTTTTGTTAATGAAAAGTTGCTTTTTTGGTATCTATAAAATTGTGTGCTGTCATTTTATTAATTTTTTTTTTGAACAAATCAGATATTTGTGGGAGCAATGTTGGGTAAGGTGGCAATCAGGTTCATGAGAAAGGATACCTATCTAAAACGAGTAAATGCTTCAAATGTCTCCTTATGTACAAAAGATCTTACTAAAGAAGATGTGAAATTGGCCAAGAATGACGCTCTTGTTATTGCGGCTTGTACATTTGGCAACACGGTTACCCTTCCTTTGGTACATCTTTCTGTCTCTGGTTAGTTGCATTGATGATTAAAATAAAATATGCAATTTTAATT
Source organism: Torreya grandis (assembly GCA_037957365.1). Classification (NCBI taxonomy): domain Eukaryota; kingdom Viridiplantae; phylum Streptophyta; class Pinopsida; order Cupressales; family Taxaceae; genus Torreya; species Torreya grandis. Next base: position 3,987,476 of record JARHVA010000047.1, on the reverse strand, counting down.
TTGAATGCGTTGGTTAATTGGGGGCTCGACCCCTATCTCTATATGGATATGGGGCACTCCGCTCTAGATATATGGGCGGCCTAGCTGAACTAGAACAACTGGAAGGTCGAGTGGAGCCCTATATATATAACTGGGAATAGAGTCTGATTGGTTGGTGCACTTGCCCATATACATAGATAGAGGGTCGGAATAGGACCCTCTATATATATATGGCAACACGACTATATGGAACTTCCTTGACTATTGTGTGATTTGTTTTTTGAACTTTAAACAGGACTTGCACAATCTATTAACATGCTTTGGTTGCTAGGTTGTTCATTTTTTATTGGTTTGGCTGTTCAATCAAACACTTCTTCATATTTGTTTTTGATGTACATTTTTTTTTGATAAATAAAAAATGCATTAAATGGAAAGTTTCCAAGTTACATCTTACAAATATGCAAAGATTCCTCTTTTCTAAAAAACAAACAGCTGCTTTTTCCTATCATAACAAGTTTTTCTATTTGCACACATGCAAAGATCCACAAACATCTTTGAATGCATGAAAATATCCACAAGCATCTTTGCATGCATGCAACTCTTAAGAATTTGCATACATGCCTATTTTACGGTAGAACATGCATGCATCTTTTTAACAGAACACACATGCATGTTCTTCACTCTTAAACCGAAAGTAAGCAAATTACTGAATTAACCATTAATAACGATTTTTTTTTCCCTCCAAACTTGTTGGGATGATTTGAAATTGCAAATCTTGTCCCTCTTCTAGATTTGAGGTTCAATTAATTTCATTCGGAGAAGGGCTTCTTTGATCCTTTTTCCTCTTCTTTGTTGGTTTTTGACTTTCTTCCAGGGAAAACTCTGTTTTCCCATCCATGTTGTTCACAGTGGTCTCCATTTCCTATGGACTTTGTGAGTCTTCTACTTTTTCCAAGGGAGTTTTTGGTAGCACTCTTTCCTCAGATTCCTTCTTTTGATCAATAGCTTCAACCAATGTGTGGTCCAATGTAGCTCCCTTCTACCAAGTAGCTTTCTGTTTTCTCTCTCTTTGAACCACTTGGAAACCATTGTCACTTGATATAATATTCTTATCTAATGGATTTTTTCTTGGAACCTGTAGACGTGGACATGCAGTAGCTAGATGGCCATATTTTAAACATTGCCTACATCTAAAAGCAATATATTCATAGTCTACCTTTTGGGTTCTTGTTGATCCACCCCAAACTAATGAAAAATCAGCAGGGAGCCCTTTGCTCAAGTCCACAAACACACGAATGTGGGCACACGTTGATTTGAATATTTCCTTTGTTGAGGAGTCTTGGATACAAAAAACACCTATAGCATCTCCGATCTGTTTTAGGGATGGTAGGGTCCAAAAATGCAAAGACAAATTTGGTAGCCTCATCCAAACTGGAATGTGGGAGAGGTTTTCAGTCAAGGGGTCAAAGTTTGGAAACCAAGGCTTCATGAACAATCCCACCCCCTTATGAAACCAGGGCCCCTTTTTGAAAATATCATCCCGTTCTAACTGGTCTGAAAACAATGCAATGAAGAGACCTTGTTCATAAGGGAAGATTTCCACCTCTTCTATTATGATAGGAGTCCAATGTTGGCTTTTCCACTCATGTAGATTAGAAGAGGAGCCCAATGTTGGCTTAAAATAAGAAAGGTAGGTATACATGGAAGCTTCTAGAGAATTTACATAAAAAACAAAGAAAATATAAACATTAATGACATTTTTTCCTAGCCCATACGACTGTCTCTTTAGCTTGGGAATGATTTAGAAAATGATAAAGTATGGTAATATTTTGTTCTAGCTTGTGTTATTGGGTTCTATAGATGCCCATCCTCGGTCCTTGTACGGTACAACTCAGGGCCTGATTTGGATTTGGGTTCAGTCTGGGTATGCCTTGCCTTGCCTAGTTACGTTTGGTTCATCTGAGGAGAATCGAAGAACTCACAACCCTTTTCACTTTGTGACTGAAAAATCACCCAAAATATTGATTTGAAATTACCAAGGCTATATGGATGTGCAAATGCGGGGGTATGCAAGGTGCGAGTACACAACACCCAATGCGAGCTCCTAAAATTTGGGTACGTGGGTGCAATGGTGTGGGGCTACGAGGGTGATTACAACTAAAATTTTGGGTACAATATGACATCAAAACTCAAACATCAAACTTGAAAATTTAAATTCGAAAGGTGGAACATAAGATTATCATGAAACTTATCAAATCAGATGTATTGTATGACAAAAAATATATTACATTATAATTGAGTTATAGAATTTCTATCATATTATCATTGATTAATATATTTATATCACATTATCATTGATTTATATAATGCATATCATATAATATAAATCCATGTATCGATATGTGTCATAGCCAATCACAGAACAATTTCAAAAAGGTTCAGACACTGTTTATTACCATGTAGATCAAAATCCTTAAAAAATAGCTAGACTAGATTAGTATGCAGGAATTGTTTATTACATGCAAATCTCAGCAATATGTTTGAAAATGAATTAAAAAATTCTTAGACTAGATTAGTATGCATGAACTGTTTTATTACATGCAAATCTCAGCGATATGTTTGAAAATGAACTCTAAATTTGATAGTCTTGACTACAATGCAATGTGACTGGTAATATGCATTAATGTTTAAAAAACAAATCTATGTTTTGGATTTTTTCGTTTGACCATTTCAGTTTTCATTTTCTGCTTACTTGATTTTCCATGGGGTGCATATGAAATTATGGGAAATGCACCTAGTGTGCCTAGGGTTTGTATTTAGGTGTGGGTGTAGTGTGGGTATGCCTTTGGTGTAGTGTAGGTGTGGGTGCGGGTGCGGGTGCGATGGGGGTGTGCCTTTGGTGCGGTGTTGGCGTGTCTCCAATGCCCAAATAAGGTCAAGTGTGCACACCTAGACAACCTTGGAAATTACAAAATGAACCAAAAAAAAAAGTCAACAAAAACCTAATATAGAAACCTTAAAAGCTAGTGGGACCCACATAGTGAAGCTAGTGTTGTAGCTTGGAATTGCACCCTTGTGAGAGAGTTCTTCAGGCTCTCTCACTTCCAGCGACAAGCATGGGGACAACCTCAGGATGTGGGTATCCTATGGTGAGGTTGAACCTCTAGGCTTTTTAATGATGCTAGTTCCTCAGGTGCTTCACTTTAGCTCTTGATTCCCACACTAAAATCTACTGTTGGCTAAGGAAAAGGGATAGGAGAATAATATGAAAAGAAATCTAAGCTAAGGGAGGTGATGCACCAAAAGAAATGATCCACTTGGTCTAGGAAATGACACTAATTCAGCATAAGATAAATTTGCTTACACAACCTCACAAGTAGTTAATTTGCATAAGTAATTCGTAAACTAGGCTCATTGAACCATACATGAAGCAAAGAGGGATTTCTAAATCCACACTAAGTGTCCATTAATGGCGGAAAGAACTTGAGTCCAGACCTGCAACTAACTGAAAAACACTTAAAAATAGGCAAGAAAGGACAATGATTTTAGGACACTTCTTCACAACGCCATTGTACACAAGCTAACTCAACACGATTTTCAGACAAAGAGATAGGTAAAAAGTAATCTTTATTGCTTCAAAAGGTTTATTACAAAGCCATTTTTTGTAGAGTAATTTTATCGCCAGTCCGGGGATAATTTCTTGGCTCCAAGGCTTCTATTTATAATAGAAAAGGGGGAAGAGAAGATGGGAAGAGGGAAGAAGTCGTTGATGACTGGGATCCTTGTCTTCGTCCTCCCTTGTGCCACAAAATGAGCCGTTCAGGATCGCTGAACAACCTTCTCGAGTCCCTCCCGCCTTCAAGTCTCTCTTTGGCGTATCTAAAGAGCCATGTTATGAGCAATTGAACGTCGCTTCCTTGCGTGGCTGAAACGATCTTTGCATTTAAAATGGCGTGGTCACTTTCATTTTCACGTGTTCTGCTAAAGAAGACGAGGTCTCCATGTGTTGATAATGTGGCCGAACCATGCTGCCTTTATGTTTGGATGGCCATTTGTCGGGAGAGGGAGCCATGTTGAAGGATGAAGGCCTTCATTAAATTCTCAGCTACCATCTCCCGCCAGTCGTTTGGACTCCCTTTTGCGTTGATTGGCCGTTGGACGTTGCCTTTGGATCCTTGACCTGCATCGTGGATCTTCCCATCCTGGACGCCTATGGATCCTCGATCTCCCTGCTAGCTGGGTGCCTTTTGTGCCACTTGGCAGCCTCTCATTTGTCCTTTCCATGACTCTTATGCACTTTTGATTTTTAGAACATGCCATTGGACTGAGCATATTTAGTCAAGCAGCGTTGAAAACCCGATTTACTCTTTGCTGTGTAATTCGAGTTTTCAAAGCTACTTGACTTATGAAGCTTTTCAAGCTAAGTCATTGAAGAATCTCAATTTACTCTATGCAGAGTAACTCAGGGTTTCTGGTCTCTCCTACTTCGGACTTTGTCTGCTCCTTTACTTATGAAGTCTTCCTAAGTAGAGTACTTGGAGAATCCCAATTTACTCTATGCAGAATAACTTGGGTTCTCCAAGTTTACTTACTTCGGACCTTCTCTGTCCAAGTCTTCGGACTTTCTTTCGGCCTTTTTTCTTCGGGCAAATCTCTCGAAGGAATTCCTTCAGACAAATTGTCCGAAGTTTCCATCTTGTTCATTTTTCCTTCGGAATATTTTTCCAAAGGAATTCTTTTGGTTTTCCCTTTGTTCTTTCCTTCGGCCTTTCGGACTTTGCAAAATGGACTTTCCCGAAGGGTAAGAGGCCCTTCGGGCTTCATGTAAATGATCCTTCCGGAAGGAACCTCTGTTTCGGATTTGTCAATGATCCTTGGAGTATTCTTTGGAGAAGACTTGCTCCTTTAGAGAACTCGAGAAGCACCTTTAAAGACCAAATCGGACTTTTGATGTCTCATTACTTTCAACTTAGGAAGTCACTTGCCTCCGAAAACCTGATTTGTACTGCCCAAGACCAATTCGGGGCTTTTGGAGCTTCTTACTTCGGGTTTCTCACTACTGATTACTCATGAAGTGAAAAAGTTGTGCTGCCCCAGAAACCCAAAGTTGTCCCCTTTGGAAAACCCAAAGACTTCCCAATGAGAAAACCCAAACCCTTCTGCTCAAGACCATTTCGGGTCCTTAACACCTTGCTACTTGCTATTTCAGAGCTTTGGCATTCTGCAACTGAGGAAGTCACTTAAGTCATGGGCTGCCGAAAGTCCGAAGTCTCCCAAAGACTTGCCATCTTCTGCTTGAAAGTTTATCTTCTCATACTTAGGCAAAAATTGATATGGGGGCCAAGAAATGGCCAACAGCTAGTATGAATGACACTGCTACTACTTGTGGTTCTATTGAACCACACGATTTTGATTTTCTGAATGGAGATTAGATGAGATAAGATAAATATATTAAAGTCCAACTAATGACCACAAAAGTAGGTCAAAGGGACTGCAGATTATAGAGATGTGTCAAGAAAAAGCGGGAAACCAAAAAGGTCTTCGAAAACAAAAAAAAAAAACAATGCTGAAAGAACTAGTATAAAACATGACAAAGAGTGACCATACTCAAAGCCAAACCACCAGAGGACCCAACCATGCTCAGGTCCAAAGAAGGGAGCAAAAGAAATGAGCAATCTCCAAGAATCTGTAAACATCGGGAGCAGGAGGATGATCCCTAAGAAAGAAGAACCAGGAGGGAACCCATCAAGAGTTCAATCCAACTCTCCTAGCATTCAAGGCTGACGAGAAGAAGCTCCAAATAGAAGTCTGACCCGAAGAAGGGGAGGTATGATGCTTGGTTTGTCCTCCAATCCTCTGCCTAGAAGGGAAAGTCCTTTGTGAAGGTTTGGTGGATCTAGTCTGCCTCCTGATGTCGGATCTGAAGTGAATATGTTGATGACAACTCGAGGAACTGTGAATAGTGTCTCTATGCCTCACTGATTTGGAATGTGGGGTTGTACTGATTTCAATTTGTCGATTAGTGCCTCTCCTCGAAGGTAGCACCGTGAAGAAGGAAGTAATCCGTTGAGTGGAGACTGGTCTAGTGGGTCTCTGAATAAAATGATCACAAAGCTTAAGAGCTTCCTGTATATATAAAGCCAAACATCTCTGGTCCTCATATCTAAAAAAGTCAGAAAGAGTTTGTGTCCTAAATAGGCAGTAAAATCTCCCTCTAATCTCATAGTAAATGGGACAACGAAAGATGAAGTGCTCCTCGAACTCCGTCCCTTGGATTTTGCTTAACTGACAAATCTTGTCTGCTCGATCTATCTGGTAATCTGTCTCAATCCTAACCCTGTGAGACCCCACTCGAAATTGTCCTAATGGGATGCGAAGAGAGTGCATCCAGTGGCGGAATGCATACTATGGACGAATGATAAGCCCGTCACTCAGCTTCAAGAAGTGCTCTGCATAAAATGCCATTTTAGGGCGTAACCCCCTAGGAGGGTTTACCCAAGTAGTATGGATAAACTGTCTGTAAATATCATCCCTAATAATCTGGTTCAACTCCTGTCTAGTGGGTAGAAGATGAACTGGTGCATCCAAGGAGTACATAAATGAAGTCGGTCCATCCTGATTCCCATAGACTCCAATAGATCAGAAACTCCTGTATACCAACAACGCCCATGTGTCGAAGGAGCTAAGAGAGCAAGATTCTTTGAAGAACAGTATGCTAAGTATGGGTATCTGTCACATTCACTCGCAAAATCAGCAAACCTCCGTATGCGATGTATGAAAGTGTTCAGATCAAATATAGTCTCTAGTCGGAAGGGCTGGGCTCCAAACTTTGCAAGAATAATGTGTTGGGGAACTGTCTGCTTACATCTGATCATGCGGCGAAGAAGTGTCTGGACTCTCTCAACAGCAACCCAATCACCCTCATGTAGAGAGGGCCCCCAAACTACAGATCCATAGAGAACTGTGGGTTTGATAAGTGTATCCATGAGTGACATCTTGGAAGAGATATCCTGAAAGTGATGCTGAAAACATTGTTGTTTAAGGAGAGCTAAGAACCATAACCTTTGTTTATTCTAGGCTGCAGTACCTGCCTCAAGCGGAAACACGGACCAAAAAATTGCACTCCCAGATAAATATAGGAAGTGGTAATCTCAATCTCCTTTCCTCTGAAAAAGAATTGGAGGTGGGAGGTCTTCAAGCCATTAAATACCATGACCTTGGTTTTCCCCAAATTAACGGTCAGTTGTCGGAGATCGCAAAAGAGAGACAAAGCATCCAATTGCCACTGTAAGCCCTCAAGAGAAAAGGCTAGGAGAACCACATCGTCCGCAAACAAGAGGATAGAAATCAAAACTTGGTAAAGAAGATACCTATCACTAGCCTGAATATGCTTATGAAGAAAGGTCTCTAACTCATCAATGTATATCCCAAATAAGGTTGGGGACACAGGGCATCCCTACTTGACCCCAATGGTACTCCTAATAAAGTCTGAAATCCCATGAACCGTGTGGAGACGACCAAGAACATTCTCATATAATCTCATAATGGTTGCCAAGAGGGTCTCAGAAATGCCAATATTCCTAAGTCTCTGGAAAAGGGCCTCTCTCAGAATAGAATCAAATGCTTTCCTAAAGTCTACAAAACAACAATAGACTTTGGATGAGCGATGACGTGCCTCCTCAATAATGGCCCGGAGTGTGAAAATATGATCAATGGTCTGATGGGCTGGTTTAAATCCTGTTTGTCCCCTAGCTTTGAGGTGTCTTTGCTCTAGCTCTCTCGAAAGCTGCATATGTAATATAGTAGCATACAATTTCGAGAATGTGTGTCCAACCATGATCATCCTGTAATTATTAGGATCTGAACAGGAACCTGATTTGTGTATCGGGTAAATAATGTGATGTGACCAAGAGGGTGGGAAACCTGAACAAACCACGTGGTTGAAAAGTTCATCCAAATAGCTTCCAAAAGCTCTAAAACCTTGTTTAAAGAACTTGGCTTGGAAACCTTCTTCATCGGCTACCTTGCTACTATTCATCACCTTCACCGCTTCTCTAACATTCTTGTATGTGAAAAAGTGAGAAGATGGTGGAGAAGCAACATGGGTTTGCATTTGGCCAAGAATATCATAAAGGGTGGAGGTATGGGAAATCATGGATGTGGGATTAAGCTCAGTGGGGAGGGGAGAATGTTGTGGGAGGATGGTACGCCAAAAAAAGTATGGGGGAGTGAATGTAGGAAGCTCGTAAGATCCGTCTCCTTTGAGAAATAAAAAGGAGTTTCTTATGTCGGAGAAGGCAACGATAGGATGATTTTAACGCTGGGTAAGAGGGGTGAGAATGGAGGAAGGCGTACCGAAGTTGACGGTGGAGAGTCTTGCAGTCATCATCATACCACTTATTCATGGGGCAAGATCTTTTAGATTGATGGGAAGTAGACATAGATCTAGTGTAGTTAGGAAAAGATTTGAGGGCAGCTTCCCAAATAATGGACGAAAGACATGTGTACTTAGAATTAACACCACCAAGTGAGAAGAATTGGGGTTCGGGAGGTAGAAGTTGACGGATGTGAGAAAGGAAAATGTCAAGGGTCCCCATCCTCAAACTGGAAAATGGTATGTGGTATACTGAAAGAGGGGGTTGTAACAGGAGGGGAGAAATCAGCCCGGATGGAGAAAGAGAGAAGAGCATGGTCCGCAAGGATAATGGAGAAAATTGAAAAATGATGGATGAAGGGCAAAAGGTTCTAACTGGATAAGACCTAATCCCCCACACTCTTACCTCCCCCAGGAGGTGTACATGTGAAAGAGTGTGAATTTGGAAAGCAAGGCAGCCCATTAAGAATCAACAAATCATGAGATTCCTCCAACTGTACGAGGTGTCTTCCGTATGCTGTGTAAGGACCTGAAGCATCATCTGACCTCCTATGCAACCCCACTGACTCTGAATCAATCTCTTGTGTGAAGAGTGTATCAATGGAATGATCATGGAGAGGTATCTGAAAGTCTTTGGTACGGGCATTGAAGTCACCAAGAAGGATAACTTCTCCAACAGCTGAAAATTGAGAAATCCCGATATACAAATTTATAAAAGGGTCCCCCTCAGGACCACTATGAATGGCATATGATGAAGACGCTGGAGGAAAGTGACAAACTGCAATGTAAATATCTCTGGAAAGTGGGGCAGTCCCATTAATCTGGACCCACATGAATCTGGGAAATTCATCAGACATCTCCACTGAAATTCTGCTTTGGAGTGAGTCTCTAAATAAACAAGCCACCCCAACAGAACCTCTAACCCCACCATAACTCCTAGTCTCTAGACGACAAGCTAAAAACCAACGGTATCTTGTAATGTCTGGGAGAGGCTGTATCAGGGTCTCATGAGTCTCTATAATAAAAAGAATGTATGACGACCCAAGAGCGTCAACCATTAGGCTTGGAGAAGACCATAAAGCGTCATTGCAATTCCAAGAAGCAATGGAGATGTCATCACCACCCATCGAGACCCAAGGTCGTCATCATGTTGACGGTCCAGGGCGTGACCACCGTGGTGGAGGAGAATCATGAATGACAGCCCTACAATCTCTGATAACAACCCACTTGTTCTCCTTCCTGGCAGCTACCACCTGAATATGAGCTTTTCGAAGCTCTTTGACTTGGAGTCGTGTGAGATCAACATCTAAATAAATTTTTTGTGGAATGAAAAAGAGCTTTTTTGCTTTAAGAGCTTGCAAACGCTCTTCAACAATTTGGAATTGTATAACAAGGGTGTCGTCTGGGAATGTCCAAGCTTTATTAAGGGAGATATCTTTCAAGTCCAAGGATTCATGCAAGAACGCATGCTCTACCTATAGGGGATCAATTGATTTAGGGAGGCCATGAACACAAAGGTTGAGTGCATTGGTTTGACGTGCCTTTTCTTCTTCAAATTTTGCTTGGACAGCCAGTTCCACAACTGGGGGTGCTTTCTTCCCCTTAACCACTTGAACCCATGAATTGTGTTCCTCACCCTGTTTTTGGATAGATTGTTGTTGATCTGTGGTTCTTTTTTGAAGATGTTCGTGCTGAGTCATTATCGTGGATTGCTTGTTTTGAATTTTTGAAACCACTTCATTAAGTTGTTGTAGGCATAGAGAATCTGTGGGGGTGGCTGGGATTTGTTCAAGTTTAATGATTCGAGCTCACAGACCAGCAATAATATCATCTTTCTCTTGCAACTGTGCCTGAAACATTGACAAGAGATCTTGAAGTTTTGAACATAAGGCTTCAATGCTAGACATCCAAGCACAAATGCTAGCGTACTTAAGTTTTGGGGTCAACACCTTGTGATGGCGAGGAGTTTTAAACACCTGCATTAGAGGGAACTCCATTTTGTTCACTGTATGAGCCTGCTGATACACAATATTTGCAAATTGGTGTGGTTCATGATTGTATGTTCATCGCTGGACTATATGCTCCATGATGAATCTGTTGATGTTGTTCACCTTCTATTGCAAATTGCAAGCTGCGTCAAACTGTGCCAAAAACCTCACTGGTATGAAAAATTTGATTTCAAGTTTTACTTTGTTGCCTGGGAATGCAAGTACAGTTTTACTTTGTTGTTTGGAAAGGTAGGTGCAGTTTCAATTTTGATGTCTAGAAATGCAAGTGCAGTTTAATCTTTGTGCCCTGTCACTACTTGTCGAGACTTTCTCTGTAAATTCCATGACTGCAAAGTACGTGACTGCTGCTTACCTTTGCCCTCGCGTTTGCCTTCGTTGTGTTGTCGTCACGTTAAACCCTCTGTCCTCGCGTTGATCCCTTTGGTTCACATGATTGTCATTGCCCTTTCCATGAGCCCTACTTGTGTTCTGGTCTTGGGCTTCACGACTTTGCCTCTCCCACCAAAACCCGTCGTTTACTTCTCTTTGCGTCGCTCAATGCATCCCTGCTCTTCAACAGGGATTAATTCCTGTCAACTTTCCTTCCTTCCCATGCTCATTGTTGACCGTGGTTTTCTTTTGCCCTCGCATTTCCAGGTTAAAACTCACCTCGTGTTATACCGTCGAGTTGTGCCCATGCGTTCCAAATTCTCATAATCCTTCCCTGTCATGACCACTGCGTGTAGAGTTCTTTGTCACATCCTACGAAATCTTGCAGAGAGAACCTATTGAGAACCTGTTGATCCAACACACGACGAGGGCAAAGTGTTTGTGTCCCTTCCTCATGCGAAATTGACTGCTCGCGTCTTCGTCGTCCTTGCGTCATGCATGCGTCCTGCTTGCATCCTACTCACGTCTGTCCTATTTATATAATGCATATCATATAATATAAATCCATGCATCGATATGTGCGATAGCCAATCACAAAACAATTTCAAAAAGGTTCAGAAATTGTTTATTACTATATAGATCAAAATCCTTAAAAAATAGCTAGACTAGATTAGTATGCACGATCTGTTTATTAAATGCAAATCTCAGCAATATATTTGAAAATGAATTAAAAAATTGTGAGACTAGATTAGTATGCATGAACTGTTTATTACATGCAAATCTCAGCGATATGGCTGAAAATGAACTCTAAATTTGATAGTCTTGACTACAATGCAATGTGAATGATATGTATTAATGTTTAAAAAAAATCTATGTTTTGAATTTTTTCGTTTGACCATTTCAGTTTCTGCTTACTTGATTTTCCATGGGGTGCGTGTGAAATTATGGGAAATGCACTTGGTGTGCCTAGGGTGCGGATTTAGGTGTGGGTGTAGTGTGGGTATGTCTTTGGTGTAGTGTAGGTGTGGGTGCGGGTGCGGTGTGGGTGTGCCTTTGGTGTGGTGCTGGTGTCTCCAATGTGGCCCAAATATGGCCAGGTGTGCACACCCAGACAACCTTGGAAATACAAAATGAACCAAAAAAAAAAAGTCAACAAAAACCTAATTTAGAAACCTTAAAATCTAGTGGGACCCACATAGTGAAGCTAGTATGAATGACACTGCTACTACTTGTGGTTCTAATGAACCACACGATTTTGATTTTCTGAATGGAGAGCAATATGATGATTTATATTTAATTTACATGTGCACTATGTAGTATAACCACTTACTATTAGTGTTTTTTGATTTATTATGACATTTGGCATTGATTTATCAATTGTCCTTAGTGTTTTGTGTTTAATGTTGTTTATTCTTGTGCATATTATGGTTAATTTTGCTTATTTGGCTAGATATTTTTATATTTTTAATATTTTATATATTTTTTGTACCAAACCTGGGGAAAAAATAAATTGGCGTACCACTGTACATGTATGTGTACTGGAGCTGGCAACTTAGGTTTTAACATTTGAGTTCATCTAAAATTCTGAGATAAGAATACCTTTACTTGGTTGGGGTCACAAACAACTGTCTTATGTTTGGTTAATTACCTTTGGCACATTCCGGTGACATTGAATTCGTTGCCATTGTTTGTTTCTATTCAATCATTACTTTACGACAAGAAGCTTATTAAGGAATAATTAGGGATACATTGTGTGCATGTGGTTTGATAGTTTCTTACATTGACTAGTTTACTTATGACCTGAGATTCTACAGGTAATACTTTCTGGAATACTTTCACCTAATGATGCTAGCATGGCAACTGGGTAAGTATCATTTTATTGTCAGTCTAGTACTGCTCAATTGGGCTTGTTTTCATGCATCCTTCAACTTATTTTTCATTGTTATAGGTATGTGGCTCTCTTTATGATTGGATGGTCTCCTTTTTTATGGAGTTATGGTTATCAGATGTTCAACACAACATATGCTCAAATTTCTCCATCAGATGGGGATAGAAAAATCTCATTCCTTCAAATGTTCACTATTTGGTTTCAACGTATCATGAATCCCCCTATTTATGGTGTAAGTGGCAAACCTTTTTGTCTGCAACAGCATATGTTTATCACATGAGGACCTTATTTGATTTCTTGTTAAATTCCATGTCTACAGGCTTTGATAGGGATCCTTATTGGTGGGACTCCCTTGGCACACGTCTTTTTTCCAGTCAAAGGAACGGTTCCAAGCATTTTTGGAAAGACAGATGGAACTTTGGCTGCCCTCTACTTTGGCTGCAGTGGCTTGCTTCAGACTATCTGGGAGGTAACTGCTTTTGGTTTCAAGTTATCTTGTAAGGATGCTTGTACCTTGGATAATTGTGGTTTGCTTTATTAAATATAGTGCACATTTTAATCTTGAAATTAGAGTATATTGTCACTTGTCTAAATGGAATATTCCCATCTTTAGTCTTTATTTCATAAACGTCCATGGTGCAAAAATTTGCCATTTGGAAAAGTCTTAGTTTCAGTGAGATGAGTGTTGGTTCTTATATGGGACTTCTTTACAAGAGAGCAATGGAAGGATGGTTGCTGAAATGTCATTGCCAAACATAGCTCAATATATGTTTTTTGGTTTTTGGAGAAATGCATCTTAATATCACATCATAGAACATGATAATTACCTTAGCCTAAGCAGAAGATTACATATAACGTCTTGCTGTATAAAAGCTAGCATCTATTATACGAATCTCATGAAGTCTTATTTTTGCTTCCAATTTATAGTGAAACACTAACTACCCGAGAACTTTGTATTTGAATATTCTCTTGATTCCCAAATAGTCTGGCAGCGCCTTTGCCATTGTGCTTCAGGATTGCTCGCCCCCCACCGCTTGTTCAAATATGGAGCAACGATACAAGAGTTCTAACTGTATTATACAAGTATTTTGCCACATAATTATAAAAGGCCTTGCTTAGATTTGAATGCAGTCTTCCACGTTTCCACCATTGCTACTTGATAATAACAGGATTTCAGGTCCAACTTGGCGGAGTATTTAGCATGTTGTTGCCGATCCAACAAGCCATCTATCTTGGAAGACGGTACATATTTTTCATTACAATCTTGTTCAAAGCTCTATAATCTATCCACATCCTCCATATTCCATCATTCTTTGGGACCATCAAAATCACTAAACTACATGGTGAAGTACTCCTTATTTGAACATGTCTTGGAGTTGCTTCTTGACATCATTTGATTCCAAAATGGATTGTCTCTACAACCTGCTATTAGGTTTTGAATCAGGAAAACATTGTATTTCATGCTTCACCTCTATCTCGGTGGCAAACCTCTTGGACTTTGGAGCACTTCCTGAAATTATTGAAGCAACTCCTCCATTTGATGTCTTTGCTTTCTTGAGAAACTTTCTTGTGAAGCCTCGATCTCAATTGATCCTACGTTTTGCTTATCCTTCAATAAATCTTGGATTTGCTCTTATATGAATTGATGATAAATGCCTCTCCATATTTGACTAATCAGAACTTGTTTTCCCAACTCATGAAGATTTCATACCGGGCTGCCGATTCTCCATTTGATCAATGAAGCTTGCATTAACAGAAAATATGATTTTTCTTTGCTTTGCTTTGTCTATTGCATATTTACATCACTATGCACCCGTCTTAAAGGGTATGGATGTGGATGATCACGAGTCTCTAAACTAAGCTTCTTTACCGATTCTTTCAAAATCAGATTTGTTTGAGAATCGGAATCAGAGATTGCGTCAATCTTGGTCTTGTTGACTTGAATCTTGATGTGGAAAAACCTACTCATTTTTTCATTCTCCTGGGTTTCTTTTCTGCTCATGCCTACCATCTTTTGCATGGTAGTGCATGTTACTTTCTCATCTACATTAGAACTGCAACCAATCTCTGTCCCATCAACCATAGCTGTTATAGTCTTCCTAGGATTCTCTTTGTTGAGATTCTTTGGATTAAATTCGGGATTAATTTTCAAGATATGTCTTTGGCATACCCTTTGGCATTGCAATTCTCGCAATGATTCTTGGGATCTTTGCATTTGTGTGTGTTGGAAGCATTCCTCTTGCCTTTGTACCCCCATTTTCCTTTTCTTTTATTCTTACTATTTTCTTGCTGATTGGATTTAGAAGAACTCCCTTGTCATCCACTCTTCTTATCCATCTCAATATATTGTACTTGCAAACAAACTTCATCTATTATGTTTGGCTTGAAGAGTGGAACTTGCTTTTTAATATGACCACATAGTTCACCAAGGTACTTGATCACCACGTTATCTCTGAAAAATCCTCTATTGATGGCTTGTTTTCGAAACTCCGTGGCATGCTCGTGCACACTTTGTTCATTCTTTTGCCGAAAATACAACCATATGATATTTTGATCCTCTTTGAAACCAATCAGGTAAAATTGCTATTTAATCAACCTCTTGTATTCCTCCCACTTCGTCATTGATGGCTCTTTGCTCAATCTCAAGGCATCAACATGACTTTCCCACAGTTGGAACTAATATTGATATTCTCATATGATCCACTTAACAGAGGTAGGAATCCATGGATGTACTACATGCTGCAAGAGGGACTGTTATTCAAGGGCAGTCAGCTATGCATACCAAGAGGATCCATGAGAGAGAATCTACTGAAGGAGTAACATAGTGGCAGTTTGGCATGACATAGTGATTGTATAAACCTTGTTCTGCCTTTTGAGATACTAACTTCCTCTATCTACTTTAATAACTAGTTCTGTTTTCAAGTAAATAAAATTCAAGTGTACAGAATGCAAGAGCATCATTTGCAGTTCGATAAATAAGATAGCGAAGTTAGCTTTCTTATTTTTTGCTGTCACAACGGTCTGTATTTTAATATTACTTGCTGTTTGCAGCATCTGTTGCATAATGCCTTGATAGAGATGAAATTCTAACATATTTAGTTTACAGGCTGCATCACTATTGGGCTCAGCATCAGTAGCAGTTCAGGCCATTGTACTTGCATGCTCACTTGCACCTTCTCTTCCACGTTTTAGCAGCAGAACAAAGAATTTATATACCAGCGAACACTGTGAGAATAGCTCTGATGAAGAAAGCACATGTGAGTCTCGGCTTGTTGTAGATGACCAAGTTTTCTGGGTCATTACATGTGTTCGTCTTATAGCAATGCCTCTAGCAGGTTTACTTATAGTGAAGGTAAGCCATTATTTTTATCTCCTTATAATTTGTATCTACAGCAGTTAAGCACAGCCTCATTTTCTTGTTAGAACTTCTCTTACAGATTCGTTTACAGGCAAAAGCATTTAGATCATCAAATTTCAGTCTCTAGCTACTTTTCAGTCTTATATTTGTGGTCATTTGTGTTGAAGTGCAGATATTGCTTGGAGCTCATGTATTATCTTCCAATCCAATTTGTGTCTTGACAGTCTTGGTGAGTGGGAAAATCAGACAGACCATAATGTTTACTCTTTCTGGTTTACATTTTCTCTCTCAAAATTTTTGAAGCTGGTATAAGAAAGTCATACCACATTCATTTTGGTTGGGTTCAATTATACTAGTGATTTTATGATCTTTTGTGATTAGGAAGATCGTTAGCGTTGTTTTGATAATCTATTAGACAAAGAATTTAGGGAATTCTTAAATGTTCATCACAATTTCTCAGCTTTAGGTCTAAATTAGATGTGGCCTGTAACATGATTTATTGATTAAATAGGTAATTCTGGCTCTCCCGAAGGAGAGGAGAAATTCATCTGCCTTAAATATTTCATGCGGAGTTCCAATCTCTTTGTTATCTAGCTTAAGGGAGAATTCGGGCATTTAACTGTAGCTTTGATCCTAGCTTCATCAAAACAAAATGACTCAACCCAGAAATATGGAGAAACCATAATAATGCCTGGAAATAACCAAAAGCGAGAAACATTCCTGTTTGTCCATAATTGGCTTTGGTGGTTTGGCTTCTCTTACTGTCATTATCTGGCACCATGGTACCATGTTCAGGAAGCACAGAGAGGACCACAGGGAGGAGATGTAGTTCTCAATCTGAAATTCTTGTCACTTGATGTTGACATAATTGCTTTAGTTGAGTGGCGATGATAATCTCCTGTAGCAGATGCTTCTAGGATAGTCTTCTTAATAGCCTTTTCCACCTGTGCGTTGAAGTTGATATCGATTCTAAATTCCACATGGATATCTACTCAAAGTCAAATGCTTTTTTGAGAACCATATTTTTAATTGGCATTATGGTCATATGGTTTTAAGATTGCCATCAAAATTTTAGGAATTAAGGGATTTAATTTAACTTCAATTGTTTCAATATAAATACAAAAATCATAATAAAGGAGGGTTGAGAAAATGGGTAAAATCATTATAAATTTCTCAGTAGCGATGAGGTTGTGACAATGTTTTACTATTTCTTCTTCAATTCGGATATTATTGTGGTTGTGTGTGTTAAATAGGTAGGAGGCATCAAAATTAGGCTATATATGTTGTCATGAAATGGGGTTTCATTGTTTGTGTTTGTGGTGTGAATTCACATCTTAAGTAAATTTGAAGGCACAAGGGAGATAGAAATAGTGGCTGTTTTGGAGGAAATAAATATTAACCTACTTTAGTTTGTGCGACATAATGGATTGCCATATATATCCGTATGAGATGAATTTTAATGTCCTTTGGGACAAATTGGCTATAGGACTTATCAAAGTGCATCTACTTGTTTAGGTAATTGTCTCTGTGGGTGTCTAGGTTTAAAATAAATTCTCCAAGCTTGTTTGATTATTCGGATTTAAGATTTCATGTACTAGTTGTGACCATAAATATTTGTTTAGTCATGCCTAATATCATTAAATAGCGCTTAGGTAAAAGGAAAATTTGTTTCATCCCCTACTAAATTTGATTTACACCCCTTACATTTGTTTGAATTCCAAAATTATTTTGGGTGGGCCCATCTATCAGTTTTATTGTGTCCTCTATGTAATTTTGTCTCTTAGTTTTGCAATCATGATTTTCTTCTTGAAGCTAGTTACCTTCTAATACAAATTTCTTTCTTGTTTTTAATTTCATTGCAATGTTGGATTTGTTCAATTTTGTTCCCTGTTTCTCCAGATGTGCTTCTACACCATACCTGTAAAGCATAGAGGATGAGTGGCATTACTAGGGTATAGATTAATACCTTACTTTTATCTCAATTCCAAAGCTAGGTTGTTTTTTTGAAGGTAATGTTCCAGTTCAGGTTATGATTAAGATCAAGCCCCAAGTATTGTAGGAATGGACTACTTCTAGGGGGTGATTATTAAAAGAATTTTTTATAGATTTGACTATCATGATCTTGGTTTTATCGACATTTATCATCAGTCTCAACTCATTTCAGAATGTTTGGAGGACTATTTAAAGATTAGTCCCTAGTATCCTTATTATTTATAAATAATCTTGTGAATAGAGTAGGGGATAAATGACAGCCTTGCTTAGATCCTATATCCCATTGAATTTCCTCTAACCAACCTTGATTAGTTTAAAGGTTCGAGACAACTTTGCCATAGCATAAATCTAAATTTAGGGGTAATTCTTATTTTTCTCTTATGTTTCTGATGGCTCCCCCTTAGGAAAATGTCAAAACATTATCTAATTTCAAAAAGAAAGAAAAGAGATCTTTGTTATGACGAATTCTTGAGTGACAATCCCATGTTAGGATATGATCAATTGTGGAATGTTGGCTTCTTAATCCAGCTTGTTCCTTAGCTCCTACATTATTGTCATCTAACCATTTCTGATTTTCTTTTCACCAAATTTTGAACTTGATTGAAATGGTCTACAAAAAATGTTACATAGCTTGAAATCAAACAAATGAAATTATCTTGGTGGAAGAGAGGAATAGAAACCATCATTTCCTTCTTTCTAGATAACATTTAGGTGGTTTTACAACTTAGTTTTAGGGAAAGAGGAAAATGCTACTAAAAATACAAACTACCCTTTATTTTTATCCTAAGTTGGCAGTTTGTTTTAGGTACAGGTTCGAGTATGACGGATCAGGTTCACCGGTACGGTGATTGTTTTACCTCGGGTATGGCTTGGGTGCGATTGAACAAAAAAATATAAAAATAAAAATTATGTGCTTTTCTAGACTAATAAAACATGAACTAACCACATAGTATGTATATTAAAAACAAAATAATTAGAAAAACACTATTGATAAATTGATAATGCTAAACAAAATGCCAAATGTCACGATAATCACAAATATTAATTAAATTTATTACATCAAAATTAGTATTCATCGTCATATTGCTTTTCTTTAAGAGCATCAACATCACCATGTGGATCATGAGATGCCAAAGAAGTCTCCCTTTCAAGTAATGAATAGTGGGAAATGGAAGCATCCAAATCAACATTCTTTGGATCTGCATCCCAATGCTCTGTTGCCCCTTGTTGTCCGACTACTTGTGCAATAGAAGGCACAAGTTGGAATGTACATAGACCAACTCCTCAACATTTTTGCTGCCTGCTTGTTGCTCTTCAGTGAGTGGACGAAGCTTAATGTATCCTACGTCCACTCAAAGGAAATTAAACTTGAAATCTATTGACGCAAAATCAAAGCAAAATTAAAATTTATAAAAGTAAAAACTCTTAAAACAAAAAGAATGAGAATTAAAAACCTTAAAAATAAAAATCTTACTTGCGAGAAGGTTTTGATTGCAAAGTGCTGCAAGTGCATGGATCCTTGGCCATGGAGATACCACCTCATATGAGCATCTTTCTTGTACTTGTCCGAAGAGTGCCAATGATATGCCCTATGGATGCCATGAAACCCCCGAACTCGCTCATAACTTTTTCTTGTACCTTGGGATCGAGGAAGAGCCTAGAGAAAGCCAACTTATACCCTCCATCCACTTCAACATCCTTGTGTGGTGGCACCCTCCTTGGCAAAGAAAAATGTTGTAGAATCTAGGATTCAATGCAAAGGCAAGAAGATGCAATAGGGTAGTCATTTTGTACCATCGATCAATGAAATATAGTTGCACTTGTGTTAAAAATGTTTCCTAAAGATCTTTTTCTTTTGCATTTATGATGGCCTTTATCTTCTCAATCATTAAATTGATGCCATCATAGATTTCTCTTAAACATAGCTGATCCATGTCAGTGAATTGGATCATACTCATAATGGGCTTGGTGAATCTAAGCAAGTTATCTACATGAGCCCATCAATCATCATCTAGGATTATCATTTTCACTTTTTGGTCCTGCTCTTTGTTTGAATCCCGCCATATAGTTGGAAGGCCACTAATGACCATGTTGTTAAGTGTCTTTCGCACCTTCACAAGTTGTCACAAGATGACTGTGTGTGAGATAAATTGAGTCTCAGTAACCTAGTAGGAAATTAAAAAAAAAAAAAAAAACATTTGAAAATATACAAGTACTAGATTAAACAACTTGCAACATCTAATTTTTTTTTTTTAATTTTAAAATTTATAAAACAAAATAGATGGTATAAAATGTAATTATTTAAATTGTAAATTAGAATAACTAAAATAAATAAGAAAAATATCACTTTGCTTATCTTCAAAAAGTCCAAATTTGAGAACAATCCGAAGATGGCTTGTGAGAAGTGATGGTTTGTGACAAACATATGAATCTCTTCAGCATTGTCATATACCTGCTTGATTCACTCGATTTCGCTGCCCAACTTTTCCAGCATTAGGTTGAGTGAGTGGACAACACAAGATGTCCAAAACATATACCCATACCTCATCTCTACCAACATTCTTGCGGCCTTGCAATTTTTAGCGTTGTCTGTTATGACTTGGACAACATTTTGAGGCCCCATTGCATCAATGGATTTGAAGAGGATGTTGGAGACGCATTGGGCATCCTTCACATGCCCCTCGCAATCAACAACTTTAAAAAACATTGCCTTTTTAGGGCACACAACAACCACATTGATTAAAGGCCTATTTCTTGCATCTTTCCATCAATCGGAAATGATATATACCCCCGTTTTGGCCCATGAATCCCTAATTGGTTGCAATGAATCCTCTACATATTTTTTTCTTTCATCAATAGGGTGGTGCAGAGCTTCTCATAACCTAGCCCGTTGTACCCATTTGGGGCCTCATTGATCGCTCTCACCATATCCTAGCATTATGGTGACCTGAAGCATTGAAGGACAGTGCATTTGCATACACACCTTGCGTGATGTGCTCATCGATGATATCCTTGGACTTGTGTTGAAACAACCTTTTCAATAGTCCTGTTCTTTTGGATGAAAGAGGAGAATCCTCTTTGTGCGTGGAGGGTATCACAAAAAATAGATGTGCCACGGTCACAATTGGGGAACACTATGAGGAAATGCAAAAATTGGTGACTTCCTCAATTGAGATCCTTTTTTTTTCAAAGGATGATCCCATTTTATGGCAAATGCTGCATCTGCTTCTTATTCCTTGATCTACTCAATAATTGTTGATGTTGTCATTGGTGCATCTTTTTTCCGAGGGCAAGCTCTGATGCCCTAGCCAGGGATTGCACACAAGTGGGCTTTCATGCGATTGTATGGATTAGTGTATCTGGCATTGCAACCATTACATTGCCAAATACAACCCCAACCACTTAGAACCTGCTCTAACATTGTGATATACTTCCAAAGTGGTGATTGCTGATTGATGAATCGAGGTTGGCCCACGAAGGCAAAACTTGCTGCCATTGGAGCAGTTGTAACTGCAAGTTAAAAAACCAACACAATATTAATCTTTTGATTAAAAAAACCTAGGGCATACCCAACATGCACTTGACAACTTGTTAAATATATGACAAAAAAACAATAAAATGAAAACAATAAAGGGTAAGGAGATTGAAAACAAAAAAACAATAGGAGTTAAAACCTTACCTTCAATCCAAGATTCCTCCTTTCAAGCTCCTCAATCACCTTGGCAGTGAATGGGCACTTGTACTGGTGTAGGAAGATGATAACAATGTTGCTTGATGAACTTTCAACTGTAGATGAGCAATGAGAGTAAGTGTTTGTTTTGTGTTGTTTTATGTTATGTTTTAGAGTTTAGAGTGTGTTTATTTTTATTTTTTTCATTACTATATGTTAAAAAAACATTTTTTAAAAAAAAAACAAGGTTTTGCTTGCGGGTTTGCCCCAAGTATGTTTGGGTTCTTTAGTATAAGAACCCAAACAAACCCGAGTCGTCTGGGACGCATATGAGAATAAACCATAGTCAAATACGACTTGTACCTAATACGGCTTGAACCCGAATTTAGTTGGGAGGGATGCGGGAGAATCAGTAGCAAAGAAACTGAACAAACCAGGGTCGCCTCAGATGTACCTGAGATGAACCCACAGTCCAATCCAACTCGTACCTCGTATGGAATGACCCTGATCATGGGGGGCGAATCGGTATCCTAGTTTTTAGCATATACGATGTCAACTTCACTAAGTAACAATGGTATAAACACTCAAACGATATCATCTAAGACACCCTTCCCCATTTGAGTGAGGACATGATAATTTACTGTTTAATGGATGATGAATTATTGTTCAGTGTATTGTATACTCCAACATGCTCTAGCATTTATCTGACATAATTGAACATATTGTGTTAATTTAATAATCATGGGCTAGTTCTAATCTAATGTGTTATTGGTTTCAACAATGTAATTAGGTAAAGAAAAGGCAGGGCTCTTATCGCACATAGGCATGACACCAAGAGTTCAAAGTAGCAGGCCTTATGATTAGTGCATGGGCTGATGTTCTATGTATACTCAAGTCAATTAATAAATACTTGTAGATTATTTATATAATTTGTATCCCTTCTCTAAATTTGTGGGATTTTGCATGTGTTTTTTTGTGAATTTGGGCTTTAAAAGCTGCATCTTGAAGGGCACATATTCAAGTCAACAATGAGACTTTTGTTTTGTATGCTTGAGTGGCTAAAGGGCTTTGTAACATCATGATAATTTAATCCAAGAAATATGGTATTTGAAACCACTTTTATTAATGATCTGCACGTTTTGAGTGTTTTTATCTAGATTTCATTGTTTCAAGTTGCGTCTACCAAGTTCATAAGGATGGGAAATGGGTGGACATCAAGCCTACCAATGGCTCTTTGGTCATCAACATTGACAATATTCTTTAGGCAGTACTAAATTTTCATTTCAACATTTAAATGTGTAGGCTTGATTTACACCGTCACAGTTTCTTAAACATTTGATTATTGATGATCCCAGGTATGGAGCAAGAACAGATTGAAGCGTGTGGTACATTGGGTCTTAAATAACAGAAGGAGAAGACAATATTTGTCTGAATTTGCAACTATTTTGAGCCGACAGAAGTTGGGGTCACCCTTACCACACAACTTCAAAACTAAAATTAACTGGTGGACTGCTTAACAATTGTTTATGTACATAGATTACATGGTCAAGTGAGACACGCCCGTGCTGAAGCCAAAGAACTTTTCGACGTCTTCATCGATGCCATTTGATGCACATCAGTTTTGTGGATACAACGCAGAACATGCACGTGCCCTTGATCACTGTATTTAATCTTTATTATTATCATATAACTAAACTTTATACTTTGGAGGACATCTTTTATATTGGGGGTAGGGCGTGTCTTCTACAAGAAGGAATGTAGTAATGACGATCTTTCAACGTTTCCTTGCTCTTTTTCTCTGATATATGATCTTACAAGTGATTTTTAGAGCAATTGCTTTGATTACCCCTTCCTTTCAAACTGTCATAGACGTCGGAGGTAGTAAGGGCTCATTGGACATTTCTGGGTCCCACATAGATGGGGACATGTCAGCGAAACAACATTCATATTTGTTTGCTACTATGAGGGTTCCCCATCCCTTTCACTCTCATTCTAGGCGTCATGGATCTACTTAATTTACAATGTTGAGGGCCTTCTAGTCCCCCTTTTCAACAACATAGGTGATGGGGGTAGGTGAGCATTACTAATTTTTTATCTAAATTCTATACGTTCACCAACTTGGAGTGTTAGAAGAGGTTCAAGGGTAGCACCTTGCTTCCTCCTAGGATTGTCCAACATGACCCCCTTAGCTTCATACATTCCCCAATGGAAACTATCAAATCAGCATTGGCCCTCATGTGTTGGTGGATGATAATGCCATTATTTCTATTTCTAAAGGTAAAGGTTGTTTTGGTCACGACCAAGCCAAATATCAATGTGGTGTATGAGACCCTTCTTGTGGAAGCCCACAAGGGGATTTCTTTCCATTTGCCATGTATAGTATTCAATTTTTTTGTACCACTAGGTTTTGACCTCATGACCAAACTTGGGAGTAAATTGAACCTTGTTAACCCACCTACACATGGCGTAGGAGTGATAGTTTTGGTTTCCTACATTGGTCTCCAAATTGTGTCTTTTTCAACTTCTTGTTACTTTATAGGGTCCTTCCCTCACATGGCTACTTTTACTTCTACTAAGGTCATATGGTTTGGAGTTTAACCGCTTAGGATTGTTTTAGACCTTCATTATGAATAAATGTATTTGTTTGCAACCGACCTTGTTAGGTTGACTCTTGTCAGCATTGGGTGGTGTTGTAATGATCCTCATAATTATGTCGGTTGTTGAAAATTGTGTTAACTGAAAACCTTTGAATCGTGTCCAACAAATAGCATGTTACATGTTAGGGTAAGGGTATTGTGTAGCAAGTCTCATTGTTCCAAACAACTTGTACTAAGCACTCCCTATAAGATATAAAGTTGTTATAACTCTCATTTTATTCTATGCTTCATTGTGGTATGTGTTTACTATTCTGTAATTGATGTTCATTTGATAGTATGTGTTTAATATCCCTTTCCAAGCATAAGACAAGGGCATAGCTATTAAGGAGGGCGCAACAATTAGAATCACCCCTCTTGAGGGGAGCGTCACATTTAATAAAAAATAAAACTTATATAGGCAGGCCGACCCACCTAAACACCAAGGGACACCACCCATTTGGGACATCGTCTCTCTTGGGAAAAGACATTTGGAAAAGACACGTCTTTCGATGGAAGGTGATGAAGTATTTATAGTCATTTGTTGGTATGGAAGGAATTCATTCAATCATGTATTAAAAATATATAACCATGTACAAGCATTATGCTTTATAACCATTTTTAAGGATGAAATCTCTTAATCGTGTAATTTGATTTCAAGGATGAAAACCCTTGTAATCATTATATCCCAAGGATGAAATCCCTTGAAGATTTATATTTTATTATTAATATAGTTATATTTTTTATTTTAAATATTATTCTTAGTACAAGTTACATTTATAAAATATTATTTTAAAAGGAATTTTGAGGAATCCAAATTATCAAATAATATTTTGATTAGGGATATTACAGTGGTATCGGAGCAATTGTTCCTGCCAGCCTGTGAAAATGGATTTTGGATTTGATGCATAGTCTATGAATAATGGAGCTCATAAGAAAATATGATTTGAAAACAAAGCTTTGCAGATTGGCAAATGAACTTGAGCATCCACATTTTTCAAAAAATGTTTTGGTCAACATTTTGGAGGAAGTGGCCAACTGTTTGTCCTCGGTAAGGCAATCAGATTCTAAGTCTATGTTTTGGGCAATGAATCCTTTGGTAACTCATCTGGCTGAGTCCACGCTGTTGAAATATCCAGATGCAGATGTGAGACTTGTGGTTATCACTTGTATTAGTGAAATTACAAGGATAACAACACCAGAGTCGCCATACATTGACAACACCATGAAGGAAATATTTCGGCTAATAGTGGAATGTTTTGAGGGTCTAGATGACATCACAAGTTCTTTTGCTAAGACGGTCACAATCCTTGACATTATGGCAAAAATTAGATCTTGTGTGCTAATGTTAGATCTAGGATGTGATGATTTGATTCTTCACATGTTTGAATATTTCTTTGCTACTATCCATAAAAATCATATGAAAAATGTAATAGAGTCAATGCAGTCCATTATGACTTTGGTCCTGAACAAGAGCGATGATATTTCCCAAGATTTGTTATCCATACTAATGGCTGGTATTGAACATGGATCATCATCAATGGCACATACACTAGCTAAAAGTATTGTTGCTCAATGTTCAGAGAAATTGAAACTATGTGACAATTGAGGGGCACAAAGATATGTTGCTAGATGAAGAATCATGAGAAGTATTAAATGCAGTAGAATCTCCAAAGAAAGAAAAAGAAATCATGGAGAACGAACCAAAGAATAAAGAAAAATCTGAGGTGCAAGATTGTGAAGATTAATTGGTGGTGCAAGCCAAGTTTCCAAATGAGTTTACTAATGTTCAGCTTGATGGAAATTTCAGAATAACCAACTACATGAAGCAAATAGATGAAAAAAGGTTCTGTGCATGCATCAGACAGATAAAGTCAAAAAGGAAAGACAAAGGTATAGTAATACAAATGATTGGGACAACAAGAGTGGACCCTTGAAAGTCCATGACATGAAGATAGATGCAGGAATTTTGGATCAGCCAAAGTACATCATAACCCTGAGCTTGTGTTGGCAAGAGATCTCTCATTTGATAGGGACCGGATCAAGGCGTTGGGAGAACTACATCATGTTTTATCTCTTGGACATGGTACTTGGGCACGAGGGCTTACAATTGCTTGAAGACAAACAATTTTGGGAAGGGAGGACTATAATATCCCTTTCCAAGCATAAGACAAGGGCATAGTCATTAAGGAGGGCTCAACAATTAGAATCGGCCTTCTTGAGGGGAGTGCCACATTTAATAAAAAATAAAACTTATGTAGGCAGGGCGACCTACCTAAACACCAAGGGACGCCACCCTTTGGGACATCGCCTCCCTTGAGAAAAGATATTTGGAAGAGACACGTCTTTCGATGGAAGGCGATGAAGTATTTATAGTCATTCGTTGGTATGGAAGGAATTCATTCAATTATGTATTAAAAATATATAACCATGTACAAGCATTATGCTTTACAACCACTTTTAAGGACAAAATCCCTTAATCATGTAATTTGATTTCAAGGATGAAAATCTTTGTAATCATTATACCCCAAGATGAAATCCCTTGAGGATTTTTATTGTCACATCCCGATTTCACCCTATGTTTTTACCTTTAAATCTGTGGATTTGAAATTGGTTATAATGATTATGTTGTAAAATATTTTTTATTGTGTTCCTTAAATTGTGTCATTAATGCGTCTTTCAATAGGAAATAAAAAATAGTAGAAATGTTATATAATTTGTCGAATTTAAGATTTATTATAATCTTAAATTGTTTAATTATTGTATTAGACAATAATTGATTTATGATATTTAACATATTAATTATGTTAATTAAACGTGGATAAATCCTAATTAAACACTAAGATGAATATATACTTTAAATATTAGTAATAATTGATTATTAGTAATGTTTGAAATATTACGATGACTTTACTTGAAAAAGGGAAGTTGAGTTAGCTTATTATTATCTTGGAAAAATCAAGAATGATAAATGGGGATTTTAATGGATAATTACTGTGGGACTTCCAATTAATTATTGAGGAGTGATAAATAGGGATTTTAACAGATAATTACTGGTGGAACTTCCAGTTAATTATGGGGAACAAACCCTATAACTTTGGTTTCAAGTGGCATGCAAAAGAGAAATGGGGAGTAAAAAAAAGTATTAAGGAAAGAAAAAGGGAAGGATTTACACACGAGAAGACAAAAGACATACGGGAAGGGGAAGCGGAAGTAGAAAGAAAAGAAGGCTTTGAGAAGGAAAAATTTGGTCAGTAACAAATGGAAAAGCGTACCAGGTAGGTGTAATGACCCCTTCTCGAATTTGATCTCACAATGACCGTTGGCCTATTCCTGGAAATCCGTAGGCTATTCGGAAGGTGCAAATGAGGGTTTCCTATTTTTTAGGATGTCCTTGCTCGAAGTTTTGATGGCGAATTCTTTCTGGGTTTTTCAAGAGCTTCACGGAGGTATGTTTGTTTCAGTTTTCTGAGCATTTCCAGGAATTTACTATTTTTAGTAAATTCTATTTTTGGCAGCTAGCAGGATTGTCGCAAGGAGTTAACTTTCCTTTTTAAAGTTGACTCATTCAGTTTTGGGCTTCAGAATACGGTCTTGGTGGAATAAGTGAATTTCATTTAAAAAAATAATAACGTTATATTTTAACGTTGACCTTGGCCTAGACAAAATAACTTAATGTTATTTTAAAAGAGGGACTTGAAGGGGGGGCGCCATCATTGCATGGAAAGGGGCGCCACTTTTGGAGATAAGCTTCAAGGGAAAGCCAACTGAAGCCTATAAAAGAAGGCATTGGGTTATCATTTCTTCATCTTGGTTTAATGCATTGTTATGCTGTCGCTTTGGCTCTAGAACTGCTTCGGGGAATGAAGGCCTCCTAGCAAGGGCATCTCTTCATACTTGCAAGACAGCATCTAGTGGTGATTTAGTCATTGATATTTGTATTTGCTTATGTATTGCTTTCAGTTATTTCATTATTAATTCCTTTGGTATTATTAGAGTTTCAGATATTGTATTCTGTATAAGACAGATCTAGGTTTTCATTCATAAATCAGAAAATACAAAAAAACAAGTTATGGGTATCATCTCATTGTCTTGGTTAGGCCTAGGCGCCCCTTTGCTCAATTTTATAGAATTTTTAGAGTAAGCAGTGAATTTCTAGAGCAAGTCGCCCTTTCCAGCTGGGACGCCCCTTTGGGGTTTGCATTGGTTTTTGTGTAACACGTTTGGATGCAGATTTGATCAATTTTTAGATGCTAACTTGGGCGCCATATTCAGAAAGAGACTTTGCAACAGAAATCGGGGAGATTGAACAAATTTTGTGAGAGTTATGAACATCTGAAGAATTTAATAAGTGGCTGGTTTTTTCTTCTTCTATGAGCAAATTCTTCTTATTTTGTAAGCTGACAGTAGTACTGGCAGCCATTCTTTAATTGTTCAAAGCTGATTTCAAAAGTTCAGTTTCTATTAAGTTATTGTAATAGTTTACAGCTCCGCCTTATGGTAGCTACTTTCCCTATTGGGTTAGCAAGCACATTCTGGGTGTAGAGCATCCGCCCTATGGTAGCTACTTTCCCTTCTGGGGTTAGCAAGCACATGCTGGGTGTGGAGTAGTTTCTTTTTTTTAGTATTTCCATTAAAGCATTGTTATTAAGTTCACTCCGTCATATGGTAGCCCCTTATTCCTCCTTGGATTGGGTAGCACATACTTGACGTAGAGTTCCTTATTTGTAATTACTCCGTCTTATGGTCGCCCCTACTCCGCATTGGATTGGGTAGCACATACTGGACGTTGAGTTCCATTTCTTGCATTATAGTGGCAGAGTTATTTCAGTATATTTGGAACTAACTTCTAATCTTGACGGAATTTACTTGTGATGTTGTAATCCAATATCTAAAAAAAAAAAAAAAAAATTGGTTCGGAATATTTCAGTAGGTACTATAATTATTTAATAAAGTATTTTGTAATGAGAGAATCGAGGAATATAGATTTAATATATATTTACACAGTATTTCTTTGACAATAGAAAAACTCTGTAAGAAATCTTGTAGAAAGCCTATGGAAATTATATATTGTAGTCTCGCCCTATTTTTATTTTCTTACCTCCTTTTCTAAAATACTAGTTCTTTCAATTTAAATGGATGTTTTCAACAAATCAAAAACTTTCCCTTTACCTTAAATACACTTTAAGTTATTTTTATTAATGTATTTGTAAGCTATAGTTATTTCATTTCTCATTACCCCTTTGTCCTCATTACCTCATTGCCTTCATGCAATAATTGTTACCAACGTCCCCGGATCAAATCTTCCGCAGTAGCCTTTTGACTGGGAGTATTGATGTTGTCACCATATAAATTATTTATAAACAATAGTTATTGCCTCCTTCCGGAATTATTGTTATTATCTTATCATGGTTTAAAAACCTCTGGAAGAAGTCTGGGTGTTTAACAAAAATAGTATTTTACCATATCAAGTTTTGTTCTTTTCTTTTCTTTAATTCAGCCAAGATCAAGATTGGCAATTCAAGATCAACTTGTCCACTTTTTTGGTAAATAAAGATTACCATTCAATAAACTTGTCCAAATCAAATACCACGTTGTATTTGAATAATCTTAGAGTTAAAAACTTGAGATAATTTAAAAAAAATAAAAAATTAATATGCATGTAAATCTCGACCAAAATAAAAATATAATCTCTCCACTAAAATAAATCTAGAACCAAATATCTTTCCACCAACCGAATGATACTTTGCAAGTGGAGAAATTAAAGTGGAGTTTAACTTATGAGATTAAAGAATTAAAGTATTTTCATGACTTTTTTTTAGCAAACCTCCAAGAAGTCAACGCCACATTTCTTTGGTGGAATAAAGACTTTGATTTAAAAGAAAACATGCAACCATGCTTATCTTAAATAACCCATGATTAAACTACCACATCAATTCTTTAAAAGAATCTTTATATCTTTTTGATAATATAAGAATGGTAGGATTCTTGATTTATGGGATAAAAAATAAAATAAAAAAATCTTTATATCTTTTTGATAATATAAAAATAGTAGGATTTTTGATTTATGGGATAAAGAATTAAAATAAAAGAATCTTTATATCTTTTTGATAATATAAGAATGGTAGGATTCTTGATTTATGTGATAAAGAACTAAAAATATATCTCACTACTATTTTAAACAATTATCCACATAGGAGTGGGAATAGTATATTTTTGGGAATAAAATATCCAATGGTAGATTAAAAAAAATACCATTAAATACGATAATAATTAATTAAATATATATCTCATGGTAAAATAAAAATCCCATTAAATGGAATATTAATTAATTATTCCGAACCACATGAAGAGTGAAAATCCTCCGGATCATAGTGGGGACCCAAATTTTAGTTGGTTTAAATATTTAATAAATATGGTTTGAAATTTATATGCATAAATATATAATTAATAAAGTTTTAATATAACATATATAGTTGGTATATAATCAATATGATTATTTATTTAATTAAGTTAGAAATTTAAGAGAATATAATTTATATAATATTAAACACTATATTATACCGATTAATAAATAATCAAAAAATTATAAAAGTGGTGATCCCTTGATATAATTATAACAGGGATTTTTCCTCTTAAAAAACCATATCATTAATGAAATTTGTTGAGATAGATATAAATCAATTGCTCTTTGGTGTGCAAGTTGGTTGTCGGCATTATTTTAAACTTCGTAAGTAAATTGCCCTAGGGCAGAGGAAATCATATCATTTTTTTATATATGAGATTTTTCTTTATATATACAATGAAATTATTATAAAGCTTATAAGGAAACTACCAGAATATGTTTGGAAATGATGATTTGTGGCAATACATATTTTGTGTTATCTAAAAATTACGGAAAAAAGATAATTAGAGCCTTTCAGTAATTTTGATAGTTTTAGAAGTCAACCTAACCATTCTGGGAAATGCTAGAAAGATATTTGTTTCTTAAATGTACTTCTGTTCAAATAATTGAATTATGCTTATCTCTTATAGACAAATTAATAGACTTTTGTTGTCATAATTGGTTGGCATGGTTTTGTCGATGTATGCTTATTTATATTAGATATTGCATGTATATGTTAATGATCCTTATATTAGTTTATCCGGTTGGTGAACTTATGCTTTGGATTATTAATTTGATTGGTATATTATGGGGCCGCATTAATGATACGGCCAAGCAGTGAGACGGTTTCTCAAGCTTGGATGGGTATGGATAACCCGATCAAGTGATGTGTTATGAATTTGACTAATCTGGATGACCAATGTTATTTAAAACTTGTACCAAGTAATGTTAAATTAATATTGTCAATTTATATGTATGATTTGTATATTGTGCGAAATCATAGTTGAAACGTATTTTTCTTTATGATACACATTATGTAGTAGAATCTTACAGCACATGGATGTACTAGCATGTCGAGCAGTATTTATTGATATTTGATATTGCATGCATGATGTTAAAGTCCTTTGATACGTATACCTAGATGGTATGGTTATGTAAGGACTCTTGAATCAAGAATTATGACATACTTCTCCATAGATACGTAACCCATCTATATGTATATATTATACCTGAGAAGATAATATTAGGATTTGGATTTACTTAGTGGTATACAAACCATTTGATACCTTTTTGTATGTAGTGAAAATTCATAGTGTAGCAGTATAGGAGGACACGAGAATGATGTTGGACATCAATAGTCCTAGCTTATACATATTTGATGTAAGTAATAGGGTTATAAAAACCATCTAGTCTTCTCTCTGTAATTAAGGAATACATTTATACCTTTTCTTTGTATGCGTTCGTATGAGGAAACTATTGAGTAAACTTTTATACCTTTAGTAGTTTTTGGTAGAACTACATTTAGCTCTAATTCTGTGTATGTAGGTAGCATCACAGATATGTATGGCAGTTTGGGGAGTGAGCGCGGGCATATGATCTAGCCTTGATAGGTTTTCTTTAGTGTGATATCTGCTATAAATGCTAGTGAAAGCAAATAGCCTTTATGTAGCACAATACTATTATGCAAACTTGTCGGCAGGATCAAGTTTGTTGCATCTTGTAAGGATGAAAACTTGTATTTGGTATATTTCATGAGAAAGTTAAATGTGCAAGTGACTAGACATTTTTAAAATAACATAGTGCATTGTGAGGTGTACCTAGAGTTTATGTTCTCTTTGGATTGTTATTTGAATGTATACTCGGATAGTATAATCCTGACTTGCTATATTATTATGATTGGGTGTAAGATTGTTGTTGGTGTTGAGTCGGATACTCAAACACAAAGACCTATGATAGTATGGGATGTCATAGAGTTTTACAGTACGAAAAGTATCCGGTTGGTACATACTGTATTCATTATATCTTGAATTAGTACCAGTACTTAGTATGAGAATTCGGATTGTGCTAATGTCCCTAGTGTGATAGTAAACTTTTTGTATCATTCATTTATTCTATTGCTTGATGTATTGGAATGTTGAAACTGTTACTACTTGAAGTTGCTGATTATATGATTGACTAAAGTATTTTAGCAACTGTGGTTGAATGAATGTTCGCTATTTAGTTTTAAAAAAAATTACTGCATTTTCTAAGAACAACTAGGTGGTTCTCTACATATATTTTATTATTAATATAATTATATTTTTTATTTTAAATATTATTCTTAGTACAAGTTACATTTATAAAATATTATTTTAAAAGGAATTTCGAGGAATCCAAATTATCAAATAATATTCCGATTAGGGATATCACAGTGTCGTAATGATTCTCATAATTATGTTGGTTGTTGACAGTTGTGTTAACTGAAAACCTTTGAATCTTGTCATACAAATAGCATGTTACATGTTAGGGTAAGGGTATTGTGTAGCAAGTCCTTATCGTTCCAAACAACTTGTACTAAGCACTACCTATATGATATAAAGTTGTTATTACTCTCATTTTATTCTATGCTTCATTGCAGTATGTGTTTACTATTTTGTAATTGATGGTCATTTGATAGTGTAATTTGTATGACAAACTTTATGGCACCATTGCCTTTGTGAACTCCAGAACAATTAAAGTCAGTTTAAAAGGGAACATCGGTCGACAATACTTAATTGACAATGACACATATATGATGAAAACGCAATGGCTCAACTAATTGAAGAAGCAACTGAAACTAATCAACAAAGAGAAGACAACCTCATGATAGATTTCAAGTATTTGTGGGATCTCTCTGTTTGTAAGCATGTCAAGGAAGAATATGAGAGGACCCAAGTGCCAAAAGATTCCATTTGGGGCGACTTGGCATTGACAGAGGAAGTGGATCGATTGCTTGATCATTTACCCAAACTCCTTATCAAACACTATACTATTTTGCAATACCTCCATGTTGAATGTAACCGTGAAGTACAATGACTACAAACCTTACAACGATACAATGAGAGGTGTTATCACAAAGAGGAAGGTAGATCCAAAGACCGACGTCGTTCCAATAGGCCCTAATGCCATTGAGCTCGAACAAAGGTGGGAGAAGAAGATAACGCAATAGGGAAGTTGACTAGGAAATTTGACAATTTGCCAAAATCTTGGAGAAACAAGAGCAAAGACATACGCTGCGAGAGGTGGCCACCTCACGAAAGCAATAGTGGAAATGGAAGTCGTTGGTGAAACCAATGAAGGCTCAACTGGTATAGGAACACCGTATATCACTCACAAGTACGCAGTGGGTTTGCAAAGCAGTTGCTCCTTGTAGAAGTGCAAGGGAAGTTCTGACCTTTCCAACAAGATACGGTTGGTAAGTCCAGTAGAGTCCACGAAATCCAATAAGGATTCGATTGAACCCCCTCCTGCTAAAGAAAGTATTTAATCCAAGATGGGTTCACCAAAGAGTTCTTCATGGAAAAAGGAGTTGTGTATAAGACAAACATCTACACAATTGAACATACAAAATTGAATACACCAGGGCAGCCTGAACAACATGAGTGGGAGGGTGTAGTACAGAAAGGGATCCTGGTGGTGAGAAATAGTGTATGGATTGCTATTGAAGGAAGAGTCAAGTATAGGGATGTGTCTAACAGTTCCAAGAGTACATGAATCTTTAGCACAAACCTTCTTGAGGAGAAGAATTGTATTTGAAAAACCATGTCAGAAATGCTATCCATGCCTATGGCCATGGTGACTGCATCAACTACATCTCCAAAAAAGAGGCTGCTAGAGTTCACTGGTGATGGATCGAAAGGTCCGGTATGGCATTTCAAGACATGAATCACAATCTAGACTATAAATGGGTACACATATCAGCATGTTTGGTTGCAGTGTTTCCCAACCACACTTCGGGAATTGGCTATTGATTGGTTCACAAATGCACCAAGTATGGATAATATAACATGGGAGAGGCTTGGTAAAGCATTCAAGAAGAAAGTTAAACTCCTATAAGATGAAAATGATATTCTTGCTGAAATCTATAATACCCAATATGGTAAACATGAAAATATATGAGCCTCCAATGAGATGCATAAGAACTGTTGAGAAAAGTTGAAAAAGAACCAACCGACTACTTGAGGAAGAGATGGCTCATTGAAGGGTTGGCACCCTCATTGTGGATAAAGATGAAGGTGGGTCCCACCTTTGTCCTACGAGGACACATGATTGAGCTATGGATATTGAAAGTTGGAATAAGACATCCTTGCGCTTAAGAAGACAAAATTAATGCAATGATGACTGACTCCAATGACATTGAATCAAGATTTGTTTAGGTCCTTTGGATTGACATGCTCCATATGATGAGGGAACTAAAAAAGGACACCAAGGAGGATGGATAAGATCTTTGGCACTAAAATTGCAAAATAGAAGGTCATACCAAGGCCGACTATTTGAGGAAGATGTTCTGCTAGATCTACCAAGTTACAAGCCATTCAACTTAAAGATTAAGGGTGCCCAAGTCATCTTCACTCAAGGAGAGCCATCGAAACCACTTGCATCTCGACAAAGCCTCAAAGGAATAAGGGCACGTCTTCTAGTGCGTTCCTTGGTGGGCATTAGAACCAAAGAAGTAATATCAGACACCATAACAATATGGGTGGAAGCGGTAGTCAAATATAGTACGACGACCACAGTCGGCCAATCGTATAGAGTTGGAAGTACAATATGTGGTGTCTTTTCGCAAGAGATTGCCCCACCAATCAAAACAACATTGGAATTCTATGCAGATGGTATGCCCTCAGAGACCATAACGATGGCAATTGTCCAAAGCAAGTGAATCTCAACATGATTGCTACACCTGAGGATGGGTTTATGGAAATCACCAGGGTGTACGCAATGAAAGTTAACTATCTTGACCCATGTACAAAAAAGGAAAGACTGGTTGAAGCAAGTGTTGAAGTTGAAAGGGCAATGGTTGAAGAATGATGTTAGTCATAGGAACATGCAAGTCTAGTGACAAGTAGAGTTGAGGCTGACAAAGGTATTGCAAGACAACTCTTATAGACCACTATACTTTTGAAGGTATCAAATATATTGCAAAGCATTCCGGAACTCAAGAATGCTATAATTGCTCATTAGCCCAAACATGTAGCATACAACAATGCACATAATGTTAGAGGGTGTAGCTTTGGGTGATGTGGGGATCCCCCATCGTTAGGTGATCAAGTGATTGATCTTATGCTCTTGAGAATGGATCAAGCCCAATGGTTGATAGTCGTCCTTATGGAGATCCTCGTGAGGAACTTGACATTGGTTGCAGACCTTCCAATTAGTGGGAGCCGATCAACTGTGTATTAAGTTGTTGGGAGTTCTTATGGCTCAAAGTTGCTAGGAGTTCTTATTGGCACCCAACCTTTTATACTAAATTTTGTAGTCATCTCACTAAAGAAGACCTATGATGCACTATTGTGTCGAGGTTGGTTGATAGTATTCAAAGTCGACCATAACTAGAAAGATATTATGCTCTTCCTTGAAAATAAAGGCTAGAAGTATATAATGGATTTGAATAATTAGTCGACCAATGAAGAAGCAACCTAATTAGACTCATTGGATTTGGATTTTGAAGAAAAATGTTTAGTAGATGGGAATTGAGGTGTGATGGAGTCGAGGGATGAAAGGGTCTTGGAGTTGCAATCATGCTTAGAGGATGAAACAAACTTTCTCAATGGTTTCTTCCATTGGCAAATGGATGATTATGAGGTGTTCCAGCTTGATTGTAATTTTGTTGAGATTATGGAGATTGAAGAAGGCGAAGACTTGAAGCAAGATGCTTGTAAGATGAAGTCGGCAATAAAAGAGCCTTCCGTGCCAACATCTGGGCAGTGTGGCTACCAACATTGTGAAGACATGAAATTTTAGTCGATAATGCCAAGCCCTGTAGAACTGTCATCCTTGCACTTGGCTTACCCTCTAGAGTTAATTGGATATAAGGTGGGTGATTCAAAGATAGATGAGAAACCTGCGCACCAGTTTGGGAGCGTCGAGGACATGAAATACAAGGAGCTGACAAACTTCAGGTTGAACCTTGGATCATAAGGAGATCCCAAAATGATCATGGTCAGAGATGATTGGGACCTTGTGTGGAAGGCTGCAACATTCCATATATTCATGGATTGATAGGGTGTGTTTTCGTAGACACACAAAGATTCGGGGGGTGTACCACTTGAGATGTGTGTACAGAAAATTCTTCTAGTTTCAAGAGCATGACTAGTGCTGAGAAAAGTATATAGGATGAACAAGAATTATGTTGCCAAAGTCTAGGAAGAAATTGATAAAATGCTCGAGGCAGGTATAATCTTTAAAGTGGAAACAAGCGATTGGGTGCCCCCAATGGTGATAAGTCTGAAGAAAGATTTAGAACAAATACAAATATGCATTGACTTTAGAAGTTTGAATGCAGTTACTACCAGGAATCCATTCCCTATTCCGTTTACAAATTCTATAATTGAAGAAATAGTTGGGCACAAAATTTATTTCTTTATGGATGGCTTTTCTAGGTACAACTAGACTAGCATAGCTGAAAAGATAAAATGAAACCACTTTTATAGTGGAAGACGGAGTCTATGCTTACAATCGGATGCCATTTGAACTTTGCAATGCCCTGACTACTTTTCAACGGATCATCATGCACATTTTTTACAAGATGGCTACTGATTACTTCAAAGCCTTTCTGGATGATCAATCCATTTATGACAATTAGGATGCCCATATTCGAGCTTTGATAGAGTGCATGTGATGCTATCTAGCAGCTAAGTTGTCTCTAAATCGCAAGAAGTGCAGTTTCATGGTGCCACAAGGTAAACTTCTTGGCCATATTGTTTGTAAAGCCGGATTGAAGGCTGGGCTTGAAAATATATGGTCATGGTTTAAATGGAAGCACCCAGCAATACCACAAGAAATAAAGTCTCTTGGGCCATGCCAGGTTTCACCGATGCGTCATCAAGAAGTTTCCCCAATCTCTCACCCCCTTGACGCACTGACAAGGAAAGGGGATCTGTTTGTATGGTCCAACAAGCAGGAGAAAGCATTCAAGAACCATACAAATGGACCAACACAACATACACTTCAGTTCCAGCATACCTCCAACACCCACTCACACCATACGACTAAAGAAAAATTAGACTGTATGTCTGGCAAGTCTTGGACATGCAACCTAAGATCGTATGTTCAGGGACAAGCAAAAACATACGCTTAAGCTATTACATGGCAACCCTACATACCTATTCACATTAACTTGCCATATATCCAACTTGTAGATATTGTTGTACACCCCCTTTTAACAGTATGCCCTTCTTTTGGCCAACCTGTACGCCCATCTTGCAATCTTCAACCCGTATGGTCCTACTGCTTCCTCAGTCATATGCCATTATGTAATATCCCTAATCGGAATATTATTTGATAATTTAGATTCCTCGAAATTCCTTTTGAAATAATATTCTATAAATTTAACTTGTACTTAGAATAATATTTAAAATAAAAAATGTAATTGTATTAATAATAAAATATAAATCCTCAAGGGATTTCGTTCCTGGGATATAATGATTACAAGGGTTTTTCGTCATTGCAATCAATTACACAATTAAGGTTTTTCGTCCTTAAAAGTGGTTGTAAGCATAATGCTTGTACATGGTTTATATATTTAAATGCATAATTGAATGAATTCCTTCCATACCAATGAATGATTATTAATACTTCATAACCTTCCATTGAAAGACGTGTCTCTTCCAAATGTCTTTTCCCAAGGGTTAGGTCTTCCCAAGGGTGGCGTCCATTTGTTTAATGAATGCAAATGACCAATTAATTAATTAATGATTAATTGATGCTGTATTTAATTAATACTTTATTAATTACTGCTGTTTGATATAGTCGCTCTTCATTAATAAGTAAAGATTGCAGTTGTGTTGGGCGCTCCTCTATATGGCGATTCCTTAAATGAGATGTGACGTTGCTCTTCAAGGACAACGAGTTCTATATCCTTCACTGTTGGCTGCGACTTTTCTTTAAGACCTCCAATTCTCATAGGCTTGTGATTTTATTTACTGCTATGATTCCTTATTGTTGATTGCATTGTAGCGATTTGGTGTCTTGCTTGGTGAGTGGCGATTTGCTGGTGGTTGATTTGCTTGGTGATTGAGGATATTGCCAACAATTTTAATTGGGGATATTATAAACCTCCTGTCCTCAAATTGTTTGTCCTCAAGCAATTGTAAATTGAGATGTTCAAGAATTATTGCTCCTTCCCACGTGTCATCTTTGATTGGCAAATTTTGCCAACGAACTAAATACTATTTGATACTTCTATTTCTCAACCTCTTCCCACGGACCTCAAGGATGGCTCCGGGTATTAAATCCAACTTGACAGTAAAATCAAATAGTCCAGGCAAATCCTCTAGCATAACTCCTTTATAGTAGTGTACAAATAGTGCAGTTAACTCATGAAGATCATGCAACACAATGATTTTTACCTCTTCATTGCTACTCTGTAGTGCATAATCAAACACATCGGAAAATATTCTCTCCAGTGGATCTTGAGTATGCCTCTTGTAAAGCAATTTTTGATGCATTTCACTTACAACAATGCTTGTGATCAACCGTCTAAAAATTGCATGAAAGGAGTCCAATTCTAGGGTGTTGGGTCTAATAAGTCTCAAAAGATTAAAGAGCTCTTTGATATTGTTTTGATAGAGTGTACTTGACAATAAAATCCATCTCCTAGTATATATTTGGGTGAGTGCATTTAGTATGTTGGTGTCTTTATTTAAAGGGAAATGACCCTCATCTAAAACTAACAATCTTGGACGTTCCAGAAGAATTTTTTGGAAAGATGCATCCATTTCATTCTCAGCATTCTCACAAACTATGCTTGAGAGTTGTGAATAACTCACAAGGAGAATACTTTTCTTCTCTTTCCACTATTTAAGTGTCTAAAGTTGCTTGAAGCTCAATGTTTCCAACTTATTGGTTACTTCATAAATGTTGAACACGGGGATCTCCTCTACTTGCCATTTTTAAAATTCAGTCATCCAAGAACACAAAATGCATTTGGGTGCAACAATTAGTGATCTCTCATCTGGATACTTGGTCAAAAAGCTTAGAATAAAACTAATAACAAGGAATGTTTTCCCTGTACCTGGTGCATGCACCAAAATGCAACCGCTAGGTTCTTCTGTTATATGGTTCTTTTGTAAGAATTTGAACCCATCAATTTGGTATGATTTCATATGCTTTCGAAAATGAGGATGAACTACAAGTTTCAATACAAGGCTTTTCTGCACTGATCTCTTGGAAAATGTCTGATTATCAATACCTAAAACAGTCTCCAGGTCTCTGTTAAGGCCATGACTTGAATATTTTGTACCCTTCCAAGCCTTTGGCCATTGGATGTCAAAGATTGTATCAATACTGCGCCCAATAAAGCCACACAAAGTGCAAACTTTGCTAAGATCTTCTAGAATGAAGCTATGAAGGCAATCTTTTGTATCATCCTTGTCATAAGTAGAATCCATGTCTCGATTTACCATACTCTGGGAACATTTGAAAGATAATGACATTTGTTTCCACATTAATAAGATTTCGTCATTGTCTTCTTCATCACGTTCATTTTGCATCTCTCTCTCCCACGGAAATTCTATTTCTGCATAATTTACAACATCAACCTCCATAGCTTTTTCAACTGCAATCTTTTCAGGTTCTTT
Source organism: Torreya grandis (assembly GCA_037957365.1). NCBI lineage: Eukaryota > Viridiplantae > Streptophyta > Pinopsida > Cupressales > Taxaceae > Torreya > Torreya grandis. The sequence goes on along the minus strand of JARHVA010000047.1, from coordinate 3,947,004 downwards.
AATTTTCTCTATGTTCTATAGGTCACAGTACCTGATGTTCTTTGAAAGATCTTGCAAACCTTTTACAGTATCTACGGATATGTTGAACCCATCTTTCCCATCTTCTTTAGCTCCTATTTCCACATGTTGTGACAGCTGAGAATCATGGCTAAAATTAAGCTTCTTGTTAATATCCTCCATAAACTTTTCTGCTCCAATATTTTGGGACTCCAATCCCTGATTTTCCCATATTCCATCAATCATTTTGGTTGGCTCTCCATCTTGTTCTTTTTTAAGATTGTAGCCCATGATATCTTGTTGGTAGTGTGCATTAATTTGGCTATCAGTGGGTTTATCAAACTTAAAACCTGTGTTCAGGAACAATCCTCAAGACCTTTCTCTTGCACACACTGAAGTTTGTTTTCACTTTGACGCAGACAACACATATCATCATCATCAATGTTTTCAATAAACAACTTGTGTTCATCTCTAATATCCAGTTTTTTTATGTCATTCTTCCCAGTAGAAGAGTCTCCACAAATATCAACTCCCTCTTGGATAAGCATGTTTTGACATTCTTTTAATTCAATGTTGGTTTTCTTCATCTTTATAAAATTAGAGTTTGACATCTGTAAGGAACCTAGAGAGCTCAACATGCCTTCCCTAATGCTTGGAGAACTGAAGTCACTTAGATAAAATTTTCTTCTACAAGAATTTTTCTCCTCATCGAACCTAGTAAACGCGAGATTTTAAGCTTTCGATAGCAAATACGGTGAGCAAGTTCTCCAAGATGAACTCATAGAATTTGCTATTACTTGAACAAGCTAGTCATGAATGGCATCATGACAAAATAATGACTGAGCATCTGAGGCAAATCCTTCTATCTCTGTTTCTTCCAATTCATCTTTTATTGTGGATGACTGTGTGCAATTTGTCTCTAATTCATAGCCTTCATTGACTTTTGGATTTTTTAAGCATACCTCTAAAAGCTCTCCATGTTCAACATGTGAACTTCCTATTTCTCTAGGATAGCCAGGCGATTCTAAAAGCAAAAGTGCACATGCAGTGTCTGGTTGGTTATCCATAATGCCAGTGAAAGTCCCTTCAGTATCCTTCAATAGGTGAGGTACTTTTAATGACTTTCTATCTTTCAGGGCATCAAAGTTATCTTCCTCATAGTGCCCTGTTCCATTCTGTGACTCACTCAACTCCATATAGTTTGAAAAAGAGATTTCTTTTCAAATCTCTGCTGAAAAAGTTTTGTATTAATCAAAACTGGCCACAATATGCTTGTGTATGTTTCACATGCTGGCAAGAAAACAACTCTGATACCACTGTAATATCCTTAATCGGAATATTATTTGATAATTTGGATTCCTTGGAATTCCTTTTGAAATAATATTTTATAAATGTAACTTGTGCTTAGAATAATATTTAAAATAAAAAATGTAATTGTCTTAATAATAAAATATAAATCCTCAAGGGATTTCGTCCCTGGGATATAATGATTACAAGGGTATTCGTCCTTGCAATCAATTACATGATTAAAGGATTTTGTCTTTAAAAGTGGTTGTAAGCGTAATGCTTGTACATGGTTTATATATTTAAATGCAGAATTGAATGAATTCTTTCCATACCAATGAATGACTATTAATACTTCATAACCTTCCATCGAAAGACATGTCTCTTCCAAATGTCTTTTCCTAAGGGGTATGTCTTCCCAAGGGTGGCGTCCATTTGTTTAATGAATGCAAATGACCAATTAATTAATTAATGATTAATTGATGCTGTATTTAATTAATACTTAATTAATTACTGCTGTTTGATATAGGTGCTCTTCATTAATAAGTAAAGACTGCAGTTTTGTTGGGCGCTCCTCTATATGGCGATTCCTTAAATGAGATGTGACGTGGCTCTTCAAGGACAGCGAGTTCTATATCCTTCACTGTTGGCTGTGACTTTCCTTTAAGACCTACACTTCTCATAGACCTGTGATTTTATTTACTGCTGTGATTCCTTATTGCTGACTGCATTTTAGCAATTTGGTGTCTTGCTTGGTGAGTGGCGATTTGCTGGTGGTTGATTTGCTTGGTGATTTAGGATATTACCAACGATTTAATTGGGGATATTACACATTCTTTGCAGCTGTGTGCCCTCCAATTGCCCAAGCATACATTCTAGCTGGTCTTCACTCTTATCACCCCTCGTAGAGTGCCCAATCTAAATGTTGTACATCCTCTATATGTTATTGTCAGCTGTATGGTTTGTTGATTGCAGCCTTAGCATTGTTGTCTATAGTAACTTAAAAACTAATTTGTCATCTCTTCCATTGTTTGGCTTACATAGTTAATTGACTTTGCCATCAAAGGAGAGCTTGTTAGACAAATTTACACTTTTTCTTCCATGGGCAGAGAGAAGTTTGACAAAGGATCATTGAGTAGCATTGCTGGCATAAGGAACGTCTCTAGTGGACAAAATCCCTCTATGTAGGTTTTTTGGGAATTTTCGAGGATTCAAGGGCCAAAACTTTTATCTAAAAATTTATAGTAGGATGGTTTGAACAAGTAATTTTTTAGTTGAAAATTCTGGTTTTGTTACAATAGTTATGACAAACAAAAACAAAAACCCTCAAGCTTTAGATATGACATCCTCTTCGGTGCGGCCTAAAATCACAAAGGATGCCTTCGATATGACATTTGAATTTTTTTGCACTACTAGGGAATGTTGAAAAATTTCCAAGCCAACCACTACAACAATTTCGAAGATGGTTTAGACTTTATTGTTAGCAGGGACTAGCTCTAGGCAGGTCATAGCAAAGGTACAAAAAACAAGAAGTTGGTGAACCCTTTCCAAAGAATAAATCCAAAGTGTTTCCCACGCTTGAGATGCTTTGATGTGAAAACTATTCAGCCATCAAATCCAATACATGGTGGGCTAGTAAGCCCGAGATCAATGAATTGAAAGTGGTAGTGTAGAGAGTTGGGGTGGACAGGATTTTGTAGGTGCATTACTTTAGTGCCAAAGAATTTGAGCTTTACTTGGTTTGGAAGGTCTCCAGTTATAATTAGGACAACAAATGTTCATTTGTCCAATACATGGACATAGATAACACTTACATACACTACCGAGGATTTCACACAAGTGTTTGGTGTGCCTTCACACAGGTTGTCGGTTAGTAAATCGACAAGAAACCCCTAGATTATGTAGGCCCAAAAGGACTATGTTGTCCAAAATTTATGGTGGTCAGGTTTGACTGTAGACGAGTTGGCTTGAATGTGGACTTAGGGACATCGTGGGATCAAGAAAGAATATTTGGTCTTAGAAGAGAGACATTTCCTCTTAGATGTGATCTAATGTTAGCCAATGGGTGCCACTCAAGCCTTTGACTTTGGATGATGAATCACATCTCGATTTGGATAGGGGCGAGAAATATAACTTGGGGGGTTTTTGTCTACTCGGATTCATGAGTTCATTTCCTTGATGTACAATGGATTCTATATGACACATCAAGCCATTGGATTGTTCTTGAGTGCAGTCTATTCCAAATCAATGTTTGAAGGGGACTTCACTTTAGACAGTTCATATGATCCTAATTGGCACTTATTGTTCCAGTGGAGACATCTTGGTATACCTTTGATAGATGCTAAAGAGGATAATAAAGAATGTCGTGCAATAGCCAAGATTGTAGAATTGCTCACTTCAAAAGAGGATGAGGGAGAAGGTTCTAAGACATGATGATGATGGATGTACACTTGTGCTGCTAGAGCCGCATACTACTACTTTTTTGTCCTTTTCCTTCTTCCTTTCAAGAGTCTATGGGCTTGTCGTAGCCACTAGCCTTTGTCTACAACACCTTCATACGAGTCTGTCATAGTCACTTCCTTGCTTTCAAGGGATGACGGGCAGTTGATAGAGCACTTGTTGAACTAATTAGACAAGCCAATTAATTTAGATTAGGAGGTTCTAATCAGCCCATTGCAGCCCCAAGAGAAGATGGTGCCAAAGCTAGAGGAAGAACATGTCTAGTTTGGGGTTGACATAAAGGTACATTTACAGGTAGGCCCTTCTAAGCCTAGAACCATAGAGGCTCATGATCCAGATGATGAGATCGTTTTGTTGTCCTTGGCTAGTCCGAATAGTGCCAATCCCAATGAGACTTTGTCTCAATTTTGGTAGGCTCCGCAATAGGACCCATGGTCCAAGCACTTAGGGCATTTCCTATGTGGTTGGACATCTGGATGTTGTAGGTTGTTAATCACAGATACAGTTGATTTTGGATGAGGTAGTTCGGTTACAAAAAATTGTGCAAGAAGAGAGGCACTTAGAGTTTGCATGGGTCTATGTCAGCCAAGGATGGCCAAACATAACACTCTAGAGATGCATGAACATTAGCTTCCAACTCAAATTCCTCATGCTGTCACTTCTTCTGTGTAGAATGTGGAGTCCCTAAACACCATTGAGCATACCGTCCAATGTCAATATTTATTGCTTCTGTCAAGCATGTGTGAGCATTAGCAACATTGATTGGAGACTGAGGACAATGCTACCCTAGAATTTGCAGATTTGAGGAATTAGAGCAACATGGCCGCTTCTAGGAGCAATTTAGTCAGCAAACCCAGCTTACATGGGCACAAACTCAGAAGATTGTGTAGTATGAGCTAGAGGTAGCTCGTGTAAAGGCCAAATTGCATGATGTTGAGCATGAGATCGCTCAAGGGGCAAGTTTCAAGAGACTGTGCATACGGTGAAGTGTTTATGTGGGCGTGAACTTGTGGTAGTCAAGGATCTGAAACAATGCACAATTGAGGACTATGCGTTTCATGCCAAACTTCAACAATTGACGTTAGAGCAAGCAACCTTCTTAGGATCACCTCTTCAGGGACTTCTTACTTTTCTCCATTTGGTTTTGTATGTTTGTCAGGAATTTTACTAATCTGAAAGGGGGATAATGTAGAGTGTCATTATGAATAAATGTATTTTTTTGTAGCCAACCTTGTTAGGTTCATTCTATTGTTTGCATTAGGTGGTGTTGTAACGACTCTCATAGTTATGTTTGGTTGTTGATGGTTGTGTTAACCAACAACCGTTGTTTTGTCATACAAATAGCATGTTACATGTTGGGGTAAGGGTGTTTTGTAAAAGGTCCTCTCTATATGGAACAAATTATACATAGCACTACCTATAAGATATAAAGTCGTTACTGTCATGTTCTTCTATGCTACATTGTAGTATTTATTTACTATTATGTAATTGATGTTCATTTGGTAGTGTAGTTTGTATAACAAACAGTGACCCCCTCTATTTATATTTATAATGATTTAGTATTTAGTGTTTGGTTACATTTCAGAACCTAGGTCTCTTTTTTCTTAGTGCTTTTATGATTTAAATGAATGTGGTTTCAGTCCTATTGACCTACTTTGGTCATTTGTGAACATTAATATAATACGTTTCTTTCTCTGAGCAATGATGTTAAAATTAATCTTCCAAACTTGATGAGAAGTAATAGCATTGATAGATCAAATTCTCTATGTTATATGTATATGTCTAGATTTTATTGTTGAAAAGTTTTTATTTTCGGGCATGAAGCAGTCTTCTTCTTATGCAAAATAAAGTTTACACTTATATCGGACATACCGAAATTGGTTCTCTAAGTTGCAATAACACAATTTTATTCTGAAATTATATGTGACATGCAAACATAAAATTAAACATGTAAGGTGGGGAATGTTAAAAGGCAAGCCATCACAAAACTTTTATTTGATGCGAGGTTGAACATCAAATTTTAAGCCTAACAGGAATGATCAGATCTCATTGCATCAAGTCTAGATCACATGAAAAGACTATTGCCAGGATAACTTTGCTGGTCCTTCCCTTTGGTAACATTATCAGTCCTGCATTGGGAACTATTTAGTGGTTGATGATCCTACAGACTCTTGCAGCTACAAACAATTATGACCGTTTCTTCTCTTGTACCTCCAGGGCAGTTTCCGTAGCTTGGTTTGTATCTTGTGATTTCGTAGTTATCAACTTTTAGGAATTTATTGTTGAATTGTTTTTATTTTTGGGCATGAAGCAGTCTTCTTCTTATGCAAGATAAAGTTTACACTTATATTGGACATACCGAAATTGGTTCTCTAAGTTGCAATAACACAATTTTATTCTGAAATTATATGTGATATGCAAACATAAATTAAACATGTAAGGTGGGGAACGTTAAAAGGAAAGCCATCACAAAAGTTTTATTTGATGCGAGGTTGAACATCAAATTTTAAGCCTAACAGGAATGATCAGATCTCATTGCCTCAGGTCTAGATCACATGAAAAGACTATTGCCAGTTTTGTGATCTCTTTTAAAGGAACCTTTTAGCCCTATATGGTAGGAGAAGACAAAGTAGCATACAACTTCCCAGGATAACTTTGCTGGTCCTTCCCTTTGGTAATGTTATCAAGTCCTGCATTGGGAACTATTTAGTGGTTGATGATCCTACAGACTCTTGCAGCTACAAACAATTATGACTGTTTCTTCTCTTGTACCTCCAAGGCAGTTGATGTAGCTTGGTTTGTATCTTCTTGTGATTTCTTAGTTATCAACTTTTAGGATTTTTTGGTTTACCCTTTTTTTGGGTAAACGCATTGTTCACTTTTTTGTTAGAGCTGTCTTCTTTTCCCTTTTTAGGGGGGATGGTTTTTAGGCACCCCATTGCTAGTAGGCTAGTAGTATCTTAACTGGTTGTACCTTTGCAGTCCAATTAATCAATTCTGGGAAATAGTGGAAATTACATAGTTTCTTTGTCTTCAATAAATTGATTTTGATGCCTTTCTGGCTGTTTTACAGGTATTAAGTGCGATGCCAAGTGCTCAAAACTTAGTTGTGCTTCTACAGGTGAGATATCATTGTAGAATGATTAAACTATGCTATTCAGAATTTTTGAAAAATTAATCTAAGTAGAGTAAATCTCCCCTTAAAAAATGAAATGAAATAAACATAAGCAGAGAGATACTGCAATTTTTGATCTATTTCACTTTTTCTTGATCATTGCACACATTGTTGGAACAAATAGTTGAGAACAAGCACAAAACCTTTAGCTGGAGCTCTAGCTGATCTTCTTTTCCGCCAGGTTTGGTTTCTAATTTTCAACTCTGTTTAATTGTCATTTCATCTCCTTGTAAGTTCATCTATTAGTTTGTAACTGTTAATGTTTTGACAAATTATTCACTGGATGCAGTACGCTCTTTCTCTTGTATCAGTACCATTATGGATAACTGCTTTTACTGCTGTAATAACCATAGTGTAATTCATCAAATTTCAGGTGAAATGTTCTTTAATTGATTTTAACTCATTTCCTTTAGTAGGATGTTATTGTAACAAATTATAGGGTAGACTTTTATATAAATTGACAAGCCGCTCAACTGATTGAAGATGGCATATGAAACGAGGGTGCATGCCCTTCGGCTTGGAAGAGGAATAAACAACCAATTTTTTTATAACATGCATTAATTGAGACTTCTGTTGTTTTCTATGCATTGCTTATTCCTGCTAACTATTGTTAATGATTGGAACAGACAATTTTTTCATTAACATTCTTTTGATGTTTTGAACCATACGTGTTGAACTTTCAATTCACAATTGGGTAGGAGTTGCTGAGCATTTCTTTCTTCCAGAGCATTTCAAGTTTTAAATAGAAGTCAGTTGTGAAGGAACACAAGAAAGTATTGACTACAATTAAATGTTAAATTGCATGTTCCGTGGATCTGTCATTGAGGAAATTTTAATTCACTGCTTCAACTGTGAGGATTTGCTGGAGTGATCTTCAAATCTGATGAGTTTCTAATAATGTTTTTTTACTGGGCATAACATTGCAAGATGATGGGAAAAGCAGAAATGCACAAAATGGCTTTTTTTGGCACATCACATCAACTCAGAAGTTAATGATATATATTGAAGTCGAATACAAGAACTACATAAAGTTTGTGCCTCAATTTAGGGGCAAAATGTTTACCCAGCCACAAATCTAAGCAAACAGTGAAACAAATACTCGGTTCATTAATTATTATTTGGCAAACATACAAATATATAGAATAGGATCTCGTATGAATGAAGAGTCCTATCTATCTCCCACATTGATGTTAGTGAGTTGACTAAACAACTCACGTAAGAACAACACTAATAATGTACTAACACACACTAACAATATATCGCACTAGCCAGAAAATATCTAATATCCCCCCCTTAGTGCGGACATAAGGGAAGGAACCATACTCAAGAACTGTAGCATGCTGCTATGGAGCTTACACATAAACTTGACACACATATTGATTGTGGAAACACATGCATTGGGACCCATCAACCAATTCATAGATTGGGACCCATCAACAATCCACAAAAAACAAGAATAGGGACCCATCAACCTATTCAAACCAATTTAAAGTAGTGTTCAAGAACATGTTTGCTACAGTACTGTGATATGAACCTTTGCTTTATCATCACAACAAGAGAAAATATTGACACTGATTATAGTACTTTATTTTCACACACCATACAAAAAACAAATAGAAAATAAAAATTGAAGACTGGGCCCTCATTGTCTTCGTTTGCAACCACCGTGAAAAATTGTTGCCACTTGATTGCGAATAGTATAGGTGATGACCATTGCCACTGGAAATCACCCTCGACTCTAGTTGATTTGGCGCAATTGATTGTGCCATTATTGCAATGCACGGCCCTTTTGTTAGCAATGAATTTGAGGTTGCTGATCGCCTCCTGCCTCTGACCTCCAGCGGGCTTAGCTCAGCTGGCTAGATCAATGGCGTTGTATGTCACTTTTAAAAAAATCCTCTCCCCACAAATTACATTGACTTAGGATGTCGGTTTCAACCAAAAATGCCCCTGTTTACGAGAATAGAATTTTCGACAACTTGACTACAAATAATGACTCGTAACTTTGACACTAGATAATAAATTATTATTATTATTATTTATTTATCCAAAACAAAACTCTATTATAATAAAAACCTTTACTAATCCAATAAAACCGACACTTTAATATTAATACCAAAAAAATGACTAATAAAACAAAACTTAAAAACAAAAAAGAGAAAAAAAAACATATACAAACTTTGAAATTAAGAAATCTAAACATATTCTTTTAACATGACAATTTACAAAACACAAGGCTTGAAAATTATCATACATGTCTTTTACATTTATTTTAAAAAGACACGACATAACATAAAAGCTAGGAACTTTAACATTTTAATGTCAAGACTTCGAGACCTACAGAAACAAATTTTCAATATTGGCCATCAATGCATGGTAGATCAAAGGTGACAAGATTAACTTTTGGCAAAGCATATGGAGTGGACAGCTATCAGAATTGAGGTACAAAATTGCACCTGTGCACGATGACCTTTGAAATGAACACTAGAAAACTTTAATTAATAAATGAATGAAAGATTTTAATAATGTCCACGAGACCAAGCAGTCTGTGTGACCAAGAGCTGCAACAAAGTTGTTCCATGTTAACACAACCTCTTGACACAAGGGCTGCCCTACTGATATTGCAAAATTTCTAATCCCTTCTCGATGCTAGCTTTTCTACTATGAATCTTGATTATAAAACTTGTTCTATTTAACCTTTCCTCTTCAAACAAGTTAAGTTGTCAACCCTCAAGTTGTCTTTATACTTGGTACGGGTGTCATTATAGGCTGCACACTCCATAATGAAGTGCTATTTTGTCTCCACTACTTTGTCACAAAATAAACATGTTTTTGTTTCCCATTTTTCCTTGGGCACTGTCAACTTGCCAGTTTCACAGCTAAGATGATGTGAGGTAGTCTTCAATTGTGCAATTCAACATCCTTGCTTTCAATTTGATTTTTGCCCCTATGCATTTCTTTTCTTTGTGCTCCCATGTGGGATTAAACTCTTTGATGTAGTATGCTTTCTTCTGTCCCAACTGCTTTGTCCACATGGCTATCCGAAATTTCTCTTACATACCTTTTCATTTCCACATTGGTGTTTGGACATTCTTGCATGTTGACGTCCCATTTACTCATTCATTTGTTGTTTTGTTTTATTCACATGTTTTTCTTTTGCTTAGCTCTGCTTCTATTACCATTTGGGGCCATCGACGATTCTCCTTTGCATCTTTTTAAAATAAATTAAAGTTCGGGTCATTGCCGATGCTTCCAGCCAAAAAGTCCCTCTTTCGGCTAATAGAATGTCATATGGAACTGAGGCTTTAACAACCTAGTATAATGTGTGTGTGGTGATACCGCAACAAATTATATTAAAAAATAAACTAAAAACAAAAAGATCACATGTATCTAAACAAAAATAAAAACACAATGCTAAAACTCGTGGCATATGTGGATGGAGATATGCAAGGTGAGGAAGGACTTGACAGCGATGCATGGGATTGACACGACATAGAAGCATGTAACCGGCAGATCTGATGGGATGGTGGACGAGCTAATAGAACGGAAAGGATGTCGAATGACTGTCAATGGATGCAGGCAGGTTGTTGGATGAACTACGACTATCAAGCTATGGCAGAACTCAAGCCAACAGATCATACTGCATGCAGATCTGGAATTTCAAATTAAATATACCGTTAATTTCCACCATTGACTCTATGTATTTACATGGAGACAAGATCTGCTAATGCGGTCAAATCTTGGAAGAGGTGCGCACATATGATGATGGTTGTTTGGATGTATATAGATCAACAAGACTTGCATGCACGGGTCTATTCAGATGATGATAAATAATGATCTCCAATCAGCCTTTTAAATACCATGAACATGATCATATACACACACGAACATAGTTGAATAGAATAAATACATGAATAGAAAACTGTAAATGCACGAAGATATCTGGAACCTCACACAAAAAAATCTTCTAAAAAATCGATTAAACTAAACTAAATACTCCTTTCAGATATTAATGAATCTCATATGTTGGGGCAACAAAGAAAAACACAGAGCTCACCCCGCAAACAATCTATTCTTCCATCAGGTGAACAAGAGCGAGTTTGCTTTGATACCAAATGAAACAAATACTCGGTTCATCAATTATTATTTGGCAAACATACAAATATATACAATAGAATCTCCAATGAATAAGGAGTTCTATTCTATCTCCCACACCACCGTTAGGCAGTTGACTAAACAACTCACGTAACAACAACACTAATAACATACTAACACCCACTAACAATATATCGCACTAACAAGAGAATATCTAACAAACGGAGGACAACACTGAATAGTAAATACCATGTTTTCATAGTTGGGAATGAAATGCGTCTCTCTTAATTTCAACTGCAAAAAGGTTATTAGATGGCTGCACAAAGCTCAATTTGATCTTTGAATCATATTTGAAAATAATCGGAGTTCTGACTGTCAACAGAACCACCATAACTTTTATAAATTATAACCAAGGGCCTCAAAACTGGGTCTGGATATGTTTAGACATTCATTGGCAACAGGACACCAGGGAAATTCTCTCTAGGAATAATGTTGTAGTTGTTGCTACGATGGTTTTGGTTGCTGATTTGGGTATGTTTGTTTATAGGACCACCTAACTGCATGTGATATGGAGTCTAGCATAAGTACCACTACCCTGCATACTGATAGCCTTAGTGGGTTTTACATTTTCAGTCGTTTGGGGCATGCAACTGAATCTGTGGATTTAGTTATGTAAATTTTTTATTCGGCAATGTTTGTCACTGAGTTATATCAAAACTCTAAGGGCAAAGTGAAGAAGCAGATAAATTCACCAAAAAAAATAGAACAAAAAACAAACTGTTTAATAAATATGTTGGCAGTCTTTTTTTTTGCATGGATTAAATAGTGTTCTATTGGGGCCCTTGCCGTTGTGGAAATAAAGGTTACATTGACTGCCAAAATAGAGGAAGAAAGAGGAGAGTAGAAGGACTAGGAGAGAGAGAAAGATAATAAGTACAAATAGCAACTGCATTAGATGAAAATTGTATTTTCAGAATTCCTTAAATTTATTTTCTTGGAATATCGGTCTGTGAAGTCCTTCATCCTTTGATAGAAAACCATGGGAGAGCCATGACCCAGCTAACTTCTTGTGCGAAAGAAGCACATGTTGAATTTGGAGATGAGTTGGTTCAAATAGAAAGCAGGTCCCATGATAATAGTTTCAATTGAAAGCTACCTTCGGGGTGGCCTGAGTGTTCAATCATCCAATTTTGCCATCTAAGATACCCACTGGTTTCTTCTTCCTGCTGTGTTTGGCTCCCCTGCTTCTTTTGTTCTCAGACTGCTGTATTGGAGTTGAAGAGTTTGTCTGCCTGCACCTTTTTCTAGCCTTGGATTGGGAGTGACTCACACCGAGCCATTTGTCCATTCTAGGCTCAAGGACTTATGCTCTGTCCAGGATGCGCTGAGTGGACATCCCTTCCTTCTTCACATTACTATTTCGCTTTGGTCCTCCTCTGAGGTTGAGGCTGCTCTCCAAGTCCCCCTTAGACCACTTGAATGCACTTGGAATAATTCTTTACTCAATATTGGGAGGGTGATACAAGTCCCATATCTGCTTCAGAACATCGATTTCGTAGGGCTTTGTGTTAGGGAAAGCCTGCTTCGTGACGAACTGAAAAGTTGGGAAAGCTGGCGTCACAAGAGCAAGAGTGGAAATGATATCATCACATAAACCTTTTGCAGAGTAAGGGGGACTCACTGTGATTCCAAAAACCGATAATGCAAACCAAATAAGTTGTTTAAGATAAACATCCCAATTAAAGCAAAAGCGAATATCCTCAAGGTATAAGGTGTCATGTCCCCTCTCTAGTGCGACGTGACATTCTACGTAGATTTGCCTATCCCCGACTCTCGTAGGCAGATGAAGGTGGTGAGAGGGTCATGTTTGCGATTTGATGGCTCACTATGCTTCGGAAGATATTATATTTTATTTTTATGGAGGCCAAAATGTTATATTTTAATTTTAAGTGCACTTTTATTTTATTTTTCATAAAATTACTTTTTATTTAAAAAAAAGTATAACAAGTTTTATATGATGTATTACGGAAACTCTTGGAAGTTCCAAAAGAGCATAAATAGACCCTATGGGTCTATTATTTGGATCGAGTTCATTTTGATCAGTAAATCTTCTTGAGCATTTGTAAGACTTCAGAGTCTGCAAATTTTCAGATTAATCCTTGAGAACGATACCTCTCAAGTGATTTGCATAACTGAGGAAGTGAGAGATCTTCTGAAGGGTTGCACATTGGAGATAGTCTACAGCGATTTTATGTTGAGCATTCAGGATCAGTTGTGAGTTGAACCAGCTTGAATTCATTGGTGGGGCGAGTCTACCATCGACCTATTTTGAAGGAAGCCACATTTTTGTTGCAGTCCGTACAGGTACGGCCTGTACTTGCAAAATCCGTACGGCAGACAATTTCCCCAGCAAACAGCGATTTACGCTGAAGGTCTACGGCGCTCCTGGCTGGGGCAATTTAATTTCTATAAATTCCGAGAGGCGCTAAGCCTGGCGGCTATTTTCTGAACCTGAGGTGCTTGAATTTGAAGGCCAAAAATAAAATCCGTACCAGTCCGTACTATACGGACTGTCCCTGTAGCAGGGTACAGACAGCTGCTAATTTGTAGACCAGGTTTTTCATCAATAAACAGGGTCCATTTTTACTAATATTTATAGATTTATGCATCAGGGTTTTATTGTATACATTCTGCTCTTTTTGTAAGGCTGAAATAGCCCATAAATATTTTATCTGAAGGACTGTAATTTTTCCAGAATTAAGAAATTTTATTACTGAGTCACTTGGGGCTGTTTACAAACTGTTTGTCAAAATTACAATGCAATATTGGTATATCTTGTGCCATGTTTGACAAAATTCCCAGTGCAATACTAAATTTTGATATTCATAGTAAGTGATTGACGAAATTCCCCTAGTGCTATACCAGCGTTTTAGTGATCCTATTAGTAAGGGTCATTACATAAGGGAGGGCAAGGGGACCAGGGCTTGCTCTGGTCCATTGCAAGGCCACAGACGACAGCGTTAAACAGAGACCCAAAGGAGAGCAATGGAGAAGGGAGACTCTGAATGAGAGGAATGCAACATGATAAGATTTAAATGGTGTGTGGAGTGATGCATGTGAGCAATTATTATTGGAGGCAAGACCAATGGGGATGATAAGACATTTGGAGTGCATAGGCATTAAAGAAGATGTGTTTGCCCTTCATTGGTAATGATTTCTTATAATCCTTTAAAATTTGTGACTAGATTGCTTTCAATGTGTGTTGCAAGAAATGTCCCCTCCCCCGCCCCCCCCGCCTTTCTTGTCTGGAAACCGGGGGGGGGGGGCGGCGCCATATCTACTCCATTGATGTGCCACCACCTAATGCCCTCTCCCTCTGGGGAAGATCCGGCTCCATACCCATTTCCATCCCCATCCCCATCCTCTTAAGTTCCAAGTTAATTCTAATATTTGTTTACGATTTGTATTATGACATAAATATGGAATTCTTGAGCAGTCTCCTCCCTTTTGAACGATACATTTTGCCCCCATCTATATATCTATCGCTTCCATTAGAGTAGATATGGAGATTCGATTACGAAAATGCTCCAAAAATGTATTGGAAATGTCCCAGAAACATCCCAGGCATTTTCGTGAAACGTCCGGGCGTTTCCAAGACATTTTCGGACGTTTCTGGCACGTTTTTGGTGGGACCCACAAGGAATGATAGAAAAAATAAAAAATAAAGCTAAAACAATGAAAAAGAACCCTATTTTTGCCTAAAATGCTATAAATACATGCTCACCTCACTCTTATCACACACAACCAACATTTGCTATATTTTTAAGTGTTTTACCAAAAAAATGAGTAATATGCATTGTTTATATATAATAATAATAATAATAATAATAATAATAATAATAATAATAATAATAAAAAAAAAATGTATGGACGTTTGCATGGCATTTCCAAATCAATGTTTTTGAAAAATGGCGTTTCCTCATTTTCGTATCCATTTCGGTTTCCAAACAACCTAGCTTTCAATGAGATTTAGGGTGTCTAGATGGACTCCCAAGTTGGCTAGATGGTTGACAACACCATTAGCTTCTCTGTAGCAATGAGAAATTTTAATTTCTGATTTTTTTTAAGAAGAGTGAATGCAGGGCTTAGTAGAGGCCCCCGTTTCCAGTTTGATAACATACCTTTGTTTACAGCTGCTATGACTAATTGGGAATCTCCTCCAATTTCTAGTTTGGAGGTTCTGCAGGGGTAAGCCATTTGCATCCCATTGGAAAGAGCTGAGCATTCAGCGTGATTGTTTGTAGCTTCGTAGCGTTGTGCTGGAGAAGCTGCTATGAACATGCCATTGTGGTCCTGAAGGATACAACTAGCCCCGACTTGCCTAGGGTTGCCTTATGAGGCTTCATCGAAATTAAGCTCGACCCAATTTGGATTGGGGAGATTCCATTTGATATCTAGACAAGGAAGCTTCTGTACTTGTGCCCCATGATTGGGGGGAAGGGAGATGATGGGCCATTTTCGAAGTAGGAGTAATTCATTGGTTGAGAAGACTTTCTTTGTTTTTTACAGTTCAAAAGCAACCCATTCTAAGATATCCACTTCTAGATGAAGTTTAAAGCATTGTGAGGACATATATGTGTCATGGAAAATTCTTCGGTTCCTTTCTGCTAGAGGTTCCAAATTGTCATTATCAGGGCCACAATCCAAGTGGAAGAAGATTTGAAGATGATAGATCTGGCCACATTGCCAAAAGAGTTTGCAATGAAGGGGTAAACACCCATACGAGAGAGAATTTATTGAGGAGCTGGAACCAAGCCCTTTCGCCGCATGGGAAATTCAAAAAAATATGTTTTGCAGATTCAAATGCTTCTTTACATAAAATTCACCGGCTTAGGTTGTGGAATCCTCTCTTTTCTAATTTGTCATAGGTAAGGATTTTGTGTTGAAGTGCCAAGCTGCCAGCCAAGAGAATGCACTAGCTTTAGGAAGGATCCAATTGGACTAGATTTACGAACTCGGCCAATTCCATTAAGTAGCTTGATCCTCATTTTTCAAATATTTGTATCCTTTGTCATGTCCCCTTTTTCCTTTAAAGTGAAAAATAATAAAGTTAATATTTTAAGTTGTTGTCTAAGTGACTTAATTTTTATTTTATTAAAAAGTGACAACTTAGATAAGATAAATATATTCATGTCCAACTAATGACCACAAAAGTAGGTAAAAGGGACTGCGGATTACAGAAATGTGTTAGGAAAAAGCGGGAAACCAAAAAGGTCTCCAAAAACAAGAAAAACAATGTTGAAAGAAATAGTACAAAACATGGCAAAGAGTGACCCCACTCAGAGCCAAACCACCAAAGGACCCAACCACGCTTAGGTCCAAAGAAGAGATTAAAATAAATGAGCCATCTACAAGAATTTGTAAAAGGGAAAAGTAAAAGGTGAAAATAAAATAAAAGGGTAAAACCTAAAAGTGTAACCCTAACCCTAAAAGTGACAATTGAGTCTTTATATTGATAGTTTTCTCTCATTTGAATGGATGATTAGTTATTCACTATTGAAAAAAAGTCCTTTTTCCAAAGTTTTAGTTGTGTTCAATCTTTCTATCCGAAGACGAAAATCCTTCGCTATTCGGAGATCTTGGAAGACGAAAACCCTCTTGGTTTCCGAGGTTGGATTTGAAGACGAAAACTTTCTTGCCCATAAGAGGTGATTCCACCTAGGGATCACATTTGTGCTCAAAGAATTGAAGTCATTTACAGCTTGCTACAATATCGCTATAGTGTCACTACAGTAAATTATTGAAGATTTCAGCTTGTAGAGGATTGGATTGAAGTTTACTTGCAAAATTTGGCAGTGGTTTATCATTCTGTGGGTGGAAGACTCCATTGGAGGACTGTGGTGACCTTCCTTTGCAGCTGTATTGATTTCAACCATAGCTGTCCACATCTATAGTCAATGCTAGGCCTTTTGGAGCAGTTGTGCACTGTTTGGGGTGTTTTCCAACTTTGTAAGCAGATCGTAGGGCCTTCACCAACTTGGACTCCATTTAACTATCCCATTGCAGCTGGAATTGATCTTTTGAGCACTCATTGGGGGCTGCCGTATAGGGAAGGACATCAACGCAGTATGACTGGGTTGCAACCCTCACAGCCAACAGTCAGACTCATCTACAGGGTGAATAACACTACTCATTGGGTCTGTGTATTGTGTGGGCATATTGTTGCTATACAACATCTGAGACTCATTTCTTTCAAGTAAGAGTCGGTAGTTTGCAATTTAATTCTCATTTGACATTGTATTTAGCATTAGTTTATGTAATCATTAACTGGAATAAGGATTTCAACTTGGGTTTCCATATTATGCGCTGCATGCACTAGTTTGGCCTTGAATGTGGATTTCCAGATTTACTATAAAAATCAGAATTCAGTGTTTTTCCTGAAAGGGATGTTACAGTGGTACTAGAGTTGTGATCTTGCCAGCGTATGAATCATGAGGACAATGCAAGAATCCATGTTAGAGATGTTGAAAACTATGCAAAAATATGGAAAAATTGAAATTTGAGCCTGAAAAAGCTATTGAGGAGCAAAAGGAATTCAGCATGCAAGACAAAGGTAAGGAGATCTTATTTGAAAAGGAATCAGAGAATGTCGTTGAAAAGAAACTAACCACATTACAGACAAGCGCTGAGGATGTAATGAGGACCCAAAAAAGGTGTGATAAATGACTAAGGAGAGTTAATGAAGTTAAGTTGATAGCCACTCAAGCAAAACACCTACATAAATTTAAGGAGGAAAAGGCATCATTAGCTGAATGCAAAGAGCTGAAGATGGAAATAGATGTGCCAATCCATTAGCTACCCAACGATCTTCCAAAAGGTGAGTCATTGTCATGTATGATTGAATTTCAGGATAGCCATATTGATAAGCATGCTATTGGGGGGAATGTTGATCCCAACGCCAAATTTTTGAGTCACAAGGATGGAGGTGTTGAGGATATCTCAACAAATTCTAATTCAACAAAGGAAGGTGAACACTTTGATTCCAGCCTAAGCTATGAAAAGGATGGTCATAGTTCAGATTTGTTGCTTCATACTATGCCACTACAAGATTCTTGTTATCATGGAAAGCATTCTAAAAATGGTGATAGGGTCAAGGATACAACTTGCAGAATAGGGCAGATAGATTCTTTGATTCAAGTTCAAAATTATTTTTGCATATGGGATTCGGGTGATCCTTTGGGATACAAGAAGGATAAAGGCTTTGATGGGATCAATATTATTATTTCTAGTGCAAGGATTGTCTGTCCTTCAAATGAAGTGATACATCAACAGGTTACTAATGCAGTTAACTTATCATGGATTTATGTTGCCTTCTGTTTCTTATGTCATTCAATGTCTGGGTTATCAGAGCCTTTAAAACAAGACTTGGGGAAAGCCCTCCCAGTTATGGTTACAGGATCATGTGCAAAAAATAATTCTTATTTGAGTGTTAAGGACACATAATTTAAAGATTCCATTGGAGGTGATGTAGCCACATTTTCTGTCACCTCTAGAATTTATGTTTGTGGCGCAACAGATGGACCTGGTGGCTATTCAGTTATAGCTGAATCAAGAGAAGGAAACGATGCAGAAGCTGTTATTGTTAGTCCTAGTACAATGACTTGCATAACAACTGGAGGACTAGTGCTAGAGGGTGCTGAAGCCGTAGTGCAAATAGAAGATAGATGTGAATTTTTGGCTTTTGATTAACTAATCTCTGATAAGCCGAAGAAGGAAAAAATAATTTTGTATGGGTCTGATTCTAAAGTCAATCTGGGTTTCAGATCTATAAATTTTCCTTAGTGATTTACATCATTGCTAAAATTTGAGCAAGAAAATTGTCCAAAGGCCTTAGGGTGTTCTGTTTTTGACTATAATGATATTTATAGTGAAACTTATGCCCTTTATTTTAGACTTGAAGACTTGAAGGATTATTCCATGGGTCCACCAAAGTTATATATTGTTGTCAATGATGTGGCACAAGCATTTGATACTGTTGACCAAGATAAGATTCTTGATGTGATACAAAATATTGGACCAAAGGAGGAGTATTTCATACAATGATACGCAAAGGTTTCATGCACAACAAAACCAGTTAAAGTTTCATTTGAAAAGGGTCATGTTGCAGAGAAAGGTGCAAGCTTTGTGAAATTTTCAACCAACCATTCTTCCAAGCATTCACAAGGAATTCTCATCGATCAAGCATTCTTTACAAGTATCAAGCAGGATAAATTATTAGGCATTATATATGAGCATGTCAAGAGAAATATCTTACAAATAGGTCCTCACTTCGACACACAGAAAGTTGGTATACTGCAAGGAAGTGTGCTTTCTTCCTTGCTTTGTTCATTTTACTATGGGGATCTTGATAGAAACAAGATTTTCCCTCTACTGAATCATACACAAAATAAACATACCGTTGTTCCCTTTGAGACAACATTTGAAGATTGCTTAGCTAATGGAAAACTATCAAGTGGCAAGGTATGTAATGAAGGTTTTCTTGTTGGAGAAGTCAATTCCGCTTTATCTATGGAAATGGATATGATATATGGTATTAGTGCAATGCAATCAAGAATGATGAGAATTGAGGGGGAGAATTTGAATGTAGGCTTAAGGGCTTGTTCTAGTGATATACCCATTAATTGCTCTTTTGATATTGTCAATGGCCATAAAGCTAGAAATTGGGGGTCTGTCCCACCAAAATCCATATTGCTAAGGTTAATTGACGACACACTCTTCATATCTACATCAAAGAAAAAGACATTTTGTTTTATTGCATCTATGCATAGAGGCTTCAAAGATTATAACTCTTATGAAAATATATGCAAGACGTCTCTCAATTTTTTAGATGGAGCTTGTAGGGGAGAAGTTATGCAAAAATGTCTACAAGAGTAAGGATGGTTCTTGCTTTTTGCGATGGAGTGGTTTACTAATCAACTATCATACTCTGGAGATCCAAGTAGATTATACATGGTATTGGGGTTCTCATATCCGTTCGACAATCACTGTTTGGTTTTTTTTTCAATATACTTAATATTCCACTCCTGAGGTGGCCACCAAATGAGATATTTACAAAATGTGGCTTTCTTGTTGGAAGGCACCAACTTTACATGGTGGGGATAAGTGTTAGCTGCAAGAAACATGAGCCAAGGGCCAACAAGAATGAGGTTTCCAATCTTATATATGTTCTCAATATTTCAGCCTACATATTGCTGTTTAGAGAGAAAGTTCGAGCAACCTATGACTGTTACAACCATTTTACAGTCCACATACAATCTGATCCATGCTATTTGCCAAGAGGTACAGCTTGGGGTTTCATGTTAAGAATCTTTGGAACACAAGGTAAGTATTATGACAACAATCTATAAGTGATAAGCATAATTTTGAACATGCCATGGTTGTAGTTCAAGGAAAAAGAGGTAGTACCCCAAGGTATCACTAACACAACTTCAACATCAATCACAACAAACAGAATGAAGGGTGTCACATTTGGTAGTACTTTATCTGGATCACAGCGGATTCATGATTTAATGATCATGAGTACACTCATGGAGTTTGTTGGAGAAGCATCATTGGGTACAGGGCTTTCAATTCCTCATTATATCAGAGAAGTGCAGTAGAAGCTAACTACCTCACAAGGACAAAAAGAGACAATAAGTTTGGTTTGGGATCCTGTTATTTGCATGATGGTTCAAGAATTGTTTGAGGACAAATAATCTTTGGGAAGGACGGACTGTCATGTTACCTTTTTTCCATAAAGTGAAAAATAATAAAATTAATATTTTAAGTTGTCTAAGTGAATTTACTTTTTATTTTATTAAAAAGTGACAACTTAATATTACTTTATTATTATTAGAAATAAAAGAAAAGGGAATAGTAAAAGGTGAAAATAAAAGAAAAAATTGTAAAGCCTAGAAGTGTAACCCTGACCCTAAGAGTGACAATTGACTCTTTATATTGAGAGCTCTCTCATTTGAATGGATTATTATTCATTCATTTTGAAAAAAACCCTTTTTTCTAGAGTTTGAGCTTTGTATTAAATCTTTCCATCCGAGGACAAAAACCCTTGTTGTTCGAAAATCTTGGAGGATGAAAACCCTTCTGGTTTCCAATGCTGGATTTGAGTACAAAATCCCTCTTGTCCGTAAGAGGTGATTCCACTCATGGATTTACATTTATGCTCAAAGAATTGAAGTCATTTACAGCTTGTTACAGTATCGGTATAGTGTCACTATAGTAAATTATTGAAGATTTCAGCTTGTAGAGGATTGGATCAAATTTTACTTGCAAGATTTGGCAACGGTTGATCATTCTGTGGGTGGAAGCCTCCATTGGATGACTGCGTGACCTCTCTTTTCAGTTGTATTGATTTCAATCAGAACTATCCACATCTACAGTCAACGCTAATCCTTTTGGAGCAGTTTTGCACTGTCTGAGGTGTTCGCCAATTGTGGAAGCAGTTTGTAGGGCCTTCACCAACTAGGACTTCATCTAACTATCCCATCGCAGCTAGAACTGATCTTCTGAGCACCCATTAGGGACTGCCATACATATTCGTGTAGTACAGTTGGACTACAATAGTCAGCAGTAAGACTCATCTACAGGGTGAATAACGCTGCCCATTGGGTCTGTGTATTGTGTGGGCATATTGCTACTGTACAACATCATTTGAGACTCATTTCTTTTTAGAGTCAGTAGTTTGCAATTTAATTCTGATTTGACATTGTCTTTAACATTAGTTTATGTAACCATTAACTGGGACAAGGATTTCAACTTGGGTTTTCATTATTATGAGATGCATGCACTAGTTTGGTCTTGAATGTGGATTTCCAGGTTTATTATAAAAATCAGAATTTAGTATTTTTTCCTATATGAGATATTGCATCCTTCGTCGATTGAATAAGACCCATTGGTAGGAGCCCGGATTAGAGCATCTGATTGCTTTGTAGGAAGGATTTTGAGACCTTTAGAGTAATGCTATCCATTATCCTTGCTTGTTCTCTGGAACCTCCTAAAGAGAACCAATCCTTCCAGGCCTAGTTTGATAGGGGTTGGGCGTTGTTCTTCAAAAGATAGTAAAAAATATGGCTTCCCCATCTATCTTTAGCTAGCTGTTTTATTTCTTGCAGCGCTTGCCTAGTGCCCAGTGCTAGGATTCCCCTCCAAGTATCTTCTTAGAATTAGGTAGAATCTCCATTGTCGATGTCCCATACGAGGTTTTCTAGGAGGATTGGCTTGTAGGAGGTGATAAAGTTCGATATATGTGATCCTCTAGGGAGAGTTTCTGTTGTGGAATCATAATATTTATTTTTCAGGTTATGGCTCTAGAGTTGTTCATGGCCACTGAAGACCCTAAATTAATTTGGCTCCTAGAGTGTATTTGGGTTTGTATACCTTGCTCAAGCTCATGAGTGGTATACAACGTTCCTATGAAGCTCCTTGCTAGAGGAACTTTTCTCATTTTCTGATTCATTGATTTGCAGGCTTTCACAATTATCTCGAGAAGAGACATTGTATAATTTGGGAGGGCTTGAAGACTTACCTGAACAATGTGAATCTGCCTACTAGAGACAACCACCTTCCTTTCTAGGATGTGATTCAAGCATCTATTTTGGCCTACATCACCGGATATGCTCCCCAAGCCCTGGGAGCATGGGGGAAACGCTCCTGGATACAAGAGTGCAGGGGAGCATAGGGGAGATGCCCAAGGAGCGTGCATGGGTTGCGAAAATGCTCGGGTACGTTTGGGCAATGTACTTAGAGGTTTCTGCAGCCCAGGGATGCTCCTGGACGCCAAAATCTTTATTTTTTATTTTTTTTCAATTTCACCCAATGAAAAATCAAACATGGACTTCAAAATACGATTAAAAACAAACTAAAGTGGATTCCCAACCCTAAAATCAGCATTCACACTCATTTTATCACAAGATAACAACACATTTCCCTTTCATTGCATTTTTAACTCTCATTGCACATTTGTTCACTATTAATTTTTTCAATTGCATAAACTTGAAACTCCATCCTTGTGCTAAACCTACACCATTACCTCAACCTATTTGGTGCCAAGGAGCTTGCAAGGAAGAGGATTTGCTGATTTAAGGTAAGTTTTTTAGATTTGTGTTTTTTGTTTTGTTTTGTTTGTAACTAGTTTTAGTTTTTTATTTATTTATTGTTAATTTTTTAAGTTTTAACCATTATTTCCACAAATGCAATGATTATGTTTTAAATTTTAATAGCAATTGTTTTATTTTTTACCAGGGGATATAGGATGCAAGTGCTAGTTCGGTGGGCCAAGGGATAGCCCCCAAATTTGATCCGTGAACGTCCTTATGGAAGTATGTGACAATATTAGAACAGATGGTGGAGGGTGTTTTCATTGGCTTTGTTCAGAGTGTAATTATACATACAAGGGCTCGTATAGTTGAGTTAAAGCTCATTTGTGTGCGAATTCTGGTGCTGGAATTATAGTTTGTGGTGGGCCAAGCATAAATGGAAGGCTGAGAAAGGGCTTGCCATAGGCAAAGATCTTTGCATACGTCAAAGAGCAAGAAGAGGCAGATGTCATTGTTGGGCAAAGATCGAAGCATCTTTTGAGAAATAAATGATCACCACCTGTTGATTCATCTTGTGCTAATGTGGTGACCCCATCACACCCCTTTCTTGCTACACCCATTGTGGCCGAAGAGGAAGAGGATTCACCTCTTGGTCGCAAGAGAACAAAAGATGAAGGCCCATTGGACAGGGCATTCCATAATGAATCCTGAGACATAGTGGAGCAGAGCATCGTGCGTTGTTTTCATGCATGTGGGTTGCCATTTAATGTTGTTAGATCACCATACTGGCAAGATATGGTGAGAACTATGAATGCTGCTCCTAAAGGGTTTGTCGGCCCAAGTTATGAAAAGGTGCGCACCACCTTATTGATAAAAGAAAGAAAACATGTTGAATATGCATTGAAGCCCATGAGAGATTTGTGGATCGAAAGAGAGGTGTCCATCATTTTCGATGGATGGAAAGATACGACAAATAGGCCATTGATTAATGTGATCGCAGTGAGCCCTAAAGGGGCAGTGTTTTTTGAAGGTCATTGATTGTGAGGGGCAAGTGAAGGATGCACGATTCATTGCTGACACCCTTATAGAGTCCATTGAGGCGGTGGGGCTTCAAAATGTTGTCTAAGTTATAACGGATAACGTTAAAAATTGCAAAGCTGCAGACATGTTGGTTGAGGCAAGGTATGGGCACATATTTTTGACATTTTGTGTTGTTCATTCCCTCAACCTTATGTTGCAAAAATTGGGGACAAAAATTGACTGGATCAAAGAAGTCTATGAGGAGGCGAGCAAGATCCAAGTGTTCATAATCAACCATCACATGTTCCAAGGCATCTTCAGGGCCTTCTCAAAGTTGGAGTTGTTGAAGGTAACTCTTAATTTTATCATTTATGAATAACGTATCATTGTATATTTTTAATTTAATTTTATAAGTTTGTATTTGTAGTGATTTCATTTTTGAACATTTTTTTTTTAATTTAATTTTTTTAAATTTCATATTAGGTTGTTAAGATTTGATTTGCCTCACACACTCTCGTCTTGATACTTGTTAAGGTGTGTGAGGCATTGAGTAACATGGTTATCAACAACTTTTGGGGTGTATAGAGGCAAACAAATAGTGAGAGGGCCACAAAGGTGAAATGGTGGATCTTGATTGTGTGGGGGGAATGTGTGGAGTGTTTGCTCATTTTTACCGAGCCCATTGTCAGCATGTTGAGATATGTGGATATGGATCATCCATGTTTGGATGAGCTTTATGATGGAATCGACTCAATAATTGAGAGCATTAGATTCATCATAACTACCAAAGAGCAGGGTTCTACAGAGAGTTTCTTCAAGGAAGTGTAGTCGCATTTAATTGAAAAGTGAAACAAAATGACCACCACATTGCATCTTCTTGCTTTTGCCTTAACACCAAAATACTATAGTGCAGAGATTCTTTGCCTAGGAGGGTCACACTATATAGGGATGTTGAGGTTGTCGAGGCTTATAAGACAAAATTCTCTAAACTGTTTCAGGATCTAGAAGTAGAAGACCAAGTCAGGGAAGAGTTTTGCGTATTTCATATCTTTGGTAGGTCACTCATTTGGCGCTATTCGTGACAAGTACAAGATGGACTCTCACTTTTGGTGGTATCTCTATGGGCAAGCATCCACCCACCTCCAACCACATGCAATAAAAATTCTATCACAAGATTTTAATTTTTTTATTTTACCCTTTTTTTTTGACCTTTTTGATCTTTTGTTTTAAGTCTTAATTTTTATAAATTGTAAGTGACTTTGTGGCTTCAATAGGTTGTAAGTTCCTCTTCAACTGAGCAGAATTGGGGTACTTATGGCTTTATCCCCTCAGTTAAATGCAACAAGTTGGCATAAAAAAAGCAAAGGATTTGGTTTATGTGCATTTCAACTTGTCTTCTCTCACACAAACAACCTCATTACAAGGAAGGGCCAACAAAGTGTTGGGATGTGAATCCAGAGATTGCTGATTTAGATATCTCCATTGCCTACCTTGAATTGCTTGACACAGAGCTAGACGGTGCTTCACACAACTTGCATAGTGGAGCTAGTGCGAGTGGCACTGCTGCTGCTTGTGGTTCTAATGAATCGCATGATGATGAAGACATCGTAACTGAAGACATATTAGCCGTAAATTCATTATTTATGAAGTCAAAATCCTCATAAAATCTGCCGAAAAATATAAATAAATAAATTCAAATTTATTATTTATTTATTCATTTGAAAAGACCTTGCAAACCTTGTGCAATCACATAGAAAGTCAACGTCACACTTAAGTGATAATTATCAATAAATTCTAACAATGAAACTAGGTCAATTTAATCTCAAATTAGCCTTGAGACCCACACAAACAAGTCACCAAGCAAGTCATCCCACTCAAAGGCAATAATCAAATTTCACTTTAGCAAATGTGGCATCAAAAGACACTGTTTTTGTCGAATAATCAGCTCCAAAAACCTACAAACATTTATTGGGCATACATCCCAATATTTTCTTCGAGTATGAAGAATCAATATCAATTTTCAACATATCCCTCAAAGGAGAACTCCACCATGTACTTTTACCCTTCAAAGGGGGGCAAACTACCTTGGGAAGGCCAAATACTCTTTTTTAACTCTCTTTGCCGACTTTTAGCATATATTTTCTTTGCCTTTGATCACTTACAAGCTGACATTCCTTGTTTACCAAAAATAATATTAAATAATTGCCTAAATAATAAATAGTAATTAAAATTATTTTTAAGCAATAATTTAATAATTATTTCAATTAAATACTTTAGTGGTAAAAACTACATTTATAAAATATTTTATTAATTAACTAATAATTGCCTTAAATGAGCAAATGATTAAAATCATTATTCGGACATTTATAATTAATTAATAAAATAAAATCGCAACAAAAATCTTTTAGTCTATGGGAGAGTAGACTAAAAGTCTTCAATACCTGCTCATAAATGATGTGAAAATGGGGAGATTATAGTCCTCCTTTCCCACAATTGCTTACCCTCAAACAATCCCAAACAAGACTTCTTTGATATAGCATCCGCGACCACATTGTTTTTATCTTTCACATCTTCAATATCAAAATCATAAGCTTAAGCTTGCACCTTGCTTACCCACTTTTGTTGTCTGTCATTCAATTCTTTTTGATTGAAGAAGAACGTCAAACCGTTGTGATCCGATTTTACAATGAACTTGCCACAAATCAAATATTGTCTAAACTTAATCAAAGCATGCATAATTGCCAACATCTCCTTGTCATAGATTGAATAAGCTTTCTCTGAATCCTTGAGTTTCCTACTCTCAAAAGCAATAGGATGTCTATTCTGCATGAAGACAACGCCTATCCCTTCACCTCAAGCATCACACTCAACCACAAAAGTAGAGAAATCTGGAATAGTAAGAACTGGGCAAGAACACATTACCTTCTTGAACTTTTCAATTGCTAGTTGGGCTATTTTGTACTATTTGAAAGCCCCTTTCTTAGTCAAATCAGTCAAGGGGGCAACAAGTTGTGAGAAACCCCTCACAAATCTCTCGTAATAACTACAAAGATCACAAAAACCTCTCAATTGTGTGAGTGTAGAGGGAATAGGCCAATCCATGATAGCTGTAATTTTTTGTTTATCTATTTGCACACCTTGTGCATTGATGACATGTCCCAAAGACAAAATCTTCGTTAATCCAAACTCACTTGGATTTCTTTGCAAAGAAAGAATGTTGCCCCAATTTGTCCAAAACCAAATTCAAATGCCTCAAGTGCTCCTCCAAAGTTTTTCTATACACAAGAATATCATCATAGAAAACTAACACAAACTTCCTTAGATATTTGTCAAAAGTATTGTTCATACATGACTGAAGAGTAGTTGGGGCATTAGTCAATATAAATGGCATAACCAAAAATTCAAAATGCCCAAAATGACATTTAAAAGAAGTTTTATGAACATCTTTTACTTTGATTTGGCAATAAGCAGATCTAAAATCAGTCTTGGAAAAGTAGTGACACCATGTTACTCATCCATCAATTCATCAATCCTAGATATTAGATACCTATTTTTGATGGTCTTCTTATTTAACCACTTGTAATCAATGCACATCCTCATAGTACCATCTTTTTTTCACTAGAACAACTGAAGAAGCAAAAGGACTTGAGCTAGGCCTTCTGTGTCCCATATCAAGTAACTCTTTGATGGTTTTTTCAATCTCTTCTTTGAAATCTCTTGGATGACGGTAAGTAGTGACAATAACTGGTTTGGCACTCACTTCTAGCTCAATTTTATCTCAAAACCTCTCACTGGTTGCATACCATAAGACAAATCATCAAAGATATTAACATGCTTGTCTAAAATAGCTTGTAACTCACCATGAGGGGGCTGCTGTTTTCTTTTTTCTGAATTTACTGTGATAAGGTAGCTTGCTGCCCAAGCAATTTGACCTCTTCTAAAGGCCCCTTCCATCCTCTTCATAGACACCTCTTGTGGAACACCATTTGGTAGACCCTTGCAGACCACTTCCTTGTTCTCTTTGAAGAATTTCAGCTCCACAGTATTATAATTTTGAGTGAATTTATCAAAGGAATGCAACCATTGAACACCCAAAACAATATCAATATCTCCAATGTCAACAACATAAAAATCATCAATTACCTTGTGTTTCCCAACAGTGAGTGGGAGTTGTGGCAACTTTTTGGAACAAAAAATGGTAAATCCATCTGCCATAGTCACATTGAAACTCTTGCAATCCATGGTTTCTAATGCCATATTTTTAACTAAGCCTCCATCAATGAAGTTATGTGTGGCTCCACTATCAACTAATGTAATCACTCTTTGACCCCTCAATGTGCCTTTTAACCTAAAAGCATGATACTTGAGAGCTCCTGAAAGAGAAGCAAGTGTGCTACCCAAGTCTTGTGTGTCGTCATGCACATGCTCATCAACAACATTTTGATTTTGCTCATCATTAGTATCAACAATATCAAAATTTGAATCATCATCAATTACCTCAATGTAGTGGACATGTCCTTTGTCCATGCAACGGTGGCCTTTGGTCCATGGATCCTTGCAAGTGAAACACAACCCTTTCCTTCTCAACTCATCTCTAGCATTCTTTATATTGCTGGTATAGGGCAGCGATCTATGAGGTGGCACATATGGTGTAGAAGGCTTCTTTTGTTGCTCATTGGGTGGTGCCCTAGGCTACCCACTTTGTGTCCTTCGCTGCCCACTAAAATCAAACCTTGGCTGTCTGTATTTGCCCCTTTGGGCAGTGAATAGGTGGCAGCCCTTGGTTACCCTCTTGGCCATTCATGACCTTTGTATGCTGAAGATTCTAAATCCAAAGCCTTAGTGATAGCATCTTGCAAAGAAAGAGGGTTAAAAGCCTTAACCAAACCCCTCAAAGGCTCAATCAAACCCTCAACAAACAAAACAACCAACCTCCTCTCCCTAACATTCTGTATCATAACTGAAACCTTTTGAAAATCGACATACCTTTCAACATCATGATTTTGCTTGAGTTGTGCCAACTCACGAAAATGTATATCTGAATTTCTCGTCAAATCTCTCCATAATCCTCTTACCAAACTCCTTCAAAGTAGTAAGGGATCCATGGCCTTGTGTGATTAAGCCATGAAACCACCACTCATGAGCAATACCCTCCAAATGTAGGGTGACAAATTTGAGAGCCTCATCTTCAAACATGGGATTAAGTGATAAATATGTCTTCAACTTCTGCAACCATGATCTCACATAAAATTTATCAGTACCATTAAAAATAGAAAGAGAAATCTTACCCAACCTTTGTTGTAAATCTCTACGGTGCTGCATATTAGGAACCCTTGGCTTGGATATTTTCTTCATCTCACAATAATTTCGAAAAGCCAAGAGTGATTGTGTGTCATAGCGTAGGGCTGCATACTCTTGTTGACAAATATCAAGAGAATCACCCCTTGGTGCCTCCATCTCTACAACTGGTACTTTCTGCAAAAAAGTGGCCTTGAAGAGTCTATGAGGGGGGTTAATAGAAACCCTCTCATTGCCATTTGATCTATCCTCTCCTGAATGGTGATGGCTCTTACCTTCTTGTGTGGCCTTCAACAAAGCTAACATTTGCATACTCAAGGTACGCTGAAGGTCACTCTGGCTCTGTTTGATCAACTCTTCCAAAAACTTCCCCTGCTCTGAAGAGAACCCCTTAAGCTCTTGATCTTCCATAGTCTTTTCCCTTCTTTAATAATACAAAATCTCTTTACTTGCATCCAACAAACCAAAACTCACAGATAGACAAGATTGGTGCTCTGATACCACTGTAATGTCCCGAAATAGGACAACTCAACAAAAAAGGGGTTTCCCCTAAAGTCCACAAAATTTTGAATTCTGTAATTAGCGAAATCAACCCTAATTCAAAGATATGCCTCAAAAATATGTAATATAATTCCAAACCCTAGACGTTAATGTGCAAATAATATATAAATAATTTTCAGCAATTACTTTAAGCAAATAACACTTCAAAATTATCCAAAATAAGCCACATACTGAAAATAGAGATTTTATACCTTTTTACCTCTTGTATGTTGATGAAAATCAGATTTGACCTTGTAAAATACTTGAATTTACACATAAAATAACAACTAAATATTTGTCAAACTCTTGCCAAAAATCATGAATAATTTATCAAAAATAGCCACATAAATCCAATGCCCATTTTGGGCCTTCATAATGATCAAAACTCTCTTCCAACATAGTCGTCCTAAGTCAAACTCTGCATATAAAAATAAAAAATATTATTTGCCCTTCAATTAGAGTTTTAAACCCCTGCAAACAACGAACCCTCACTTCAATTCAAGTCACCACACTTGAAAAAATTCTTCAATAAATATTAACCATAAATCCACAATTTATGAAGTTAAAACCCTCATGAAATCTGCTTAAAAATATAAATAAATAAATAAGAATTTATTATTTATTTAGCCACTTGAAAAGACCTTGTAAATCTTGTTCAATTACATAGAAAGTCAACCCCACACTTCAACAATAATTATCAATAAATTTCAGTAATAAAATTATGTTAAATTGACTTCAAATTAGCCTTGAAATCCACACAAATAAGTCACCAAGCACGTCATCTCACTCGAGGGCAATAATCAAATTCCACCTTTGCAAAGGTGGCGTCAAAAGACATCGTTTTGTCGAATAATCAACTCAAAAAACTTGCAAACATTTATTGGGCATACATCCCAATATTTTCTTCGAGCACGAAGAATCAATATCAATTTTCAGCATATCCCTCAAAGGAAAACACCATGTACTTTTTTATCCTTCAAAGGGGGGCAAACCACCTTGAGAAGGCCAAACACTCTTTCTTAACTCTCCTTGTCGACTTTTAGCATATCTCCTCTTTACCTTTGATCACTTACAAGTCGACATTCTTTTTTTATAAAAAATAATATTAAATAATTGCTTAAATAATAAATAGTAATTAAAATTACTTTTAAGCAATAATTCATTAATTATTTCAATTAAATACCTTAATGGTAAAAATCACTTTTATAAAATATTCTATTAATCATCTAATAATTGCCTTATATGAACAAATAATTAAAGTCACTATTCGAACAATTATAATTAATTAATAAATTAAAATCTTAAAATGAATCTTTTAATCTATGGGGGAGTAGACTAAAGGTCTTCAATACCTGCTCATAAATGATGTGAAAATGGGGACATTACAAATTTGAACCTTGTAATGTGTTTTCCTTGTGTAAAGTTAATTTTTACTAAAATGACATACATCAATCCATTAAGATAATAGATGCAATGTATGTGCATGCATTTAGTATAAATGTATTTTATAGAAAAATGATTTTAAAGCATATTAGATTGACAATGAGTTTTGCAAATTACACTATTATATATTTTAATATTATATTATTATCTTAATATAATCAAATGAAAAGTCACATTGTAACATCACTTCAACTTTTAAATATCCTATAAATATCATTGTTTTATGGCTTGCTTTTGTGTATTTACACTTTTATAATTTCTAAGAATAGTGCTCCAAATTAACTTGTGTTTTGATTGAGATTTCATTTGATTTAATTTACGTATTTTTAATTACTTCCTTTGCTCATCCAACCTCCCATTGCCTTGTACACATTCAAGCGACACATCATCTAGCTAGAACGTTCAAGTTCCATTGACCTAGGTGCTTTCAATGTGGTTATAACCATGTTTTTGATGGAACTAATACATGGATGTAATAAACGTGTGGGTGCCAAGGTACTACACATTCATCTCATCTATGAAAAGCTCTAGTGATTAGACCACATGACTCATCCCATGCCCATGTTTTTTCAAATTGATGTCAACCATCCCAAAAAGAAACTACTTTTGCTTGTACACCATATGTCTGATCTGGTTTGGAAAACACACAATTTTAAACCTTGACATTGGAAACATTGTTATACCATCCCAACCTGCCAAGACTGTAATAAACGAGATCACGAGCCAACCTAGTCAAGATCACAACAAATTGGCTTGCTAAAGTTTAGTTCCTCATACCTCAACCAACACCCTTTATTGTGTTTCAGGTAGCGAAACCATCAGTTTTTGATTGGTCCCTTCAGGTCTAATCATTTTTCAACTAGGAAATCATTTGACAAAGTGTAGACTAACATGATTCACTCTCACTCTTTACAATATGCCCTATAATTAGAAACCTCACTAGTTTAAGGGATTCCCCAAAATTGTTTGAAGATGAGAATTTGCAATCCTGACCATATTGAGATGTAGGTTGGGCGACTTTCTTTTGCAATCACTTGTTGGATGGAACATTAGATGGCTAAAGAGATGACTTGACATGAACCCAAAGCAACACCCTTATTTCTCAATTACCAAGCATCAATCAAATGTAGTAGGCATCAGACCAAAATTGAAAATAAGGCACACTGTAGATCAATAATTGGGTTGGATGTTCTTTCATGAAAAAGGAGCTCCACTAATTGATCTTTAAACCTAGATGTGTAATTCCCACCAATGAACCACATAGCAAACCACATATTGGACAATTTAGCAAGCCCCTAACAAGGAATAGACGAAGTGCTCTTTGAACCACACATGGAACAAACCATTAGATTGCACAACCAGATCATGACAACACCACCTTATTTGTGAGGGAATAACAAAATCACTTTTAAGTGCCCATTACTTACCTGAAGGTAGGTGAGCATTCAAACTTGCAATCTTCAATTCATGGGTCACACTTGCTGAGCAATGATCATTCCCAATGCAATGTTGGTCAATTGAGCTATATTTTCAATCCATGTACTCTTGGCACAAATAGAAAATAAGGTTGATTTGTTAGATTTCGCTATATGAAAGAAGCGAGCTACAATAAAGGTGGCACAAGGACTCAATGGAAAGAGCAGGACTCTAAAGAAATCTCTTTCTTTTAGGTATGGCACTAGACAATCTCATATGATGTGGGTTCGTGATGCAAATGTGAATGATTGGGCCAAGTGAATGGTTGCCTTATTCCTTAGTTGGGACTTTGCTCACTCTAAATGGACACACACACTGAATTGCCTTACTCAAACTTGATACTTAAACACACTCTTTACTGAATTCAACACATTGTTATAGATAATTGGTTACATACATATACACTCTCTCACTTGCCTTTCGGGGCCTATAACATCACTTCAAGAAGATCTGATCCTACACAGTCCATTCTGGGCTTGATACATTCTCACTATGCTCTACGTGGAGAACCAAGCTACCAAAACTCGTTCTTCCTAAATTGGAGCCAACTCTCTTGCTAATTGATTTTCCTTAGCTCTTGTCCTCACTAATAGGAATCTCCTTTGATGTTTTTTGATTGGAACAATGCCTATTCACCTTCCCCAACATCGTGGAAATGCTCAACATCTAATGGTTCATCATTTATGGGTCGTTACTTTGTTTTTGCATTCCACATGGGCAAAACTATCAATTCATGCAAACCAACGGTTTTGAAACCACCGTGGTGGTATGAAACCGCCACGTAATGTAGACAGATGGTTACAAAACTGCTAGGGCGGTTGTGTAACTACCACAACCTTACAAAATTGCTATGGAGGTTTTGTCATAATGCAAAGTCTGCCAACTTTTAGAGCCCATATCTTTTGCATATGGACTCGAAATGGGATGCCATTTTTTTTTTGAAAGTGCATAACATTTAGAGGAGAATCCAAAATGCAATCATATTCTGGTTTGGAGATGTCGTTAATGCCATTTTTGCCTCTGCCCCATAACCTATTGGTTTTAGGCCTTCTATAGTTGCATCGACTTCCCGGATTGTATTGATGGTTGAGAAACTCAACCAAATCACTTGGAACCATCTTGATGGCTGAAATTGATAATCTCTCCTATGCTTGATGCCATTGAAGTGTTGGAGTGATGATACTCCCATTAGATCAAATTTTTATAATGTTGAAACGAAAAACAAACATTTTTATCATGCTGAAACGAAAAACAAACATACAAAACCACACAAACACACACTTGCTAATTTGGTTGATGCGAGATTGCTTGTATTGTTGGATACACCTGCATTAGACACTTGAGGTTTTAAATTTGTAATCTCCAAATCAGAATGGTAGGGTGAATTGTAGAACTAGTGTTTTGGCCAATTGACTTGACCATAATCCCCGTTCACCTTGTTAGGTACCTCTAAAATTTATATTTCTATTTATTCTTTTTCTAGCCACCAATTGTACTGTTGACAATTTTGATCCCACAGGGCAAATTGTAACCTCTACCATTCGAAGCTCTATAGGGAAAAGACTTCAGGGTTTCAAGGAAGAAGACTTCGGGTTTTTCTTACAAGTTGATTGAAGAATTCATTCTTTCGGGAAAGTCTTCCAAAAGCCCGAAGGGCAATTTGCAATAGTTCCTATACAAGAATTCTTTCGGACTTTTGTTCGAAGGAATTGTCCATTTTAAAAGGAGAAGTCGAAAATAGATTTCCTTTAGACTTTTTGTCCGAAGGAAACGATCGAAAGACACTGAAGGGGACACTTTGCAGAAATCCGAAGGGCATCTTCACAAGAAGGTGTTTTACAAAAATGTCGAAGGGTTCTTTTCTTTCGGGAGGGTGCATTTACAAAAGTCCGAAGGGTTCTTTCGAGAAGCTGAAGGGTATGTGCCCTTTGGAAGAAGGCAATTTTAAAATTCCGAGGGACACTTTCAAAAATCCAAAGTGTACTTTCCCTTTGGAGAGTTCATTTGCAAAATCTGAGACAATTCCTTCGGAGTTTTTATCTGAAGGAAAAGTGTATAAAGTAGAGCTTCGGACATTTTGTCCGAGAGACAAAAAGCTGAAAGAAAGAGACCAGTCAAAAATTTCGAAGGACTTTTCAGGGGCAAGTGTACCATTTCATCATTTCGAAGGGTCACTTGGAGAAAAGCCAAAGGACACATTAACGAAAAGCCGAAGGGGTCACTTTAACTTTCCCGAGGGACAATTTCGAGGACTTTTCAAGGGATCTGAGTGAACCATTTCATTTTTTCCAAAGGGTATGTGCCATTCGGGAAAGTCACTTTGCAAGGAATTTTGAAGGGTAGAATCCCTTTGGAAAACGGTCAATTACAAAAATTCCGAAGGGTATCTGCCTTTCGAGAAAGTTCAAAACAAGAAATTCGAAGGGTTATTAGCCCTTCGAAAAGGGACTTAGCAGAAACGCTGAAGGTCCACTTGGAAATCTGAAGGGTCATTTAGCCCTTTGAAAAAGGACGTTTCAAAACCCCGAAGGGAATTTTCAAAAAGACGAAAGGGTCCATTCTTTCAGGGAAGTAACAAGTAGAAAGTCTGAACGAACATTTTAGAAATCTGAAGGGCAATTCAAAAGAAGGAATTCCTTTGGACTTTTTGTCCGTAGGAAGTTTACAAAGAAAGGGACCATTCTCATAAGCCCGAAAGATAGATTTCCTTCAAACTTTGTGTTGACGCAGTGGATTGCACCCTGGACAGGAGGCCGAGCTCCTGCCTTCCACACGCAACAATAAAAACTCCCCTCTTGCCTGTGGGCTTGGCAAAACTGGGGGGAGAGTCTCTAGATAAGGGCTAGCTCCCTTTGATGTATCTTTTAGGTTGTGGATTTCCTACGGCTAACAAATAAATGAAAAAAGGGGGGATGAAAAGGGAGAAGGATGCTGAAAACAGAACCTAAACCTAAACTAAAAAGGTGATACACCAAAAAAAGTTGATCCACTCAGCCCGAACATACACTTTTCACCAAGAATAAGCTAGCATACACTTCATTTGATATGGGGAACTCTTCTGCATCAGTGAGTCAGGGGTCTGTGGAGATACAGGGAGGAAGAACTACCAGAGGTGTTCTAAGACACTCTATGGCAGCTTGTTCACATGCGCCTATACTCTGTTGGAGAGACTTCTGGTAGACCTGCAAAAGAAAAAACTTCACAATGCACTAGACATGCTGGAATCGTTTTGTGAAAGCATAAAAGAAAATGACTTAACACAAAAAGAAGACATAGACATATGCGTGAGTGCAAGTTCAAATGGTGGTAAAAATTGCTAAGTCTTGATTCAAGGTTAAATCTGGCAGAGTTTTGCCTTACAAGCCCGAGAGATTTTTGGGCAGAGTTTTGCCTTCCAGGCTAAGAGATCCCTCCTCAAAATGAGAAGTTTACAATATATAGAGAGAGAAGAAGACAAGGCGCCCTTTTGGAAAAAGACTTTGGCGCCTTTTTACACGCTGGCCCATGTGCGTTGAGAGCATCGAGAAGAGTAAGTTGCTGTTGTTGATATCATCCTTCTAGAAGAGGCTTGCTAGAACCATGCTGTGTAGTCGTCGGTCTTGACTTTGGCGTTCAAACATTAATGTGAAAGCACGGGCCGTGCCTCTTTTTCTGCAAACAAGACTGCTCCTTTCAGATATTCACGCGGTTTGTCTGCTTATAAATGCAAAGTGGAGAAAACAAGGTGCACCACTTACTGTTTGCGCCATTTGATAACCACTTGGCAAGCACTGTTCCAACTGCATGAGTAAATCCTTGAGTCGACACCTCTCTTTGCCACCTGGACTGTTTGTTCATTTTTGCACTGTCTCTTCCTGGTTTTGTCTTCTCTGTCTCCTTTGGACCTCAGGGCTATCTTCTTGGCGGGTCCCTGAGTTCACTCGCACCCTGTCCTTAAGCTTTTAAAAATCAACGGCTATTTTCTTGCCTTAAATTTGACGTCTGCGCACCCGTCACTAGGCGTTTGAAACTCTAACGGCTAGTTCGCCGTGCTCGATTTTGACGTCTTCGGGCCCGTCACTCCTTGGAATTTTCTCGGCGTTTTCCTTTCCTTCGGCTTTTTCTGTTTGATCATTCCCAAAGGGGAAGTGTCCCTTTGGCTTTGGAGAAGTGGCCCTTGATTCTTGGCCGAGAGTCCCCCACAAGGGTACCTGCCCTTCGGGGTCCTTCGGGCTCCTTGGTCCTATAATCCTTCGGACAAAATGTTTGAAGGATTTCTTTCTTTGCTTTTCCGCTTATTTCCTCGGCTCTTTTCTCTTCGGTCGGGCTTTTGTTTCGGCCATTTTCTTGCGGACAAAATGTCCGCAAGAATTGTCTCGCTCGCTTCTTCGGAGTTTTTTCTCGGGCTTTTTTCCAGCGGCCTCTCTCGAATTTCTTCAGACTTTTTGTCCGAAGGAATTCCTTTGGACAAAACTCCGAAAGAAATCATCTTATGCCTTAGTCTTTTCGCGGGATTTTCTTTCGAAGAATTTCTTCGGACATTTTGTCCGAAGAAATTCTCGTCCTCACTTTTCCGAAGGAATTCTAGCTTTTTCGGCCTTCTCTTTGGTCCCTTTGAAAATGTTCCCTGCCCTTCGCAAGGGCACTTGAGTTCGGAACTGCCTTCCGCAAAGGCACTTGAGTCCGGAACTGCCCTCCGCAAGGGCACTTGAATGGTTCCTTTTGCGCCTAAGTGGGAACTTGTCACTTCCTGCAAAGTCCGTAGAAATAGGCTTGTAGAGTCCGTAGAAAGTTCCAGACTTGTGCAAAATCAAAAAATGAATTGGCTCAGAATAGCAGGGAAAGAAGGGGACCGATTTTGGCCTGCAGGACCAAAATGGTCAACACTTTGTCTGAAGGAAATGGACTTAACATAATAACCAAAGGAGATGAAGAGAATTCCCGTGGATAATTTGTCTGCGGGAAAATGATAAAGTGACAAAAGACAAAGAGCCCAAAGATATGATTCCTTCGGACTTTTTGTCCGAGGGAGTTGTTCAAACCAAAGGAAAGAAGTAAGCTGCAGGAAATAAGTCTAAAGGAAATGAGCAAGAAGGAATAAGCCCAAGACAATTACAAATGGACAAAACAAATAGATGATGGAGAAATACATGCACAAAAACGAAGAGCCAAAAACCAAAATGCAAGAGATTTCAACAACCAATAAATAGATTAACGCGTTCTACAATATACAAAGTGGCCCAAAACAGGATTAGACATGTCCAAGATGTGTAACCGTTTCAAACACGACACCTTTAGTTCTAAAACGGGGACTCATTTGTATGGACTCAAGGAGTTTAACGTTGAAGAGCTTAACATAGATTTCATGCATGCACTCTTGTTAATCCAAATCTTTTAAACGTTTCCAACAATTCAAGCGGAGTTCTAAATTTAGTTTTGGCATTGATTTCATGCAAGGAAGAGCCTTTCAAATGTTCCAGTAGCTCAAAAGGAGTTCCATATTTGGAGATTGGCATAGCATCATGCATGTTGGAAGTTGACTCAAGCTTGGGCTCACCGTCCATTTTCAACGCTAAAGAGCTTTCATGCAAGGCATAAGACAAAAACAGATTGTATTTGAATGCTGAAATAACACAAGTTGGACTGAGTTGACCTCTTCTATTTTCGATGCCAATCTCTTCGCTGTTGTATATTTTTCTATATAAGTTGGCTTTTCAACGTCGAATTGTATCCCTCTTTTGGCAAGATCAAATTCTTTCAAAGATCGAGTTTGTAATCTTTTTTCAGATTAATAGGACTATTTTTATTTTTCAGAATGCTAGTATAGTGTATTCATGTCAGTGATTTGCATAAGTGATAGAATTTCTCTTCTTTGTCAAGTCTTGATTTTTACCTCGCAACATAGTTGATTAGTTTATGCAGGTCATGTTCTGTGTTTGATGTCTCTTGCCTGAGTTTACAGTAGATATAAGTCGCTGGTTAGTGCTTTAAATCAGGGTTATTCTTTCATTTCTCTCAAGCTTTGGATCACCAGATAAAACCTTTTCATGAAATACTTATGCATATTGGTCAATTGGAGTTGAAGGTTCAACCCTTTTCTTGTCTAAATCAATGTTCTTAAGAGTTCAGATTGAGTGGATCAATAAAAAAAATACAGGTGTATCACCATCATTAGATAGGATTTTCGTTCAAATTCTCTTTTTTCTCGGCAGTTTGTAGTGTAGAGCAAAGATCCTAATTGATACATCAAAAGGAGCTAGTGCCTAAAATCTAGAGATTCAATCCACTGATTAGGTCACCCACAACGTATGATTGTTTCCATGTTTCAGTAGACTGTGAAGCTTTGAAACTACTTTCACAGGGGTGTGAGTCTGATTGACAACAATTTTTGGCACGTCTGATGGGACCAACAAAGAAATCTTTGTAGATCTGAAGAAGTTCGAAGCTGAATAAAAGTTTTGTGAGAGACGAGAATATTCATCTTCATCACAAGCTAAAGATTCTTCAAGTTGTAGAGTTCATAGCATCATTCAGACAACTCTTTCATGCCAAAAGTTACAAGGTTAGCAAGTAAAGGTATTTATTTTGAATTTGTCTTATAAGAGATCAAGATTTAGGAGGGCAAAACCATATCTTCAAAAATAGTATTTGCCTTCTAGTCATCCTACTGTTCTAATCACTACAACTCCCACTACCTAAATGGCCATCAGAAATCAGGGGTTTGCTCCATTCAATAGAGGTAACCCACTAAATTTAGCTCAGTTTGATGACATTCTGGTGTCTGCCCTCAAAAGCATCCCATTCTTTTCAGGAGAAAATCAAATAACCCCTATTGAGCATATCCAAGATGTGGCTAGTCTCTGTTTAGTCCATAATGTTGTTGAGGATAATGTTGTTATTATATTGCTTGCTGTCTCCTTCAAAGGAAAATCATTGCAATGGTATAGAAACCTTTCACTAAACTCCATTTCTACCTGGGATGAATTGGGTGCAGCCTTAGTCAAGCAATTTGAGGACAAATCTGATTACTTATCTTTAGTTGAGCAATTGACTGTTATAACAACGGCTCCTCATGAGTTCATGTCTAATTTTAACTTCAGATTTCAAAAGACAGACCAGAATACCTATATTGATAAGGCCATCCCATGAATATGCATTTTTGTACTATTTAAAATCCCTTAATTCTGACATTTGTGTGATGATACAGTCCATGGGTGGTACTACCTTGCCAGATGCTTATGAGGTTGCTATGAGAGTAGAAAATAGTTTGATACAAGCTAGTAAGCTTTTTCCAAGACCTCCAATGCCTATATTTTTAGAAATAAATTCTACACCAGCGCCGCAAATTCCTCAAATTCCATCCTTAGCTTCTATTCCAACACCTCAAGCTCAAATTATAGCGCCTACAGTTAAGCTAGTGAGATAGGAGAGTTGAAAAGCTTGCTATAGTCCTTTGGGAATGAAATAGTACAGCTCAAAAGATAGCAATTTCAGTCTAATAGGTTTTATCAACAGCAAAATCAAAACACCTATCAGCTCTTCAAAGATCAAAGACCTCCTTATCAGGGTTTCAGAGAGAATAGAGCACTTTATCAAGCACAAGGAGCCATAACTCCAGTTAAGTCATATGCTGCCCTTGATCCTCATTCACCTTCCACTTCAAAGGCCATTATTCCCACCCCACCTCAAAACAACATGATGCAAGATTCAGGTTGGCAGTCCTTAAATTTCAGTGATGCTCAAAACCAAGCCTTGGTATCACAAAACATCATTATACCACAAATGACACAAGAAGAGTTTTCTTTTCAAGGAAGTCAGTACCAAGATACAAATTTGGTGTCACAATGAGAGACTCAACAAGTTCAAAGGCAGCCTGATGCCATTAATATAAATTGGCAAGTAGATGATCATGTTGCTTTTACTTAGGGTGTTGAAACTAATAGTTCAAGTGGCCAAGTTGTAGCTGTAACTAGAGCTAAAAAAAGAGCCAATGAAGAGACTCAAAAGGTAACAAATGCTTCAAGTACTCCTAAGGTTGTTTCTAAGAGTACAAAAGAGCAACTTCTTGTCCCTACAACACAGAAAAATTAGAACATAGAGGTTGGTAAGGTTCATCAACTCCCTCTAGTTCGTGAACAACCAGTACTTCAGAAGGCACAACGAAAAGTTAGTGGATCTCATTTCAGTATACTAGACTAGATGAAGAAGTCTAACATTAGCATTAACGTGTGGGATTCTCTTTCCATTCCAGGGCAAAAAAATATGCTCATTCAAGAGCTTTTAGCTCTCAAATTGTCTCCAAAATTGGTTGAGAAAGGTGGTCTTAACTAATTTGGATCAACAAACGAAGCAATAGGTACAACAAATAAATAAAATGGCAAAGGTGGACAAAACTGAGTTAAAATAAAAAAAAATTCTCATTTTTACCTTTCTTTGATAGTAGGTGATACTTTGGTTCAAATTGTATGGTGGGTAGTGGAGCTAGTAGTACAATCATGCCTAAACATATTGCAGACAAGCTTGGACTTGTTTATGAGCAAAACACTAAAGGAGTATTGCAATTGGATGGATCACCAACAAAGACG
Source organism: Torreya grandis (assembly GCA_037957365.1). NCBI lineage: Eukaryota > Viridiplantae > Streptophyta > Pinopsida > Cupressales > Taxaceae > Torreya > Torreya grandis. The sequence continues at coordinate 3,905,560 of JARHVA010000047.1, read as the reverse complement.
GTAAGCATCATCAAAGATCTAAAATTGACATTACATGTTTGTTTCAATGTTACTATTCAACATGATGTGGTAGACTTGCCTCTTTACTTTGCTATGTGCCTTTCAAGAGACTTCACCTCAAAGATTGGGGCATATTTATCAGTTGATTGGACTTATTTGATGTTCAGAATTAGGTATGGTATTAAGATAACAATTCATTTTGAACTTATTGCACGTTTTCATATAGAACCATATATGCCAAGTGTTGTGAATACTAACTGTATCATCTTGGATGAAGTACTAGAAACTAGTGAAGTAAAAAGTGAATCACCTTTGGATGGGGATCCAGATTTGTTCCTTGATGAGTGGGCTTCTATCTTGCATGAGCATGATCCCTACAAGCTGATTGAAGGACTTGGTGTGTATTGCCTTCATGAAAATGATGCATCAATTCTAGCCATGGTCAAAGAAGATGAGCCTAATGAAGGTTTGTGGCAATTGTACTTCGATGGATCAAGGAATAAGCATGGAACCAAAGCTGGAATGATGTTGGTCTCTCCAACAAAACAAAGGTATTTCTCTTTTATTAAATTTCAGTGTCGCTCTTCAAACAATGTTGTTGAATATGAAGCACTAGTTTACAGTTTGCAGTGGGTTAGGAAGATGAAAGTCAACACTTTATAGGTTTTTGGTGATAGTGAACTTATAGTTCACCAAGTAAGAGATTTAAATGTATGCAAAAATTTGTTGCTTAAGTCTTAGAAGCATAGAATATGGGATTGACTTGAAGATTTTTAAGCTTTTAACATTCAGGTAATACTAAGAGGTGAGATTAAACATGCTGACAGGTTGGCTGTCGTTGGGTCACAATTTAGTATCCTAGCTGATATAAAATGTGAAAAAATTCAATCACAGATAAAGGTGGTTCTAAGGCTTTTTGTTGCAAATAATCATGAGAATTGGCAAGTGTTCGAAGATGACAATCAAATTGTGATATTTTTGCAAGTGGTTGAGTTTTCTTTAATAAACCAATCAAAACACTTGCAGCAGTACAGTGATCAGATTGTGCAACTAAAAACGAATAAGTTGTCTAAATGATTGGTCACACTTGAGAACATTTTCAGTGGTGATGATGAGCTAAGAAAGGAGAAGTCATCCTTGTCAACAAAAAAAGAGCACCATGTCAATGTAGAGATTGCAGCCGGTAAGATTCAGAAGTTGGGTAAGGTATGCACTCCTTCACAAAAGCAAAGCTTTCATTGAGTTATGCACAAGTTTTGCTGATATATTTGCATGGCAGTATATTGATCTCAAGGGATTTGATCCAAGTTTGGCTCAACACACCATTGAGTTAGAGGAGACTAAACTAGTAAGATAAAGACAAAGGCCAATCAATCCTAAGCTTGAGCCTTTGATGAGAGCTGAGCTTCACAAGCTCATAGAATCAACGATTATGTTTTCAATTAAGCACTCAACTTGGGTGGCTAGTCTCATTTTAATACGGAAGAATGGTGAGATTCGTTTGTGTTGATTTTCGTGATTTGCATAGGGCTTCACTTAAAGATCACTATTCATTGCCATCAATGGAACAAATTTTACAGCGTGTTGCAGGTTCAGAGAGGTTTTTTTATTGGATGGATATAGTGGTTACAATCAGATTTTAGTTAAAGAAGAGGATCAATTTAAGATAGCCTTCACAACTAAGTGGGGGACATTTGCATACAGAAAGATGTCATTCGGTTTGTCTAATGCTGGAGCAACCTTTCAGAGAGCCATGGATATGGCATTCCAAGGCCTTCTTAACAGGTTTGTACTTGTTTATTTGGATGATATAATAGTGTTTTCAAAGAATGCAGAAAATCACATGGCTCATCTCAAGCAAGTGTTCGAAAGGTGTAGGCAATTGGAGGTATCTCTAAATCCCAAAAAGTGTGTTTTTTCCGTTCATGAACGTAAGCTTCTTGGACATGTTTCAAAGCATGGTTTAAGCATAGATTATGAAAGGATTGACTCCATTCTTGCACTTTCCTTGCCTAAGCACAAAGAAACTATGCAAAGCTTCTTTGGGAAAATCAACTTCATGCGGAGATATATTTCAAATTTTGCCATTTTAGCAAAGCCACTTACAACCCTGTTAAAGAAAGATCAGGGCTTTAGCTGGTCCAAACGAGTAAACGATTTTGAAGATATTAAGAGGGCCATAGCTAGTGCTCCTATGCTTATAAATCCAGTTTTCACAAAGGATTTTATTTTGTATACATATGCTAACATGGACACCATTTCAAGCATTTTTATGTAACAAAATCATGAGGCTTTGGAGCAACCAATAGCCTTCTCCAGCCAAGGCTTGGAAGAGTATGAAACAAGGTATTCTTTTGCTGAAAAGCATGTCCTTTTAGTGATAAGATCTCTTAAAAAGTTTAGACACTTGTCTAATAATAAGATACATCTAATGGTTTCCCATTCAAGCATCAAAGAGTTTCTCTTGAACAAGGATATAAATGAGAAGAGTGCTGGTTGGATAGCCAAAGTAATGGAGTATGATGTGGAAATTAAGGTAACAAAGCTGATTAGAGGCAAAGGACTTTGTGAGCACCTAGCTCAAGACTTGCAAGAGACTAATGACATTGTTTTGGTGTCAAATGATGAAGAGATTGCAACTGTTCATACCTCACCTTCCAATTGGTTTCACGACTTGGTAAGCTATCTCCAACATAGTATTTATGCCTCTCATCTAAGTGCTTCAAAAATAAGATACTTTAAGTTGCAGTCAATTCTATTTTTGCTTACTGATGGTGTGTTGTTGAAGAAAGATATCAATGACATGTTGCTAAGATATATACAACTAAGTCAAACTCAGAGATTGCTTGAAAAATTCCATGATGGACATGGTGGAGGACATTTTTCTGCAAGAACTACAACCCTTAAGATCATGAGAGGTGGGTACTATTGGTCTAGTATATTTGGTGATTGCCATGCATGGGTTAAAAAGTGCAAACAGTGTGCTATGTTTGTAAGAAAAGTGAAACTTGCAGCCTTACTTTTTCAATCAATTGTGGTGGGTCAGCGCTTTGTCCAATGAGGATTAGACTTTATTGGTCTCATAAATCTTCCTTCAAGTTCAGGGCATAAATAGATTCTCGTTGCTACAGATTACTTCACATGTTGGACAAAAGTACTAGCATTGAAAGAAGCAAACGAAACCAATGTTCTAGATTTCTATGAAAGTTTGCTTACTAGATTTGGAGTTCCTTCAACTATTATTTCTGATAATGCAATGGCTTTTGTGGGATTTAGGATCAGTCAATGGGCTGTCCAACATGGAATTTACCTCAGCACTTCATCAAACTATTATCCACAAGACAATGGCTTTGTTGAATCTACGAATAAGAACCTATTGAGGATCATAAGGACTATTGAAGACAATCAGAGGTCATGGCATATCAAGTTGAAGTAAGTTCTATGGGTTGATAGGATCACCTACAAATATCAATAGCCAACTCTCCATACAAGCTGGTATATGGTAAGGAAGCAAGGTTACCCATTTCTCTTGAATTTCTCACTTTGGAACTAATGCATCAACTTGGGTTGTTGGAGAATGAGCTTATAGAAATATGGTATGCTGAGCTTATGGAGCTGAAAGAGATAAGAAATCAGTCCATGCTAGCCATGGAGATTCATCAAGCACAAGTGAAGAGAGCTTTTGACAAATGAGCTTCTTCACAAAGTTTCAAAGGAGATTTGGTCCTCAAATGGGATGAGGATAGAGCTAAACTAGGAAGACACAAAGTTTGATTCCTTTTGGAGTGGTCCATACACAATCTCCAGCTGCAAATCCCACAATGCCTTCCAACTTGCAAAGATGGATGGCGAGGAGCTTCAAATCCCAGTCAATGGGATACATCTGAAACATTGCTACTGAAGAGCAAAAATTCCTTGTACATAGTTTGTTTTGCTTTACTCCAAGTGTTGTTCAAGCACATTAGTTTTGTCCCAAATAAGTGCTTGTTTGCACATTTGCTTGGTTTAGTTAGTTTTCTTGTTTTCATGTATTTCCCTTCTTATTTTGAAGGATGAAGGTTACTTCATATTTTGTCAAAGGAGATTTGCAGTCATGGATTAGGTTTACCATTGTTTTGTGAGCTCAATATCATGTTTATGCTCTGAGTTTTCAAGCATAGCAGGCATGCTTCCCAGTTGAGTTGCCAAAATGTTGAGAATTTTGACTCCAAAGGTCAAATTGTAACCTCTACCATTCGAAACTCTACTGAAAAAAGACTTCAGTTTCTCAAGGAAGAAGACTTCGGGTTTTTCTTACAAGTTGATTGAAGAATTCATTCTTTCGAGAAAGTCTTTTCCAAAAGCCCAAATGGCAATTTGCAATAGTTCCTGTACAAGAATTCTTTCGAACTTTTGTCTGAAAGAATTGTCTATTTTAAAAGAAGTCGAAGATAGATTTCCTTCAGACTTTTTGTCCAAAGGAAACGATCAAAAGAAGCTGAAGGGGACACTTTGCAGAAATTCGAAGGGCATCTTCACAAGAAGGCCATTTACAAAAATGCCGAAGGGTTCTTTTCTTTTGGGAGGGTGCATTTACAATAGTCCGAAGGGTATGTGCCCTTCTGAAGAAGGCAATTTCAAAATTTCGAGGAACATTTTCAAAACTTTGAAGTGTACTTTCCCTTCAGAGAGTTCATTTGCAAAATCCGAGACAATTCCTTCGGACTTTTTGTCTGAAAGAAAAGTGTATAAAGCAGAGCTTCAGACATTTTGTCCGAGAGACAAAAAGCCAAAAGAAAGAGACCAAGTCAAAGATCTTGAAGGACTTTTTTGGGGCAAGTGTACCGTTTCATCTTTCCGAAGGGTCACTTGGAGAAAAGCCGTAGGGCACATTTACGAAAAGCTGAAGGGGTCACTTCAACTTTCCCGAGGGACAATTTCTAGGACTTTTCAAGGGATCCGAGTGAACCATTTTATTTTTTCCGAAGGGTATGTGCCCTTCGGGAAAGTCACTTTTCAAGGAATTTCGAAGGGTAGAATCCCTTCGGAAAAGGATCAATTACAAAAATCTCGAAGGGTATTTGTCCTTTGAGAAAGTTCAAAACAAGAATCCAAAGGGTTATTAGCCCTTTGGAAAATGACTTAGCAAAAAGGCCGAAGGTCCTCTTGGAAATCCAAAGGGTCCTTTAGCCCTTTGGATAAGGACGTTTTATAAAGCCCGAAGGGCATTCTAAAAAAGACGAAAGGGTCCATTCTTTCGGGCAAGTGACAAGCAGAAAGTCCGAAGGGACATTTTAGAAATCCAAAGGGCAATTCGAACGAAAGAATTCCTTTGAACTTTTTGTCCGAAGGAAGTTTACAAAGGAAGGGACCATTGTTGTAAGTTCAAAAGATAGATTTTCTTCAAACTTTTTGTCCAAAGGAAGTGGACTTAACAGAATCGCTGAAGGAGATGAGACAATTCCCGCAGACAATTTGTCCACGAGAAAATGATAAAGTGACAAAAGACAAAAAACCTGAAGATATGATTCCTTCGGACTTTCTGTCCGAGGGAGTTGTTCAAACCAAAGGAAAGAAATAAGTAGCAAGAAATAAGTCTAAAAGAAATGAACAGGAAGGAATAAGCTCAAGACAATTACAAAGGGACAAAACAAATAGATGATGGAGAAATACATGCACAGAAATGAAGAGCCAGAAACCAAAATGCAAGAGATTTCAACGGCCAATAAATAGATTAACACGTTCTACAGCATGCAAAGTGGCTCGAAATAGGATTAGACATGTCCAAGATGTATAACCATTTCAAACACGACACCTTCAGTTCTAAAATGGGGACTCGTTTTCATGAAGGATTCAAGGAGTTTAACGTTGGAGAGCTTAACATAGATTTCATGCATACACTCTTCTTAATCTAAGCCTTTCAAACGTTTTCAGCAGTTCAAGCGGAGTTCTAAATTCAGTTTTGATGTTGATTTCATGCAAAGAAGAGCTTTTCAAACATTCCAACATCTCAAAAGGAGTTCCATATTTGGAGATTGGCATGACATCATACATGTTGGATGTTTTGACTCAAGCTTGGGTTCACCGTCCATTTTCAACGCCGAAGAGCTTTCATGCAAGGCATAAGACAAAAATAGATTTTATTTGAAAGCTGAAATAACACAAATTAGACTGGGTTGACCTCTTTTTCTATTTTCAATGTCAATCTCTTGGCTGTTGTATATTTTTCTATATAAGTTGGCTTTTTAGCTTTGAATTGTATCTTTTTTGGCAAGATCAAACTCTGCCAAAGATTGAGTTTGTAACTTTTTTTCATATTAATAGGACTGTTTTTATTTTCCAGAATGCTGGCATAGTGTATTCATGTTAGTGATTTGCATAAGTGATAGAAATTTTATTCTTTGTCAAGTCTTGATTCTTATCTAGCAGCATAGTTGATCAGTTTATGCAGGGCATGTTCTGTGTTTGATGTCTTTTGGCTGAGTTTACAATGGATATAAGTGGTTGGTTAATGTCTTAAATCAAGCCTATTCTTTCATTTTCTTCAAGCTTGGATCACCAAATAAAACTTTTTTGTGAAATACTTGTGCATATTGGCTGATTGGAGTTGAAGGTTCAACCCTTTTTTTTATCTAAATCAGTGTTCTTAGGAGCTCAGATTGAGTGGATCAATAAAAAAATACAGGTGTATCACCATCATTAAATGAGTTCTGTTCAAATTTTCTCTCTTTTTCTGACAGTTTGTAGCGTAGAGTAAAGATCTTAATTGATACACCAAAGGGAGCTAGTCATTAGAATCTAGAGATTCAATCCACTGATTAGGTCACCCGCAGTTTAGGGTTGTTTTCATGTTTCAGCAGACTGTGAAGGCTTAAAACTGCTTTCATAGGGATGCAAGTCTGATTGACAACATGTACCTCAAACCATCCTCCTCCACCTAGCTATGATCACCCTTCTTTTTTTCTTTCCCAATACTTGGGCATGGTTTTTCCACCACTTCCAATTAGGTCTCTTTCTCTTTCTCCATTCTCTTGTAGTCTTTTCCCCACCTTTATCCATCCACCACCACCAAATGTTTTCATCACCTTTGTTATTCTAGCGTTAATTGGCTTTGAACTGATCATCCCCATTTAAGCTCAATTCCTCTCGTCTTTGATATTACATATTAAAAGTATAAAACTCATGCTTTACTCCTTCCTTCCTAGCATGTGAAAAAACTCAACATACCTTTGGGCATAAAAATGATTAGCCATAGCCTCCATTGCTTTCCTCATTGCAATGTCAAACAAATCCACTACCTTTGCTGCAACATCATCTTCTCCAATTTTAGTCATCAAGATGCCCTATAAAATATCATCTCTCTCTTTTTGGAACATTGTACCTTCTATCCTCTGTATGCTTCTAACACTTGTAGAAACATCTTCTGAATCTCATATTTCAATTAAATCTTTGCTACAATCTCATTGTTGTCTTCTTATATTCTTATCCTCTTTACATATTCTTGAGGCGGATTGCAACCTCCTTCCTTCTCCTTTGACATAACATGTATGTCATGGGTAAAAGGAATTTGCACTACCTTTGCTCGTATGGAAACAATGCATACCTTGATTGATAATATTCTCTTTTTCAACTCCTATGTGAGTTGCTCTCCCATATGCAACACCACTTGCATCCTTCATTGATCTTGGTAGAAACACATCCACTAATTCTATCTCCTTTGCCTCTATGTCATATGGGTGACATCCTTCATTTTCCCTTTGTCCAAATGCTCTTTCAATCTCTTTGGATCAATTAACAATTTTTGAACTTTGCCATCCACCATTTTACTATCTTCCCATTTCTCAATATGGAGATTTAATACATGCATGTCCCTATCCACCATTGTTATATTGAGAAGGTCTTCTTTTTCTTGAAAGAAATTCAAATCACAGTGAAGAAATTAAAAAAAAAAACACACAGGATTTATTTACGAGGTTCATCAAATGGGAACGTCTCCGGGTTCATTTGAACCATTCTATTTAAATAAGATGTAAATACAATGATTAAACTTACATCTCTGAAATAATTTGCAATTGATTGATCAATCTCTGAAGAACTCTGATCTCAGATCACAAACGTTCTTTGTTTTCAAAACGATCCCCTACAAATATATATCTCTAAAATGGGCAATTTCTCTCTTCAAGAGGCAAAATCACTCTCAAAAGGTTTATAAACTACCTTCTAGTTACAAAACCCTTTATGTAATTTACATAGATTAAAAAAAGATTGTCTGCCAAAAAATTACACAACCTCAATATATACCTTACGCTGTTCCCTCTATGCAAAAATCATCACTGCCTCTGTAAAAACACCTACAGTTTATATTTTTCAATGCCTCCATGGCATTGTCTAACTGATCTTCGTTGGACAATCTTTTTTGGTTTTCCCCTACCATTGTACATTAGCTGAGCACTAACCATTTTCTTAGCATGGCGTTGAATTTCTTATTTCAGGAACGAATCCCGCAATATAAAATGAAATATGATTGTTCATAGCCAATGTTGACTAACAACCCAAATCTCCCGAAGTATCGTTAAACTCTGGATAACCATTGCGCTCCATTTAATATCACCCACATCCCCATCAAAGTGTAAATGGTTGCTTTAACTTTACCGACCATTGAATGGTCCACGTGTGGGTGGATGCATGTTAAGAAGATTAAGTTTAAAGAATCTCCATTAAACACCAAATTCGCTCTCATAAAATAGCATGGTCCACATCTCACCAACCGCCAACCACTAAAATGGGTCTCCACGTTAAAATTAAAAAGGTGGGTGCATGTTGAGTAAAGCATGCATGGCAAGCGCCAAAGGTAAGGGATACGAGGATAATGTTTTAAAACATTCCCATGCAAATCTCTATGTAAACCAAAAACCCTTTTAAAGTGGATATCACATGGGAAGAAAGGAATATAGTGTTTAAAGTGCTTAATAAAGAAATGACATCACCCATTTTATCAAATTCTTTCCATGTAAACTATATTCCATGTGGGGCATGGGAATAATGGGGTGAATAAGGTTTATTTTTGAGATAAAGGCTTTTTTTTTTTTTAATAAACAATTTTCCATGGTTTTTTAAATACCTATAACTTTTACATGGGAAAAGGGAAAAATGGAGAATAAGGTATCTAATTAAAATATCCAATGGTAGATTAAATAGGATATTTAATTAATTAAATATATCCCATGGTAAAATTAAAAAAATCATTAAATAAGATATTTAATTAATATTTTGAAAATGAAAGAATTATGGTGGAATAAATATCTTTCGAACCATAAAAAAATATCCTCTGGATCATTTATTGTTGTCCTCTCCTCATTCTTCACTTGATTTTCTGCCTCTTCCTCATATAGATGGTCTTCAACCATACTCTTATCATATACATTCACTTGCACTTCATTCACCTATTTTTTTTTAATTTAATGGAAACCTGAAACTCTTCTTGGCTATCCTCTTTATTCACTTCTATTGCTTCCTTAAAAAAAAACAAAAACCATGTGACTTTACCTTCGTTGTCCTCAACTTTCCTTCCCTACAAAAATGAGAAAAAAATGCATTTCCCATCTTTAATGAGATTTTTGCCTCTTCCCATTTAGGGGATACCATAAACTCGTTCCTTTCATCTATTAATGGGTCTCCTACTTCTAGTTCAACAACTATCATCTCCACATCTTCCTCTATCGACTGCTCACATCTTTCTTTTTCTTTGCTTTCTTTAAAAATAGACTTGGGATTCTCACATGAAAATGTTACTTTATTTTCTTTCGAGGCAATTCTCTTATGTTCACTCGTATCCATCTCTTTGCAATTTTTAAAAATAGACTTGAGCCATTCACATGGAAACTCCACTCTTCTATTGCCTTTCAAGACAATTTTCTTCTCTTCAATCTCAAGCCTTAGGACTTGAAGTTTCATCAACCACTCTTCTTGCATTCTTGGGTGCACAACATGACCCATCAACTTGGAAACCATATGTTCCCACCTCTTTACCTTCTTTCTTTTCTCGTCTCCTCTCTTAGAGAACTCTCCAATATACAACTACATTACTACACAACCTTGCACTTGCAACCTCCACTCTCTTGGGGTCTTCAATATTTGTCTCCTTAAAAAAGATTTCTAGCTCTATAATCTATTTCTTGAGCTCTTCTGGACTCTCTCTACCACAAAACAAATGCATATTGCTAGTGGGCTTACCTTTCTCTATCACCATGATCTCTGCTAGTCTCTTTTCTTTACTGGTTGGTCCTCTCGCCAAAGCATCCATTTTTTTTGTAGGGATATCAATATGTCCTACATTTATTCATCATCTTCATTCACATCTGCAACAACTCCTTTACATTGTGTAGCCTTATTAGGATTTATGTCAAGATCTCATAAATAACGTTGAAAGAATAGCAAATGAAAACATAATGTGAAGCAATATTACCTCACAAAGTAAACAAACCAAAAGATTGATCCAAGAGTTTTGAAGTGTGAAACTGAATTAATCGGAAAAAAACTTATGTGGATATTAAGAAGGCTTGTCAACAATTATCCTCACAATACAAGCTTAGAAGCAAGAAGAATAAAGAAGAGAAAATTTAAGTGTGGAATAGAGGAGGAGAGTGTTCTATAAATAGAGCAAGAGGATGGAGTTACAAGAATCCCATCTTGACCTTGCAAGGCCTCCTTCGTGTGTACCAAATATCCTATTCTCCAAAAGGGTGATGAGAAACGTGTTGTGTGTAGAGAGGAGTTACTTGTATAAGTAATTCTAAGAATCCTACAAAACGACAAAAAATATAAGAGACATCTCATAAATATAAGAAAGATAAGAAATGCACACCTAAAAGATAGACTTAGAATAAGCTAAAATAGTTTAAAGTAATCCCAAATAAAATTAATTTCCAACACTGAGGTTACAAAAGTGCAGAAAACCTTTTACAAACAAGAGAGTTGACATTACATAAATTCTTTGGAAACTGCCTTCAAGAAGAATTACAATAGTTTGAGAAAGAAAGAAGAGAATGTGCCATCAAAAGTTACAAGGGTGTGATCATCAACAATCTTCAAGAAGCCTCTTCGGACAAGATGGCCAATTTACAATGGAACAAGGATCAACAAAAATGTGAAATGATCTATTAAAACTTACAAAACAACCAAGATAAAATTAATATTCATGTTAAGTAAATAATATGCTATATAAATATGATCTACATACAAATAATGTAATAAAAGTAGATGTACAAGAAGGCAAAATGAGTAAAAAATTCAAAAATTACGTAATCCTGCATGAAAAAATAGTTAAAATAATGAGCTCCAATCAAATTATATTTTCTTTGCAACATAAAAGAAAAGAATGCGTAATTTTTTTTTGAAGTTTATCAAAAGGGAGACGGAAGATGTTTCACTTGTAAAATATATTTTACATGAAACAATTGAAGAGTTATCATATGAAGACACATTAAAGTCTTTTGAAGATACATTATCTTTACGAATCCAAATTGATTTAATATTAAAATTTGATATTTTAGTAGTTTTTCAATAATACAAAGTGTTATGAATTGATTTACTACAAGATTTACATAGATACAATTTTCAACATTTAGATATATGATGTTCGTGTTTACTACAATGGTCACAAATTTTACTGTTTTTAATCAAAGAATGAGCATGACAAACATTATAATAAAAAAAAGTCATATGATAAGCAAAATTACTATTGTGCAAAGTTCTTTGGTGTGGAGGACAATAAGACTTAAAGTTATTTTGAGAAGCATTAGAGTTGAGTCCTGCAAGAGTTACGTTGGTTTTAAGCAAAATATGTTTAACAATGTCATTTTTATTTTTGCCAAGACCATCACCAAAATAACTCATAGATTGCATAATTTTTAAGTTAAGGTTAGAAATAAAATGTTGCGAAACAATATGTTCATTAGGAGATGAACAAACATTATATGTTTGTGTATTTTCAATAGATGCAAGTTTGGTGGTTAGAGAGTCAATTGAAAAATATATTTCACTTAATTTTTCATTGTGCGAGTTTTGCAAAAGAATAATGGTTTGATTTTGACATTCAAGTTGAGGGTTTGAAACAAGAATTTCATCATCTTTTTCTAGAATTTGATGGTTAAGATCATAGTTTACATAACCGTAACCGACAAGTACTTGTCAAGGAAGTTTTTTTTTAAATCGGTGATTAATCAACAGGGGTTGTCGATTAATCAAAGTAATTGACAAATAAAAAAAATACTTTATTTTAAAAAACATAAATTTTATAGATTCCCCTATAGATCCTGTGTATTTTAACATCATCTATGCATTCCAAGCTCAAACCTTACTTGGGTGCTAATTTGGTAGCTGTACATTAATCCAAGGTATAGTAAATGTGCCTTCTAGTTAGAGGTTCATACACAGCTCATGATGCAGAGGATGCTTTATGATACATAATTTTAGTAATCTTATTGCCAAACTCATCTGACTGAGAAATAATTATTTCCTTTTATTAAATCAAACATCAGTATGTTGTTATCACGATGTTCTAAAATGTATAAACCATGAACTTGGTGAGAAACATGCCATAATCAAACCAGCTACAGCGTTAGATGGCGAGGCTCTTGGTTTAATAAATGTGCCTTAGATGGGGAGGCTCCAAATGTTGCGTGAATCCAATGAGGGCACGTGTTTGAATTTATAAGACAAAAACCAACTTTTTTCTAGTGTTTGGATAGTTTGGAGGTCTTGGATGCACTCTGGGTGCATCCAGGCCGTGTACAGGTCTCTCGATGAGTGCTGACATAGTACTTGCTAGGAGCCAAAAAGCAAAAATCCAACGAATATGAGTGGCGATTAATGGGTTTGGTAAATTTTATGTGATTCCTGAATGACCAGTGAGCAACTGGCAAGTCTATAATCTATGGTTAAAATCATAAATTAAAAAGTCTATTTTTGTCTGCATCCACATCATTTTAGAGATTTTTTTTATAAATGCTTGTTTAACCAAAAAATAAAAATAAAAATAGAATTTAAAAAAATAAATACTTAAAAAAATTGTATTAGAAACAATGAAACATTTGTCCAAAATAATAAATATTCCAAATGAAAGAGAATTACCTTTATTATATTCCTTAGTTTAAATTAATTTGTAAATGTAAATCCACACTTAAACACCACAAATTACATTTACAAAATAAAGAAAAAAAAACTTTTTAAAAATTGATGCATATATATAAGAATTGCTTTAAAGCAACATATAAATCAAAGCTACTTTTTGAAAGCTTAAAAAGAAAGGAGATTAAATGCAGCATTTTTTTGACTTAATAAAGAAAAGAAATAAAAAATTTCTCCAATTTAAAAAACTTGGGTTATGGATATTTGAAAAAACTTTTCTTAAAAAAAATTATAAAAAAAACAATATAATCTTTAAAACTTTGTAATTAAATGCAGCAGTGTCACTTGCATGAAAAGCCAAAGAAACATAGAGATCAACGCCACTTCCACCTAGGATTTAAAAGGAATTTGAAAAAAGAGGGTAAGGCGTTAGCATTATCAATATGCCAAGGTTAAATATGGAGTTGAAACTTGTGAATAAATACATTGACAAAGAGAATAGCTAAGCACGCCAAAAAAGAAAGCGCCACTCCACAAAAAAGAATAAAAAAATTCAAAGATATGAATAACCAGATTACAACCTAAAGCTTATTACTAACCAGAATACAACAAAAAAAACTATTAATAAAAATCAACACATTAGATTAAAAAAATATGATTATAGATGTATACAAATGACAAAAAAAACAGAAAGTAAAAACACTGTTTCTTTTTCCTCTTAACTTGTAAAAAACTTAACAGTCAACATTAAACAAGCCGTAACTTTGATACCATATTAGAATTTATGTCAAGATTTTATAATAATACTGAAGTAATAGCAAATGAAATCCTAATATGAAACAATATTATCTCACAAAGTAAATAAACCACAAGATTGAGTCGAGTTTTTAAGTGGGGAGCTAAATTAATCGGCAAAAAGCCCACATGAATATTAAGAAGACTTGCCAACAATTATCCTCACAATAAAAACTTAGAAACAAGAAAAATAGAGAAAAATAAAGAGATTCAATTGTGGAAGAGAGGAGGAGAGGGTACTTTAAATAGAGCAAGAGGAACGCTGGGGGAGTTACAAGAACCCATCATGACCTTACAAGGCCTCCTCAGTGTGTGCCCAATGTTCTATTCCCGAAAAGAGTGAGGGGAAAAATGTGACATGTGTGGGGAGGAGTTATGCAAGTAACTCTAAGAATCCTACAAAATGACAAAAAAGATGTGAGACACATCATAAATATGAGATAAAATAATTTTTTTATAATAAGAAATGCACTCTTAAAAGATAGACTTGGAATAAGCTAAAGTAGCATAAAGTGAATCTAAATGAAGCTAATTTCCAACAAGTTTTTTTGACATCCAATTTCACTTGAATTTCCTTCAACATCTCTGCCAAGTCTTTTACTCTTGGTGCTCTTCCTCCTCTAAGAGGTATTCTTTGTGTGCTATATCTTCTTAACAAACACGCTTACTTTCACAACCTGCAAATGACTCAATAAGAGCCTTTTACACCCAACCCAACAAAATAAACTTTGCTTTGATACCAATTGATGCAAATGAGAATGAGGGGGCCAAGTGAATGTTTGCCTTATTCCTCATCTAGGATTTACACACTCTCAATAGACATACACACCCAAGCACACTACTTAGACTTAAAATCCAACCATACTCTTTATTGAATTCAACACACTATTGAGAGATTTGGTTACACACATACCCTCTCTCACTCACTTGTCTTCTTGGCTTATTATATCACATGAAGATCTAATCCTACACATACTTCATTATGGACTTGATACATTCTCATTGTTCTACTTTCTCATTGTTCTCTCCTTGGAGAACCAAGCTCCAAAACTCTTTCTTCTCACACTGGAGCCAACTCCCTTGCTAACTGATTTTCCTGAACTCTTTTCTTCATTGATTCAAATCTTGTTTGACATTCCTTGACTGGAACGACACCTCTTCACCTTAGCATCTTAGAAATGCTAAACATCCCATGCTTCATCATTCTTGGCTGTTACTTTGTTTTTGCATTTCACACAGGTGAATTTGCGACTTCATGTAGATTAGTGGTTTCAAAATTACCACTTAACACAAACTGGAGCTTATTATATTGTGGGGTAACTTATGTAACAATCACTTAACCTTGCAAAACTACTGTTGTAGTTTTGTCACAATGCAAAGTTTGCCAACTTCCAGAGGCCATATATTTTGTATACAAACTTGAAATGAGACGCTGTTGTTTTTTTGAAAGTGCACAATATTTCAAGGAGAATCCAAATATACAATCACATTTTGGTTTGGACATGTCCTTGATGCCCCCTTTTGCCTCTACCCCACAACCTATTGATTTTAGGCCTTCAACAGACAGCCATTTTACGGATTGTACCGATGGTTGAGAGACTCAACCAGATCACTTCGAACCATATTGATGGCTAACACTGATCCTCTTCGATATGCTTTATGCAGCTGAATTGTTGGAGTGACGATACTCCACATCGGATTAACTTCTTATAGTGCTGAAGTGATGAACAAACTAATAAGACCACACAAACACACCTGCTATTTTGGTTGAAGATTGCTTGTTCCAATAGTTGAGAAACTCAACCAGATCATTTTGAACCATGTTGATGGCTGAAACTGATCCTCTTTGATATGATTTATGTGGTTGAAGTGATGCAGTGATGATACTACCCCTTGGATCAAATTTTTATCATGCTGAAACAATGAACAAACTAACAAGACCGCATGAACACACACCTATTATTTTGGTTGAAGATTGCTTGTACCATTGGATGCTTTTGCATCAGTTCGGTCCACCAAGGCTTGTTTGAACTCTCTTTCCCCTGGTCATGGGTAGATTGATCTAGTAGGTACCAATGTAGAAAGCCCCATTTTTATATTGGGTTCTATCGAGCATTTTGTACTAAGTTTCCCCTTCCATTCTTAGTAGTTTAGGGATAGCGACTCAATGACAATGGTGTAAATGGAAAAGATGATGCTGCTAGCTTGCTATTTCTTTATCAATGAATCAATACTACACATCCTTAACAACCATTGATCTGAATACTTAAACAACTATCTTTGAAGAAACCAATAAACAAATAGAAGACTAACAATAATTTATAATACAAAACCCGTTGCTAAGCAACTTTTTTTTTTGCTTGCTGAATCTTGGGCGAGTCTATGGATTTTGTTTGATTGAAAAGTGCCTTTTGGAGTGCTGGGTAAGCTTATTTATCTTGTGATTTTTATACCACAATCTCTAATGTACCCCACAATCATTACATCACAAGCTCTTCACATGTTTGTTAGAGTCCAAGATGCCTTTAGGGGAAGGTTATCTTAACGTTGTTCACACTATCACACAAGTGTCCCACATTATCATTACTTCACAACCCCGATTGTCCCGCATTATCATACTTCACAATCCCTTGTACCATTGCTAAGGTTGCTTGGAAAAGTTGAAGCAAGGAGACTTGCATTGTAAGACCTATATATTTAAGAAAAGAATATTAGCAAAGAGAATTTGTTGAAGAACAATTTCCTCTTCAAGTATTTCTTTCTATAGTCAAAAGGCTTTTAAAGCATTTGGAAAGTTGTCAACATGAACCAATGTAAGAGATTTTATTTTTGATGTGTGAATTTGCTTGATGCAGTTTTCTCTAAGAGTGTTTACAAATGCTCTCTTTAGAGAAAACTTATTTGGTAGAATCTGTTATTAATGTATAAGCTTAGATAAGATGCCCATTTTCTCTCCAAATCTCTTCAGATGAATTCCTGAAGTTACATTGAATGTGGTCATGTTCTTCCTTATCTCTAAATACAATGTAGTAATTTCAAAGTTATTATGTAAACATGAATAAATTTATTTTTCTAGAAAATTAAGAGAGTAGTGATAAAGAAAAGATAGAAGACAATCAATTAAGCTTAAACAGCTTCTAGTGGATGTGATGGAACTTGGCTATCTCAGAAGACTCTAAATCCATCCCTTAAAAAGAAACCCAATTTGAGACATACCCAAAACACTGGACTCAAGCTGGGTTTTACAGGAGCCTTGCATTTTTGCAGGCATTTCTAAGGCAGGAAGTTGACATTTTGTGTCGATCTCAACGTTTTAGTTTATTTCTTTTGGATTCTATTTCATAATTTCTTCTTCCATTTTTTGCTACTCATCAATCTTCTACCATTGCCTCAAATGTATACCCAAAGTTTTGACCCTAGTCATACCCATTTTGTTTTCCCCTGATTTTACCTCCAATGCTGGTTGGGACATAGATTTTGAGATTCTAGCATATTCCAAGTTTTGCACCCTCGAGAAGAATACATAACATGCAAATCATTTGAAAAAAAAAAAAAAAAAAAAGCTATAAAAAGCATCATGGTCTTCTCTATTCGCTCGATTTTAAGGGAAGAAAAACTGAGAATGCCATGAATATAACATCCTTTAAGAACATGTTCTCTGTCAAGCCAAATAGGAATAAGTTACACCATATTTATCTCGCTGATTTGTTTGTGTTGAACACCTTGGTTTCATTTTGAATTATGAACTGCACATGAAATTAAAACCACTGTACAAATTATGCTGCATAAGAATAAGCAGTTCTTGCACAATAATTTTATGTGTCAATGCTAGTTTCACTCTCAATGCCATTCTCCTCTAGATCACTACCTGGGTCCTCTGATTTCACAAAAAATAGATACATTCTGCAGGCTCTTAAAATTCCAACTACCATAGATAATTCATTATGTTCACACGTAAAACAGAGAAAAAGATAGTCGGAACTATATAATCCTTAATTGAAGCCTTTCGGAAGTATAACTCTTAAAAACTGCAACCGATCTTCCCTCAAAATAACCATCTACATGCTCTAGTTAGTGTAGTTTTTCTCATCAATCTCAGAACACAGTATGCCTCAGATTTCAATGAGAATTGGAAAGAGAAAATTTAGAATCTAGTGACACATTTTTAATCTTATAAAAGAATAGTTTGTTTTCTTCCATCAAGAAGCGTTCAGCTTCTCCAAAATGAGGCAGTGGAGGTACCTTACATACAATGTGGGTTTCATTATTCTCGAATGTTTTTGATTCTTCATAAAAATATGGATATTGTTGTACAATGAGATCACGTGATAGATTCCACGATTTGAAAGATCTAAGGTTATATCTTACATTATAAAACCAAAATGAATGAATGAAGTTTGGAAGTATGTGCCATGATTAAAAAAATATATAATTCAAGAATGCGTTTATTTATAAGTTATGCTCGCGAAAAGCACTTTTTAGGCTGGGACATGTGCTGCCTAGAAATCATCATTGACATTCTGATTAGTAAATTCTTAGGAGATATCATTGTTTGAAGCCTCCCACAATTGGTCCTCGATGCCTAGCTTTTGGAGCTCCATCAGACCTCGCTGGGCTGATCAAACAATATAATATCTCAGCCATAGAAGTCAACAGAAGATTCCTTACCAAATTTTGTAAAATCAAATACATTTGGAAGGACTACTACAATTAAATTATTTTGAAAGCAAAAATATCCGTAAGCCAGCTAACGTGAAAGCCAAAATCAAATTTACCATCAACTACATCATGAGATGTTGGGGATTGATTGCTCCGACTAATCCAGAATTGAAGCCTTTCATCAGCAATATCTTCTTCAACTTTGTGAGTTTTAGCTCTTCGCCAAAAATATATCAGCCATGCCTGATCATATAAAAACTAGTAAATAATCTATCAAACATAAAACCTGGTATGGTATTAATTGCTCTGCATCCCATTCAAGTATGAAGCTTTTATTGATGGTAAATTGTGAGCATATAGTGGAGGGCTGGTTTGCTCATTTAGATACAAGCGATAATGTCCACTTAAACATTCAATTTTACTGAAGAAAGAGAAATTAGTCATTAGAATCTTGTAGCATGAAAACAAAAGCACTCTTTTCCACTGTTGTGACTTAACAAGAACTCCTGACTGCATGCTTCTAGGCAAAAAATACAGATCCAAACATCAAGCACGGCTAACACTACCAGGGCTAATTATAAAGGACACTTTCAAGAATGCAGAAAACACTTTAAATGAAGGAAAATAATATAAAAATTTAGGGTATAAAGATATAACGTTCATCTTGACTCTATGCCACTCAAAAAGCACATCGCATATTGGAAGAATTAAAGGGAAACAAAGATCTAAGAAGATCCCCAAGGGCAATGTGTATCTTGTAAATGGTTGAATCTTTGAATAATAGTTGATATATCTAATGGATGGGTACCACACGCACTTGATAGAAGGTATAAGTATTCAATGACAAATGTGCCTATTATATTTTAAACACGTTGTCTGTTTAATAAACCATTTGCTATATAAGCTAAGCAACAAAGTCCAAAGTTGAATGAGAAATTAAAAAGCAATAAAATTTGTCTTGATAATCAGCTAAAGAAAATTGGAAAAAATTGGAAATGGGCTTAGATTTTGTTGAAGCTAAATGTATGTTGAAGGAACTCCTATGAGAGACACCTTTCCACAACCTATCAAGAGGGGAGCCAAAACTTGCTTTGAAATCCTCAAAATGCCATGCCATCATGTATCCACATGTGGAAACACAATTATAAGGATCACACAAGGATGTCTTTTTTCGGGTAAGCAAATGTAGGTTCATGAACGCTACACCCTTCGTTAAAAAAGAAAACCAGTAAATAGTCATAAATTAATCCTACATACCAGGAAAGGGTTGACATGCGCCAACAAGCAAATTACAAACATATACCAGGACCAAAGTCAGAATATCAAAAATAAAACACCATCCAACTACAAAAATTGCTGTAATTAAACAACGTACCAGTAAAGACCAAACTGAAAAGAGAAGCAAGGACAACTAGCAGCCTTCCGAAACGCCAAAGAGCCGAATGCTTCCCAAAAAACCTGAGAGGCTGGATTTCTCTAGTCCGTAGCAGTTGTAGCAGGTGCAGATGGGATCACAACTTCTTCGACATGCAGCATTACTTCAAGGAGAATCACGTTCCACTTCAAGATTTTTGATGCTGATTGAAATTGTGAACTTCAAGCCTTTCGTCAAGCCAAAAGCTTCAGCCTACTTATTAGTTTGGATGCCTAAGTCAACGAGAAAGCTGAGACACAAGAACCCTCTGAGTAGTGAATGATTCCGCCCGCACTAGGCAAGCCCCGACTAACTTTTGTTGCCCCATCAAAGTTAAGTTTCTTAAAATCCAGATTGGGGGCTTTCTAGTGTGTAAGCAATCTTGGTGAAATTTTGCTACTAGAACTTTTACTAGGTGGAAGCTTAATGAAACACCACTTCTTGACAAGCTTACATTCCCCACAAGAGAAGTTTGCCTTCTTTCAATTTAGTTGTTAGTTCGCCACCTCAGAGATAGCCACCGCGATCTCCACATGGTTTTCCAACCCTTGAAAAATCGTAGTATTCCTTTATTTCCAAAGATGGCATCCAATTCAATAATGTAGCGGAACTACTAGCTCTCTACACAGGGCTCAAGTTGGTAGTTGAACACATAATTCTCAGAGTGCAAATAGGAGATTGCCGCATGATAATAAATTGATAAAGAGTGGCATCAACACACAACTTTAAGTGTTTTCATTGGCCATTGGCAAACATTGCTTGGCAGGTTCTCTCTTATACATCAATTGACTAAAGATAGTCCTCAACATCGGAAAAGACATCACAATGGTGTTGGTGACGATCTAGCAAACAATGTGCTACGACATCTAAGTGATCTGCAGCGTCTACATAAGATCTAATATTCTCCCTACCTCCTTTATGTCTCTACTAAAGCTAGTCCCCATCCTCATACTATCATTTCCCTAGTCATGGTTCATTGCCTTTCTTTATACTCTTGCTTGCTTCCCATCTTACATCTTACATCGTATTTTTATTTTTCCTTGTTATTGTGTTAACTTCAAACTATATTTCCACTTTCACCTCGTCCCCCTCACCTACTACCTACCACCTACCCTTTTGCCATGAAACCCTCTATACTACCACTTGTCTTTCATGACTTTTCCAAACCATTTTGATTCATAATGAATCATGTTTTTCTTTGTTCAATGCCTTTCTACCCATTAAAAATTACATGTTTATTGTTCAATCACACATCTGCATCACAATGAAGCAACGTTCTTTAGGGCACGGGATTCTACTTCCCTAGGTCGATGGGCTGCCACTTAGCAAAGAATCGACAGTTGCAAGCCGTAGGAGTCCTCTATGATAGGATGTCATCTTTCAACCATCTCCCCAACCTCGGTGACATTATCACTTCCTTTTCCTTCAATGGTCTCTTCATGACAATCACAATATTAAAGGCAAAAACAAAAAAACTCTTGCTTGAGTGAATACAAATCAAGTTTGACCTTGAAATGTGGCTACATAGCATGGTGTTTTGGTAGTATAGGGTTGATTGGGTACCTATGGACAGAGACAATGATGAACTATATCTACCATGATACACCCTCTCCTCAAAGCACATACAAACCAACAACAGCCACTAATGATATGCCCTCCGCACACCAAACAGTCTCTCAACTGACCTTAGGACACCAAGAGATCTTAAAAATCCTTAGTACAATGGTACTACAATTAAAATCTCATGCTTGGAAGGAGTTGCAAAGTTTTGCAAAGAGATTTGCAATCACATCAGCTGTACTCCCCAAAGAAATTCATGGGATTTATAAGAAGCCCTGGGATAAAATATAAATCTATAAATACTAGGAAAGTCAGATGCCACTGCTTTATAAGTGAAATCCATTTGCAAGTGTATAAGAGAGGATATAGAAAACAAAATAATATAGAAATTGCTTCAAAGCAATGGAGATTAGTCAACAAACTGAAACTTTCATGTCTTCCTAGAGGGGTCTGAGGTATGCACTACATGTCTTTTTCTTCAATGTGATGCCAATATGCACTCCTTTACACATAAGGAAGATCCCCCTCTTTACCCCACAAGGGTGTATACCCTTGAGGACTTGCATGTTTGTAACACATTGCTGTCTCTGCTAAAATCCAAGCATTACAAGGCCTGCAATTTCTGCCAACACAAAACTCTCTGAGCAGTTTACCATCCCCGAGGTATTAGTTAGCTCTCTTGTTAGATTCTAGGATCAAAGTGCTTCCAATAACAAACCTTCCCAGCTCGTATGTCACAACCAAGCAGCTCACTATTAGCCCAACATAACTCATGAGTCTAAGCGATTCTCCTTCCCCACTCCCTCCTTGAGTGCAAGAGAAACCCTTAAACGAAAAAGCCTCAATTCATCCCTCTAAACCTTCATTGGCAGAAATTGCAAAGATTTATGAAGCATTTGTTAAGGCTATCTATGGTTTGGAAGGTGGACTTGATACACAAGGCAACAAACTTGGTGATCTTGGGATTTTCATTCTCAGTGAATATGTGGTCACTATCACAACTCTTCAAGCTCAGCAATTAGGAAATCAAACTCAATAGGTTTAATGTATTGAACTGCTACAACAAGAACTGAAACTCATCAACTTAGACACTAGGATTTTGAACAGGCTCTCCTCTTTGATCCATTGAAGAAATTCATTGAAGGGGTTGTGTTTGAGCCCAAGGATCCTCTTAGAATTCCTAAAGGAGCAAGATAAAATGCTAGCTCCTCCACACGTCCATGTGTACAAACCTCGGGTAGCACACTTTCCTCACCAAGCATGGGGCACTCCTAAATTGAGGAATGAGCCAACTAAAAAGGACAAGAACACCAAAAACAAAACTCCTCTTAAAGGATAAATACTCATAAGGACTTGGTTGGCACAAAGCAAATGTTATCAAAGTCCAAATTTTGCAACTATAATTAAAACATAAATTATTATATTGCCTGGCTCTATAATCTGTCTACACTTGATATTTATAGCTATTCAGTCTTTTGCTTTGAGGTATATGTGGCATTGAAAGATAGCCAAACATGGTTTTCTGCCCCAATATACTTGGTATTGTCTGTTGTTGGGTTTGTTGTCTTTTGTTGCCTGTTTTGTTTTTATTAGTTAACAATGGTGCATAGCTGAGTTATGTCTAACAAGCATATGACAAGTTGTAACATATGCTGGAATTGTTTTTGTACATTTACCCCATCAATAAAACTTCAAACTTATTCCAAAAGTGATAAGGGTTGAAGACACCGTCCATAAGTCTGCAAGCCACACTATTAGGGGATCTGAGGGGCCATGAAAAGAATAGCATGGCCAGTTAGGGTGAACATTTTTATATCCCCTGTTTCTAGTATAACTAAGTTCAAGGCGATTCCTCTAACCCATATCCTAGAACATATCATGTTATTAAATTAAAAAACTGAGGCCTAAATGAAGAGAGAAGGGGTCGAATGTGATTCAGGATCAAAGTCAAATTACAAACTGATTACGGCCCAAGAAGACAAATGGAGGTGCCTTCCTTTTGATCCAAAATGGATCATGAAAACATGTTGAATTCAGGTCAATTGATGTAACAAAGTACACTTCATGGTTTGTATGACTAAGTGAAGTAACATGAAACACTCAAACTCATTCAACAAATAGGAAAACATCATGACAGAGTTGCAGATTCAATATGTCAGAGGATATAGGTGAGAAAGGCTCAAAGGGTGATTTGGACACCTTGGGGCCCACATACACCTGAATAATCATCTATATTCGAATGGTTCGTACTCAACCACACCAACATGTTTGAACAGAGCCGAACCCTTTCTGATATAAACAAGGTCATATAGATGGGTGATCCATACTCATCACATATACGACAAAATAACACTCATGTGGTTTCAAGGAAGCCAAAAAACCATGTTTGGAGAGAGTCAATTGTCATGTCCCCTTCTCAGTGACATCTCTCGGAGCACAGGATTAGCCTATCATACGACCCTCGTAGGCTGATCGTTTGGATAGAGGGTCACCTGGGAGCTTGGCACATGCTTCAGATCGGCAGAGTTTGATCAGTTGGCTTTCGTTTGGGCTCGATCGGACACTTTTGGCAGAAGTTACTATTTTTAGCAGTTCTTGGTGGTCAGTGTGGGACCCCTGCTATTTTTGGCAATATGGGTTGACAGCATTCGGAATCACTCCAGTATATGACCGCTTCAGACGGTTCGGTCATCTGGCGAGTAACGAGGGAAATATTAATATTTAATTGCATTAATTAAATATTAATATTACGAGATTATTATATTAAGTTATAATTAAAAATTATAACTTAAGTGATTTAATGCTGAGGGGGCGCCCATCATCAGGAAGGGGCCAAATTTAATATTATTATAAAATTTGGCCTAAGTTGAAAATATTAAAATAATTAAAGAATTGCGATTTTTAATTTAAAAAGTCCTATTATAGTGGAAATCGCACCTCTTTGGTTATATATACTTCTGCATTGGGAGGAGCGCCATTATGTCATTTGGAGAATTGAAAATTGATCAAATTTGTCTGAGCTAGAGCTTCAGGGGTTCGAGTTCATTTTCCTTGGAGAACGTGCCATCTCCATTGGAAGCAATTCAGAGGGTGTGAAATAAAGCCTAATTTATTGCAGTCGGGGTTTTCTTCATTCAGGAGAAGACATTGTTTTTCAGAGGTTATCATCACAGGTTTTCATCAGGGTTATTCCTTCTTCAGTCAGGGATCATTTAGGCGCCCATTTTTGGAGGTTGAAATAGCCAGAAGACAGTTCGTACAGCAGCATTAATTGCTGGTTTTATCCCAGCCGTACCTGTACCTGGCCGTACCATCTACAGCAGAGGACAGACATCATAAGAGCAGGGCGCAGGGTTTTTTCTGTGCAAAAAAAAGGTACCTGTCCGTACCGTACGGACGGCGTCCGTACGGACTGTACCGCGCCTGGTTTTTGGCAGCAGTCATCAGTTTATTTGGGCAGCGAACAGTCAGGTTTTTCTTGAACCAAACAAGTTTTTTTTGTAAACTCATGCAACTAGGGTTTCCTTTTTAATAAAAAAATAGTCTTTTCGATATTCAGTAAATTTTATAGGATTTATTTATCATTTTATGCAAATCCGCATTTCTTTCAAAAACTGGCAAAAAACTCAAAAACAATAAAAAATTCAAAAACCTCAGAAAAAACATATAAACCGTCAGTTGTCAGAATCAGAGGGAACTTGGGGTTCCTACAGTGGTATCAGAGCTAAATCCTGCCATCCTACGCGTTTAGCTATCTTATGCAGCAGGATCAGATTGGGTCACCCAGGTATTACACACGCAGGCGAGCCCTGATTGACAGGCAACAGAGTTTGAGCAGGTAGCCGGGCAATATGGCTGACAGAACAGATATACCTAGGCCGGGACATAATGACAGAGATCAGGAGGGTGCAGAGTTCATGCATACACTTCGAGATCTTCGTGCAGGGCAGCGGCGATCCGATGAGGTATTGCAGGAGGTGGCAGCGGCACTACAGAGGTTGGGTACTTCGAGGAGACCGTCACCTAATCGTGACGATGACAGGAGTGATGCAGGGTCACGGAGAGCTACTAGGGCAGCATCACGGACAGTAGATAGGCCTACTAGGCCCACTTTCACGAGACAGGAGCCCGGCGAGGCTATACCAGATGAGGAGCATGATGAGTTATTCGCTGACACCCTTATGGCAGCGCATGAAGAATGGGAGTTGGTACCTCCTGCGGTCAAAGAGATGATCACTTTTGACCGTTTTATTACACAGAGGCGAGAGCATAACAGATCTCGGCAGGATAGGAGACCTCGTCAGCAGAATAATGATCTAAAACATGCTACGAACCGGCTCACATTGGCGACATTCGATGGTAGTGGTAAGATGACTGCTCAAGCTTGGATTAGCAAGCTTGACACATTCCTTACACTGCGCCCGATGGCTGAGAGTGACGCCATCCGATATGCTACTTTGCATCTTGAGGGAGTTGCTTACGACTGGTGGCACCATGGTATGGTGACTTTACAGCATGACAGGATCACTACATACCAGGGGTTTGTGGACAGGTTGGTTGAGCGCTTTGACAAGAAGGATCCAGAAACCTACTTCCGAGACTTAGCACAGTTGAGGCAGAGTGGCAGTGTAGAGACCTACATAGGTGACTTCCAGAAGTTATCCGTTATGGTCCCTAACATCTCAGAGAGGCGTTTGGTAGTACTCTTCATGGAGGGGTTGTCAGAACCATTGCGAGGTTGGATCAAAGCTTTTGATCCTCCTTCGTTACAGGAGGCGATGAAGAAGGCACGAAACATGGAGTTAGCAGCACCATCGAGTAAATTCAGCTCCAGAAGTTCTTCATCATTCAGGGATAACAAGGGCTTTAACAGGAATAAGGATAAGACTGATGTTAGCAAAGAAAAATCAAACTTCAGGAATGATCCAAAAGGTAAATCAGCAGCCCCACCTTTGGATCATGAGGCCCTTAATGACTTACGCAGGAAGAAGCTTTGCTTCTACTGCAAAGGACCATATGACGCTAATCACGATTGTCCTCTAAGACCTAAGGGCAAGGCAAATCGTATAATGTGGGCGTTCAATGAGGACTCGGAATCAGAGGATTCCGAACAGTAGGAGAGTTCAGAGAGTTCAGAGCCAGAGGCTCCAGAGCATATAGTTGAGACAGAGCCCGAGCTTCAGGTCCAGGAGGCCCGTTTATCTAGTATCCAGCAGGAGGGTTCTTTCCGGATTCGTGGTGTGTTGGCAGGACAGAGGGTCATTACCCTACTTGATACAGGAGCCACGCATAATTTCATAGATGCTAGATTTGTTGAGAAACGTGGACTCATCACAGAGGAGTTTGAGGGCATAAGAGTCAAAGTGGCCGATGGGTACACTTTGAAATGTGAGCGCATGATTAAGGATCTCCCTTTATGCTTGAACAAATATGAGTTCAAGGCATATTACTATGTTGTTAATATGGGGGACATTGATTTGGTCTTGGGGATGAAGTGGTTACATTCATTGGATGAGGTCACACTTCGTCTCAAGGACATGGAGATCCGTTTTGATGTCAACGGAAAGACACACATTCTTAAGGCAATTCGGGACAGCAACATCAAAACAATTTCCTTCCGCCGGATGGAGCGGCTTATGCGTCACGACATGGTAGAGTGGGCTGCCGAGTGTCATTTAGCACCTATACAGGAGGGACAGCAAAAGATAGATTATCATCCGGATATACAGGAGTTGAGAGTCAGGTATGACAAGGTGTTCAGTGACATTCCGCCAGGTAGACCTCCAGACAGGGGCATAGAGCACATCATTGAGCTCGAGGAGGGTGCAAAACCCGTTATGATAACTCCTTACAGGCATCCAAAAAGATTGAAGGATGAGATAGAAAAGACAATAAAGGAGTTACTTGCTATGGGACACATTCGCCCTAGCAAGTCACCATTTGCTTCTTCGGTTGTTTTGGTGAAGAAGAAGGATGGGACTTTACGCATGTGCATTGATTACAGGGTCCTAAATAAGAGGACAATTAAGAATAGATATCCTATACCGAGGATTGATGAGCTTATTGATGAGCTCCATGGGTCATGTTACTTCTCTAAGATTGACTTACGGTCAGGTTATCATCAGATCAGGGTGAGAGAGCAGGACATAGAGAAGACGGCCTTCCGATGCCATTGTGGGCACTTCGAGTTCGTAGTGATGCCATTTGGACTCACTAACGCACCAGCCACTTTTCAGTCTACGATGAACCGGGTTTTTCATTCATTGCTGAGGAGGTTTGTGTTGGTCTTTTTCGATGACATCCTTATATATAGCAGGGCTTGGCAGGAGCACTTAGCTCATTTGGAGGCAGTGTTGAGTACCTTGGAGAGGGAGTCCTTGTACGCCAAGGAATCCAAGTGCGACATAGGGATGACCGAATTGCTATATCTCGGTCACATCATTAGTGCAGATGGAGTGCGCATGGATCCTGAAAAGATCCGCGCCATTGTTGACTGGCCTACACCGGCGAACCTGACGCAGTTGAGAGGGTTTCTCGGTTTATGTGGGTTCTACCGCAGATTCGTGAATGGGTATTCACGACATGCAGCCCCGATGACAGATTTATTGAAGAAGGGGGCTTTTGTTTGGACTTCAGAGGCACAGGAGTGTTTTATGAAGTTCAAGGAGCTGATGACCACATGCCCTGTTCTAGCACTACCCGACTTTACGAAGCCGTTCGAGCTTCAATGCGATGCATCAGGTGAGGGCATTGGTGCGGTGCTTATGCAGGACAAGCACCCGATTGTGTATGAGAGCCGCAAGCTCAGAGGACCCGAGAGATTGTATAGTATATATGATAAGGAGATGCTCGCAATCATACATGCCTTAGCAAAATTTCGACAGTATCTTGTCGGCAGCAAATTTTGCATTAAAACTGATCATAACAGCTTGAGACACTTTTTAGGGCAGCGAGATCTCAATGATAGGCAGCAGAAGTGGGTCAGTAAGTTGCAGGCTTATGACTTTGATATCTCATATATCAAAGGTACACAGAACGTAGTGGCTGATGCACTTTCACGTAAGCCGTACTTGAGCACTATGGTTCATATTTCAGAGGATTGGAGGCATATGATAGTGGCAGAGTATGCCAAGGACAGTTGGGCCTCCAGCATTGTTGAGGGATCAGCAGTTGATACCAGGTATACACTTGTGAATGATTTGATCATTTACAAGCACAGGATATATTTGATCCCAGGGTCAGAGGTGAAGAACATTGTTATGCGAGCCTTTCATGACACGCCTACAGCAGAACATCCTGGATATTTCAAAACATACAGGCAGATTCGGGAGAGATTCACTTGGAAAGGACTCAAGACAGATGTTCTTCAGTATGTGCGTGAGTGCCCTATTTGTCAGCAGAACAAGCAGGAGAACACGTACCCGGCAGGTTTGTTGCAGCCACTTCCGATTCCTGACAGGAAGTGGGAATGCCTGTCGATGGATTTTATCACGGGCTTGCCTAAGGCCCAAGGGCGTGATTGCATTTATGTAGTTGTGGATCGGCTTACGAAGTATGCCCACTTCTTTCTGATCACCACGACTTACACAGCTACGCAGGTAGCAGAGGTTTTCTTTCGCGAGGTATTCAGACTTCATGGGTTGCCTCGGAGTATCGTGAGCGACAGAGATAGTCGGTTCCTGAGTAACTTCTGGCAGGAGGTTTTCAGACTTTGTGGGACTGAGCTCACTCCGAGCACTAGCTACCACTCGCAAACTGATGGGCAGACAGAGATTGTGAACAAATGGGTGGAAGGATACCTCCGAAACTACATAGCAGGGCAGCAGAAGGCGTGGGTCAAATGGATACATTTGTGTGAGTATTGCTATAACTCGACATTCCATATGACCATTCAGATGTCACCCTTCATGGCGTTGTACGGGTATGAGGCGCCGAGTTTCCTTGATTTGCTACTGAGCGACAGTAGAGTGCCGAGTGCAGGAGGTTGGTTGCAGGAGAGTCAGGACACTATGAGGGCTCTTAAGGAAAATATAGCTAAGGCACAAAACCAGCAGAGACAGTATGCGGATCAGAAGAGGACGGAGAGGCATTTCGAGGTGGGTGACATGGTTTACCTCATGCTGCAGCCCTACCGTCAGTCCACTCTTAGGAAGAGTGGGTCAGAGAAGCTCAAGCCGCGCTATTACGGACCTTTCAGGATCCTGAGGAGAGTTGGCGAGGTGGCTTACGAGCTTGAGCTTCCAGCAGAGAGCAGGGTACACAACGTTTTTCATGTATCACGCCTCAAGAAGGCGTTGGGTCATCGTGTGGTACCGTCTGCAGTTCTACCTCCCTTAGATGATGAGGGAAAATTGATTTGAGTACCTGAGTCCATCCTGGAGTATAGGGAGAGACAGTTGCGTAGGAGGACTATCAGGGAATATCTGGTGAAATGGAGAGATTTGCCTGTTGAGGATGCGACATGGGAGAGTGAGGATATTCTACAGCATCCGGCATTGAGATTGCTTGGGGACAAGCAATTTCAGGAGGGGCGGACTGTCATGTCCCCTTCTCAGTGACATCTCTCGGAGCACAGGATTAGCCTATCATACGACCCTCGTAAGCTGATCGTTTGGATAGAGGGTCACCTGGGAGCTTGGCACATGCTTCAGATCGGCAGAGTTTGATCAGTTGGCTTTCGTTTGGGCTCGATCGGACACTTTTGGCAGAAGTTACTATTTTTAGCAGTTCTTGGTGGTCAGTGTGGGACCCCTGCTATTTTTGGCAATATGGGTTGACAGCATTCGGAATCACTCCAGTATATGACCGCTTCAGACGGTTCGGTCATCTGGCGAGTAACGAGGGAAATATTAATATTTAATTGCATTAATTAAATATTAATATTACGAGATTATTATATTAAGTTATAATTAAAAATTATAACTTAAGTGATTTAATGCTGAGGGGGCGCCCATCATCAGGAAGGGGCCAAATTTAATATTATTATAAAATTTGGCCTAAGTTGAAAATATTAAAATAATTAAAGAATTGCGATTTTTAATTTAAAAAGTCCTATTATAGTGGAAATCGCACCTCTTTGGTTATATATACTTCTGCATTGGGAGGAGCGCCATTATGTCATTTGGAGAATTGAAAATTGATCAAATTTGTCTGAGCTAGAGCTTCAGGGGTTCGAGTTCATTTTCCTTGGAGAACGTGCCATCTCCATTGGAAGCAATTCAGAGGGTGTGAAATAAAGCCTGATTTATTGCAGTCGGGGTTTTCTTCATTCAGGAGACGACATTGTTTTTCAGAAGTTATCATCACAGGTTTTCATCAGGGTTATTCCTTCTTCAGTCAGGGATCATTTAGGAGCCCATTTTTGGAGGTTGAAATAGCCAGAAGACAGTTCGTACAACAGCATTAATTGCTGGTTTTATCCCAGCCGTACCTGTACCTGGCCGTACCATCTACAGCAGAGGACAGACATCATAAGAGCAGGGCGCAGGGTTTTTTCTGTGAAAAAAAAAGTACCTGTCCGTACCGTACGGACGGCGTCCGTACGGCGCCGTACGGACTGTACCGCGCCTGGTTTTTGGCAGCAGTCATCAGTTTATTTGGGCAGCGAACAGTCAGGTTTTTCTTGAACCAAACAACAAGTTTTTTTGTAAACTCATGCAACTAGGGTTTCCTTTTTAATAAAAAAATAGTCTTTTCGATATTCAGTAAATTTTATAGGATTTATTTATCATTTTATGCAAATCCGCATTTCTTTCAAAAACTGGCAAAAAACTCAAAAACAATAAAAAATTCAAAAACCTCAGAAAAAACATATAAACCGTCAGTTGTCAGAATCAGAGGGAACTTGGGGTTCTTACATCAATCCTGTTCTCAAAGGTCATATAGATGGGTTTGTACCCATCTTAACCTGTCCCATATAAGACAAAATAATAGTAATATATCTTTCCAAGGAAGCCTAAACAATTTTTCTTCTCAATTTTTGAGTCCTTTGGAATTTGGGATCTTTGTTCAGTCTCTTTTCTCATATTTTAATAAGTACACCCCTCAAGGTCATGTTTTAGCATTGAATTTTAAGTTCTAGAGTTTAGCATATAAGTGCACCTGAGTAGGGTAGTGAAGTCAGCTGTTGTAAGTTTTGGAGCAAGGCAAGTAAAGGCAAACATTGTAGTAGTGCTACAAAAGTTCCACAATATACTTGGAGGCTTCAAATTTGGCTTGTAAATCCTACATGATAATAATGGAGACGAGGAGGCACATCCTCACTCTTCTAGAGTTTTGCCATATTGGGTTTCTCCAAGGAAAATACATGTTGATTCCTTCTTTTGTGTGTATTTTATTATTTGCTTGCTTATTATTCATAAAAGTAGTAGAAAGTGCATTCAAATCACGATTAATCGCTTAAACTTGAAATGTGCCCTGATCCACAAAAATCAACCCAAAAAATCATGATTTATATGCAGTCAACACATAGTAATAATTAAATCATTGAAAACCGCATTTTTTCACCATAAAATCATCAAAAAATCGTGTTTATCACCATAAAATCATAAAAAAATTGCATTTTTTTTGAAAAACATGAATAAAACGTGATTTAAACCCAAGTAAATTGCGATTTTAAACCCTGTCCACGTTTTTTTAGTTATAAATAGGAAAAACAATTTTTTTTGGGGTCATTTTGACTTCATGTCCACAAAATTTCGCCATTGAAGTGAAGATTTTGAAACAAGTTTGAGGGATAAAGAGAAGTGTGAGATTTTCAACAAGCTCGAGATTTTCAGCTTGTACCGAGAAGTCCGAGATTTTCAAAAGCCAGGGCCCAACTAAGTATGAATGAAACGTGATTTAAACCCAAGTAAATTGCGATTTTAAAGCCTGTCCACGTTTTTTTGGTTATAAATAGGAAAAACAATTTTTTTTGGGGTCATTTTGACTTGATGTCCACAAAATTTCGCAGTTGAAGTGAAGATTTTTGAAACAAGTTTGAGGGATAAAGAGAAGTGTGAGATTTTCAACGACAAGCTCGAGATTTTCAGCTTGTACCGAGAAGTCCGAGATTTTCAAAAACCAGGGCCCAACTAAGTTAGGGCTTTTTATTTTGTTTAATTTGAAATATATTTAGTTTTACCCTAGTTTGTTGTTAAATTTAATATATATTTTAAAAAGCCTTGACCTTAACCCAACCAGAGTTAGGGTTAGGGTTAGGTTTTTTAAAGTTGACACCTAAAATTTTAAAAAACATAAACCAGACCCTAATAGGGTTAGGATTAGTTTTTTTTAATAATCAATATATTCAAATTTAATAAACAATTCAAATTAAGGGTTAGGGTTGGTTTAAAAAAAAAAAAATTAAATATGTTCAAATTTAATAAACAATTCTAACTAAGGGTTAGGGTTGTTTAAAAAAAAAAAAATTAAATATGTTCAAACTTAATAAATCGAACTCTTAGGTTTTTTTTTTAATATTAAATATATTCAAATTTAATAAACCGAACTCTAACCCTAACCCTAACCCTAACAGGGTTGGCATTCAAATTTAATGAAAACATAATTTAAAAAAAACTATATATATAATATTATGTTCAAATTGTTTCATGTTTAATAATTTGCAGTGAAACCCTAACCCTAATATGTATAGTCAAATTGTTTTTTAAAGGTTAGGTTTTTATTAAATTTAATATGTTTTTATTAAATAACCTTTAAAAAACAACAAAAGTAATAACTTTTTGCAATGAATTTTTATATTATTTTATCATGTATGTACCAAGATCTAACAATTGTAGGGATGCAAAACACTGCATTGAGCAAAGCAAAAGACAGACAAAACATATTTAAAACATCTTTTTTATTCTTCTCTTTTTGTTCTAAGATCTGTCGTCTGACTGTAAATCCAACGCAAGGGGGTTGCAGTGTCAGATGTGTGACTGTGCCTATGACCTCTGAATTTGAAACTGCGAGCTCTAAATTTGAAATGAATGTTTATTTCAATTGAGTGGATGGAATTTTTCTTTGCAAAACATATGGATGACAAAATGGTGAATGATTTTGTTTCTCACTGTCTTTTTGGAAGAGGTAGAGCAAATTGTGTTATGCTCTGAGCCCTTAGTTTGAATTTTGAGACTCGTTGATGGGGATAAATCTCTCATAGGTTTTTTGTATGAGGCAATGGATATGACCAAATAAGCTATTAGCGACAAATTTGAGAATAACGAGGCTAAGTACATGTCATTCTGGGAGAGTTGATAATAGATGGAATCGACAAATGCATTTTCCACTACATGCAGTGGCATACTTTTTGAATCTAACGTTGTTTTTTAGTGTCTCATTTCGAGATGATGCAAAGGTCATAGAGGGCCTATTTAAGTGCATGGAGAGAATGATTCCTAATTAGCGAGATTTTGAATAAGCCATGGAAGAGTTGCCGATGTACAAGTAGGCAAGGCATTTCTTCTCTAGTAAGTCAACCATCACAAGAAGTAAGACTTTACAACCAAGTAGACAATTTTTCTACATATGTACGGTTAAAGTGTTAAAATTAGACTAAATTGTGCATGTTACAATGTTGATAAAATATATTTTTGCAGCGCAATGGTGGGATTTCTTTGGCAAAGAAACCAAACACCTTTGAAGGATGACAATGTGCATTTTGAGCCAGCCATGTAGTTCATCCACCTGTGAGTGTAATTGGAGTCTGTTCAAGCATAAACATTAAAAAAAAAACAATTGACTCACTCAAAAATGGATGAATAATTTGACATTTGTCCACCACAATCTTTACCTGAAGATGAAAAAAATCAAGGTTAATAAATGTTGTATTTCTAATTCTCAATTCATATTCAAAGTTGATTTATATTTTTGTAAAGTATTATTCACCAAAGTCATTAACATATGCATTATATTTGATAATGTTAGGCACCGTCAAAGGTCAATTGATTGACTTTGATGAGATCGATCCAGATTTCGAATGGCTCAAAAATAATGAAGAGTCCATTTTTGACGATTCTGGTTTTGACATCATGGATGACGTTGGGTTTGATGTCGAGGTTGTCTCTCAAATTAATATAGACTTGAACCCTAGAGAGATGTTGACGTCTAGATCTGTTGATCCATAGTCTACTTGTTGCCATTGGCTCCCTCCTTTTTTTTGTTCCCTTGTAAATAACAATAATATGCATTTTGAAATGCAAATGTAATGAAATTTGAACTGTATGAAAAGTAATGAAAGAAAACAATTGACTAATTTTGATGGTGGACAATCTCAATTATCTTCCTTATACCTTGTATTTATTCTCTCTGCAATTGAAATTCCTAATATATATCTCTATTCAATGGAATCACATTTAAATTTAAAACAATAGTTTTTTTCTTCTTTTTTCCACAATTTTTCGATGGTTTTAGGTTTTTACAATTTTTTTTCCAAATGATTTATGCTACCATGGTTCATATTACACAACTACTTCAATTTTAGCACTTAAGCAATGCAATTCTCAGGCTAAAACTTGTTTCCCAAGCATAGTTCATAGAGGACAACATTGACATTTGTAATTCGTAATATTGTACTCATACATGTTAAGATTTATGTTGTTGAATTTAGTAATGGAATATCTAAACCAATTATGGATCATGCACAAAGACTTTTGGATGCAAAATATATGCAATTCACTTTCCATCCCAAGCATAGTTCACAAAGGACAACATTAACAAATATAATTTGTAATATTATATTCATACATGTTAAAATTGATGTTGGTGAATTTAGTAATAGAATAGCTATGCCAATTATGGATCATTCTTGAAGACTCTTGCATGCAGAAAATGTGCGATTCACTTTCCATCCCAAGCATTTTTAGAGGATAACATTCACAGGCATAATTTGTAATATTGTACTTATACATGTTAGGATTCATGTTGCTGAATTTAATAATGGAATATCTTCGGCAACTATGAATCATTCTTGATGACTATTGCATGCAGAAAGTATGCGATTCACTTGACACAAGGGCTGCCCTATTAGTCTTGTGAAATGTCTATTCCCTTTTCAATGCTAGATCTACTATGAATCTTGATTAGTAAATTTGTGGTTTTGTCTAGCCTCACCTCCTCAAACAAGGCGATTAGGTTGTCCACTTTCAGGATGGCGTCATACTTGATTTGGATGTTACTATAGGCTGCACATTCCATGATGTGGTGCCATTTTGTGTCCACCACCCCCTTGTTACATAATAGGCATGTTCTCTTTTCCCACTTTTATTTAGGCATTGTCCACTTGTTGGTTTTGTTGTCCCCCAAAAATGCCACTCATTTTTGGGACAACCTACAGACCAAAATTTCTCTATTCCCTTCTCAAAATTTGTTCTGAGCTTTCAAATTCTTCATTTTTAAGCTTTTTCCGTAAAGGGATTCACAGGGTCAATAGGTTAAAAAAGCTTCTGCAGGCGAGTTCAGTCAAAAGAACAAGCTTCTAACACTCAGTCGTTTCCAGGATTGGTTCAGCGCCTCAATTCAATCAAAAGAGTTCAATCGGCAAATGATAAAGGACAAAGGCTTGAACCATTGAACTTTGAACCACTTTGGTTCAAAGGTTCAATGGGTTCAATGACCAAGATTGGTTCAACGTGCTTGGTGCAAAAGATCAAAAGGACTTAGCCAAATAACGAAGAATGAGCCGATTGAACCATTGAACCGTTGAACCAAAGTTGGTTCAATCGGTAGGTTCAAGGGGCTGCCCCAAAGCGAAAAAGGCAAGTGCCCTTGCAGAGGGTAGGCAGCATTGGTTCGAAAGTCAAAGAAAAGACAGAATTCCTTCGGATTTGTTCAAAGGCCCAAAAGGAACAAGTCTTTCGGACTTTTTGTCCGATGGAAATAGTAAAGTAAAAGAAGCCGAAGGAATTCTTTTGAGAAGATTGTCTCGAAAAAATGTTAAAGCAAAATTCTTTCGGACTTTTTGTTCGAAGGAATTCACTCGGAGAAAAAGTCCGAAAAAACAGGAAAGAACGAATGGCCAAGTAACAAGAAACTTTTCTTCGGACATTTTGTCTGAAGGAATTTTTTCGGGCTTTTTGCCTGACAGAAAAAGCCCGCTGAAGAAGTAAGAGCCCGCCGGAGAAGTTAAAGCCCGAAGGACAAGTACCCTTGCGGGGGGGGGGACTTGGCGACAGAGAAAGGACCGTTTTAAAAGCCCGAACAAAGATGCAGAAAGGAAATTTCACGGACTTAGACAAAAAGGGGCTTCAAAGGATGAACCGAATGAACCATTGAACCGTTGAACCAAAAGGTTCAACGGGTTCAAGGTTCAAAGGTTCAACCAGAGCTTAGAAAGACAAAGGAAGCAGTGTTTGAGCGCAACGCAGAATAAACCAATGAATCGATTGAACTTTGAATCGAAAGAGTTCAAAGTTCAATGGTTCAACATGGTTCAAAAGTTCAAAGGCGGCCTTAGTCAAAGAAAAAACGGCACACAAGTGGTTCAACAGAATGTTCAACCAAGGGGTAAAGAAGCGATTGAACCAATAAGCGATAAAACAAAAGAGACAAAATGAACCAATAAACCGACGAACTTTCAGTGGTTCAATGGGTTCAAGGTTCAACCTGAATCGAGCGATCGACTGAAAAGAGAGCCTGAAGACTCAAAGAGAGAAGATCGATGCAAAGGACTAGAAATGTCTTCAAAAGAGTTATTTCCAGTAGGTGGAACAGTGGATCGAGTAGACTTCTGAGCGCACCAAACCAAGGACGCGCCCTGTTTTCTTCCATGAAGTAAAGACAAATATGCAAAGGACCAAATAGTCCATACTAAGGAGGAGACATCAGATGAAGGGACACACCATAGTTATGGCAGCGCACTGTTCTCAGCATAGTCTCTCCAGACAAAACTGGAGACGCATTGAAGACGTTGACTGCAGCATGGGCCGTCCCGTGGAAAAAGGCGCCAATCCTTGCGTAGTGGCTATAAGTTTGTTAATTCTTTCATTTGTAAGGGAGACTTTTCATTTTACAGGAGCGAAACTCTACCCATTTTGAAAGAAGAAGACTGAGACTTTGAGCTCAGGTTGTAATTTCATTTTCATTTTTATCTGAATGAGAAAGCAGCTTTTTCACAGACTTTGTGCTATTCTGACTTGTATCATTTTAGAAGATCATTCTTACGTCTGTCTTTTGAAGGTGTTCTTATTCATTTAATTTGGTAAGCAGAATTAGTGAAGGTAATAGGGAAGTGCCCTGAAACCAACAGTGGGAAGGCTTTGTGCTTTCACAATTGTTTTCAGTCTCTATTTTTCTTTTCTTTTTGTGTTGAGGATTTTGGGACGACTTTGTGCCCCCATTATCCTTTGTGATATACTCTTTGGACAGTTGAAGTGAAAACTTTGCGTTCTGTTTCATCTTGCTGTTGCTACGCCCTTTTGATTACTGGTTACTTTACTATCTGAAAGAAACTCCTGCTGTTTCCTGCAAGAACACTTCTGAAAGAAGAGAAGTGCCTTCAGTGTTTACACCAAGATTTTCTCTTTTGTCTGTGTGCATCATCTCTGAAAGAAGAGAGATGGATGGTTTTTTCTGCTCCCATGTGTTATTTTCTGCTTACTTATTTTGTATAGCTCCTACGTATCTATAGGGAACCTTTCCTTGATGAGAGAGATTTGTCTCCGGTTGATGTAGTAAAGCTGCACACTTGGCCGACCAATCTTCCTGCTGTGGTTGATCAGACCTATTTTGTTGATCAGTATGCTGATTGACAAAATATTCACCCAACATGTTTCACACCTAAGATGATGAGAGCTAGTCCTTTGCTAAGCCATCAACATTCTCGCCTTTCATTTAATTTTTGACCTTTTTGTTATGGTCCCATGTGGGATTAATTTCTTTGACATAGTGTTTTTTCTTCCCCCCAAGTTGTTTTGTCGACATGGCTATCCTAAATTTCTTTCACATACTTTTTTATTTCTTCGTTAGTGTTTGATCACTCTTGCATGTTAATGCCCCATTTATTGATCTACTTGTTCTGTTTCATTCACATGTTCCTCTTGCTTATCTTTTCCTCTAGCACCATTCTCGTCCACCGATGAGTCTCTATACTGTGTCTTTTTTAAGTAATTTAACATCCGAGTCATCGTTGATGCCTCCATTGATGAAGTACCTATTTCAGCTAACAAAATTTCATACATAACTTACATTTTGATTGATACTTCTTGTGATTAGATGTTTTTAAATTATCTCTATCTGTTTCCCGTTTATATTTGATACATTGCTGCCCAAAACTTCACATCCATAAAGGACTACCAATGTGACAACCAATGTGACAAGCAAACTGAACAAGGTTTTCTTGGTTTTCCAATCCCATATATCTGCATTCTTGCGTCTATTTTGTAGCGAGTGTAAAGCCTTCCACCCCTTTGTATTCTTTTTGCCCTACAAGTATCCCAACTAAGCTTGTTGTGAAAATCAAGCCCAAGCTACTTGTATTTTTCCACCACTTGCAGCGGGTTTCCTTCGAAAAAAAAGTTAATTTGTTTCTTTTTTCTTTGTTATGAGAAGACCATGACTTTGATTTTGCTATTATTTTCTTGCATTCCAACCTCTTGATAGAATAGCTCTAGATGTGGTATTTTTGCAATTAGGATAAAGATCATTTGCATATAGAAACAACTTTACTAAATAGATAGCTAAGTGAATGCCCCCTCCACCAACTTTGTTTATCCACTCCTTTAGCTTATCAATGTATAACCAAAAAGAAGAGGGGAATAGTGAACATGCTTATTTGATAACAATGTCGCTTGCAAAGCATTCTGACATACCTGTTGACGCTGTGGATTGCACCCTTGACAGGAAGCTGACTCCTGTCTTCCACGCAGCACAATGGAGACTCCCATCTTGCTGTGGGTATGGCAAAACTAGGGGGAGAATCTCTAGATAAGGGCTAGCTCCCTTTGATGCATCTCTGAGTTATTCCAGTAATATGGCTACTATATATATATAATGGGGGGGTTGAAAAGAGAGAAGGATTACTGAATCAAAACCTAAGCTAAGACGATGATGCACCAAAAAAGTTTGATCTACTCATTTGCTCACATTTCAAACCATAAGAGCACATACATACACTTTATCTGATAAAATGACCAGACTGCAGAGAACTTAACAGAAAGGCTTAATAAAGACACACAGAAGATGAACTTACCACAAGTGCTGTAGGAAGACACACTGTCTGATAACCCTCTCCTATCTCTGTGTTTCAGATACAACTCTTTTTGCTACCTACAAGAATGGCACTTTGTTTATACCAGGTGTGCTGTATCAAGCCTGTGAAAGCATCATGAAACAATGACTAGGCACAAGGTTAATACTCAGGCACACTCAGAGATATATCCAACCAGATAGAGGTAAAACACTTTTTATTGATTCAAGGTGAAAATTTGGCAGGGCTATGCCATACAAAAATGAGAGATCCCCTCTCAAATGAGAGTTTACAATATATATATATATATATAGAGAGAGAGAGAAGAAGCAATGGAACCCTTTTACAAGTGGCCCATGTGCGTTGAGAGCATTGGGAAGAGGAAAACGCTGAAAAAGAATGCTGTGTCGGCTCCAGTTTTGTCTTTAGGCGTTTAAAATATATTAAACGTCATG
Organism: Torreya grandis; assembly: GCA_037957365.1. Taxonomy (NCBI): domain Eukaryota; kingdom Viridiplantae; phylum Streptophyta; class Pinopsida; order Cupressales; family Taxaceae; genus Torreya; species Torreya grandis. The sequence goes on along the minus strand of JARHVA010000047.1, from coordinate 3,865,404 downwards.
TGTGAAAACATGGGCCGCGCCGTTTGTCTGCAAACAAGACCCCTTTTTCATGACATTCACGTAGTTGTCTGCTTATCAATGCGAATCGAGAAAAAAAGGCCGCGCCATTTACTGTTCGTGCTCCTTGATGACCACTTGGCGGAGACTATATCAACTGCAGGAATAACTGGCCTCCCTTTTGCCACATGCGTTGTTTTGTCCATATCTCATATTTTGTCTCTTCCTGGCTTTGTCTTTTCCTGGAATTTGAGCTCTTGGGGCTATCTTATCGGCCCTTGCTGGCTCCTTGGGCTCTTTTATCAGCAGGTCACTGAACTCGTTTTTGACTTTTGTCTTTTTTTGGCCTTTTTGGCTCCTTTCTCGGCGGTCTCTTCCCTTTAGCCTTAACCCCGTTGAATTTTCTCGTCCGGGCCTTTGTCTTTGAACCCTCCCGAAGGGAAGGTGTCCCTTTGGGGCTCGGAGAAAGGTCTCTTTTGGCAGCCGAGAGTTCCCCGCAAGGGCAATTACCCTTCGTGTTCCTTCGGGCTGCCTTGGGCTCTCAATTCCTTCGGACAAAATGTCCAAAGGAAATGTCCCCTTCATGTTTTAGTGCTTGATTCTTTCTGTCAGGCTTTTCCATCGAGGGAATTCATTCGGACTTTCTCCCTTCGGACTTTTCTCCCCTCGGCTTTCTTTCCTCTGTCCAGGTCTTTGCCTTTTGGTTGGGCTTTTCCATCGAGCAAATTCCTTCGGACAAAATCCTTCGGACTTTTTGTCCGAAAGAATTTGCCTTTCACTTTTCTGTGGATTTCCTTCCTAAGGGTGATCTTCCTTTTGGCTCCATGCCTAGCTGCCCTCTGCAAGGGCAAATCAAGTCCAAAGCTACCCTTCAGACTTTTGCAATGGTCTGCTTTGCTCATCACCCGCCCTCCGCAAGGGCTGTTTGGTTTCCAAAATTGCCTTTCGGAAAAGTTACAAAGGTCCTTTTTGTCCCTTGAGTGCCCCTCGCAAGAGCTGCTTAACCTTCGAGCTTTTGGAAATGATCTTTTGGCCCTTGTGAATTCCTTTGGATAAAATGTCCGAAGGAATTCCTTCGGGCATTTTGTCCAAAGAAATCCTTTGCTCTTTTTTTTACGAATTTCCTTCGGACAAAATGTCCGAAGAAATTCTTCATCTCTTGCCTTGAATAAATCCGAAGGAATTCCACCTTTTCTGCCTTGTTTACTTTTTCGAAGAAAACCTTACCCTTTCGGCCTTCTCTTTGATCCCTTCGCAAGTGTTCCCTGCCCTCGTCAAGGGCACTTGCCCTTCGGAGCTTTGTAAGAGACTCGTATTCCTGTTGGTCCATACCCTTGCCGAAAATTTGTCTAAGGCATTTGCACAAATCGAAAAGCTCCATACTAAACCGAAACCTGCAGGGCCTTAGATTTTTCAATGTTCTATAAGAACAGGGCTTATTGCAAAGAAAAAGGGGATTTTGCAGAAGGTGGGTACATAACTAGACTGAGGGTTCAGAGTGGTAGGGAAGGAAGGACACTGATTTTGGCCTGCAGGGCCAAAATGGTCAACAAATTGGCAATTTCCAAGGGAAGCATGCCTACTATGCTTAGAAGCCAGTAGCCTCAGAATCCATTGGGCACAGAGTCAAGATGTAGCTTTAAAAGTTAGCAACACCCTTGAGATATCCGAGAATCAATCATGAAGCTTTTACCCCAAACACAAAAGAAAACACACAAGGCTAAAAACACTATCTGTGCAAACATCACTTAGAGAAAACAACGAAAGAAAAATGGAGAGCAAACTATTATGTACAACTAACCAGGTATATTTGCTTCCCTCTTGGATCAAAGGGAAAACTTCTTAAGTCTCCTTCATGGCAAGAAAACTTATGATACCAGACAAGTGGCTGAATGGAATGGAGACTTGGTGACTTGCTCTTCTTGCCTGCCATCTTGATTGGCTCGTATCCAAATGAATCGGGGGCAAACATGCTTCCAACATATATGTATTCTTCTTGTTCTTGGAAGCTTGCTGAATGCTGGTCCTTCATGGTGGTGTATTCTATCAAGAAATCAATGGCTGCTAGCTTATCGCCATAAGCCCTTTGATATGCATAGTGGATTGACTTGTCCCCTTCTGCTTCATTGAAAACTCTGTCAAACTGATCCTCTACTTCATCATGGCTTTCTTGAAGAAAGATGACTGTTGTGATGTCTGAAATGAGATCACACACTGATTGCTCATCCCACAGAACATTACCTTTTTGTTCAAGGTTCTTTTCTTCAAAGCTTTCCTCAAGATAAATAGGCCTCTCCTTTTCTTGCTAAAAAACCAGAGTCTCTAGTTGTTCAAAGACATCCTCCTGATCCTCCTCCAACTTGGGTTCCATGGCATGGTCATATTCCTCATCAAAGAAACAAGAAAGTTCATCAAACAAGGGAGGAGAGAGCTCACCATGTTTATGTTCCTCTTCATATTGCTGGAACATCTACATGTATGCATGACCTTTGTCTTCTCCATTGTTGATGATGCCTTCAAAAAGAGCATCCATGATGATTTCATCTTCATTATCGTTCATGGTAACCTCTTGGGCAGCCGCAAATTGGATCCTCTCTTCTTCACTCGCCTCTTTCAAAACAGGTTCCTCTTTGAGAAGGGATGAAGTTGAATGCTGATGGTTAAACTCATGTGGAAGAGGAGGCAGTCCTTGAGCTAGAATTGAAAGATTCTCCTCCTTCCATTTGGCCAACACTTCATCTATATCAGATGTGGCTTGATAGTTCTCTTGGAGGGGTGTAGATGGCATGTGTTCAAAAGTAGGATCTTCTGCTTGATTTGAACCATCCATCACACTTTCGCTGAAGAACCTCATTCTGGATTCCAATTCTGTAATTTTTTTGGCTATATTTTCTTGAGAGAGCCTTTCCTGGAGGTCACAAGCATCATCATGATGAGTAGGAGCAAATTTATCTTCTTCAAGGTTTCGAGCCGGTTCATGATAGGCACTCCAACTTGGAATCTTGATATCATGTTGAGAGACTTGAGGATTGGTAGAAGGGGTGTCTTTTGGCGTAAGCTCCTCTCTAAGGTCTGAAACCTCCATCTCTTCTTCACTAAGCAATCTCACCTTTGCTTCCAATTCCTCAATTTGCTTAGCTAGATTTTCTTGAAAGAGTCTTTCTTGGAGCTCATAGGAATCATCATGAAAATGGGGAGTGCATGAAGGCTGCCATGGAGTACAAGAAGCTTCTTGAAGAAGGGTGTGAGGGACTTGAAAAGGACTAGCCTCATTTTGTACCTCACACTCTTGGACAATGACTTTCTCCTCCTTGTTCCATGACTCAACTACTTTACTCCAGCTCATATTAGGACTAGACATCTCCTTTTGGGGTGATGGGGCTACAATGTGAGAGGGTAGTGAGGGTTTGGATTCCACTTCCCTTGCTGCCAACATAGACTGCTGCATTTGAAGATTTGCCAATTCAATCTGCTTATCAAGATTGGCCTTAAAAAACAAGATTTACTATTTCGGGACTCTCCTCAACATGATTGGGGAAAGGACTTTGATAGGCTTGGCTTGGCTCATGAGTAGGGGCTATGTACGCTGATATGAAACTTGGGACAACGGGTTTGCAGGTTGATAAAATTGGGGAGGCTGAGGAAGATTATGAAGAGACTGTTGATATACAAGATGAGTTTCTTGAAGAGGGACGTGCTAGTTCATGGTATTCCCTTCCAAGGAGGATTCACACTCTAAGGAATTGAGAAGGTTCATTTCCATGGGGGGTCCTCTAGTTCCCTTTGATGCTGAAAAGCTAGGCGCAAGGGATTAAGAGCAGGATTGGTTACTGCATTAGACGAGCTAGAGTGAGCAAATGCCATCTTGTAGAAAGGATTAGGTGCACAAAAGGGGGCTTTCTTTAGAATAGGAGGGGGCACACAACGTTGACTGCCTTGAATGAATGGACTCTTCCATTTTGCTACCTCCTCCTCCATGGATTGCAAGGCCTGAGCTTGCCTAAACAAACACTCCTCTTTGTATATAAGCTCTTGCTGATATCTATATTGCTCATTCAATCTGTCTATTTCCATCACCTACTTCTCAAACTCCAGTGGTACTTCCTTTATTGTTGAAGGGCAACTAGGAGATCTGTTTGAGGTGATTCCATGAACAACCTTAGCTTGATCAATGTTATATGAAGGAATACAAGGCTCATGATGCTGAGCAATGGGATTATACATACAAAAAATGTGATTTCTTGATGGCACCAGGACTGCTTAACTCCTGATTCAACTCGGAGTCGCCATTGGTGTTGATGAAAAGCCTCCAAAGGCTGGTTGGTTGAAGAACACACCAAAATTCAACTCTTTGGATAAAAATTAGTTGGTCCCACCGGGCGTGCCAAAAACTATTGATGCTATGGATTGTACCTTTGACAAGGGGCTGACTCCTGTCTTCCACGCGGCACAATGGAGACTCCCCTCTCGCTGTGGGTATGGCAAAACTGGGGGGAGAATCTCTACTCATTTGCTCACACTTCAAACCATAAGAGCATCTCTGAGTTATGCCAGTAATATGGCTACTATATATATAATGGGGGGGGGTTGAAAAGAGAGAATGATTACTGAAGCAGAACCTAAGCTAAGACGGTGATGCACCAAAAAAGTTCGATCTACTCATTTGCTCACACTTCAACCCATAAGAGCACATACATACATTTTATCTGATAAAAGGACTAGACTGCAAAGAACTTAACAGAAAGGCTTAATGAAAACACACAGAAGATGAACTTACCATAGGTGCTGTAGGAAGACACTGTCTGATAACCCTCTCCTATCTCTGCACTCCAGATACAACGCTTTTTGCTACCTACAAGAATGGCGCTGTCTATACCAGGTGTGCTAGTATCAAGCCTGTGAAAGCATCATGGAACAATGACTGAACACAAGGTTAATACTCAAGCACACTCAGAGACATCCAACCAGATAGAGGTAAAACACTTTTTATTGATTCAAGGTGAAAATTTGGCAGGGCTATGCCATACAAAAATGAGAGATCCCCTCTCAAATGAGAGTTTACAATATATATATATAGAGAGAGAGAAGAAGCACTGGCGCCCTTTTACAAGTGGCCTATGTGCGTTGAGAGCATTGGGAAGAGGAAAACGTTGAAAAAGAATGCTGTGTCGGCTCCAGTTGTCTTTAGGCGTTTAAAATATATTAAACGTCATGTGTGAAAACATGGGCCGCGCCGTTTGTCTACAAACAAGACCCCTTTTTCAAGACATTCACGTGGTTGTCTGCTTATCAATGCAAATCGAAGAAAAAAGGCTGCGCCATTTACTGTTCGTGCTCCTTGATGACCACTTGGTGGAGACTATTTCAACTGCAGGAATAACTCACCTCCCTTTTGCCACCTGGGCTGTTTTGTCCATATCTCATATTTTGTCTCTTCCTGGCTTTGTCTTTTCCTGGAATTTGAGCTCTCGGGGCTATCTTATCGGCCCTTGCTGGCTCCTTGGGCTCTTTTATCAGCAGGTTGCTGAGCTCGTTCTTGACTTTTGTCCTTTTTTGGCCTTTTTGGCCCCTTTCTCGGCGGTCTCTTCCCTTTAGCCTTAACGCCGTTGAATTTCCTCGTCCGAGGCTTTGTCTTTGAACCCTCCCGAAGGGAAGGTGTCCCTTCAGGGCTCGAAGAAAGGTCCCTTTTGGTAGTCGAGAGTCCCCCGCAAGGGCAATTACCCTTCGGGTTTCTTCGGGCTGCCTTGGGCTCTCAATTCCTTCAGACAAAATGTTCGAAGGAAATGTCCCCTTCATGTTTTAGCGCTTGATTCTTTTTGTCGGGGTTTTTCATCGGGCGAATTAATTCGGACTTTCTCCCTTCGGACTTTTCTCCCCTCGGCTTTCTTTTCTTTGTCCAGGTCTTTGCCTTTTGGAATGTCCGAAGGAATTGCTTCAGACTTTTTGTCTGAAAGAATTTGCCTTTCACTTTTTCGCGAATTTCCTTCCGAAGGGTGATCTTCCGTTTGGCTCCATGCCAAGCTGCCCTCTGCAAGGGCAAATCAAGTCCAAGGCTACCCTTCGGACTTTTGCAATGGTCCACTTTGCTCATCACCTGCGCTCCGCAAGGGCTGTTTGGTTTCCAAAATTGCCTTTCGGAAAAGTTACAAAGGTCCTTTTTGTCGCTTGAGTGTCCCTCGCAAGGGCTGCTTAACCTTCGAGCTTTTGGAAATGATCTTTTGAAAATGTCTGAAGGAATTCCTTAGGGCATTTTGTCCGAAGAAATCCTTTGCTCTTTTCCTTACGAATTCCTTCGGGCATTTTGTCCGAAGAAATCTTTTGGTCTTTTTCTTACGAATTTCCTTCGGACAAAATGTCCGAAGAAATTCTTCATCTCTTGCCTTGAATAAATCCAAAGGAATTCCACTTTTTCTGCCTTGTTCACTTTTCCGAAGAAAACCTTACCCTTTCGGCCTTCTCTTTGATCCCTTCGCAAGTGTTCCCTGCCCTCCGCAAGGGCACTTGCCCTTCAGAGCTTTGTAAGAGACTCGTATTCCTACTGGCCCATCCCCTTGCTGAAAATTCGTCTAAGGCATTTGTACAAAGCGAAAAGCTCGATACTGAACTGAAACCTGCAGGGCCTTAGATTTTTCAATGTTCTATAAGAACAGGGCTTATTGCAAAGAAAAAGGGGATTTTGCAGAAGGTGGGTACATAACTAGACTGAGGGTTCAGAGTGGTAGGGAAGGAAGGAGACTGATTTTGGCCGGCAGGGCCAAAATGGTCAACAATACCTTCACAATTTTTTATTTTGCTTTTAGATACCATGTCATGCTTTTTTGAAGTCAACAAAGCAAGAAAATGATTTTGATCCTTGGGTATCCCATACTTCTTCAATCGAGAACTTAAGAGTGATACAATGGCCAATAGTGGAATGCTTCACCTTGAGACCTGGCTATTCATTTTCACTTTTTCCCTCTTTTTTCACCCATATGCTACTCTTGCGCTCTACCAGGGTCCCAAATAGTTTTCCAAGAAGATGATTAATCATGATAATGTGATAGGTTGACAAATTATTGATATCTCTACTTTTATAGAGAGGGATAACAACACTAGTAATCCAATATGTTGGGAAGGCTTCCTAAATGATACCATTGAATATGCTTTTGATGTGTGGTGTGAGGACTCCCAAACTCCATTTTAGGTACTTTGCTTGCAACCTATCTATATCTTGCGCCTTACCCCCTGCTCGTCTCTTTATGCCTTGAGTAAAATCCCCCATAGATAAGAGCTAAGTAGTTGTTTTGATCATTGGGGGGGGGGGGCAGCTTGGGATGTCTTTGTCTTCAGCGCGTTCATAGAGTAACTTTGCATATTCTAACTATTGGGTATTTGTAATATTAATATTATTCTCTATTTGTTTTCCTTTTTGTCATAGTTCTCTCCAAAAGCATTTGGGGTTGCTGAGAGAAATCAATTATTTCCTTGTTGTACTCATATAGATATCCTTTTTATACCATATCAATTTTTCATATGCCTTGTAATTTTCCTTATCCACCCCAAGTTCTCTTTGCCAGCTTGTGCCCTTCATCATACAATGGGTTTGTCGGAAAACTAATTGTATTTCCCCTCTTAGGCCTGGATCTTTGCATGCACTTAGTTCTTTGTGAGTCATGCAAATCAACATATTGTTGTTAATTGGGCAACTAGCCATACATGATATCCTATTCTATACTTATTGAAAGTGTTTTTTGATAGTTGCTTGAAAGAGTTCTTGATTTTCATGAGTCACAAGGATTTTAACTTGATTAGGTGCCTTCCTTTGATTGTTGTGGGCTTGTTCTCCTTGTTGATTGTATATGTGCATTCCAATCTTTACATATATTATATTATGATCTGATTTCAACTCTATAGGGCAGTCCCCAACTTCTAACTCCATCAGTGTCAAGATAAAGCTCTATGAACAAATCACATAATCCACCATTTTGTCCATTGTATGTTTTACAAGTGATGTTGCTTGAATTTGTCTATGTTGTCATCCCATTTCATATAAACATGTCATAGAGATTTTATAGCCCCAATAATTTCACTCTATAGTGTGTAACAACCCCACTTCCATCTTGTGATGTCCTTTCCCAAAGATGGTCATCTTCCTCTAACCTTAACGGATTGCTTTTCACTCCCTCCATTGCTCAAATTGAAGGCTTATTTTTTTTGTCCTTGCATTGAAGTCTCTTATTATCATGACTTCGCCCACGATGTTAAATATTGAAAAGTCATTTTACACGACACATATGGGTCGTCACAGTCTAAGGGCCTTTTTCTCATATGTTTTTGAGCCTCTCGGTACAAAGTAATAGACAATGAGTCTATTTGTTACCTCATTTTCCATTAATTTCAGCCATGTGTTGCTTGTTTGGGTCCTCTTTCTCCATTTTTATAATTTTGCACCACATTTCTCTAATTAGTACTTGTTGACCATTTTGGTCCTGCAGGTCAAAAATTGCTCTCTTTTCTTTCCCTGCTGTCTTGTGCGTCAGTCTTGGATGCATCCACCTTATTACAAATGCTCCATTTCCCTTTGCAATAGGCCTGTTTTTATGAAAAGTTGAAAGATCTAAGACCTGTAGGTTCTCGGCTTGATATGGGGCTTATTTCGCTTTGGGCAATTGCCTTGGACAAGCCTTTTGGCAAAGTGATGGGCCAGTTCAAAGAATGCAATTCTTTTACAAAGCTCCAAAGACAAAGTGCCCTTGCGGAGGGTAGTCAAGGCGCAAATTGGACTGTTCAAGCATGATTCGAAGGGCAATTCTGGAGCCAAGATGCCCTTGCGGAGGGCAGTAAACACATTCGAGAAAGTGAGCAAGGCAAAGGAGAAGGAAATCCACGACAAAAGGCAAAGGTCCTTCGGACAAAATGTTCGAAGGAAAATACAAGGAACAAAGGCAAATTCCTTCGAACAAAAGCCCGAAGGAATTTGTCAAAGGAAAAGACCGAAAGAAAAAGACCAAGACATGAAGGCAGGTTTTCCTTTGGGCAAAATGTCCGAAGGAATTCCTTCGGACATTTTGTTCGAAGGAATTGAGATAACCAAGGGACCTTGAAGGAGCTCGAAGGGTAAGTGCCCTTGCGGAGGGCTCTTAGAGATTAAAAAAAAAGGGATCTTTTCCAAGCTCCGAAGGAACATCTTCAATTGCAAAAGGCCGAAGAAATTACCAAAGGGGTGATGGCCCGGAGAACGTCAACTTTAACGTAGCGAAGACTTTGTCCGAAGGAATTTGTCTAAGGAAAAGACCGAAAGAAAAAGACCAAGACATGAAGGCAGGTTTTCCTTTGGGCATTCGAAGGAATTGAGATAACCAAGGGAGCCCAAAGGAGCCCGAAGGGCAAGTGCCCTTGCAGAGGGCTCTTAGAGATTAAAAAAAAAAGGGACCTTTTCCAAGCTCCGAAGGGACATCTTCCCTTCGAGAAGGTTCAATTGCAAAAGGCCGAAGAAATTACCAAAGGGGTGATGGCCCGGAGAATGTCAACTTCAACGTAGCGAACTCGCTGTTGGAGGTTCAAATGTCCGGTGATGTCCCCGCGGATGTCAAATTCAGGACAATGAAATAGCCGTTGATTCTCAAATGTTTGAAGACAGGGCCGCACATGGAAATGGGTTAGAAGAGAAGCCGAAAGAATTCATAAGCACAAACCCGAAGGAATTCAAAGGCGTTAAGGCCACAAGGAAAATACCGCCGAGAAAGGAGCCCAAAGAGCCAAGAAATGACAGAAAATCTCCCCGAGGGCCAAAGAGCCAAAAAAAGCCAAAAGCCAAGCACAGGAGCAGACAAAATAGTCCAAGTGGCACAGAAAGTGTCGGCACAAGAAGTTATTTCTGCAGATGAAACAATCTACCAAGTGGCCACCAAGGGGAGCGCGGGCATTCAATAGAATGGCCCAGTTTTTCCTCATTTTACATTAATGAGCAGACAGTCGCGTGAAACCTATGCTCTTGCAGTGACATTTAATACAGGTTAAGCACCAAAAGTCAAGACTTGCGACTGCCACAGCATGGTCCCTTCAGCAGTTTTGTCTTTCCAATGTACTCAACGCAGCATGGGCCACTTATTCTAGAAAGCGCCAAAGTCTTTTTCTTCATGCTATATATATTGTAACCTCTCAGTTGAGAAGGATATCTCTCATTTTGTAAGGTGAAGCTCCGCCAAAATTTTACCTTTGATCAATAAGAATGCGTTTTACCTCTATCTGACTGGTTATACTTTTGAGTGTCTGTGTATCAATTATGTGCTCAGTCTTTTTAGCTTGATGCTTTCACAGATTGACACCAACATACCTAGTGTAGCCAAAGCACCATTTTTGCAGGTTAACAGGAAGTGTTGCATCTAGAGCACAGAGACAGAAAAGGAGTTATTAGACAGTGTGTTCTGTAGCCCCTGTGGTAAGTTCATTTTCTGTTTTCATTAAGCCCTTGTTAAAGCTCCCTACAGTCTGGTCCTTTTGTCAGATAAAGTGTTTGTTCGCCCTCTTTTGGTCTGAAGTGTTAATATAGCTGAGTAGATCAAAATCATTTGGTGCATCACCTTTTAAATATTTTCTATTTTTGTTATATCTTTCTCCCTTTTCATCCGCCCCTATTGTTAGCAGTAGTAGTGAAAGACCTCAAAGATGCATCAAAGGGAGCTAGCCCTTATATAGAGATTCTTCCCTTAGTTTTGTCAAATCCACAGCGAGAGGGGAGTCTCCATTGTGCCGTGTGGAAGGGAGAATCTCAGCGTTCTTTCAAGGGTGCAATCCACAATGTCAACAATTTTTGGCACGCCCGGTAGGACAAATTTTAATGCTCAAAAAAGTTTCAAGATTGGTGTTTCTTCTATTACAACAAGAATGAACCACTAATCCAGCATCTGGCAACTTCATTTTCAAGAACATCAGTCTCTGGTCAAAGATCAGTTTGACATTCAATGCCTAAGGTCACCACAAGATCTTCTGCCAAGGGTGTCCTTTTTGAATTCGTCGAACTACCATTAAACTTAGCAAGGCGACTGAGATTTGCAAGGACCCATTCCTAACATCAAGTCATTTTTTAGGCCTGCTATAAAATATACTTACGCAAGAAGACCTCGACAGAACCCTGTTATCACCATGGCTTTACTTTTTGTGGCTTTTCATGGTCAGAGCCCTTTAAACCTTCTGCATTATGACTCAATCCCAGGGATAGTCTTTAAAAGTGTCCCTCCCTTTAATGGAGAGGAGCCTATTATTGCTATTGAGCACATTAGAAATATTGCCAACCTCTGTAATATTCACAATGTCACTAAAAGAAACATTGCTATCAGGTTGTTGGCAGTCTTTTAAGGGTAAGGTTTTGGACTGGTATGGGACTTTGCCTATGAATTCAGTCGGCACATGGAACGAATTAGGCACTCTCTTAACAAACAGATTCGGGGAGAAGAGTGACCACCTCTCGCTTGCTGAACAACGAACCACCATGAAAAGAGCTCCACATGAATTCATGCATTATTTCAATACCAAGTTTCAAAAAACTTGGGACAGAATCTCTATTTTGGTAAGGCCGACTTCAAGCTATGCTTTTCTCTATTACTTGAAAGCTTTGAATAACGACATTGCTGTCATGATATAGTCAATGGGAGGACAAGTGTTGCCAGCTGCCTATGAAATTGCCATAGCCGTTGAAAATTTCTTGGTGCAAGCAAGAAAGATAGCCCTTGGACCTCATATGCCGCTTCCCTGAATTGCCAACTTCAGTTCAAACCGCTGCACCCACCTTAGCTCTTTTGCCTGGCGTAGAAAAGCCGACTGCTACCTCGCCCAATGACTTTCATGAAGTTAAAAGCTTGTTACAAAGCATGACCAACGAACTAGTGGCTTTCAAAAGGCAATAGGCTCAAAACTATCGGCCAAATCAGGGATACCAGTAGTTTGAACAAGCAAGTAGACCTCTTTTTCAGAATTATAATCAAGGACAGGGTCAGTTTGCACAAGCTAGACCTTATCAAGGGTATAATCCAGGGGCTCCTTCATCGTCCAAAGCTCTTATTCTTGCTCAAAATAATTTGGTACAAGAACAACCAAACTGCCCACCTCTGGGATATAGTCAAGAATAGGTTGCTTATACAAATGAGACGCCAAGTCAATATATGAATGCACAAGACAATCAAGCCGCTGCCCAATTCCCAAGCTTTGAGGCGTCAATAGAAGCTGACATGGACAACAGGGATGCTCAGTTTGATTCCACTCTCATGAATCACATGGAAGGTGAATTTTGTGCAGTCAACTGTGGACAGTATGAATGACCAAGGTGATTATGTTGCAGCGAACACAAGGTCCAAAAGGAGAGCTATGGAGGAAGCTCAAGCAGTTGCCCAAACGTCCGCAACATCTTTTTCATCACATTTGAACCGAAAATTTTCAAATTACAGGCCGTCGATTACACCCTCAGCGCCTCAGCCTGCGCCTTAGGGTGCAAGCGCCCCCAAAGAAAATTTAAAAGGCAACAACCCTCATATCAATGTGGTAGACCAAATGAAGAAGCTGCACATGAATAACTCTTTGTAGGATTCGTTGGCAATTCCAGGACAAAAAGACATACTCCAGAAGGAGTTGCACGAGCTAAATGAACCAGTTGTCCCAACAAAAGCTGATAACGTTTTGATCATGAATGGGCACCCTTCCACAGCAGGCCAAGCAAAGGAAGACGAAAATGTTTCCCCTTTCTATCTATCCTTAGTCATAGGAGATTTCTTGGTACACAACTGCATTATTGACAGTGGGGCAAGCACCTTGGTAATGCTCAAATGCATAGCGGATACGCTGGGACTCAAATATGAGGAGATGACCAAGGGAGTCCTGCAACTAGATGGATCACCAGCCAAGACACTAAGAGTGGTACGAGACTTGAATTTAACGCTGCACGTCTGTCCCACTTTCTCAGTCTCTCATGACGTGATAGTGGTGGATGTTCCTCTCTACTTTGCTATCTGCTTGTCTAGGGATTTCACATTCAAAATAGGTGGGTACCTAGCAACAAACTGGTCTTACATGGTTTTTAGAACCAAATATGAGACTAAGGTTAAGATTGAGTCGGAGCCAATCCATAGAGATCATCTAGAGCCGTACTCACTTAAAGCGGCGAATGTCAGCTACGCCATTATTGATGAAAAAGAATTCCAAGTGGATCAATCTCCGCCCTCTGCCCTTGAAGGAGTTGTTGACATGCTCTTAGACGAATGGGGAAGTGAACTTCGAACACAACCCATACAAGTTTATAGAAGAGGCAGGGCTTATAATTTATTGCATGCATGAAGAATGTACCCTTGTGCCAAATTTGATGAAAGCAAATCAAGAGAGCTCGGGTTTATGACAACTCTTTTTTGATGGCTCAAGAAGCAAATTGGGAGCTGGTGGTGGAGTGGTGTTAATTTCCTCTTCAAAAGAGATACTTCTCGACTTTCAGGTTTTAGTTTTTTTGCATTTGCAATGTTGCAGAATGAGTCTCTCATCCATGGTTTGGAGTGGGCAAGGAAAAGAAGAATTAAAGAGCTGCAAGTTTTTAGGGACAGCAAGTAAATCAAGTGAAAGGCCGAAATCTAACCGAAAATTCCTTGCTTAAGTCTTACAAGCACAAGGTGTGGGACTTAGTGAAGAGTTTCCTTACTTTCAATGTTATTTTCATTCCAAGAGAGTAGAATAAGCAAGCGGACAAACCAACAATAGTTGGTGCCCAGTTTGACATCCTCAAGGAGATAGGCCGAGACAACAGTCTGTGCCATTTAAAAGTGGTAATCAGACTCTCTGTCCCTGATAACATCACCAACTGGCAGGTGTTTGACAGCGATTAATAGATAGCATTCTTGCAAGAGGAGGCCGAGTTTGCCTTTAAAAATCAAGCCAAGCTACAACAGCAGTATGGCAACTAGATTGTTCAACTAAAGAACAACAAACTTTCCAAAGGCTTGGCCACTCTCGAAAGTATCTTCAACGAGGATGACCCATTGAAAAATGACAAAGCAAGCATCACAACGAAGAAAGAGAACTACGAAAAAGTTGAAATATTCAACAGGCTGCTTGCACTTGGGAAGGTATGTACAGATCATGAAAGGTAGGCTTTCATCTTGTTGTGCCAAGAATTTGCCGATGTCTTCACTTGGGAGTATAGCGACTTGAAGGGTTTTGACATAAGTTTGGCCCAACATACAATTGAGTTGAAAAAAAGTGCCAAGCACATCAAATAAAAACAAAGACCTGTCAACTCGAAAATTGAGCCTCTCATGCGGAAGGAACTCACCAAACTAATTGAGTCCAGGATCATATTTCCAATCAAACACTCTTCTTGGCTGGCCAATCTAGTTCCTGTTAAGAAAAAGAATGGGGAGATCTGACTGTGTGTGGATTTCAGAGACCTTAATAGTGTCTCGTTGAAAAATCACTATCCTCCCAAGTATGGAGCATATCCTCTAAATGGTGACAGAGAGCGAACGTTTTTCCTCCCTGGATGGGTATTCAGGGTACAATTAGATTTTAGTGCAAGACTGTGATCAATACAAGACAGCCTTCACTACTAAGTGGGGAACGTTTGCTTACCAGAAAATGTCATTTGGATTGTCCAAATGCTGGAGCCACTTTTAAACGATCCATGGACATGGATTTCCAAGGCTTGATAAATAATGTTGTATTGGTCTATCTTGATGATGTGACAATATTTTTTAAGGAAGCAGGCCAACATCTGAAACACCTTAGGCAAATCTTTGAGAGGTGTAGAGAGTTTGGTAACTCTCTCAACCCAAAGAAATGCGTGTTCGCTGTCTATGAAAGTAAACTCTTTGGCCATGTTGTTTCGAAAGAGAGCTTGACCATTGATCCAAAAAGAGTTTGTGCCATCCTAGCGCTGTCCTTGCTTATGCATAAGAAAGGTCTGCAAAGTTTTTTTGGCAGAATAAATTGTATTTGGAGATTTATCCCAAATTTTGCTGAGATAGTCAAGCCACTGACCTCCATGTTAAAGAAAGATGAGAAATTCGCATGGATAGCACAAATGAATGATAGTTTTGAAGGGATCAAGCAGGCTATCGCCCAGGCTCCTACCTTGATCTGTCCTGACTTCAGAGATTTCAACCTCTACACCTTCGGAAATGAATAGGTAATCTCCGCTATGCTTACCCAAGCAAATGACGAAAACCTTGAACAACCGCTTGCATTTTTAGCCAAGGTCTGGAAGGTTTTGAAATCATGTATACATATGTTGAAAAACAAGTCCTTGCGGTCATACGAACCCTGAAAATATTCAGACATATGCTGTCCAATAGCAAGGTTCATCTCATGGTGTCACATCCCAGCATCAAAGATTTTTTGATTAGCTGTGATTTAAATAAAAAGAGAGCGGGATGGATTACCAAAGTAATGGAATATGACATGGACATCAAAACCACAAAGCTGGTAAGGGAAAAAGAACTGTGTGAACACCTTGCTACAAACCTTAAACAATAGATAGGACATTTTGCTAATCCATAATGAAGCTACAACAGAAGAACCAACAGTCATGAAGGATTGGGCATCAGACATGAAACGTTTTTTTCTCACCGATGAGTGCCCGCAGGGCCTTGATAGGACCAAGAGGAGATATTTCAGACTCCAATATCTCCCTTATGTCCTGATTGATGGGGTGTTGTTCAGAAGGAATTTTTTAGGAGTACTCTTGAGGTGCATAGACCCAGGTCAAGTCGATAGGGTGTTGTCTGAGTTCCATGACGGGCCAGCTGGTGGTCACTTTGCTCCTAAGCCTACAACTGCAAGGATTATGAGAGCTGATTATTTCTGGCCCACTTTATTTAGACACCTATCCTTGGGTACGAAAGTCCCAAAGTGTGCTCTCTTTGATGGGAAACAACGGTTGGCTGCAATGCTTCTACAACCTATTCAAGTAGAACAACTATTCATGCAATGGGGCCTAGACTTCATAGGGATGATCAACCCTCCTTCCAGTGTTGGCCACAAATGGGGCTTGACTGCTACAGACTACTTCACGAGATGGGTAGAAGCTATTGCTTTGAAGGAGGCCAATGAAAGTGCAATGTTGGACTTTTACGAAGCCCTGGTGACAAGGTTTGGAGTCCCAACTACCATCATCTCAGACAATGCATTGGCTTTCTTGAGAACCAAAACAAGCGAGTGGGCGTTGGGATACGGCATCTATCTTAGCACTTCTTCCAACTACTACCCATAAGGGAATGGGTTCGCTGAGTCCACCAACAAGAATTTGATCAGAATTATCAGAAGGACAATGGTAGAGAATCAGAGAACTTGGCATGCCAAGTTGAAAATAGCTCTGTGGGCAGACAGGGTTACTCCAAAGAGGGCAGTTGGCAATTCACCATACACTGGCAATTCACCATACACGCTTGTGTATGGAAGAGACGCTAGACTTCCTATTTCACTTGAATTGCCAGCTTTGGATCTTGCTCACCATCTGCAATTGGAAGAAGGCAACAACATGAAGGTCAGAGTATGTGAATTGATGAAACTTCAGGAGACAAGGGACCAAGCCATGGTTTCTATGACCAGTTGTCAGCAGCAAACGAAGTACTTTGACAAAAAATCTTCATCAAAAGGCTTCTCTGAAAGTGACATCGTCTTAAAATGGGATGAAGAGCGAGCTAAGCCTGAAAAACACACAAAGTTCGACGCCTTATGAAGTGGTCCGTATGTCATCACTCAGTGCAAGTAGCACAATGCATTTCAACTCTCCAGGTTGGATGGTGAAGAACTGCATATCCCAGTTAATGGGATATCGTAAGCACTATCATTGAGCCTTTTCTCATCATGTATATATTTTCTTTGTTTTTTTCTATTTTCTCTAAGTGCTCTTGCGCATGTTCGTAGTTTTTTAGCCTTGTGTGTGTTTTGTTTATGTTTGGGGTAAAAGCTTCATGATTGATTCTTGGATCTCTCAAGGTTATTGTCAACTTTTTGGGCTGTGTTTTGACTCCGTGCCCAACGAATTTGTAAGCCATTGGTTTTTCTAAAGCATAGCAGGCATGCTTCCCCTGGGAATCACCAAATTTGTTGACCATTTGGGTCCTGCAGGCCAAAAATCGCTCTCTTTTCTTTCTCTGTTGTTCTGTGCATCAGTGTTGGATGCATCCACCTTACTACAAATGCTCCATTTCCCTTTGCAATAGCCTTGTTCTTATGAAAAGTTGAAAGATCTACGACTTGTAGGTTCTCGGCTTGATATGGGGATTATTTCGCTTTGGGCAATTGCCTTAGACAAACCTTTTGGCAAAGGGATGGGCCAGTTGAAAGAATGCAAGTCTTTTACAAAGCTCTAAAGACAAAGTGCCCTTACGAAGGGCAATCAAGTCGCAAACTGGACCGTTCAAGCAGGATTCAAAGGGCAATTCTGGACCCAAGATGCCCTTGTGGAGGGCAGAAAACACATTTGAGAAAGTGAGCAAGGCAAAGGATTCCTTCGGACTTTTGTCCAAAGGAAATCCACGGCAAAAGGCAAAGGTCCTTTGGACAAAATGTTCGAAGGAAAATACCAGGAACAAAGGGAAATTCCTTTGGACTTTTTGTCCGAAGGAATTTGTCAAAGGAAAAGATCGAAAGAAAAAGACGAAGACATGAAGGCAGGTTTTCCTTCAGGCAAAATGTCTGAAGGAATTGAGATGACCAAAGGAGCCTGAAGAGCAAGTGCCCTTGCGGTGGGCTCTCAGTGACAAAAAAAGGGACCTTTTCCAAGCTCCGAAGGGACACCTTCCCTTTGGGAAGGTTCAATTGCAAAAGGCCAAAGGAATACAAAAGGCCGAAGAAATTACCAAAGGGGTGACGGCCCCAAAATGTCAACTTCAGCGTAGTGAACCAGCCGTTGGAGGTTCAAAAGTCCGGTGACGTCTCCGCGGACGTCAAATTTAGGACAATGAAATAGCCGTTGATTCTCCAATGTTTAAAGACGGGCCCACACATGGAAATGGGTTAGAAGAGAAGCCAAAAGAATTCATAAGCACGAACTCGAAGGAATCAAAGGCCTTAAGGCCAAAAGAAAAAGATCGCCGAGAAAGAAATTCGAAGAGGCAAGAAATGACAAAAAATAGCCCCGAGGGCCAAAGAGCCAAAAAAAGACAAAAGCCAAGCGCAGGAGCAGACAAAACAGTCCAGGTGGCACAAAAAGCGTCGGCACAAGAAGTTATTGCTGTGGATGAAACAGTCTCCGCCAAGTGGCTGAAAGATTTCGAGCCAATTTTTTTTTTGAACTTTCAATTACAATCAGCAGAGCAATACACAGTCGTTAGGATTAGCCTTAAACCAAACGATAACTGAAGCAACTCTAACCAGAATGTACACCAGGATTCTGAGGAAGCCAAGGTGTGAGCATTGGTCAGAGGCTCTGAATGCAAAAACAGAGCTGGAAGGAACTCTAATCAAGAATGGCGCCGATGATGGCGAGCATATGGTCAAAGAATCTTCTACTACTACAAGTACTGAAAGAAACTCAACACCAAGTATGTGCTACCTAGTCTAGTATGGAGTGAGGTGACCATATGGTGGAGTACTAAGAATTGTAATGCTTTAAAGAAACTCAACACCAAGTATGTGCTACCCAATCCAGTATGGAGTGAGGCGACCATTTGGCGGAGCGCTACGAAGTAGTGAAATAAACAAGAATGCTGAAATACTCAACGTCAAGAATGTGCTTTCCAAACCGAAAGGGAGTGGAAGCTACCATATGACGGAGATGTAAAGTATTACAATGCAGTTTCAGAATATAAGATCAGCATTACAAATCATGATTAAGCAAGATTAAGAACTGCTGTCAGTACTACTGCCAGCTTACAATATGATCAAGAATTCGCCTGCCAAGAGCATAGAATTAGAACCATTCAACAAACATTTAAATAGAGAATCCTCCTTGCTTAATGGAACACACCGAGACTGCTTTCTTTCCTAAAAAATCACAGATTCACGATTCTGGTCTGTTCTGATCTGCACCTTTAAATGTAAAATCAGCAACCTGAGATCACACTAAAATGGACAAATCTCTCACCCAATTCATCCTATTGACATGAAACGAAAAGCAAAAGGCCCTAATGATGAAGGCGCCCAAGATTGGAACACCAATCAGACCCGAAAGTTTTTATATAATTATTGCACGCAGCCCAATGCACACACAGAGAATACAGTCCAGCAAGAGGGGCGATTTGCCTTTTAAAATCACAACAGTCATTAAAAAATCTACAATTTACAGAAGAGGGGCACACATTACCAACAGAGAGATATAACCAATACCTACAATGAAATTTTGTCTTTTTTTTTAATGAACAAAACACAGACTGCTGTAATGAATATGACAGTCCTAAATTTCTCATAACCTGATCAATAAAACACACACTGAATACAATGCATAAATCTTGCATACAAAACAATCAAACTACACTATCTCACCACTAGTCGCTATCTTTCAAGTGAGAAGCAATGCCAAGCTAGGAGGCTTTCATTCCTCGAAGCAATCCCAAGCCAATCAGGCAGCATAACATTCCTGTAGTTCAAGATGATCCAAGTGAGGACCAAAGGCTTCCTTTTATAATTTCCGTTTGACCCTTCTAGAAACCCTATCCTCCAATAGGTGGCGTCCAACTTAAGCTTGGATTAAATATTCAATAAGAATTATAATTAATTCTTTTAATGAGGTATCCACCCCATAAAGAACATCTTTTTAAAACAACTTAAAGTTGTTAAACCTAGGCACCAAGGTCCAATTTAAATAATAATATATACTTTGCGGACTTTAAAACGGAAGCCAAGATGATGTCAGAAATCGAAGATCTATAGCTCGTTGGAAAGGTCTTGACGAGACGAATCCAACCCCATTTTCAAAACTCTGATCCGACACCGAACCTGAACTTACTAAAAATAGAAAGTCCCTGAAAGTGCTCTGTGTGCCAAGCAAAACATATCACTGCGAAGCTTTCAAAAAACCCAAAAGGAATCCGCAATCCAAGTTCAACATTTCCAAGTGCAAGCTCCGCAAAAAGACGAAAACGTCCTCCAAGAAGTTTGGAAAACTTGATTCAAGCTTCTGCTTAACCTACGAGTTCCCAAAAATAGGCTAAATTCAAAAGAAGAGCGTAGGGCTAAATTGGGGACATTACAGTGGCCACCAAGGGGAGCGCGGGCATTCAATAGAATGGCCCATTTTTTTCTTATTTTACATTAATGAGCAGACAGTCGCGTGGAACCCATGCTCTTGCAGTGACATTTAATACGGGTTAAGCACCAAAAGTCAAGACTTGCGACTGCCACAACATGGTCTCTTCAACAGTTTCCTCTTTCTAATGTATTCAACGCAGCATGGGCCGCTTATTCTAGAAAGTGCCAAAGTCTTTTCCTTCATGCTATATATATTGTAACCTCTCAGTTGAGAAGGATATCTCTCATTTTGTAAGACGAAGCCCTGCCAAAAGTTTACCTTTGATCAATAAGAATGCGCTTTACCTTTATTTCGCTGGTTATACTTTTGAGTGTGTCTGTGTATTAATTCTGTGCTCAGTTTTTTTAGCTTGATGCTTTTATAGATTGACACCAACATACCTAGTGTAGCCAAAACACCATTTCTGCAGGTTAACAGGAAGTTCTGCATCTGGAGCGCAAAGACAAAATGAGTTATCAGACAGTGTGTTTTGTAGTGCTTGTGGTAAGTTCATTTTCTGTGTCTTCATTAAGCCCTTAAAGCTCCCTACAGTCTGCTCCTTTTGTTAGATAAAGTGTTTGTTCGCCCTCTTCTGGTCTGATGTGTTAATATAGCTGAGTAGATCAAAATCATTTGGTACATCACCTTTTAGATATATTTTGTTTTTGTTATATCCTTCTCCCTGTTCACCCCTCCATTGTTAACAGTAGTAGTGAAAGACCTCAGAGATGCATCAAAGGGAGCTAGCCCTTATCTAGAGATTCTTCCCTCAGTTTTGCCAAACCCACAACAAGAGGGGAGTCTCCATTATGCCGCGTGGAAGGGAGAAGCTCAGCTTTCTTTCAAGGGTGCAATCCACAGCGTCAACAACACCATCACTCCTTTATGCGCTTTACCAATTTTAGTCCTTCCATTCCAAATTGTTATTTTCTTATACCCTGCAAAATTTGGGGCTTTGACTCATTATTACACACTTATACATTCTCTAGCTCTCATTTGTACTTTCATACTCACATATATCTACTTTTACATGTGATTACATGGCCATGCTTGCCATATATGCTACATATACACCTACATTTGGGGGCACCTTGCTTGCCTTCCATCTTATCATGTTTTGCTTCATCCTTGTTGAGTGTGGTTTGAATCTTCTCCTCCTTCCATTTCAAAATCTTGTTGCTTACCTTGTTTTTCAAAGTTTTTTCAACTTTTATTTATGCATACTTTACCTTTCAAATATGGCAAAATACAAAAACATTCATGTATGTTAAAAAAGTACCAAAAAAATCCAAATATTTTAAAAAAATCAAACCCAAGGCCTATAAACAGTTTTTTCAACTTTTATTTATGCATACTTTACCTTTCAAATATGGAAAAATAAAAAAACATTCATGTATCTTAAAAAAGTACAAAAAAAATCAAAATATTTTAAAAAAATCAAAACCAAGACCTGTAGACATACTTTCATGTTGTTGGATTATCTCTTTTCATGTCATCTAATTTATTTTTAGTATACAACATATTTCATTACATTTTAAATACATAATGCATCTCACAAGGTATCTGAATGTGTAACAAGATGCATTTTATTACAATAAAAGCTATTCATAAATAAAAGCGATCCTGATTGAATTTTTTTGCATACAGTCAATCAAGACAATGCACTGCATTCTTGTCCTCTATTGTGATCTTGTCCCTGTGCATTTTACAACTCTGTTTCCAACTGCAACATAGTCACAAGAATTTTTTCTACAGGGTTTTATCACAGTGCATAAACGATCTTCAAATTTCACTCAGATTTCAAGCTTAAGACATACTTTTACATAGTTTTAATGTTGGGCTAGCCGTCTACCCAATGACCTTGTTTAGTTGGGGGCATCTCCTTGTTCTACATGAACACTATTACAAGTTTTATTCATCCAAAACCTTTTTTCCATGTTGAGCTATAACAAAAATATTTCTTTTTTTCACTCATACTTGCGAAAATATATTTCTTTTTCACTCATACTTTCATATACCATAATGAACATGCAATTTGCTAAGCATGAACATAGACACGTGCTAAAAAATTGCTAGCTTCTGTTTTTTCCCTATGCTTGTCTCAGATTCTTGTTTTCTTACATAGCATACTTTAGTTTGTTTGCTTCTTGTATGTGACCCTTGGCCTAGTCTATGTCTATCATAGACCTTACTGATTGTATCATTGTATGGCATCATCATGCCTTGTGTGTGTGGCCTTTGGCCTTCTATGTTTATGCGACATTCACATGTCCTTTGTATTTAGCCTTTGGGTCTTATGTGTGACATGCAAGTTTTCTAACTCTATGCAACATCTTATATGTCCCTTGTATGTGGCATTTGTTCCTACTTGCATGACTTTGTGACTTTGATTACATATTTGTTACAACTATTATGGTGCCATGATGCCTATCATGCACTACTAAGTATCTAATTACATACATCTATGGTGCCATGATCCATATCATGCACTATTAAGCATCTAATTACATACATCTATGGTGCCATGATCCATATCATGCACATACTACACGTGCTTTAAATGCTTTAACTATTCAAATACAATGTTTAAAATACATATACAAAAACTTGCAAAATCTTTACATGCTTCATACACTACTTCAATGCTATATTCAATTAAATTGATGCAATGCAATATCCAAACTTTTCATATGCTTTAATGTTACGTCTTTTAGATTCTAATACACTTCAAATAGTCACATGCTATTACTTGATTACATTTTTCACAAATGTTTGCTTTTTCTTTCGAGACAAGTGATTTGCAGGGAATTTCCCTCATCTCAAAAATGGGGTCATTATAACGTGCTTATCTACAAGCTTTCATAAGCAATTTATTTCAGATTTAATGGTTTACAATATGCAAAATCAAAATTTTCAGATTTTCAGGGCATTCGGTTTGCTTATGCACTCCATTCTTACAACAACTTGAGAACAAATACACTTGTGCGAAGACAGTTACAAGATTTCAAACAGTTTTCAAAGATAATTTTTTTTACTCTATACAATGTAGGGGCATGATATGCATTCATGTCCAAGCTACTATTTTACAAAATTCAGATTCTCTTTTTCAAGAAATCAAAGTTTTAAGAATTTATAGTTCGAATCTAGATCTGTCTGCAATAGTGTGATTTGTCTTTTGCAAGTCGATCATATTTGAGCTTAGTGACACTCAATGTCTTGGTTACACTTTAGCGACCCATGTACTGGTTCCCACCTCTTCTTTTCAATTCAGCAAGTGAGTCACATTTGAGTTTAGAGACACTCCACATTTTGGTTGCACTTTAGAGAACCACTTTGTTGGTTCCACTTCTTCAAAAACATTACAAAGTACTTTATGAGGGTTGGAGCATGCAATCTTTTCAACTCAAACATCATCATTGATTCTTCAAGTTGTGATTTGATCACTCTCAGTTCACCATCAACACTTCTCCACATACTTCAATAAGTGGGCATGCACATCCCCATGATAGACAAAGTGTGTATACACACTGAGGTATCACATTTATTTTATTCAAGTAATTTTATGCATCACTAGAATAAAGGGGGGGAAATGTAGACACTAAAATTTAATCAATAAATGTTTAACAATGCTTGTCCTTGACTTCTTTACCTTGCTTGGTCAATTTGTCATTTCAATAGCCTGCAATCTCTAAGGAAGCTTTCAAAGTCTTTCAATTACTGTGCATATTTTCAAGACTTTTTGATTTTGTCCTAATTCATCCCTATTCAACATATACTTCATTGTTACTTTGGTTTAAGAAGCATTTGTCCCTTCTGAACAAAACACACTATTAGACAAGGATGCACTCCTGTAGTGTGACTTTGTCCACAGTGCTCTAATGGTTATCTTTTTAAAATGATATGCTTCATAATGACTCTTTTGTGCAAACCAATATGTCGGTTATCAGAAACATTCAAAAGATTCACTTATAAAAGCACATCAAGGCTCATAGTTGAAACCCTCGACTACTAAATCTAGAACTCTTTTACAAAAGACAATTTGAAAAGCATCTATTCAACAAAGAGCCCTACTGCAATTTTATTGCAGTGTTACAATAATTGACCAAGTTAACATTGTTTTCTTGCAAGTTGAGGACATTCATTTGTCAAGCATTTTAATCAAATTTGCTAGTTGTATCGATATGATCTTCCCTAAAGGGAAAACTACATTGGCTTGAGGTCCACTTGGACCATGTAGGAAACATTTAGTCAACAAGGGGTTTTATGAGGATAGCTTGGTCATATCCCACTTCCTCACTTTTTTTTCTATTTAACATTTGATCTTGTTTTGTGTACTTGTGTAGGCTAGTGTTTTGATTTTGTAGGTCATTTGTGCATCCAAACATGCTCTACATAAAATCAAACAATATACAGACAAAGACGAACAAGCCTAGATTTTTAGATCCAACGCATAGTCTGTCTGGACAAAGCCGCAATAGCAAACAATGATGCATTGCAACCTTGTCTATCTTCTGTGTCTTTGTCCCTTTATATAGTGGATCTTTGTTTTCAATTAACTCTATGTTTGCAGGTTCTTATAGATAATTACAGACAATTATAGTCGGCGAATGAATAACACAGTTTGAAATAAATTAGTTTGCAAGGACATCTCTCTAACTATAACCCTAATTTTCATTTTTAACAATTTACAACTTATATAAATTTTGTAGATTTTTGTATTTGTTGTATTATGGATTATTTAACTTCTTAGATTAGATTTTAAAGTCTTAAATTTTGTATTATTGTATATTATTTTGTAGTTTTAGCAAGACTGATAATGTCTTTTCCCTCTGCTATAGGCACCAACCCAAGACCTCTCCTCCAAGGGTAGCCTCTATAATTCCAGCTTACCAAGGTTAAGTGCTCTCGGCCCCCCATTCCCCTTCTCACCCCCACCCCCTCCAGAATCTCTATTTATTGTGCGTCATTCGGAGGCAGGGTTGAGCTTTTCCATTATGTAACCATACCCGTTTTCATGCATTTCTTGTTGCCTTCACTTTCTCTCATTCTTTCCTTATCTCTTCTTGTATTGGTATTAGGTCTTCATCTAAGTAGAATTGCGTGCCCCTAAGAAACCTTCTATTCCTTAGTATCATGTTTTTGTCTTCTATGTTTATAATGATAACTCTTATATGTCTGCCTCTTCCTCCACCTATCACTTCCGACCCTATTTGCTTGATGAATATGCCCTATCCATTGCAACTGCTCTTCAAGGAAGTCTCTTGCCAACTTTTCGGTATTCTCATCCTTGCCATGGTTGTTCAGCCCTTTAATAATAATAGTTGCAGCCCTATTGTGTCTATCCTTTTTTTCCTCCTATATACAACCTAACATGTTTTTCTATAATCTCTCTTTGATTGTCTAACGGTTCTCTTGCTTCTTGTGCCCCAAGACTTGGCCTCCTCAATTTGGTATCTCAAGTTCTTTTATTTGTGGCATGTCTCTTCCTTGGCCATTTTTGGCTTATTTCCCTTCGCTACTTTTCATTGTTGTGATAAGCTCTAATTGCCCTTTTTCCATGATGTTTTTAAAGTTGTTTACTTGCTCCCGAGGAATTTATTCTCTCATTAATTTCCAATTGGATTCTGTTATTTATTTCATCTTGTTGTTCTTATGTTGTTCCTTTGCTTCTATGTCTTCAATACTCCTTTTCATGTTTATTAGCTCATAAGCATATAGTTCTGGTGACCACATTAGTGGTGTTGATGTGGGGCTATATAGTCCTTGGCTCTCTTCTTCCATTTCTCCTTTATTTTCCAATTATGTCTCGTTCTCATTTTGTTTGATATAGTTTTCAATCAAATGCTTATGCTAAAACACACTTCAATGATTGCCATGTGGCTCGAGTGGTTTAATCTCCACATTGTTCACATAGGCATTAAAACCATGCCAATACATTGTCTACAGCTGCCCCTCACTTCACATGCTTCAAGCATATGTAATAGGGTCTGAGTTCATTACTTCAGGAAATAATGTTGGAATGATTCTCTAGAATTTTCACACATCTACTCATTTATCATTGTAGACATAGGATGGATTTGCCGATATATATCTACAAGGGTTTCTCACTTACCAAGAGCAAGAAATTGAGGGTGATTTGCAATGTGGAAGTAATGGAGAGTAAAGACATAACTGCTACATAGAAGGCAGATTGGATGCCACTTGATCAAAGCTCTGATGACCTTTTCATTTATACTGTCTAGGCTGGACAAACAAATCAAAGGATGCAAATGGATCCTTACAAATCACTCCAATCAAAATAAAGACATGTGAAATTGATTTTCATGATTTTTGAGGCTTGCTTAGCTGCCCTATCTTCACAAAATCTTTGTGCACACTACAATCATTCAAGAGATCTTTTCAACAAAATTTGATGAGTCTTGGAACTTCAACGGTCATTTCAATAAACAATAGGAGGAGCTCCAGGATAGTGGAAAGATCTACAAAAGGGGAGATTAACTATTGCCAATGCAAGAGTTTATAGCAGCAGAAGCAAATAGAAGGTTGTTAAAAGGAAAAGAAAAATGAAAAATTTCAATGGTATGATGATAAAGTTGAACGTTGCTTCTGCTAAGGAGGTCCATCCAATCAAAATTAATGAAGAGGAGCCCAATTTCAGCCATTTAAAATCTGCACATCCATTCTTCTTAGGTTAGAGTTATACCCAAATATTTCTCTTCCCACCTCTGTTTTTACTACCCCTAGAGCTGGTTTCATCCTTTCCATCCTAATTTCCCTCAGCCTTGTGGGGCTTATTCTGCCTCTGAAAATTTGAAAGCTGTTTAGGCAAAACAATTCAATGTGTCAAACCCGGCCCACTTTCAAGCCATGAGCACTTACAATTTTCAGGTCAGAACTCCATTGCATGATGTGCAGGTGGGATACCAATCCTTTCCTACTCTTCCTCGCATCGAGTTTGGTTAAGCTCATTCTGAAGAGTCTGTGAGAGGCACAAATCTTAAAGAGGGAAAAGAAGAAACCTCCAATTTGTATCTGACCCTAAGCATCCATGGGCTAGGGAACATTTTTGGGGAAAAAGGGGATAATATTTGTTTCTTTCAAAATTGTATTGGCCTTCTTGTGAGCTGCATCCAACAGCAAAAGGAACACCTCCAAGTGCTGAAAGACTGTCTCAAGAAGCAAACAGAGATTGTCAATTACCTCAGTCACAACTACCACAATCTTAAAAATAGGACTGAGGAATTGAACAAATTCTGGCAAATGAAAGAGCAAAGAAAAGGCTTGCCAAGGTCATGCACAAGATCATTCGACAGGCCAATGCTCAGTGTGATGCAGCCCAACAAGATGAGACCTTAGTTGAAGCAACGGTTAGGGGTGGAGAATGGAAATTTTCATTCTATAGTCCCTAACCTAGGACTGCAGTCCCTCAGCTGGTCTCTCACAAAAATGCAAGTGCTGATATGGGAGAATAAGCGAAGGAAAACAGTGGGTTTTACTTCTATCCTCCAAAGTCTTACCCTGCACCGCGTAGAACATATCTTCTAGGGCAATTTTAACCATATGTATATGATTAATGCTGTTCCGAGTTGGTTTAGGGACATTTTTATTAGTCTCATCTTTAGCTTTAGACAGGACATTCGCTACTATGTAATCCTTTCTTTTGTTGGTACTATGTTTTTTTGTTTGTAAGTGGTTACTTTTTGAGCTGCTGGCTCCAAATTGTCAACTAAAAAAACATGAACGAGGAATCAACACAAGAATTTACATGGTTTGATGTCTTTTTATTATTGAAAATGTGAATTTTATTTTAAAAAACCAAGTAACTAAAAAAACATGAAGGAGGAATCAACACAAGAATTTACACTAGAGAAACTTAATGTGGTAAAACCCCAAAAGAGTGGCGTTGTTAGTCCTCATGTCCACCATCATTATGCAAGATTTACAAGCCCATTTATTCAATGAAGCCTCCAAGAACACTGGAACTTTTGCAGCACTACTAGAGTGTTTTCTTATGCTTGCCTTTGTCTGAAAACTTGTTTAGACAACTTGCTTTGCTACTCTACTCTAAGCTGTACATGCACCCTACAACTCCTAAATTGTGAAATAATTAATAAATGATCCCAAGGGGTATACTTATAAACAAGGATGACAAAATGAATTGGAAAGAGGCCCCAAACATTAAAGAACCCGGAAATAATGAAGAAAATTTGATTTGTCTTCCCTTGGAACATTTGAGTGTACTATTTTGTCTTATGTGGAGCGGTTCAGATGGGGTTAAACACGTCTGCATGGACAGGTTTTTAGTAGAACAAATTTTCAAACCTGTTAGGCAAATTTGGTTGTAGCCAAACCTGTCATGTATGACTGATTATTCAGATGTTGTGGGCCCTAGGGTGTCCAGATCACCCTTGGGCCTCCGTGCACAAGTTTCCTTGCTTCTATATCTCTATCTTGTCCAATTCCACCTAAGTGAGTGTGAACATGTCTTAGTTACTTAGTCGTACAGACCATGAAGCCAACTTAATAACATTAATCAAACTAAATGACAACTTCTTTCATGATTTGGTTAACATTAATCAAGCAATGGTTAATTAGCTATCACTGGTATGGCTCGTTCAGTTCCAAACAGGAGAATTGAATGCATAAGGAGCTCGAGGAGATGGGTGGCGATTCTGGACGGTACATCTTGCGATCAAGGCAGTTGCATGCTTTTAATGCAAAGGGAGCTCGAGTACAATCGACAGTCATCGACGACTTCTCTTCTCCTTGCTCTCATGCAATTATGGGATTTCTCTTTCTCTCAGCGATATAAATAGAGGCTCTCGAGCCAAAAAGGAGGGGGGATCGCTCTCTGTATTCTCTCTGCGTCCTCCCTTGGGCATGACCAAATTCTGCCAAGACGGAGCTTGTAACCTCTTGATATGAATAAAAGACTGTGTTTTACACTCCATTGTTCTAGTATAGTGTGTACATGTGGTAGAGTTTTCTCCCTTGTCAAATTATGGTCTCACCTAGTTACTAGCTCATCTTGTTATGCATGGCATGTTTAGTTTTCTACATCTCTCGATTGAATCCCGTATGTGGATACTGTGACTGGTTAGTGTCTTACGCTAGACCTACCCCTTCATTTCCCTTGGCTTAAATTGTTTGGTGAACCTCCTCATAAAACATTGATATATGACAGATATTTGGGGGCTTGAATCTGTTTTTTGCTTGTTTCATTAGTAATTTGCATCACTTCCCTTAGCCCAATTTTTCTTTTTATGTTATCTTTCTCTCCCTTTTCCTTGGTCAATAGTAGATTTTATTGTGGGAATCAAGAGCTGAAATGAAGCACCTGAGGAACTAGCCTCATTAAAAAGCCTAGAGGTTCAACTTCATCATAGGATACCCACACCCTGAGGTTGTCGACATGCTTATAGCCGGAAGTGGGAGACCCTGAAAAACTCTCCCACAAGGGTGCAATTCCGTGCTATAACATTACCAAAAAGAGAGCTGTGGAAACCTCTAGACTCAATCTTGTGCCTTCCCTATTTCTTTTTAGTAATATCATATTAATGTTTTCCAAGTCTAAACAAGACTAAATTCCAAATGTAGCATTTGTTAGAATAGCTAATAAAATAGTAATAAATGTAAGCCATGTATTAATATTATAAATGTGCATTTACATAGAAAATAAATACCAATTGAATTCCTGCTGGGTGCTGTTGGGCCTGCATTCGATCCTTAAATGATTTTGATGGAATGGATTACCCCCAACATGACCTCGATGCCGAATGAGAAAGACAACTTCTTCCCAAAAACATAACATTGTACTTTATAAAAGTTGGTAATAAGGAACGGTGTATTTAATTAACCTTGTGATGAAAGGTTAGTAGACAATTGGTTGGTCACCTCTCTTGCTTTATATATTCACCCATTTCATTTTCAGATTGAATTGAAAAATAGCACATCAAGCCTTTGCCTCTCCATTTTCTGAGTTTGTATCCCATTTTTTCTTTCTTTTCACTCAGCATTTATTCCTTCATATTCAGGCAAAAATTTCATCAAGTTCAATAAAAGTATCCTCTTCCACAATAGGTGCTCTACATGGTGCCAATTGCTTAAAGAGAGTTTAGAAATGTATTTTTCCATGCTTTGAGTTTCTTCAAATTTGTATTGAAATAGCTTTCTTAGAGGGAAAAAAATTACTATTTACATCTTTTGATTCATACATCAGTCAATGTATCCCAAGTTTCTCTTCTCGTTTATGAATTGTTGCATGCATATCATTACTCAAATTTAAAAGTATCCAAGAAAGAACTTTAGTATCCTTAGCCTCCCATTCACTAATTGCATCTTGGTCTTGGGTTGGCTTGGCTTTTTCCAAGATCTTATATCAATTTCTGTTCAGAAATAACATCTTCATCCTGAATTTCCTCCAATGGTGAAACTATGTACCATCAAATTGTTCCAAAAGCCTTTTGAGATTCTGCTGCAACAATTGAGTCCATCTCTTCCATGAAACTCTTGAATAATTTCCCTCCTCTCACTTCAACTTTATTTGGTCTTTTAAAACAACAACTGCTTGAAGAAATCAATCCTTATGCTCTGATACCACAAAATTGAATTTCACATGGTACGTGCAGCAGAAGCAGAAAGAAAAATTGAAGCAAACTCAAAACAACAAAGAAATTACATTTCTAAACTGTGCGATAAAGCAGTGCATATAAGAATATTTTTAATATGATCTTTTCTAGTCTGGAACTTACATGAACATATTGCATGGCTTAATTCTAATCTTACTCCTATCTCATCATATGCACACATTGGATGTCTCTATTCTCATCTTACTCCTGCCGTTAGGAAAAATTAGGTTATTACGGTTTATTAGTCTTAGTCAATACTTTTAGTTATATAAACCTATCATGGTGGGTTTGTTACAAGACTCACGTAAATAAGTGGGAGGTTGAGAGATGCATGAATGGAGATAGACGTTGGTTTCTAGAAAATATGATCAAATGTTTGTATAAATATCTCGATTGATATAATAAAATTAATTCAGGGTGTTATCAAAATGTCTTCACGTGTCTTATCATCAATGTTTCATACCATGGATTGCTTATACTTATATATGGCTACACTCCTTTTAACACCGAGTTCTGTTAAGTATATAATTATGTTTCAGTTCCACCTCTTCTTAAAGAAACTCTGCAAAATTCATTTTTTCAGCATAGTTTCAATTGTTTTCATCTGTTTTCAATAGATTAAGAAAATATGCATAATTTATCAGATAAATTTGTAAAATAAAAGAAACCTGTTTGAATTGTGTGTCTTCAACCTCTTCTTGTGTAAGACCTGCATGTTAAAAAAAATAGCCTCTAATAAAAATGGATTCAATTATTTTGCATACATTTAAGAAAAAATACAAAATATTCATATGCATTTTCAGGCTATTTGTCTTTCAAATCACAATAGGATTCAATCAGAAGCAGCTGTCTATTTAATTTACCAAGACCCTCTGTAAACTTTGGAGTACACGAAAGAGCCTTTGTATCTGCAAACGTTACTCCAATTAAAAAATCAAAGTCAGCATAACAAAGTAATCAACTAAGAACAATGAAAATTCTGACAGGTTTACCGGTACCCAAATATTCTTTTTTGATAAAGAGACCAAATTGTATTTAAAAAATAATAATCAAAAGTAAAGACCCATCTATATATTAATAAAAAGGAAAAAATTACAACTTCAACAGCTTCCAGGCAGGGCCAAAAACAGAGGCGGTGAAAATAACCCAAACAGAAGTAAAAACAAACCCAAATATAACTAAAGCATCATATCACTAGCTATCCAAGCTACCTAGCTCTATAAAGATTCATCATTACAGATCAAAGATATTTAATCGCTTAAAGCAGATCTTTAGTAGCAAGGCATAGAAGCCAAAATCTACCAATACAAAATAATGTCTCAAAGTGTGAGATAATGGGATAATAAGAAACCGATATCAGCTATGAAAAAGAGAGAGCCTATGTATCTTTGGAACTGCTATCAATCATTTCAATCCACCAGGGGGTAGGAGGTGGGCTTAAGGCCCAGAAGCCCCTCCATCCAATCCAGTTCTTGGAGCTTCTCCTGCTTGCATTACTATAGATTCCAGCAAATTTGGAGCAGGGTGCATGACATGAGAGCGGTAAGGGAGGATTCCTTTATCATACGAAGGCCCACAATTACAGCCAGAAAAATCAGCATTAGTAGATTAATGATTATAGACAGGTTCGAAGAACTCCCTTTGGGTCCTTTCCTCTTCAATATTATGATGAGCTAGCTCCCCAAGCAACAATTTTTTCAATTGTAACAATTATGCAGTTTGCAAAATAAACAATTTGTCTCTTAAGATCTTGAGATTATTTTTAGTAACACTTAGAGCTTTAATTATGGCCTTTGTCTTGATGAAATCGTGATTCACAGTCCTTTGAAAGACAGTAGCTGCTTCTCATGAGCATTGCCCAACGGTTTGAGGAATATATTGATTGTCCATGTTCCAAATGCCTTGGGCATCCCCAGAAAACAAACCAACGCCACCTTGAGGCATGTTAGAAGTGCTAGCTGATCTATCAGGGTTTTTTGGATGAATATGAAGACAATTCATAGGAGCAGAGGGGGGTTGTGCTTGAATTCGATGTAAATGATCAAGGGCTTCAAAGGAAGAAATTTGCACACGATATCTTGGATAGAATTGGGAGTAGTTGACTAAGAAACCAGACAAAGACACATTCACTTCTTTATTAGTGCATTTATAAATGGATGGGAAAGCCCTTACCTTTGATGGCTTGAAGGAGCCATTACTTCCTCGTCATCCTCAACAATGATAGTTTGCTTGTCCCTCTCTTGTTGTACTGCGATTTTGGAAACCTTCATATTTTGGTGAATTAAATGCTTTTGCATCTTTTTGATATCTTTGCTTCTTTTTTTGTGACCTTATATTTTGCAGAAGTATTCAAACATATATGTCAACTGATATTTTATAGACCTGGCCAAGAGACGGGAAATTCTACGAGAAATTATTGTGATTTTTGTGGCATATTTTAAATTTATCAGTTCAAGATCTTTTGAAATGATTCTTCCATTTGATTGAATGCACCTAAAAATGAGAGCATTTAAATTTCTTGATGATTGTGGGTTGAGCTTAATGACGTCTAACTGGCTAGGATCAAACAAGAAAGAGGTATACGGGTAAGCATTTATTCAAAATTATGTCATATTGTAGATATTATTGCCAAACAAACAAACCACAACTCTTAAATTGTCTCCCTTGCAGTTTGATATAGAGAAAAGAGTAATGTTGGTTGATATTGGATTCCACATTACCTTCATCCTCCCAATCCTTTCCATCACCATTAGTATTAACCATATTTCAAAAACTCATACTCGATAATTAATCAACAAATTTTCCGCTAGTTTATAAAATATACATAGTCATAAAATACACTTAACTTAGGTAGAGAATGCATAAGTATATTTTTCTACGTTACTTGATACGCCTCCCAGGGCTTGGGAGCATGGGGGATACGCTCCATGATACGGGAGCGTGGGGGGGCATGGGGGAGACGTCCAGGGAGCATGCTTGAGCTGCAGAAACACCCGGGCACGTCTGGGCGACATACTCGAGCGTTTCCGCAACCTAGTCACGCTCCCTGGGCATCTCTACGCGCTCCCAGATGCAAACATTTTTTATTATGTTATTTTTTTTTTCCAATTTTGCCCAATGCAAAGTCAAACATGGAATTCAAAATACAATTAAAAGCAAAATAAAGTGGACTCCCAACCCTAAAAGCAACATTCACACTCATTTTATCACAAGATAATAACACATTTCCCTTTCATTGCATTTTTAACTCTCATTGCACATTTGTTCACTCTTGTTAAATTTTTCAGTTGCATAAGCTTGAAACTCCTTCCTTGTGCTAAACCTACACCGTTACCTCAACCTATTTGGCACCAAGGAGTTTAAAGAGCTTGCAAGGAAGAGAATTTGCTGATTTAATGTAAGTTTTTTAGATTTGTGACTTTTTTTTTGTTTTGTTTGTAACTAGGTGTAATTTTAATTTTTTTTTGGTTATTTTTTAAAGTTTTAACCATTATTTCCATTAATACCAAATGCAATGATTATGTTTTAAATTTTAATAGCAATTGTTTTATTTTTTATTTTTTACCATTTTTTTTTTATAGACACTGGGGTTGAACGGGTCCCCTGCCCATAGAAAACATATAGAAAGTAGCCCAAAAAAGATGGCCAACTCGATTATTAGTAGTTGCTAATCAAAGCTTCAGACCAAAACCAAGGCATAGCCAATGTAGTTGGTGTGCCATGCAACACCCACATCAAAAAACCAACGTACTAAAACTCAAAAAACACCCAAAAAGGTTGCAGACCAAACATCAGAGACACAATAAACCAAAACAGTTACCAGTGACCAAAAAAAAAAACCACACAACAATCAAATTGTGTCCACCTTTTGATCAAGCACTGCCACCACAACATTGGAAGCCCCAGCCATTGAAGAACTCGCAACAGACCAACATTTCTTCCTTGCCCCCCGAAGCTGAAATTTGACGCCACCCAAAGAAGCTACGACTCGATTGCTTTCAAAATGACCCTGCATCGCCGCAATAGCCACACGCAAGGGAGCGCGTGACATCCAAGGGGGTGTTGCAGCCATGCCACGAATCACCATCCTTGTCAGAAGTTTGACAGCATCCACACGTTTTCTATTATGCCTAGCTTCTTTCCACAACTCCATTTCCGGAATGGGACTCTTAATTTGAGCCATAGGTGGCATGGTCAGGAATTGTCATTTTGTAGATTCACTATCACAGAGCGTTCACTGGATTTCTTCCATAAACCCAACTAGAACCACAAACCTAGTTTCTAATGATCTAAATTTCAAAATTGGCATCAAATCCATATCGTCAAAGCCTGAAAATAGTAATTTGGGGGATGGGCCCAATTCCACTCTTCCTATCTCCTCCAGATTCCCTTGACAGTGGTTTGGGATCATAAATAACGCCACCATTTTGCCAACCACTTCCTTGTCCACCATCAAAGCCATGAAATTGTTCACAAACATGGCCACCACGTCATAATTGACTCTGCTATGGACGCTTTGCGACACATAGTCTTCTCCCATAACCGCCAAAGTATCTTGCAAAATGTCCTCAGTGAGCCCAACAAAAGTTTTTTAACTGAGCTCTGGAAATGCTACCTTCAAATGCCATTTCCATCATTGAGTTGCTACCAGAAACCATCGGTGTCCCAAGAGCCAGAGCCACCTCACGATCCACCGTGTCAACAAACCAGTCGGGACAGAATGCCAAAGCTCCACCCAAGAAATAAAGGAAATGTGTAATCAAATCCTAGACACGCCAATTCACACCCGTAGACATGAATGAAGCCAACCGCCGCCTCCATTCGCATGAGCTAGGCCATAATGAAAGAGTGACCCGACTCGCAAGCCAACAAAAAAGGATTAAAATCACTTATAGCCTTTGCCAAGAATAATTAAAAGAATAATCACGATTTTTTAAATGCCAAATTGATGGCAAAAATCTCGGGAAAATCTTTCCAAGAAGCCCTTTGGTTGTCCATATGCAATTCCTCACTTTGATCAATCCCGCAATTGACTAAAAAATCTGCGGCTAAATTGGCTTCTCTATAACAATGTTTGGACTCCCAAGAAGCTAAACTATCAAAGCTTTTCCAAACTTTAGTCAAAATATTTTCCAATTTCCAGGAGATGGCTGCCTTATTCTTGAGAGCAGCGATCAAGATTTGGGAGTCACCTTCAATGAGAAGTTTGTCAATTTTACATTGCAAAGCTAACTCAATCCCAATTGAAAGAGCTTGAGCCTCAACTTCGTTATTCGTGCCATCCATTAATTTCCCAAAAAAAACTTTGATCAACGAACCACTACAATCCCTTATGAAACAACCTACTCTAGAAGCACCCAAATTTTCCCTTGAGGCTCCATCAAAATGCATTTTAAACCACCCCGACATAGGAGGAATCTAAGAAGTCTTTTCCTTTCTTACCCTTTTACCTGAGTTTACTAATGCCTCATTAATGATTATACTTCCCTGAATGTTCCTACTCGGAACAAAACCAACTTGTTCTTGCAAGATCAAAGAATCTAAAACAAGTCTGAGTTTAGCCGCCATTGCTTTAGATATGATCTTATAAACCGTATCACATAAAGAAATAGGATGGAAATCACCAAAGTTCCCCTGAAGGTCTCCTTTAGTAAGGAGATATGAAAGTAACATTTAGATTCGGGATTACCTTTTGAAGCACCTCTTCACCCACAATCTCCCAAAACAATTGAAAAAACGCTGCAGGAAACCCACCTGGGCCAAGCACTTTATCCTTATCCATAGCAAATACCACCAATTGAATCTCCTCCAAAGTGAAAGGAGCCAAGAGTTTCTCATTTTGTTCTAAAGAAACCAATCTAGGATTGTACCCGAGGTTGTCATTTTGAGCTCGAAGATCAAATGCCTTATCATAATTAAGCAAGTTATTGAAGAAACTGGCCTCACTCTGAATCTTTGATTGTGTATCAAACACCTTTCCCTCAAAAGAAAGAATCTTTGAAATGCGAGAGACATTACGCTTGATTCTAATACAGTTATGAAAGAAAACAAAGTTTCGATCACCTTCTTTCAGCCAATCTATTCTTGATTTTTGTTTCCAAAAGATTTCTTTTCTTTGTAAAAGTTCTTTATACTTAGCCATCAAATGCTTTTCCAACCAAGAAGAGGTTTGATCCATCCCTTCTATAAGAACTGTCAAATTGAGATTTTCAAGATCTGCTTCAACACAAAAAATTTCTTGAAAAATGTCTTTAAAACAATTGAGGTTCCAAATTTGAAGACACCCCTTTATAAATTGAAGTTTTTTGGCCATCCTAAACATTGGAGAGCCAGGCTGAACATGGCAATTCCTCCACCAAATTTTCATTAAACCTGGAAGATAAAGATCTCGAAGCCACATTTTTTCAAATTTAAAAGGATAGAGATTAGGAGGGTGGTCCATATTGATGCAAAAATCCACAGGGAAGTGGTCCGATCCTGAGAAAAGAAGAATGGAACTTTCCAAGATCCAGTTTTGGGACAACCAATTGGACAAAACCAGAAATCGATCCAACCGTTCCACAATGTTCTACTTGCCACTTCTTTTATTGTTCCAAGTAAACAACTACTGCTTTGTTTGGATATCTAGAAGATCATTTTTAGAAACAAATTGAACAAACTCCATATTAACAGAAGCCGCAAATGCCCTTCCACCTCCTTTTTCCAAAGGAGAGAGAAGGGCATTGAAGTCTCCACCCATCACAATTTGCGAATCGACAAAGTGAGACAAGAAGGTAGATAATTCATTCCACAACAAAAGCTTACTATAGATTCGTTTGGGCCATAAACATTACAAAATAAAAAACTCGAATCCATCCCAATGCATGCGATTTATTATTAAATTTTAATAACAATTGTTTTATTTTTTACCAGGTTTTGTAGGGATTTGTCAAAATGTCTCAAGGTGCAAGTGCTAGTTCGGTGGGCTAAGTGATAGCCCCCAAATTTGATCCGCAAACGCCCCTTTGAAAGTATGTGACAATATTAAAACAAATACCTGGTGGATAGTGTTTTCATTGGCTTTGCTCAGTGTCACTTTAAATACAAGAGTTTGTATAGTCAAGTGAAAGCTCATTTGTGTGCAATTTCAGGGACTGGAATCAGGCTTGCCACATGCAAAGATTTTTGCATAAGTCAAAGAGCAAGAAGAGACAGATATTGTGAGGCAAAGATCGAAGCATCTTTTGAAAAAGAAAGGATCACCACATGTTGATCCATCTTATGCTAATGTGGTGACCCCATAACACCCCTTTTTTGCTACACCCGTTGCGGTCGAAGAGGAAGAGGATTTAGCTCTTGGTCGCAAGTGAACAAAAGATGCAACACCATTGGACAAAGCATTCCATAATGAATCCAGAAACATAGCAAAACATAACATTGTGCATTGTCTTTACGCATGTGGACTGCCATTTAATGTTGTTGAATCACCATACTGACAAGATATGATGAGATCTATCAATGCTGCCCCCAAAGGGTTCGTTGTCCCAAGGTATGAAAAGGTGTGCACCACCTTATTGACAAAAGAAAGAAAACATGTTGAAGATGTATTGAAGCCCATTAGGGATTCGTGGATTGAAACAAGGGTGTCCATTTTCGATGGATGGAAATATATGACAAATAGGCCATTGATTAATGTGATCACAGTGAGCCCTAAAAGGACAATGTTTTTGAGGGCCATTGACTGTGAGGGGCAAGTGAAGGACACACAATTCATTGCTGACACCTTGATAGAGTCCATTGATGGGATGGGGCCTCAATATGTTCAAGTTGTAATGGATAATGCTAAAAATTGCAAAGTTGCGGGAATGTTGGTTGAGGCAAAGTATGGGCACATATTTTGGACACCTTATGTCGTTCATTCCCTTAACTTTATGTTGCAAAAATTGGGAACAAAAATTGTCTGGAGCAAACAAGTCTATGAGGAGGCGAGTGAAAACCAAATGTTCATAACCAACCATCACATGTCCCAAGGCATCTTCAGGGCCTTCTCAAAATTGCAATTGTTGAAGGTAACTCTTAATTTTATTATTCATGAATCATGTATCATTGTATATTTTAATTTTAATTTTATAAGTTTCTTATTCATAGTGTTTTTATATTTGAACATTTTTATTTAAATTTTGTATTAGGTTGTTGAGATTCGATTTGCCTTACACACCCTCGTCTTGAGACTTGTTAAGGTGCGTGAGGCATTGAGTAACATGGTCATCAACAACATTTGCGGTGTATGGATGTAATTTCCCCATTTCCAAACCATTCATGAGTCGGTATTGAAGAC
This sequence comes from Torreya grandis, assembly GCA_037957365.1. Taxonomy (NCBI): domain Eukaryota; kingdom Viridiplantae; phylum Streptophyta; class Pinopsida; order Cupressales; family Taxaceae; genus Torreya; species Torreya grandis. The sequence continues at coordinate 3,826,277 of JARHVA010000047.1, read as the reverse complement.
CTTTAGTCCACTTCTCCATAGACTAAAGGATTATTTTCGGGGTTTTATTTTATTAATTAATTATAATTGTCCAAATAGTGATTTTAATCATTTGCTCATATAAAACAATTATTAGTTGATTAATAAAATATTTTATAAAAGTGATTTTTACCACTAAGATTTTTAATTGAAATAATTATTGAATTATTGCTTAAAAGTAATTTTAATTACTATTTATTATTTAGGCAATTATTTAATATTTTTTTTGGTAAAAAAAGAATGTCGGCTTGTAAGTGATCAAAGACAAAGAGGATATATGTTAAAAGTCAATAAGGAGAGTTAAGAAAAAGTATTTGGCCTTTCCAAGGTGTTTTGCCCCCCTTTGAAGGGCACGAGTACATGGAGTTATCTTTTGAGAGATATGTTGAAACATGGAGTTCTCTTTTGAAGGGTATGCTGAAAATTGATATTAATTCTTTATGCGTGAAAAAAATATTGGGATGTATGACCAATAAGTGTTTGCAGGTTATTAGAGTTGATTATTCGACAAAATGGTGTCTTTTGATGCCACCTTTGCAAATGTGGAATTTGATTATTGTCATAGAGTGGGGTGACTTGTTTGGTGATTTGTTTGTGTGGGTTTCAAGGCTAATTTGAAGTCAAATTGACTTAGTTTCATTGTTGAAATTTATTGATAATTATTACTGAAGTGTGGCATTGACTTTCTATATGATTGGGTGAGGTTTGCAAGGGCTTTTTAAGTGGATAAATAAATAATAAATTTTGATTTATTTATTTATATTTTTGGACAATTTCATGAGGGTTTTGACTTCATAAATTGTAGATTTATGGCTAATATTTATTGAAGAATTTTTTCAAGCGTGATGACTTAAATTGAAATGAGGGTTTGTTGTTTGAAGGGGTTTAAAACCCTAGTTGAAAGGGCAAATAATATTTTTGATTTTTATATGTAAAGTTTGACCTAGGATGACCAGGTTGAAAGAGGGTTTTGTTCACTTTGAAGGCACAACAAGGGCGTTGGATTTGTGTGGCTATTTTTGGTAAATGATTCATGATTTTTGGAAAGTGTTTGACAAATTTTCAGCAGTTAATTTATGTGTAAAATCAGATATTTTACAGCAAGGTTAAATTTAATTTTCGTCCACATACAAGGGGTAAAAAAGTATAAATCTCTATTTTCAGTTCGTGGTTTATTTTGGATAATTTTGAGGTGTTATTTGCTCAAGATAATTGCTGGAAATTACCTATATATTATTTGCACATTGGTGCCTAGGGTTTGGAAGTATATTGCATGTTTTTGAGGCATATCTTTGAGCTAGGGTTTGTTGATTTGATTAATTTCAAAATTCAAAATTTTGTGGATTTTAGGGGAAACCCTTTTTTGGTTAAATTGTGCCATTTATGAACATTACAGTGGTATTAGAGAACTGATCTTGTCTATCTGTGAGTTTTAATTTGTTAGATGCAAGCAGGTAAAGATATCTTGTATTATCAGAGAGGGGAAAAGACTATGGAGGATCAAGAGCCTAAGGGGTTATTTTCAAAGTAAGTGAAGTTTTTATAGGTGTTTGATCAAATAGAGCCAGAGTGACCTTCAACGTAACTTGAATATGCAAATGTTAGCTTTGTTGAAGACCACGCAAGAAGGTAAGAGCCATCACCATTCAGGAGAGGGTAATTCAAATGGCAATGAGAGTGTTTTTATTGACCCCTCTCATAGATTCTTCAAGGCCACTTTTTTGCAGAAGGAATCAATTGTGGAGATGGAGGCACCAAGGGGTGATCCTCTTGATATTCGTCAATAAGAGTATGCAGCCCTAAGCTATGACACACAAGCACTCTTGTCTTTTCAAGATTATTGTGAGATGAAAGATCAAAGCTAAGGGTTCCTAATATGCAACCCCATAAAGATTTGTAACAAAGGTTGGATAAGATTTCTCTTCTTATTTTTGATGGTATTGATAAATTTTCTGCGAGACTATGGTTGCAAAAATTGGAGACATATTTTTCACTTAATCCCATGTTTGAGTATGAGGTTTTCAAGTTTGTCACCCTACATTTGGAGGTTATTGTTCATGAGTGGTGGTTTCATATATAGATGGCATAACCGACGAGTAACCGTTAGTTGGTCGATTACTCACTAGGAAAACCACCAAGCAAATAACCACCACTCAAAACCGTCAAATTTGAAAAACCGTAATTTGTTTTTACGAAGGCAAAAAATACTTGAAATTTGCCATAAGCAGACAGAGTATAAGTTTACATTTAGATATGGACATTTAGTTTCTTATACTTCAAGTTATATTTTATTTATATACTTTCAGGGTGTTTGAGAGTGGTTTCAAACCTCTAAGAGCTATATTGCAAATTCTAGGTTTTGGAGGATCCTATCATATTTTAGAGTTACTAGTTTTCAGGATTTCAGGGTTTCAGACTTGGCCATATTTCAGGGTTTCAAAATTTCAAGGAGACATCATAGGAGGAATGAACGCTACATGAAGGGATGTAGGCATGATAGTATAGTATGAGAACATCTGTCACAAAGTGCCACAAGTCGACCCCACCCCATTCCTTGTGCATAGATTAAAACTGATACAATGATACTTATACAATAATCTACAAGTACAAATTACAAGAATCTATATTTTTCTTGTCTCCGCTCTCTTGAAAACTAAGGGAGATTAAAAAAGTCTAGTGATCTCTACATAGGGAATGGGGTGGGATCAACTTGTGGCACATTGCAAGAGATGTTCTTACACTATTCTATCATACCTACATCCCTTCATGCAACTTTCATCCCTCCTATGATATCTCTTTGGAATTTTGAAACCCTGAAATATGGTTAAGTCTGAAATCCTGAAATCTGAGTAAGTCTGAAATATGATAGGATCCTCCAAATCCTAGAATTTGCATTATAGCTCCTAAAGGTCCAAAACCACTCTCAAACATCCTAAAAGTATATAAATAAAATATAACTTAAAGTGTAAGTTTACATTTAGATATGGACGTAAATGTTTATTTTATTTATATACTATCTATTTCAGGGGAATTTTAAGTATTTTTTGCCTTTGTCGGTTATTGTCGGTTATTTGATCGAGTGGGTCGAATAACCGCCGGTTACCCATTTTGGCCCCTTGGCAAGTACTCGCCTCAACCGGTTATGCAAACTATGGTCACTTTCATGGCTTAATCACACAAGGCCACAGATCCATTACTACTTTGGAGGAGTTTGGTTAGAGGATCATGGAGAGATTTGACAGGGGAGATCCAGAGATACATTTTCGTGAGTTGGCACAACTCAAGCAAAATCATGATGTTGAAATGTATGTTGCTAATTTTCAAAAGGTTTCAATTATGGTACCGGATGTTAGTGAGAGGAGGTTGGTTGTTTTGTTTGTTGAGGGTTTGATTGAACCTTTTTGATTAAGGCTTTTAACCCTATTTCTTTATCAGATGCTATCACCAAGGCTTTGGATTTAGAATGTTCAGCATACAGAGGCCATAAATGGCCAAGAGGGCAGCTAAGGGTGGCCATCTATTTGCTGCCCAAAGAGGCAAATACAGGGCAACCCAAGTCTAATTTTACTGGGTAGCCAATGGCACAAAGTGGGCAGCCTAGGGCACCACCCAATGAGCAACAAAAGAAGCCTTCTACACCATATGTGCCACCTCACAGATCGCTGCCCTACAGCAGCAATATGAAGGATGCTAGAGATGAGTTGAGAAAGAAAGGGTTGTGTTTCACTTGCAAGGATCCATGGACCAAAGGCCACTGTTGCATGGGCAAATGACATGTCCACTACATTGAGGTAATTGATGATGATTCAGATTTTGATATTGTTGATACTAATGAGAATGTTGTTGATGAAGACACAAGATATGGGTAACACACTTGCTACTCTTTCGGGAGCATGAAAATACTCTCCTTTCCGGGTAGGAGGGACTTTGAAGGAGTACAAGGTAACCATCTTGATTGATAGTGGGGCTACTCACAATTTCATTGGCAAAAATTTGGTGGCTAAACTTGATTTGATTGTGGAAGATTTCAAGGGTTTCAAGGTAACAATAATAGATGGATTTTCTCTTCCTTGCACCAAAAGAATCACCAAGCTTACCATTGCATTAGGGGAGTATGAGGTATATTATGATTTCTATGTAATTGACATTAGAGATATGGATCTTGTTCTTGGGGTCCAGTGGTTGCATTCATTGGGGGGAATTTATCTTCAATTATCGAAGTTTGATGCTCAAATTCAAGGTGGGTGGCAAAGAGGTAACACTTTAAGGTATGATCAAAGGGTCACCTCAAATTGCTTCTATGTTCAATAAGGCTTTACAAGAAGATGCAAAAATATGTTTTATTTTTTATAACATATTAGAAAGTTAATTATCTTGGAATATGCTAAAAATTAATTTACTAATAACTTGCTTGAAGAGATAACTATTGATGATAAATTGAAATTTTGGATGGTTTTATACTCTACAAAAAATTGGTCTATTTGGTACCCGAATATAAGGTAAAGCACATGACTTTGAGGGCTGCCCATGACACTCTTTTGGCTAGTCATCAAGGGTACTTTAAGACCTACAAACTTGTGAGGGAGAGGTTCTATTGGAAGGGTTTAAAGGAGGTTCTCAAATAGATCTGGGAATGTTTTGTATGTCAAAAAAATAAAAGTGAGCATGAATTTTCAGTAGGTCTCTTGCAGCCCCTTCCCATTCCTTCACAAAAATGAGAGAGCATCTCTATGGATTTCATTACTGGGTTGCAGGTAAAAATTGTTTATATATTGTGGTTGATAGACTTACAAAATTTACTCATTTTTATCCACTTTCAGCCAAGTACAATGCTCCTATGGTTACTGATGTGGTTTTTAGAGAAGTGTTCAAATTGCATGGGTTGTCTAAAAACATTGTTAGTGATAGGGACAAGTTCATGAGTATATTTTGGCAAAAACTCTTTAAACTGATAGGTATTGAGCTCACTCCTAGCACCCATTTTCATCCACAAAAACCGATGGCAAATGAAAATTGTGAATAAATAGTTGGAAGGGTATTTGAGAAACTATGCTTTGGGGCAACAATCAATATGCATAAAATGGTTACATATGGCCGAGCATTGTTATATCACAACCTTCCACATGACTATAGGTATGACTTCTTTTAAAACACTTTATGGTTATGATGTTTTTTCCTTCATTGATTTGGCAATGACAGATAGTAGAGTGCTTGGGGCAAAGAATTTGGTACAACAAAGTTATGACATCATGAAAGCACTAAAAAAACCCAAAACATGTCCAAAATCAACAAAAGTTATATGCAGATCAGCATAGAGTTGAGAGGTCATTTGAGGTAAGAAATTGGGTCTTTTTGAGATTGCAACCCTATAAACAATTTTCCCTCAAACAAAGTGGTTCAGAAAAGTTGAAACCATGTTTTTATGGGCCATATAAGGTGAGAAACAAGGTGGGAGAAGTAGCATATGAGTTGGAGCTTCCAGAAAATGGTAAGATTCAAAATGTGTTCCATGTTTCTTGTCTCAAAAGGGTTCTTGGGCAACATACTACCGTTTCTTTAGAGTTGTCCCCATTGGATGATGAAGGCAAAATAATCTTGATTCTGAAATCTATCATTGAAGTTCGTGAGAAAAAACTAAGAAACCATAGCATCAAAGAATATTTGATTAGATGGAAGGACTTGCCACTTGAGGATGCCACTTGGAAAAAAGAGTCAATGTTGAAGCATCCAAGTTTGCAATTTCTTGAGAGCAAGCAATTTTGGGAAATGAGGATTGTAATGCCCCCATTTTCAAACCATTCATGTGTAGGTATTCAAGCCCTTTAGTCTACTTCCCCATAGACTAAAAGATTCTTTTTGGGGTTTTATTTTATTAATTAATTATAATTGTCCGAATAGTGATTTTAATTATTTGCTCATATAAGACAATTATTAATTGATTACTATAATATTTCATAAAAGTGGTTTTTACCACTAAGATATTTAATAGAAATAATTATTGAATTATTGCCGAAAAATAATTTTAATTACTATTTATTATTTATACAATTATTTAATATTATTTTTGGTAAAAAAATAATGTCAGCTTGTAAGTGATCAAAGGCAAATAGGAGATATGCTAAAAGTCGACAAGGAGAGTTAAGAAAGAGTATTTGGCCTTCCCAAAGTGGTTCGCCCCCTTTGAAGGATACAAGTACTTGGTGGAGTTCTCATTTGAGGGATACGTTGAAACATGGTGTTCTCCTTTGAGGGGTATGTTGAAACGTGGTGGAGTTCTCTTTTGAGGAGTATACTGAAAATTGATATTGATTCTTCGTGCTTGAAGAAAATATTGGGATGTATGTCCAATAAGTGTTTGCAGATTTTTGGGGCTTATTATTCGACAAAACAATATCTTTTGACGTCATTTTTGTAAATGTAGAATTTGATTATTGTCCTAGAGTGAGGTGACTTGTTTGTGTGAGTTTCAAGACTAATTTGAGGTCAAATTGACCTAGTTTTCATTGCTGAAATTTATTGATAATTATTGTTGAAGTGTGGCATTGATTTTCTATGTGATTGGACAAGGTTTGCAAAGTCTTTTCAAATGGATAAATAAATAATAAATTTTGATTTATTTATTTATATTTTTGGTTAGATTTCATGAGGGGTTTGACTTCATAAATTGTGGATTTATGACTAATATTTTATTGAGAAATTTTTCCAAGTGTGACGACTTGAATTGAAGTGAGAATTTGTTATTTTAAGGGGTTTAAAACCTTTGTTGAAGGGCAAATAATATTTTTGATTTTATATGCAGAGTTTGACGTAGGGCAATTAAGTTGGAAGAGGGTTTTGTTCACTTTGAAAGCCCAACAAGGGCGTTGACAAATTTTCAGTTGTTTTGTATAAAACCAGATATTTTACAATTAAGTTAAATCTGATTTTCATCCACATACAAAGGGTAAAAATACATAAAATATTTATTTTCAGTTCATGGCTTATTTTGGATAATTTTGAGGTGTTATTTGCTCAAGGTAAAAGCTGAAAATTACTTATATATTATTTGCACATTGGGGCCTAGGGTTTGGAAGTATATTGTATGTTTTTGAGGCATATCTTTGATCTAGGGTTTGTTGATTTGGCTAATTTTGTGGATTTTAAGGAAAACTTATTTTTTGTTGAATTGTCCCATTTGGGGACATTACAATGGAGGCAGACAAACAGTGAGGGCCACAAAGGTGAAAGGATGGATTCTTAATGATGTATCAGTTTTACCAAACCCATTGTTAGCTTGTTGAGATATGTGGATATGGATATGGATCTTCCATGTTTGGTTGAGCTTTATGATGGAATCGACTCAATGATTGAGGGCATTAGATCCATTTTAAATGCCAAAGAGTAGGATCCTACAATGAAGTTCTTCAAGGAAGTGTAGTTGCATCTCATTGAAAGATGGAATAAAATGACTACTCCATTGCATCCTCTTGCTTTTGCCTTGACACCCAAATACTACAATGCAACGATTCTTCTTTACTCATGAGGGTCACACCATATAGAGATGTTGAGGTTGCTGATGGATATAAGACAACATTCTCTAGAATTTTTCTCGATCCAGAAGTAGAAGACCAAGTCAGGGAAGAGTTTGTGCATCTCATATCCTCGGTGGGTCACTCCCTTGGCGCTATTCGTGAGAAGTACAAGATGGACGCTTAGTTTTGGTGGTACCTCCATGGACAAACATCCACCCACCTCCAACCAATTGCATTAAAATGTTTATCACAAGTAAAATTTTAAAGTTTTTTACTCTACTTTTCTTTTGAACTTTTCGATGTTTTGTTTTAATTTATAATGTTTATAAATTCTAATTGACTTTGTGGCTTCAATAGGTTGCAAGTTCCTCTTCATTTGAGCGGAATTGGGGTACCTATGGCTTTATCCACTCAATTAAATACAAGTTGGGAACAAAAAAGACAGAGAATTTGGTTTATGTGCATTCCAACTTACGTCTTCTCTCACACAAACAATCTCATTACAAAGAAGGGCCAACAAAGATGTGGGATGTGAACCCAAAGATTGTTGATTTAAATGTCTCTTTTGCCTACATTTCATTGCTTGACACGCAGCTAGAAATGCCTCTGTTGCCTGCATTTCATTGCTTGACACGAAGCTAGAAAGTGCTTCACATGACTTGCATAGCGGAGCTAGTGGGAGGGGCACTGCTGCTGCTTGTGGTTTTTATGAACCACATGATTATGAAGACATCACCGTTGAAGACAAAAATGATTATAGTGAATCATGAAAATGCTGATGTCTTTATTTTTGTCCATACATTGTAACATTTGCACCATGTACCTATTATAAAACTAATATAAGTTCAACCATTGAATATTATGATATTTGGCATTGAATTATGAGTATATATTTTGTGGTTATTTAACTTATTTGAAGTTATTTTGTTTCCTCTATGCACATTATGTGGTTAATTTTGCTTATATGAATATATGTTTATATTTTTAATTTTTTATATATATTTTTGTACGGCCGTATCCAAACATATCCAAACCCCCCTGCCCACCGCATCCCGCCCCCCCCCAAAAAAAGGCCGTATCCTCATATTTGATTCTCGTACTCATATCCGTACCCGTATTCGTATTGCTAATGTAGTATATTTTCTATTCGTTTTAGACAAAAAAATACAAAACTCAGTTTTAGACCACAAAAGAGTACAAAGCTCATTAATGCACCATAAAATATAATATCTCCAAGTCTTTGTACTCATCTATTTTGCCCTGCAAGTCGAAGGTAGAGATTCATCTTTTGAAACAAAATCATCTACAAACATATCATCCTCACCAGCGCCTCCTAATGCTTCTCGTTCCGCTTTTGCATCCATTGCCCCTTACCCATTTTGCTGCTTCCGTCTCCAAGTTTACAATCTCATCCTCAATAAACATGAACTGGTCATCCAAATCCTCAACACTCCAATCTAATTATGGATCGATATCATCCAACCCCATCCGAAGGAGTTCCCTATTGATCACTATAAATACACATTTTCAAGTCATTTTGCACATAAGAGGCTAATACCATTGCATTCATTAGAATTCAAATTGCTTATCGAGAGCAAATTCCCTATTTCTCCTAATTCTGATTATATATATATAGTACATACAGTTTCAAAACCAACTCCACTCATTGTCTTATTAACTCTTCCAAAGAGACAATTTACTAATCTACCAAAAGCTTCATATAAGGTCTTTAAAACACTATTATAATGCAATATCATCTCTCTCCCTCCCATTAAAGAGGTTGATATGAGTAAGCCTCTTCAAAGGAATTTGATCATGTTGGCAATTTGAGCAAGGAGACTGACAGTTTGAATATCATGATCCAGAAAGTAGTCTGAGGAATGAAGAATTGTCATTCCCATCATAAGGCAGCATGGAATTGTCATTGATGTCAAAGGTTGATGTCATTGAGATTGAATCTGATCATGCATTAATGCCAAAGGTTGAATTGAGCAGACTTGTGAAGTAAATCGAGTTTGTGAAGTGTTTTTACTTATAAAATAAGTAAAACAGTCTCAAAATTTTGAATTGGTCTAATAAAATTGGTCGGGTTTATGGAACGACTTTACTTCTTTCATGTTTTTAAGTAAAGCAAAGTCGAAAACCCGAAGTGGTCTAGAGGAGTTATTTAGGGTTCTGAAGTGACTTTACTTGGTCGAGATTCTGGGACGACTTTACTTCTGTATGTATGCTTTATAAGTAATGTTAAGATCCCGAGTTGGTCTAAGTGGAGGTTATCGGGTTTTCACGATAGCTTTACTTCTCCCATGTTTATAAGGTAAGCATTGTGGAAAACCCGAAAGGGTCCAGCGAAGAGGTAATCAGGGATTTGCAAGCACGTTACTTCTTTATGTTGGTAAGCAAAGTAAAGGTAAAAACCCGAAAGGGTCTAGACGAAGTAATCTGGATTTTGAAGAGGGACTGCTTCTCTCAAGTTGATAAGTCAAGTAATGTCAAAAACCCGAAAGGGTTTAGAAGAGGCAATCAAGATAAGTCAAGAAAGATGGAAAACCCGAAATAGTGTTGAAGAATTCCTTCGGAGGAATTCTTTCTAAAAAAATGGCAAGGACAATTCTTTTGAAAAAATTGTCAAGTCCTTTTCCGAAAATTGTCCCTTAACAAAAGTCCAAAGGGTACATTCAAAAAGTTCGAAGGGCATCTTTTGAAAGTTCCAAGGGGCAAGTGGACCTTTTCAAAAAGTCTGAAGGGTATCTTTTGAACATTGTGAAGGGCAAGTGGATTTTTTCAATAAGTCCGAAAGGTATCTTTTGAACGTTTCGAAGGACAAGTGGACCTTTTCAAAAACTCCGAATGGTATCTTTTGAATGTTTCGAAGGGCAATTGGACCTTTTCAAAAATTCTGAAGGGTATCTTTTGAACGTTGCAAAGGATATCTAGACACTTGAAGAAAAGCCAAAGGGTAGATTGCAGAGAATCCGAAAGGTATGAGGACCGTTGGAAGATTTTCGAAGGACACTTTCAAATAGAAGCCAATGACGAATTCTTTCGGAGAAATTGGAGGACACTTCAGGATGAAATGGACTTGGACAAAAGTCCGCGAAAATTGTCTCGAAGACACAAAGACCCACAACAATTTGTATAAAGGAACCTTTTGAAGGAATTAAAGCAAGGTTATTAGACGAGCAAGTCTTCAACAATCGATGTTGCAAGGAGCATTACAAAAATGCCAAAGAAAATAAGAACACGCCAACATGCCGAAGTTTAACGCACAATACAAAGGGTAAAGATCGAGCATATCGAGGACAATCGAAAGGAGCGGAAGTGAACCCATGATATAGAAAGCAGCGAGATGCGAAAAGGAAAGAAAAGAAGCTCGATGGTTAATGGCAAAGCAAGAATTAAAATTCATGCTGCTTTAAAAGATCAATGGCTTACATTTGATCGGTGCATTAGATCCAATGGTGCGAAGCAAAGCTAGATTACCCTCCGAGTGCACACGCATTTGACAAGTGTCAAGAGGTCATAAGGAAAGATCCAACAAAGAAAAGAACGTGAACTTGGTGCGACGAAAGAAATAAAAAGATCGCATTTAATGTCTTCTAATTGTCTGTAAAGGAGTAGCTGAAACAAGGGATGAACTCGATATCTCTTCGGGGAGCTCGAGATTAATCAATCTAATTGATCGAGGAAGCGATGCAGTTAAGAACATGAGTGCACAAGCCAAAGATAGTAAAGACATTTGAACGTTGTCGTTTGAAGCATGAATCGAGACATGAAGTAAAAGTCACATTGAATGCAGATCAGAAGCTTCAACTAGTTAAGAGCAGTTGAAGTGTGAACACTTTACAAATAGAAACCCTAAAATGCATTTGTCTATATATGCTATGAACATAATATTCGAAAGTGTCTTTTGTTGTTGCAATGATAATTAGAGTGTTAACTCAAAAATTGCCGAGTAAGGACATATGCAGACAGTGTTAAAAAGGCAAAGTGAATAGTGTCAATATAGAAGATATCCAGACACAAGGAGATAGACGCAGATAAGACGAGAAGGCACATAGCGTGAAGATGCAGTTACAAACAAGACTTATAACAGAAAACTGAACAAGATTCATTCTGAATCTCTTTTGTATTATGAAGTTGTAGCTTCATTTCTCTGATAGGTTGGTGCCATCAGAAAAACTGAGTTGGTGCTCAGTTAGTAAGTTGATGCTTCCTTAGAGTGGGTGCTCTTGAATGTAACCAGTGAAGTTTGTGTTGACACAGACGGATTGCACCCTTGGCAGGAGGCCGAGCTCCTACCTTCCACGCGCAACAATGGAAACTCCCCTCTTGCCTGTGGGCCTAGCAAAACTGGGGGGAGAGTCTTTAGATAAGGGCTAGCTCCCTTTGATGTATCTTTTAGGTCCTAGATTTCCTACTGCTAACAAATAAATGAAAAAGGGGGGGTTGAAAAGGGAGGATGCTGAAAACAGAACCTAAACCTAAATTAAAAGGTGATACACCAAAAAAGTTGATCTATTTAACTCAAACATACACTTTTCATCAAAACAAGCTCCCATACACTTCATTTGACATGAGAAATTCTTCTGCATCAGTGAGCTAGGGGTCCATGGAGATATAGGGAGGAAGAACTATCAGAGGTGTTCTAAGACACTATGGCAGCCTGTTCACATATGCCTATACTCTTCTAGGGACACTTCTGGCTAACCTGCAAAAGGAAAACTCACAATGCACTAGACATGCTGAAATCATCCTGCGAAAGCATAAAGGAAAATGACTTAACACATAACAAAGGCATAGACACATACGAAAGTGCAAACTCAGAATGGAGGTAAAAACGCTGTCTTGATTCAAGGTAAAATTCGGTAGAGTTTTGCCTTACAAGCCAAGAGGTTTTTTGGGCAGAGCTTTGCCTTATAGGCTAAGAGATCCTTTTTCTCAAATGAGAAGTTTACAATATATAGAGAGAAAGAGGAAAAGACTTTGGTGCTTTTCGAAAAAGACTTTGGCGCCCTTTTACAAGTTGGCCTATGTGCGTTGAGAGCATCGGGAAGAGAAAGTCGTTGTTGCTGATATCATCCTTCTAGAAGAGGCCTGCTAGAACCATGTTGTGTAATCGCCGATCTTGACTTTGGCGTTCAAACATTAATGTGAAAGCATGGGTCTCGCCTCTTTTTCTACAAACAAGACTGCTCCTTCCAGATATTCACGCGGTTTGTCTGCTCATTAATGTAAAGTGAAGAAAACGGGTCGCGTCGTTCACTGTTTGTGCTCTTTGATGACCACTTGGCGGACACTGTTTCAACTGCAGGAATAACTCGCCTCCCTTTCGCCATCTGGGCCGTTTTGTCCGTTTTTGCACTGTCTCTTTTGTCTCCTTTGGCCCTCGAGGGCTATCTTCTCGGCGGGTCTCTCAGTTCACTCACGCCCTGTCCTTGAGCTTTTTCAAAATCAACGACTATTTTACTGTCTTAAATTTGACGTCTGTGCACCCGTCACTGGGCGTTTGTACCTCCAACGGCTAGTTCGTCGCATTCAATTTTGACGTCTTCGGGTCCGTCACCCCTCGAAATTTCTTCAGCGTTTTCCTTTCCTTCAGCTTTTTTTGCTCTGGTCGGGCTTTTGTCTTAGTTGGGTCCTCATTGCTTTGGCGGCTGAATTTCTTCGGACAAAAAGTCCGAAGGATATCTTTCCTTCTATTTTGCCTTCGTTCGGGCTTTCCCTTTTGGTCAATTTTTCCGCGGACAAAATGTCTGCAAGAATTGTCTCGATCACTTCCTTTCCCTCGGAATTCTTCTTCGGGTTTTTATCCCGTGGCTTTTTTCTCCGAATTTCTTTGAACTTTTTGTCCGAAGGAATTCCTTCAGAGAACAGTCTGAAAGAAATCATTTCCTGCCTTTGCCTTAGTCTTTTATTTCGTGGGATTTTCTTCCAAAGAATTTCTTCGGACAAAATTCCTTTTGTTTTGCCTTCGTTCAGGTTTTCTCTTTTGGTCAATTTTCCCGCGGACAAAATGTTTGCAAGAATTGTCTCGATCACTTCCTTTCCCTCGGAATTCTTCTTCGGGTTTTTATCCCGCGGCTTTTTTCTCCGAATTTCTTTGAACTTTTTGTCCGAAGGAATTCTTTCAGACAACAATCTGAAAGAAATCATTTCCTGCCTTTGCCTTAGTCTTTTATTTCGTGGGATTTTCTTCCAAAGAATTTCTTCGGACAAAATGTCCAAAGGAATTCCTTCAGACATTTTGTCCGAAGAAATTCTCCCTTGCCTTGAACAATTTCAAAGGAATTCCAACTTGCCTTATTCACTTTTCCGAAGGAAAACTTACCCTTTCGGCCTTCTTTCCAAGTGCTTTCCTGCCCTCCGCAAGGGCTGTTTGGCTTCTAAAATTGCCTTTCGAAAAAGTTGCAAAGGTCCTTTTGTCGCCTAAGAGTTGGGAACTTGTTTCTTTCCTGCAGAGTCTGTAGAAACCAGCCTGCAAAGTCTGTAGAAACACTTGCAGAGTCCGTAGAAATCAGCGTGCAGAGTCCGTAGAAACAAGACTTGTGCAAAAAATCAAATTTTGGATTGGCTCAGAATTGTAGGGGAAAAGGGGGGACAGATTTTGGTCTACAGGACCAAAATGGTCAACAAATTGGTGACTACTAGGGGAAGCATCCCTACTATGCTTCGAAGCCAGCTGCCTTATAAGTCCATTGGGCATGGAGTCAGAACGCAACTTGAAAAAGTTAGCAACAGCCCAAATAGATCCAAGAATCAATCATGAAGCTTTTACCCCAAACAAGGGAAACACACAAGGCTAAAAGCACTACTTGTGCAAACAACACTTAGGAAAAACAGAAAAGAAAACTGAAAGCAAACTATTATTTACAGCTAACCAGGTGTATTTGCCTCCATCCTGGATCAAAGGAAAAACTTCTTAAGTCTCCTTCATGGCAAGGAAATTTATGGTGCCAGATGGCAAGGAAACTTATGGTGCCAGACAAGTGGCTGAATGGAATGAAGACTTGGTGACCTGCTCCTCTTGCTTGCCACCTTGATTGGCTTATATCCGAGTGGATCAGAGTCAAACATGCTTCCAACATATATGTACTCTTTTTGTTCTTGGAAGCTTGTCGAATGCTGGTCCTTCATGCTGGTGCATCTCATCAAGAAATCATTGGTTGTTGCCACATCACCATAGGCCCTTTGATATGCATAGCTCCTTTGCAGTGCACCATGGTTTGACCCGTTCCCTTCTGCTTCATTGAAGACCCTGTCAAACTCATCCTCTGCTCCCTCATGGCTTTTTTGAAGAAGAGTGACTATTGTGTTGTCTGAAATGGAATCACAAACTGATTGCTCATCTCACAGAACATCACCCTTTTGTCCAAAGCTCTCTTCTTCAAAGCTGTCCTCAAGATGGATAGGCCTCTCCTTTTCTTGCTCAAGGATCAGAGTCTCTAGTTGTTCAAAGACATCCATCTGATCCTCCTCCAACTCAGGGTCCATGGCACGGTCATCCTCCTCATCGAAGCAACAAAGAAGTTCATCAAACAAGGGGGGAGAGAGCTCACCATGCTTACATCTCTCTTCATATTGCTGGAACATCTGCATGTATGCATGACCCGCGTCTTCTCCATTGTTGATGATGTCTTCAGAAGGAGCCTCCATGATGATTTCATCTTCTTTGACGTCCATGATAGCCTCTTGGACAACTGCAAATTGGATCTTCTATTCCTCACTCGCCTCCTGCAAAACAGGTTCCTCCTTGAGAAGGGATGAAGTGGAAGGCTGATGATTAAAACCATGTGGAAGAGGAGGCAGCCCCTGAGCTAGAATCGAATGATTCTCCTCTTTCCATTTGGCTAGCACTTCATCTATATCAGATGTGGTCTGATATCTCTCTTGGAGGTGTGTAGATGGGGTGTGTTCAGACATGGAATCTGCTATTTGGTCTGAATCGTCCATCAAACATTGGCTGAGGAATCTCACTTTGGACTCTAACTCTGCAATTCTTCTGGCTATGTCTTCTTGAAAAAACCTTTCTTGGAGGTCACAAGCATCATCATGATGAGTAGGAGCAGCATTATCTTTTTCAAGGTTTTGAGCAAAACCTTTCTCCTTCCTACCCCATGATTCCACTATTTGCTTCCAACTCATGACCTCGGAATTGGAATTTTCCCTTATTGTTGAAGGGCAACTAGGAGAGCTGCTTGAGGTGATTCCATAAACATCTCGAGCTTGATCAAAGTTATATGAAAAAAAAAAGGGCCCATTATGCTGAGCAAAGTTATACATACAAAAAATGTGATCTCTTGATGGCACTAGGACTGCTTAACCAACTGATTCAATTCGGAGTCGCCATTGGTGTTGATAAAAAGCCTCCAAAGGCTGGTCGGTTGAAGAACACACCAAGATTCTTCAACTCTTTGAAACCAAACTAGTTGGTCCCACCGGACGTGCCAAAAATTGTTGACGCATGCGGATTGCACCCTTGGTAGGAGGCCGAGCTCCTGCCTTCCACGCGCAACAATGGAAACTCCCCTCTTGCCTGTGGGCCTGGCAAAATTGGGGGGATAGTCTCTAGATAAGGGTTAGCTCCCTTTGATGTATCTTTTAGGTCCTGGATTTCCTACTGCTAACAAATAAAAAAGGGGGGGTTGAAAAGAGAGGATGCTGAAAACATAACCTAAACCTAAACTAAAAAGTGATACACCAAAAAAGTTGATCTACTTAACCCGAACATACACTTTTCACCAAAACAAGCTCCCATACACTTCATTTGACACAAGAAATTATTTTGCATCAGTGAACTAGGGGTCCGTGGAGATACATGGAGGAAGAATTACCAGAGGTGTTCTAAGACACACTATGGCAGCCTATTCACATGCGCCTATACTCCTCTAGGGACACTTCTGGCTAACCTGCAAAAGGAAAACTCACAATGCACTAGACATGTTGAAATCATCCTGCAAAAGCATAAAGGAAAATGACTTAACACAGAACAAAGGCATAGTCACATACGAAAGTGCAAACTCAGAATGGAGGTAAAAATGTTGTCTTGATTCAAGGTAAAATCCGACAGAGTTCTGCGTTACAAGCCAAGAGGTTTTTTGCGCAGAGCTTTGCCTTACAGGCTAAGAGATCCTTTTTTTCAAATGTGAAGTTTACAATATATAGACAAAGAGGAAAAGACTTTGGCACTTTCCGGAAAACACTGGCGCCCTTTTACAAGTTGGCCCATGTGCGTTGAGAGCATCAGGAAGAGGAAGTCGTTGTTGCTGATATCATCCTTCTAGAAGAGCCCTGCTAGAACCATGTGTAATCGCCAGTCTTGACTTTGGTGTTCAAACATTAATGTGAAAGCATGGGCCGCGCCTCTTTTTTTGCAAACAAGACTGCTCCTTCTAGATATTCAAGCAGTTTGTCTGCTCATTAATGTAAAGTGAAGAAAACGGGTTGCGCCGTTCACTGTTTGCGCTATTGATGACCACTTGGCGGACACTGTTTCAATTGTAGGAATAACTCGCCTCCCTTTCGCCCCCTGGGCCATTTTGTCTGTTTCTGCACTGTCTCTTTTGCCTCCTTCGGCCCTCGAAGGCTATCTTCTCGACGGGTCGTTGAGTTCACTCGCGGCCTGTCCTTAAGCTTTTTCAAAATCAACGGCTATTTCACCGCCTTAAATTTGACATCTGTGCACTCGTCACTGGGCATTTGAACCTCCAATGGCTAGTTCGCCGCGCTCAATTTTGACGTCTTTGGGCCCGTCACCCCTCGATATTTCTTCGGCGTTTTCCTTTCCTTCGGCTTTTTTTGCTCTGGTCGGGCTTTTGTCTTAGTCGGTTCCTCATTGCTTTGGCAGCGGAATTTCTTCAGACTTTTGTCTGAAGAAAATCCTTCGGACAAAAAGTCCAAAGGATATCTTTCCTTTTGTTTTGCCTTCGTTCGGGCTTTCCCTTTTGGTCATTTTTCCCGTGGACAAAATGTCCGCAAAAATTGTCTCGATCACTTCCTTTCCCTCGGAATTCTTCTTCGGGTTTTTATCCCGTGGCTTTTTCTCCGAATTTCTTCGGACTTTTTGTCCGAGTCCGAAAGAAATCATTTCCTGCCTTTGCTTTAGTCTTTTATTTCACGGGATTTTCTTCCGAAGGATTTCTTCGGACAAAATGTTCGAAGGAATTCCTTCGGACATTTTGTCCGAAGAAATTCTCCCTTTTTTGCCTTGCACAATTCCGAAGGAATTCCAACTTGCCTTATTCACTTTTTCAAAGGAAAACTTACCCTTTTGGCCTTCTTTCCAAGTGCTTTCTTGCCCTCCGCAAGGGCTGTTGGCTTCTAAAATTGCCTTTCGAAAAAGTTGCAAAGGTCCTTTTGTCGCCTAAGTGTTGAGAACTTGTTTCTTTCCTGCAGAGTCCATAGAAACCACCCTGCAGAGTCCGTAGAAACATTTGTAGAGTCCATAGAAATCAGTCTGTAGAGTCAGTAGAAACAAGACTTGTGCAAAAAATCAAATTTTGGATTGGGTCAGAATAGCAGGGGAAACGGGGGGACCGATTTTGGTCTGCAGGACCAAAATGGTCAACAGTTTGTCTGTGAGACATCTTTTCTGTGAAGCTGGGTTAGAATAGTAGCTCTAGCAGCTTTTCTCACGGTGGTTTTTCCCTTTGGGTTTCCACATAAAAATTTGGTGTTGAGCATTCTTATGTGTGTGTATGATCTCTATGTTTATTCTTTACTTTGCATATACATTTTGTATTTTGTTTAAAAGTTTTAAGAACCAAGTTTTAGCTCATCTACTGATTCACCCCTTCTCTCAGTAGATAGCATGTTCAACAGATCAAAATGGCTTTTATAATGTCCATTTTCGAACAAATATGAACGATTTTGAATTTTACGTAAACTCTTGTTTTCTAAATTGGCAAATAACTAAATGATTCTACAATTGGTTACAAAGATATAACAAAATTATAATTTCACAAGAAAGTATCAACTTTATTTCAGTTCTTTAATCCTTTTAGAAATGGGTTTATTGCCAAAATAGATTACAAAGGAATTCTAACAATATTTATGAAATCCAACCTTATACTTGCTATTGGAGGGACAATGTGCTACTGTTAAAACGCTGGAATTTATTTGTTTTTATTTTTGCAAATCCTGCTCTTTAAAAGGGAAAAATGAAACCCTTGTGATCCCCTAGTCAACTCTGGAAACCCTACTGTAAGTTGTAATCTTATTTCTATACAAATCTGGAACCCTAGTGCTTCATTGAATTGATATTTAAAGATTTTGATATATCACATTTGTAATTTCTGGATGAAATTATCTCAAAAGTTTAGAAGGTTTTGACCTCAAACCTAAATCCGAATGGTGAGGGTTTTTGTCCTCACAATTTGTTCCAACTATAAGGGTTATTGTCCTTACGCTGAAAACCGATGAATTGAAAGACTCAATCAACTGAGAAATATTGATTATAAAAATTGAATAATTTACAATGAAGAGGACTCTCAATATATAAACTCAATTGTCATTTTTAAGGTTAGAGTTATACTTTTAGGTTTAGGGCTTTACTTTTTATTTTTACTCTTATTTTAATTTCACTTTTCTCTTTTCTTACAATTTTCTTTTATTTCTAATAATAATAAAGGAATATTAAGTTGTCACTTTTTTTTAATAAAATAAAGTCACTTAAACAACTTAAAATATTAACTTTATTACTTTTTACTTATTTGAAAAAAGGGACATGAGAGTTCACTCTTCCCAAAGATTGCTTGTCCCCAAACAATATTTGAACCGTCCTGCAAATACCAAGATCTGAAACTAATCTTTTTGTTTTTCCCATTCCTCCTTGTGATGCTTCTCCAACTATCTCAGTTATGCTCAACTTTGAATTTGCATCTTCTAGCTTCCTCGTAAACCGTGCTTCATGGAAAATGTTCTCTTCATTCATCTCACTGAAACCTACTGCAACAATTTGTGGCTCTTTTTTCTTATGAAGTGAAGAAGAGACTGAGTTAAACTTCATAATGAGGGCATCAACTCTTCACATTTCCTTAGATGTAGTTAAGGCCTCTTCTACAATTTTGATGACCATATCCCTAACTTTAATTACACGTAAATATTTTGATTTCATTGTTTCCAATGTACTCTTTACTATTTGCAAATCTGTAAGAGTCATTGTATGCTTAGTGTTACCAACATTCACCTCACCCATAGTGTTCTTTTTCGTCATAGTTTGAGTACTCTGCAAACTTAGAGTTAGATCTTCAATGAGCCTTTTCGTACTATCCAACTCTGTTAGGACTTGCACCTCTTTCTCTTTTATTATCAACAGTTGTAGCTTTTCAATCTTCTACTTTACTTCCTTTGTTTGCTCTTGGTTGAACTGTTGAAATTCAACTAATTTTGATGTTTTTGATTTCTCATCAATTCCTGTTTCCTCAGCCCTATGAGATACTGCTGCATATAACTCTTTATGGTTCTTCATCTGGCAACATTTCTACATGTCCTTCGTCTAGACAACTATGGCTTGGCTCCCAAGGTTCCTTGTATGAGAAGCAAAGTTTTTGTCTTCTAAGATCATTTTTGCTACTATCTTTTTGAGAGTTCTTGTTCAGTTTAGCTATCATTTCTATTGTTAAGTATGGTTTCAATTTTTATTCACATTGTCCAACCACACTTTTAGCTAGTGCACGTGCTGTTGGTGAAAATTCTCACACATCCTTTCTCACATTAGTCAATAAAATTGATAGGAGTCGCTGAAAAATTTCGTCACTCTCATCCAGAATCAATGTCATAATTGTTTGCATTGAAGCAACAATATTTTATACATGATTCTTATGAATAGTAGCCAAAAAATGTTCAAACATTTGGGGAATAAGATCATCACATTCAATATCTAACATTAGAACACAAAATCTGACTTTTGCAATAGTTTTTAAAATTATAACCCTCTTAACAAAATAAGGTCTTTTGATTTTATCCATCCCTTAGAAGCTTTTCACAATCAACTGAAATATTTGCCTCATGGTGTTATTTTGTATGGTTTTTCAGGAGTTGTTATTCTTGTAATTTCACTAATATAAGTGATAAATACAAGTCTCACATCTAGATCTGGATGAGTCAAAAGCTTGGGCTTAGCTAAATGAGTCATCGATGGATTTACTGCTCAACATACTCAGAATCTGACTGTCTCATCACAGACAAACAATTTGTCACTTCCTCCAAAATACCGAGTAAAACATTTTTTGAATGAGGCGGTTGCTCAAGTTTCTTATTCTTTAAAACTTTATTTCCATATCATCTTTACTCATTAAGTCCATGATTCATAGGCTATGCATTAGATAATATCTTCAAAATGTTAATTCTTTTTAATAAGGTGGCAAGATTACCAGCGTTGCCACCACTATAATATCCCTTTCTGGACAAATTTGAACAATCCAGGTCTTTTCGCGAACCTTTGTTTTTTAAATTGAAAATTAAATAAATGATCCTACAATTGCTTTCAAAGATATAACATAATTGTAATTTCACAAGAAAGTATCAGCTTTATTTCAACTCTTTAATCATTTTACAAAATGGGTTTATTGCCAAAATCAAATTACAAAGGAGTGCTTACAATATTTATGAAATTTCAACCTTATACTTATTGATGAAAGAGCAGTGTGTTGCTAAAATGCTAGAATTTATTCGTTGTTCTTATTCGTGAAAACGCCAATCTTTAAAATGATAAAAGATAATTTTATGAAACCCCTGTGATTCCCTGGTTAACTCTTGAAGCCCTACTATAAGTTATGATCCTATTTTTACACTCGGTGGAAACTTTGCCAATAAACTCAATAAATGTTGCTATATTAAATGATGTGCCCAAGTTGTTGCTTTAGATTGCGATCTGCAATCATAATATTAAACCTCATGCCAAGATGAAAACTTACAAATTTGAAACCTTATTGCCCTTGTGAATTGATATTTGAAGATTTTGGTGTAACAGAGTTGTAATTTCTAGATGAAATTACTTCAATTTTGTCCTCAAACCTAAGTCCAAATGATGAGGGTTTTCATTCTCATAATTTGTTCCAACTATAAGGGTTTTCGTCCTCATGCTGAAAACCAACGAACTGGAACACTCAATCAATTGAGAAATATGGATAATAAAAATTGAATGATTTACATTGAGAACTCTCAATATATAGACTCAATTATCACTTTTAGGGTTAGGGTTATACTTTTATGTTTAGGGTTTTACACTTTACCTTTACCTTTTTCTTTTATTTTTATTTTCCCCCTTTTCACCATTTTCTTTTATTTCTAATAATAATAAAGTAATATTAAATTATCATTTATTTTTTTTATAAAATAAAGAGTAAGTCACTTAAACAACTTAAAATATTAACTTTATTATTTTTTACTTTATCTGAAAAAGAGGACATGACACTGTTTGTGATTTTCATAGGGCACCAAGCCGCACCACTCCTATATGTATCAGTTTGAGGCACAAGAATCAAGGTTTGATAGATGCAAACATCATTGATGCGGGCACACCTACAGAGAGTTCTTAAGCATAATTGAGTGAAAGTAAAGCAATGAAAATATCATGTGTTCCTTTTCCTACACATACAACCAATGAGACATCAGATACACTGGGAGTGCATTCTACATACAATGCAAATCCTCCTTTGTTTTCTTATCATTCTCATATAGAGGCACAACATCCTTTGAATGACATCATTGACACCTATCATGTCAATGCCATCTAGGCCTTTCATGGCATTTGTAGAGCATGAAGTAATGGATAATGATTCAAATTTAAATTCTTTGTTCATTCGACTTCACATCAATCATCAATCTATTTAGAATGTCATGGTCGATAATAGTTCAAGTGTGAATATGTGCACACTCACGCTTTTCTATCATCTTGGATACACAGATCATGATCTGCTTGTTACTACCATCATCATGAAAGGATTCAATGGTCACATTCAAAGCTCCATTGGTGAGATTAATTTACCATTATAGGTTGGCTCAACATATGTGGCAACCGGGTTTATAGTAGTACCTAGTGCAAGGGTTTTTGATATCTTATTAGAACCCCTTGGATTCAAAAAATTCATGTAGTTCCTTCCACAATTTACAGGTTCCTAATATATATATGTTAATGAGGTCATCACAGTTCAAGGTATCTCATATAAATACCCCCTACCATAGTTAGATATGCTTCATACACAGTAGATCCCAATTGAGCAACATAAAATGGCTCAACCTATTTAGAAAGTTCAAAACAGTTATCTACCCTTCCAAGGAAGCCTGTCATTGAAAGGCCACTTCAACATGGATATGTCATAGATTCTAGAGTCTATCTCTAATCCTACACATCCCATGTTAATATTACAACGCATTGAGGGTGTTTAACATAAGGCACCAACACAAAATTTGTACACTCCACGATGGGTTCCAAAAATCCCTAGAGTTCATCATGATCAAACAAATGCACAATATGCTATCGACCAACAATATGACAATGATAGTTATGATACAAAGAGGAATCAATATTTAGATGCTGAATTCAGCTCAATTCAATCACAACTATATGACACTTTCTATTTGCAAAAAATCACTATTCTAATCCTACATATCCCATGTTAATATTACAAGGCATTGAGGGTGTTTAACATAAGGCACCAACACAAAATTCGTACCTCCACAATGGGTTCCAAAAATATCTAGAGTTCATCATGATCAAACACATGCACAATATGCTATCGACCATTAGTATGACAATGATAGTTATGGTACAAAGAGGAATTAATACTTAGATTTTGAATTCAGCTCAATTCAGTCACAACAGTATGCCACTTTCCATTTGCAAAAAATCACTATTCCTATGCTTGATACATGACCTATTGATTGTGAGATTTTGGGATGACTCATTGGTTAGTATCTTCTCTTTCTCTTTACTCAATTTCTATATGTCAAAAATATAAAAACATTCAAATATTCCAAAAAATTCAAAAATCAAGACTTATGCATAATTTGTGTAATCATTTATATTAGTCATTCTATGCTCAGTATACTCAATACTTATTTATCCATCCAATTTTTTATCAAATGCTTCACAAAGTGGACATGAGTGAATGCAGAGCATACCGGTTTCTATCCTGTGACATGTCACTAAACTATCACGGACCCAAAAAATGGTATACAGACAAAAGAGCTTTGTCCGAATAGTAACACATCGCGATGTTGTCTATTTCTGTCGATATTGTCCCCATGAACACATGGTATCAATTCTTAGATTCAAAAAAGTCACAAGCCTCCTACAACTTTTTTGTATTCAACAAGTTCACTGGAGGCATATTTTTACACATGTTTTATCTTTATTTGGCACTCTTATATTGTTCATAATTCAATTTATTGCATTGCGCAAAATCTATCGATATCGATCACTTACATTTGCACTGATATACTATTGGATATTTAAATTACTAAATCTATTGATATTTCAATTTATCTATGTCGATCAATTATATAAATTTATGTGTGATTTTTATGTTTGCTTTCCCATTTCATGTATCGTGCGTATTCACTGTTTTTTATTGTGGATGTTTGAACATGTCCTTATGTGTGGATCTAATGCTATTGTCTATTTCTATGATTGTGTGAGGGACATTTGAACATGTCCCTTGTATGTGGCTCTTTCGCCTTTTATTGCATGTTGTGTTTACTTTTTGTTTGTGTGCGTAATGGCTATGACATTTGTTTGCTTAATTTTAAATGTCATAATGAAAATCATGCATTTTCTTAGTTCTCCATGCCATAATCAATATCATGTATCCCTCCCCGAGTAGTACAATTTAGATTTCAGTACTTAGTTATAATTACTTATTGTGCTATTCATTGCTAACATCTATCTCAATAATGACACTATATATCTTTAGTTTTCTTCATGCATATTACACTATTTTTTATTAGATTATAAATAATGATGCCATGATTCTACATGTTATAATTACTACTCATATTTACATCTTTTCTCATAACACCTCTTGCATAACGGTTTTATTTTGAGTTAAGTTATTGTAATAGGGTCCACAACTCACTTCAAAAGTGGTGAATATGATGTCAATGTCGGCACTTAATAGTTGATGTTAGATTTATTTTATTTGGTATTTTATTAGTCTAAAAAGACTATTTAATTTAATTGTCTTATATTAATTGTTTGGTTAATTTTGAACATTTTTCGGGTACTTCTAAAAACTAGTTAGAAGTGCCAGTTAGAGTGTAGTTCATTGAATGTATACTTAACCGAATTTGAATCTTGAAGTTGTGGGAAAATTGTGTTAACTAAATTTAATATTATTTTAGCAGTGTTCCACGGGGACGCGCCCCCCCCAAAAAAAACCACCGTTTCCGAGAAGGGGATGTCTCCCAACCGCTCTACCACTTCCGCCACGCTCTGCCACCTCTGCCACCCTCCATTGGGACGTTAAATTGTTAATGTTCATTGTACAATGGATCAAATTTGAAACTTAAATGATTAAATCACAATATTAAATTGTTGATGTTCAATGCAATATACTTAATCCTTATACATCTTTTTATAACAAATTTTTCAAGTACTATTTGTATTTCAACACCGTCGTCCCCAAATTTAGGCCCCCTGTCCCCTTGTCTCAAAAACCCGTCCCCGCGTTCTCCCATCCCGAAACGCCGTGGAACTATGTATTTTAGTCAATCCTCTATTTTATATGGATTTGGGATGCCTAATTTGCTTAGAGTGCATGTGTTGTCTATTTGTTAAGAAAAACATCTTGCATGATAACCATTTCTTATCAATAAGTCAAACTTATTTTTTTTAATCTATTTTCAATTATTTTAAAGTCTATTTTTAGTTAACTTCATTGTTAATTATGGTCTTAATTTATCATTTATTTATTATGACTGAAAAGTCATGATAATAAGGAATGATGCACTAGTATGGTGCTATAGTTCTTAGAATCTATTTTTTTTATATTGTTATCTCTGATTTTTATTGTAGGTATTAACAAATGAAAACCAACGAACTTTATAAGTTTTATTTGAAGTTATTCAGTGCATATTTTATCGTCAATTACACTTACAACATTGCTAGATTAATAACTAGTAATATAGGGCAAATCGGATGATATATCTTTGTTTTCAGATTAAATCAGAGTTGATTTGCACTCCCTCTATATATTCAAAACCTTTATTTAGGATCAAATCATCATTCAATAAAAGTTCAAAATAGTTTTAAGCCAATATCAAGAGAATCATGGCTTCTGTCAATTTTGTTTTTAAGAATATTCTCCTATTCAAATGTGACAACCTTAAATATTGGAGAGATCAGTTGAAAAGAGTACTTGTTTGGATGGAAGAGAGTTTGGGAGAATGTTCTTTATAGATACACATCACATGGATATTGGAATACTTTGACTCAAGATCAGAAAACAAAAAAGGATGAAAAAAAGATTGATGCACAAGTTTTCTTCTATCTTCAAAGCCCCATAGACTCAAGCAACTATCTAAGAATTTATAAATGAAAAAATGTCCATGAGGCATGAAATATATCGAAAAATTCATATCAATGATATAATAAGGTAATAAAAACAAAAATCAAAATCTTTAAATGAATTTTGAAAATATGATAATGTCTAATAATGGAGTTAGAGAATACTGCATAAAGATAGATGACTTAGTGCATAGATAGAAGGTTTATGGAGAAACCATAGAAGATAGGGTTATAATAAGATTTTTTTTGAGATATTGGACTAAAAAATTATTGCATATTGTGATAAATCTTGTGGAGTGTAAGGACATGAACATTATAAGTTTTGATGAGTTTATGCAGGAGATCAAGAACATGCACTTGAAACTAAGGGAAAGGTTTCAAAGACCAAAGAGAAAAATCAAAATCAAAAGAGTTCACAAAACTCAAATTCAAAGGAAAAAGTTGAAGCTAACCTTATAGGTAAAATCAAAAAATATTGTACTTGTCATTACATTGTAAAAAACCAGGACACCTTATAAAATATTACATGATACTAACAACCAAGAATCAAACTATTTAAAAGAGTGAAAAAAAAACTTTTCAAGCTGAATAAAGTGAGGTTCATAATCCCTCAAATTACTATCTCACATATAATTTTAGAATAGAAGAAACAAAGAATTGGTGGTTTCTTGATTCAGGTTGCTTAAATCACATGACAAGTCACAAAAATGGTTTCAACAAGTTAGACGATTCATAAAAAAACCAAGTGAAATTAGGAGATGAAAAGTCCATCCAATTTGAAGGAAAGGAACGTGAAAATCACAACTCAAGGTAAGGGTGAAATAAATGATATTTATTTTTATCCAAATCTAGGTCCTAAGAGTATTGATCACAATTTCACAGGATATGGTGATGAAAACAAAACATATAAGTTTTATAATCCTACTAGTAAATCTACAATTGTTTATAGGGATTATTTTTTTTTAAAAATGAAGTGTATGTTGATTTTGATTATGTAGTTACAGAGGTCATAAGTAAAGGGGGAAAACCTCTTGAAGTTGATTTTGAGGGCTTACGAAGTTTTACACATATTTGTAGCTCAAAAAGAAACAATACTAGCTCTTCACAAGAGATTAGTCATCTATCTTCATCAACTCCAAGCAAGAATAAACATTTGTTGAATCCAAACCCAACCAATAAAATGTTAGATCAAAATTATGAGAGGATAACAATGCTTCAACATAAGTAAAGTAATTTGTTTGATGACACTTATAATTAAACTACTATGTTTGTATTGTCATCTATGGCTAATGAACCTATAAATTATGCAGAAGCTAGTAAAAAGAAAGAATGGTTTGATGATATAAAATTAGAGATGGATTTGATACATGGACTTTTGGTTAGCCTACACCTTATAAAAAGGTCATTGGAATCAAGTGAATCTACAAGACCAATGTCACGAGTGATGATATAATTGACAAACTAAAAGCTAGACTATTTGCAAATGAATTTATACTAAATTATGGAATTGACTACGAGGAAACTTAAGCACCCATAGCACGTCAATATACTATAAGACTAATGCTTGCTCTAGCTTCTCATAAAGAATGGAAAGTCCATCAAATGGATGTGAAAATTCCATTGTTGCATTGAGTGATTGAAGAATAAGTATATGTGGGGGCAGCCACAAGGTTTTGAAGTAAAAAAGGTAAATAATTTTGGATATATAAATTGAAGGATATTTATGAGTTGAAGCAAGATTTGAGTTTGATACTTAAGAATTGATAACTGTTTATTGGATCAAAACTTTGTAAGAAGTCAAAATGAACCAACTTTTAACATAAAAGCATTGGGTTCTAATATGTTATATGTTTATCTCTATGTAGATGACTTGATACTTACAAATAATTTTATGGAGACGTTGAATAGCTTCAAGAAAGTTTTGAAATAAGAATCGGAGATGACTGATCTTGGACTTATGAATTACGTTTTTGACATAGAATTCTATCAAAAGGAAGAAATATTCATTTGTCAAGCCAAATATGTCTAGGACATGTTAATGAAGTGCAATTTTCAAGATTTTAAGCCCATGGACTCTAACTGCAAGTGGAGAAAAACTAAAGATAGACGATGAGAGTCATTTAGTTGATGAAAATACTTTTATAAACATGCTGAGAGGTTAGATGTATCTCATTATGATAAGACCTACTATTAGCTATGGGGTTTCATTAGTTTCTATATTTTAATGAAAAAACCGTCAATCAAACATTTACAAGTAGTGAATAGAATTATCAGATATGTAAAAGGTGCTTATAATCATGGTATTCATTTTAGACTAGCAAGTTCATTATGTCTAATTGGATACACATATTCAAATTATGGAGAATCTTTTGATGGCAGGTAGTCAACAAGTTATAATTGCATTATACTATATTGAAGCTGAATATACAGCCCTTACATCATCTTGTACACAAGGATTATGGTTGGGAAGACTCTTAGCTGATTGTAGAGAGACTCAACTTGAGTCAACATATATTTTTTATGATAATAATGGAGCAATACAATTGTCTAAAAATTCAGTTTTTCATGTTAGAACTAAACATATTGAATTCAAACATTTTTTTTTTTAGAGACTTGGTCAAAGATAACCATTTTGTCATTATGTGAGAAGTGAATAGTTTTTTTTCTGAATTTTTAGTAAGAGATTGTTGAATAAGATTTATGAAAGACTTAAGGAGATGATAGGCAATTTGCCTCTTTGCATCAAATGAGGAAATGTTGAGTATGATACCAATTTCAGCACTTGATAGTTGATGTTAGATTTAGTTTATGAATGTTATTTAATTGATTTATGTCATAGATTAATTGTTTGGTCAATTTTGGACACTTTTTGAGAACTTCCTAAAAAATATTTAGAAGTGCCAATTAGAGTGCAATTTATTAAATGTGTATTTAACTAAGCTCGAATCTTTATCCATTCATTCCCAAGCGATGGGGCATATTTTTTACGACTTAGTTAACTGAATTTAATATTATTTTAATCAATCTCCTATTTTATAGGGATTTGCGATGTCTAGCTTGTATAGTGTGCATGTGTTGCTTACTAAGAAAAACTCCTTTCATGATGACCATATCTTATCAAAATATTAAATTTGTTCTCTTGAGTCAATTTTTAGTTATCTTAGAATCCATTTTTAGTTAACTTAGTTGTTAAGGTCTTTAATTTATCATTCGCTTATCATCCAAGTTCTATTTTAATTGGCTGATTTTAACCCTGTTTGCTAATAAAGAATGATGCAATAGTGTGGCAGCGTAATTCTTCTTGGAAACTGTTTTTGCATATTTTTATCTTTGATTTTTATTTTACATATTCATGTAAGCTTTAAAAGCTTGATTTGAAGTTATTTAATGCATTTTTTTGTCATCAATCACTTACAACACTGCTAGATTAACTAGTAATTATGGATCAGATTATATGATATATAAATTCATTTTTAGATTCAATCAGAGTTGATTTACGCTCCCTCTATACATTCAAAACCTTCAAAAAGATGGAGCATACACAATGGCTTGTCTTAGAGACAAAGACTATACAACACAATACATAAACAAAAAATTACAAGATTTACACGGTGGATCACAATCTATACTAAAAAAACACCTACAAATCACTTTAAGACAATAATGCTTCATTTGGACGGGTGCAAGTTGGCCATGTCCAAAACAACACATTGTTGTCCTAATAGGTAGAAAAAAATATTTTTAAAAGTTCTCAGAATCATAGATAATTACAGTACAATTTGCAACATGCACCTAGTCATAATTTTCAAAAAATGCTCAGATTTACTTAGTTTGGGAGCATCATCCACTAATGACCGAATCAGATGGTCTCAAATCTTTCCAAAACTATCCGCACATCAAAGACCTCGTCAAGAGCTTTCCAACGTAATTTGAACAGGGTCAAACGAATATCATATGCGAAAGTTATGCTCTGTTGAAGGTGGCAACAAACAGGAAAAAAATAACACAGTACTAACATCATCAATTGATTGGCCCTGTATGGCTTAACACGTGGATCAATCATAGCCTTCAACGTGGAATTCACAAAGCTCTATCAAGTGCTATGATTTCCAAGGCAAGTTCCATGTAATACATGGTCTCATGACCAAGTTACAAGGGATGAAGTTTATCTTTTAAACAACTTTTGAATGTTATCCCCACCAAAGTGGGATAAAACATTATCCAAAGTGCCAAAAAAACCTCCTTATGAGCCAAAGCGTGTGAGCTGGAGTGGGGTCAACCCCCTCACCCCACTTGAACTATTTTTAAGGCTCAACAAACTATGTTATATTTGGCAAACTAAATGCAAGACTTTGTATTTATCCCTTAATTTTGGGTTTTCACGCTGAAAAAACAAAGGACATGAGGCATTGTAAGGGGTTTTGAATCTCTAACCCTATGCAAAAAGGATATAAGGCTTTAACCCATAACCCAAGGGCCTAACATTATAAAAGACTCAATATTGTAATTAACAACACAAAAGGAAACTTGTATGCTTTAAGCCCTTATAAAGGAGAACAAGAGGGGAGAGCAAAGTTTCTATGTTTGATATTACAGGGGTAGCACATCAAAGGCCAAGAGTCTGTTGCACAAACTTTCTAGAGACATTACATGGGGCTCTTGCACAAATCTTCTAGAGACATTACAGGGAAATTCTAGCCCCTTATTTGGAGACAAAGCAAGTTTGTATGTCTATCTTGCTGGAGTAGCAATTACAGGGCAAGAGCCATTGCATAGACCTCTAAGAGACATTACAACGAACTTGTGTAGCCCCTCATTTGGGATAGACTAGCAAGAGATAGTTTAGAAGAGCTAGAGCCAGAGCTAGACTTCCTAAAAGACATCAGAGACTTGTTTGCAGATCGAGAGCCCCTTATTTGGAGAATTTGATGTGGATTGTCTTTGTTCTTCAATATTTGCTTTTAATTTCAATTTTTATATACTGTATTTTAATCGTTTAAACCAATTTCATGTAAAAAGACTGGAAACGGAGAAAGTCATTAAAGTATCTGGAAACTGGATTTTATTGTGCATGAATTACCACTTTTTGATAAGTTTCAAGTTATTGCTCATAATTAAAGTTATTATTACTCAGTTCTAGATATTTATATACACCAGTTATTAGATTGGGGGCATTTGTATGACACATGTCCACATCATTGCTCAATTTTGCATCAATTTTGTAGATGAAATGTTAAACCATGTCAATCTCCACATCATATACACTAGG
This sequence comes from Torreya grandis, assembly GCA_037957365.1. Lineage (NCBI taxonomy): Eukaryota > Viridiplantae > Streptophyta > Pinopsida > Cupressales > Taxaceae > Torreya > Torreya grandis. The sequence goes on along the minus strand of JARHVA010000047.1, from coordinate 3,794,971 downwards.
CTCAAATTATACTATTTTTGCACCATTTTTATACAAAAAATGAGTTTTATTCCATTTGTAGTAGTTGGTTCACCTTTTTTGTTCCCATGTTTTCACTAGAACAATCTATTGGAATTCATATAGGGATTCCAAGCTACTCTAACTACTTTGAGTGAGCAATGACGGATTCAAGGCCAACTTGAATTCTTAAGGACACTCACCTTTCAATGAGGATTGGGGCATGCATAGTTCAATCCAAGTTTTTCAATTAAGAATAAATCTTTAATAGTCCTACCTTCTGTTGACCTTTTTTGCCCAACAGGCCAAAAAATCGGTCCCCTTCTTTTTCATGTTGTTTTAAGCCAGTACTTTTGATTTTGCACGAGTCTTGCAAATTTCTACGGACTCAGCAGTGAAGTTTCTAAAGACTCTACAGGTCCATTTCTACGGACTCTGCAGGGTTTAAACGGACTTCACAGGGACTTCAACGAACTCTGCAGGTGTAGTCTTTCAGCGGATGAAAAACCGGTTCAGAGAGTGCAAGGTTTTACAAAGCTTCTTCGGACTCTTGTCTGAAGAAATTCATAAGGAAAGAGAGCTAAAATGGTTCAAAGACACTTTTTCTTAAGGTTGGAAGAGTGGTTCAACGACATAATCTTTCCAAGAGTTAGCATCTTTGAACTGTTGAACCATTGAACCTGTTCAATGCCTTGGTTCAACGCTTCGGTTCAATGCTTTAGTTCATTGGCAAGGTTCAACGCCTTGGTTCATCGGCAAGTTCAATCAAACAGTTCAACGAGCTTGGTTCAACGCTCAGTTCAAAGCCTTGGTTCAACAACCGCTTGAACCATTGAACCGGTTCAATGGATTCGTTCAACCGCTGGTTCAAAGGAGTAGTTCAACGGAAAAAGTTCAAAGGCTTGTTTTAAAGCAGCACAGTTCAAACGAATGGTGCGCAGTGTTGAACCCTTGAACCATTTTGGGTTCAAGCGGTTGGTTCAAAGGAATGGTTCAATCAGTTGGTTCAAGTGGCAGGTTCAAAGGCTTGGTTCAACAAAGGCGTGGTGCGCAGTGTTGAACCGTTGAACCATTTTTGGTTCAATCGGTCGGTTCAACGGCTTAGTTCAATCGGACTGTTCAAGGGAGCGTCCCAAAAAGCGAAGGACAAGTGCCCTTGCGGAGGGCAGTTCCAGGTTCAAGAGCCCTTGCGGAGGGCAGGGAACACTTCAAAGAGAAAGCCGCAAAGGACGATTTCTTTCGGAAATTTTTCTAAGGCAGTCGGTAGAGGCAAAGAAGAAACTCTTCGGACATTTTGTCCGAAGGATTGCCTTCGGACAAAAAATCTGAAGGAATCTGGAAAAGGCCGTGAGCAAGAAACCTGAAAGAAAAGGACTTTAAGGCAAAAGGACAAAAAAACTGAGACAATTCTCGTGGACTTTTTGTCCGCGGAAAAAGTCCGCAGGAAGAAGTCCGCAGAAAGGGCCGAAGCAGGAAGCTAAAAGAAAGTCCAAGGGGTGACAGGCTCGCGAACGTCAATTTCACACTAGAAAAATCCAGAGTGCGGAGGGCGCCAAGTGGCAAACGCGAAAGGATTTGACATGCTTTTCTAGGAGCAGCAGAACGTGCCACGTGTCCCCTGCAAGTCTCGACAGAAGCCGACAAGTGTCAACACCCGCAGTCTCTCTCTTTTGTCCCGCGAGAACTGTGGTGGGCCCTGGACGAATTGCTAAAGAGAGCGGAAGCCGACATATGTCCTCTTCCGCAGGACCTTCAAAGGGTGCCTAAAGCTTCCATGAGTCAAGCGGATGCTACCACGTGTCTTGCCCATTTCACAGCGGAACGCGCCACATGTCACTTATTTGAAAATCAGCGAAAAGTGGCCAAGGCAAGCAGGAAGAGCCCGAGGAATGCAGCGATCCGTCAAAAGATAGCCCTGAGGGCCTAAGGAGCCTGAAAGAGACAGAAACCAGGAAGAAGACAAGGTGCAGAAAGAGATAAAGCAGGAGGCGAGTTATTGCCAAATGGTCACCAAATGGCGCAAACAGTGAGCGGTGCAGCCCGCTTTCTCCAATTGGTATTTATGAGGGGACAAACCGCAATCTGTTTGCAGGAAAAGAGCAGTTTGTTTGCATAAAAGAGGCGCGGCCATGTTTTCACATTAATGTGGAACGCCAAAGTCAAAGCAGGAGCTGACAATCAAATGGCTTCCTCTTCCAAAGGCTCAGAGCGCACATGGGCCAGCTTGCAAAAAGAGCGCCAAAGTCTTTCCCAGAAAGTGCCAAGTTCTCTTCCTCTTTCTATATATTGTAAAGCTTCTCATTTGAAAAAAGGATCCACTCTCTTAGCCTTAAGGCAAAACTCTGCCCAAAAATCTCTCGAGCTTGTAAGGCAGAGCTCTGCCAGTTTTTACATTGAATCAGGTCTTAGCATTTTTACTGCTATCTGGGCTTGCACTTTAAAGTATATCTCTGTTTTCTTCTTTTGTGTTAAGTCATTGTCTTTCATGCTTTTCACAGATCGATTACAGTATGTCCAGTGCATTGTGAAGTCTCCTTTCTGTAGGTCTGCCAGAAGTGTCTACAGGGGAGTGTAGGTGCCTGTGAATAGGCTGCCATAAGTGTGTCTAAGGGCGCCTCTGGTAGTTTCTTCCTCCCTGTATTTCCACGGACCCCTAGCTGACTGTTGCAGAAGAGCTTCCCACTTTAGATGAAGTGTATGGGCGCTTCTTTTTGGTGAAAAGTGTATATTCGGGCTAAGTGGGTCAACTTTTCTGGTGTATCACCTTTTCATTTTTAGGCTTAGGTTCTGTTTTCAGCATCTCTCTCTTTTCATCCCCCCTTTTTCATTTTATTTGTTAGCAGTAAGAGAAACCAGGGCCTAAAAGATACATCAGAGGGAGCTAGCCCTTATCTAGAGACTCTCCCCTCCAGCATCGCCGGTCCCACAGGCGAGAGGGGTGTTTCCATTGTTGCGTGTGGAAGGGCGGGAGCTCGGCCTCCTGCCCCAGGTGCAATCCACTGCGTCAACACTTTCCTCAGTCACCACTTTTTGTTTCTGAAAACACAACGGTTTGCGTACCCAATCAAGGCATTCCTTGTTAATAGATCTACAAGTTTATTTATCTTCTTGATTTTATCTTAATTAAAGACTTATTAATTTTACATATGTTTCATTTTAAATTTTACGTGACACACAGTTCAATGTTGTGGCCTACATTCGAGACTATTTTTCATAGGTAAGTTTAGGTCTGCATTTTCTTTTACTTTAATACTTTGCTTTTACCATATCACTATAATAACAATGGGAAAAATGTAGACATATAAATTAACATTTAAGCTGAAACAATGTACTTGTGAGCACTCTTTTTACACACATCATACCTCTTTCCACAGTTTTTCGACCACCCTTCATTTTTACACAAATGACCTATTCCTATAAGCAAACCAATGATCTCGGAATGTCCATATTCCTCATGAAAATAGTTCAAACTTATCCACAAACTATTCCATACTACTAGATCAATTGCTTTTGCTCCTAGAACAACAAAGCACCATTTGGACAACAACGCTCCCCGGCAATGCCCAATTCCACCGCTCTTATCCTCCCACCAAATGTTGACTAATTGCTCAATTTAAAATACATGTAACATGTCATCTCACATGTTTAGTGAGCCCTATCCAAAGGAATTCCTTATTGGTCATTATAAATAAACATTTTCAAGTCGTTTTGTACATAAGGGGCTAATACCATTGCAAACATCAGAATTCAAATTGTACATTGGGAGCAAAATCTCTATTTCTCCCAATTCTAATTACATACAACCCTAATAGCCTTGAGCTAAAGTCTGAATATATTTTGAAGGTCACAAGTCACAATTGAAGCATCTAATCACACCAAAATTGTACAAACATCTAGCTTTACACTAGTTTTTCACACACACCACCGCAGCATGGGAGAACTACATAAAATTTGATCCCTCTTCGAAGTATTGATATGTAGACAATGCTCAACACAGGGGGTGTTGAGGTCAAGCCCAAATTCAACTGCCAATCCCTTTTTCCATTTTGTTCCTTTCATTTCTCATTGTCTATCAAGCTAGGGTTAAAAGTGAAGAAGATGACACATGGTGGCTTTCACAACAGATCAAAAGCTCATGCATAGTCTCACAAATCACATAGACGAAACGAACCTATCATATCAATTGTAGAGCACAAAACCCTACAGGATGTCGACATGCCCTAAGGACTACAATGCGCCTCGCCATTGTCTGATTACAACACTCTTGTCCAAAGAGCATGTAAAACACTTCCTATTTTACAACATCATAGAGCCTCAAAGTCATTTTCCAGCTTCTATCTCAGTCCTGCATTACTTGTTATTGCATCTAAGTTGTACTTCTTTGTCATTTCCCCTTTTAGCATATTTATAAATATAGTAATTTTCAAATGTATTTCTGTCATTTACTGCATATCTATAGCATTCTAGTTTTATGCATAAGTTTGTCTAATTTAGGTAATTGATTTCCATTTACTCAAAATTTGATAAAACATACCATACTTGCAAAATGTTGTTTTCAATGGTACCATACTTGAAAAATATAGTTTTCACTATAGTATGTTTGAGGTTGTTTAGAGCCATAAATGATTGTAGCATATTAAAGGTTGTTTAGAACCCTAAACGGTTGCAGCAAACTGAGTGTTGTTGAAACCTAGATGGTTGTAGCATACGTGATGGTTGTTCAAATCCTAAATGACTATAGTGTACTTGATATTGTTTTGAGCCTAAACGGTTGTATCTTACATTGTTTAAGATAATTGTTTTTTTATAAATTCAATGGCTATGGATTTTTCTGCAAATTGTTAGTGGTTATTGTGGTTGTAGCTTACTTTTTATAAAGGTCGACAATTTTAACCATTAACAGTTCACTCCATAGTGGCTATGGTTCATTTAAAAGCACGACACTGTGACATTACTTATCCTTGAAATTGAGATGCATAAACGTCTGTTCTTGTGGTAACGGGATCTTAATGAATTCAAAATCTTATGTTTCCTTGGTATTTATGACTTAATTGTTGTTGTACATACGACTTAGTTATCCTAGACTTTGGCTATGGAAATAATTTGCTCCTTATAGCCCTGTGGGTGTTAGTTCAGGTTCACTCATAAGCCTATAGGGGTGAATGAGCATTTAAACTTACAGCCTTTCATTTTGTCTCTCTAAATTCAATGTTAAATCCATGGATCCTTGAAGAAATATGGTATTTGGTCGAATTGCAAACCTTGTGTTCTTATTGTTATTAGAGTGTGCTTTGGTTGTAATAGTAGTTAATATGATAGCATTGAAATGTATGTCTATTGGCAACAAACTAGTCTGTCCTTAATTGAGTTGGTTCAAATACAATTAAGTATTATTGGAACACAACTAGACTAGACAAATCTGTATAGACTAAGAGTATTATTAGCAACTATAGACTTGTAGGTGGTTGATACAACCACCTACATGCCTATATTTTGTGTTGGGTCACTACTGTGAATGGCCGTAAAACGAATAGATACTTTAACCAAAACAAATATTTTTAAATATGAATCTTGGTACTTGCATAGGTTGATTTTATTAGTATAATATTGTGATCATATGGATTTGTGGACATTATCATGTGAGAAATGGATATATAATTGGATCCATTAGGTATTGTAGTATATCATCATTAAGGATATTGGTTAAGTATTGTATTCTCTGACGTTGAAATCACATTATATGGTATATTGTTGTGAATGATGAGATTGTCAGTTAATATTGTTGAATGATTGAAACTAAACTATATGGTAAAATTTTTATGAATGTTGAAGTTGCAAGTCAATATTGTTGAATGATTGAAATTAAACTATAAGGTAAAATTGTTATGAATGTTGAAGTTGTAAGTCAATATTGTTGAATGATTGAAATTAAACTATAAGGTAAAATTGTTATGAATGTTGAAGTTGAAGTTGAAATAAATCTTATTGAGTGGTCGAATTGTATAGACTAATCTTGTTGTACTTATATTCTTGTGAAAACAATACCCCAATATGACATTTTGTTTAACAATCTCTGTATGGTTAAAAATTATTAAAGTAGACTATTTAATTTGATTGCATTGTAAATAACCTATGATTAAGTTTAGCACTTTTAAAGGTCATCCTTCTTGTTTGAGGGATGAGGAGTGACATGGAAGGAGCCTATTTACAAATCACCCATCATTGGTCAGACAAGAATGGTAATGATGACTAGCTATACTAATCACACCATGACTTCCTTGTCATTCCACTTGTCTCACATGAAGACAAAGCTTATATTGCACAAAAACAAGGTCATTAAGGCACTATGTTGTCACCCTATTGCATTTCTTTTTGTTAATGGCCTCAAACATGCTCCAATCACGTTCACACCTCGAAGAGTTGCATGGTTAACACAAAAGCGGATGGATAGCCTTTGAAGATTTGGTGTTTTTGCACCATAATCTTCCCACCACAAATTTACAAATATAACATTTATAAATTTGTAAGTCAACTAGGCTTGCATTTATTAATGAAGTCTAGTATGTATGTGTAACAAGACTACAATCAAAGGACTCAATTTGTTTTTACCTCGTTGTTGGGTTATGCTCCTCTAAAAGCATTGAGGTGAAGCAAAGAGTCTCCTTTTTGTAGTTTGTAAATTTGCACCATAATCTTCCCACCACAAATTTGCAAATGGAATATTTATAAATGTGTTAAGTCAACTAGGCTTTCATTTATTAAAGAAGCCTAGTATGTATGTGTAACAAGCCTACAATCAAAGGACTTGATTTGTTTTCACCTTGTTGTTGGGTCATTCTCCTTTAAAAGCATTGAGGTAAAAGCAAATAGCCTCCGCTTTGCAATCTTGTAAATCTGTAGCTCATCAAGAATTGTCTCTAGTGACTTTTTGTTAGGGATCATTTTCACTATGCATGTGTTGAGGTTATCCATAACCTCTTCATTGACCTTAAATGAATCGGAAAAGAAAAACTTAGGGTTCAAGTAGTAGGCCAGCGCATGTATATGTAGGTGGAGTTGCTTGTTCCATGTCCAATCAACTATGCATCAAATGGGTTCATATTTTCTTTTCTGTTTCTCATGAAAATTTGTTATGGCCTTTTTTGGCCTTGCTCGTGTCCTTATACAAATAACCCATTGGGTTCCTTCCCCCTTGCATCCACCATGTGTAGAACTCTGATCAAAGGCTCCAACATCTAAAACAAAATAATATATAATTTTAAAATTAAATTTAAGAGAAATTTGAACATTAAATAAATGATAAATAGAAAATAGTTAAATTTAAAGTTACCTTAAGGATCTTTTTTGTTTTCCTTGCAAACATATAATCAATAATGGCCTTCACAACCTATTCCACATTGACCTTCCTACAATAAGGAGACTACAACCACTGTGTGCTCACAAACATCTACTTAAGATATGTTAGTAAGGTTACAATGTGACAAAATTTGTGACGATCTCGGTCACACAAACTCTTTGCCGTTGGTGTGCTATCTCATCAAGTTTAAAACCCAAGTGTGATTGTAGATGTATTTTGTGACATTTATGACTTATTCAATCACACTTTTCATCCATGTAATTTTTTCTATGTCCTTAAGTAGGATATCGATGTAACGTATTGTGCAAGGGCTCCAAAAATGTGAAGGATCCGCTCCTTAAGAAGTCTCCCAATTGCTACATATGATGTATTGTCAATCACAACTTTGACAACAATCTTTATATTTAATTCTATGACCACTTCATCCAACATATCACACCAAGTATCTGCATTTTTTACTTGGCACAAAATGTCAATTGACTTCAAGAAGACCAATTTTCCACTTGAAGCCACTAGAAAGTTTATCAAAATACAGTTTATTTCATCTTTCTATCCACCAGACAATATTGTAGCCCTTTTTGCACAATATTTGCTTTTGTTCATGTACTATCACTTGTGTTTTTATATGACATCCTTCAACAATGGGCCACTCAAATCATGAGTAGGTGCCTTATACCCATTCCCTTGCAATGGTCAATGTAGTTAGCAATGTCTTCTGATTTTTGCCACATTGAATGATATGTTGTTATGACACAAAAAATCTCCAATTGCAAAAGATGCCCTAGAGTCATTATGTTTTTCCCAGTTCTAGGTAGTACCTTCAAGTGAAGGTTGTGCATCGGGTATATTGCAATGAACAAAGAACGTTGATCCCTATGAACCTTAATTGTATCCAATGGATGAGCCTTGTCCCCGAACCCTTGGCCCAATAGAAGAGACTACTGAGTCATTAGAATCACGGAGGGCATTCATTACGGATGCCACTATTGCAATTCTTCTCTTTTATTCCATTTTTTCTCCCCATAAAGAGCAAGGACAAAATTCATCTTTATTTTAACCCCAAGCTCCACTTTGTGGCACAATCGTACATCTTTACCCGAGATTCTGTAAGGTGGTATTCGAGGCGATTGATGACTCCACTCATTTGAAACCCACAAAAATTGCATACGATAATATTGTATCCCAAACCCTCTACACAAGCTTCCAAGCAAGGTCATTAGACTTCCTACTCCTACTATGTCTACCCAAGGCTGAATCAGATTCCATTCTCGTATAGTATTGTAAATTGCCCAATGCAAACTACAAGTGCAAACCCTATAAAATGAATAAAAATAGTTTTAAATTAAAACCCTATAAAATGAAGATTTTTTTAAAAAAATTAAAACCCTAGTTTTTGGTGCCTATCAAAGAAAGAAGTAGAAGAATATAGGGATAAAAACAAAAAAATAAAAAAAAATCAAACCCTAGGGTCTAAAGTGGAAAAAAATAAAAAGAAAAACCTTAAATAAATCTGAATCTTAGAGTTTCACCTCTCAAATCCCTATTAAATTCTTTCAAAGGCAATGCAAATCACGTCGCAACAACTGGTAAATGACAATTTTTTTAAAATAGATTAAAACCAAAAAATCATTTGTAAAAGTGAAAATGACATTTTTATGTGGCAAACGTTTTTTTATGGTAGTATCTAAGTTTTTAACGAGTTTTTAGCTTGGACTTGCATGTACTCGCTAATTACTTTGCTCACGAGAAGTTGTACGGTTACTTGATGCATAAAAATAGTAGCTTTCTCGATGAGTGCTCATTGTTTTCCATAATTTTTTATTCTATGATATTAATGACATCATAAAACCACGGTTGCATGAGCCTCCTACGATTACCAATGTCCTTTCTGAGGTATCAAGGCATCCTTTGAATCAAGTGAGTTGTTCTAGCATAATAGTGGGAGCAATGTCTCATTATGAAGGTGTTGAAAGATAGTGGTATATAATACCAAACCATAGGCGTCCACTTGCCAGTTGCCTAAAAGATGATAAGGGTGTCATGGCATTCATCTCTTTAGATCTTAAAAAGTTGAGTTTATGGGATAGACAATAGGAATGGTGTGGATGCAAGTGTGGGTGGGAATAAATCTAGTCGGGTAAACAAAAAGATGCCTACGAAAGAAGTATGAATGTTGAAAAGGAAGTTGTCACATGTCCTTTATCTCGGTGGCATTTCATGATAATCCACAATACTGAAATACTAGTAAGTCACCTTATTAGGGTTATAATTCCTTGACTGTTATTAATCCAAAATTGCTATCTCTGTTGGAAAGCTCATGAAACAAACTTGTTCAAATGCACCTAAAGAAAATCCATCAGCAACCCTTTTGGGCCTTTCGGCAAAAACTGAGGCTAAATTCCACTTCGAAGGGTTTAAAAAAATGCGAAATACAAAAATGTACAAAAAAGCCTAAATAGGAAAACTGAAAATTTGTATTTGTATTAGTATCAGGTCATGACAAAACCTCTAAATTTCTTGGGGGAACACTTGTCAGAGGGATCTTTAGATTCGAGGGCAAATTACTTCATAATCTATTTTTAGATTGCCCGTTGCTTGTTAAAAAAATATATAAAGGAATCATAATCAGAATGTTAAAAATCAGCAAAGAGTCTTATAGCCTCACATCTCTTCTCAGAAATCAATATCTTCTTGTAAATTACTCTTGGCTTCAATAAAGTTTCATTTGCAATGCAATATTGTGTTACTATTGTATCTAATTTCTTTATTTAACTTATTATTTTATAGCACATTAATTCTCTATAGTTTAGTGTTCATTGGATTTCCACTTAAAATTTGGATCAATCCTTGTAATGGACGTTAAAGGAGCATTTAAACTGTAATAAATAGTAACACACCTACGATGAGGTGTGATAAATATAGTGTAACACTCAATGTAAAGCTTAGGCCATAACTTTGGCAGTGTTATCTATGTGATAAGGGCAAGTAGTTGGCGAAGGGCATTTATTGAAATCAAAATGGTGAAGTGGGGGCCAACAGTTTAGGAAAAAGAGTTGAGGGTTTCAATTTGATATGTTGAGTCGAAAGGCAATAAAATCTATTAATGAGAAAACCCTTAACTCTACTAGTCAAGACTTTACCAAACCAAGGAGAAAACCTATTCCTGACTAACATTATGGTTAGGTGGTTTCTATAAGTCCACCAATCTAGATATCTACAGCAGGAGGGAAACTTGACTTGTTAAAACTGTCAAATTCTGAGCTAGGGTATCCAAAATAGATATGCAACTATATTATTATGATATCGTTCTTGTTGCCAAACATGTGCAATCGGTACATCCTTTAAGTCCTCTGTAATATACAAATCACATTTTCCATTTGTCAGTTTATCTAAATCATTTGCAATCCTCTTCCATTCGTTTCCGGGCTTGGTCTGTTTGGATGAGAACGATGATGATTTTGGACTCTCCAATATAAAGACTTGAGACGCCTAACTCCCTGGATAGGCGTGCAAAGACAAATTCTCGGAAAAAAAATATTTGTTTGCAGCCCATTGGCTTGCTTATAGCTCAACAAAAGTTCTCCATCAACATTGCTAACAATGTCTAGAGAGATGTGTCATTCAATTCCATTGAAGTGAGAAACCAGGGCCTAAAAACAAAATCAAAGGCACTACAATCCCAAGATTGTCGAGACAATAAATGAAGAAATTCAAAAAATGTTAGTTGCTAGAATTAATTTTTCTCTTAAAGAAAAACACATAATTTTAGTGTCTTCTATGCGTATGAACAAAAATGCATGATTCTATAAACCTAGAACATTAAAATTCAATAGATAGAAATTGATCTCACCATATTACTTGTATTGCATTCTCAAATTCTAAAAAATATCAGCTGCACATAAAATTGCAGTAGCCTTCTCCTTGAGCTGGGAGGGGGTGGGCAGGAACTGGCTTCTTCTAAATTCAGCCTTTTCTATAGATTTGGTCTTCCCAGGTAGTTAAGAAATTACCTCATACCTAACCCAACCTAAAGCCCAACCTGCCTCAACTTGAGTTTGCCCACTTTTTATTTTTTATTTATTCTGAGCGCTCTTTTTAGAAGGCTATACAAGATAGCAATATTAAATTCCTTTGCGACTTTGTATTTGAAAGATAATAATTAGTTCACAATGAATTAATTAAGTATATTTTAATTCACAATGAATTAATTAAATATATTTTACAAAGTAACTTCGGACCCACATTATTACTTACTTTGACGCAATTAATTATTTTAATTTCGGGTTTTGCATTAAGGGATGTTTTAAAAATAAATTATATATAAAAAGACTTTAGTACAAAAAACTATTAATATGGGATGGATAAAAATAATTTAATACTCTAAATTCATTTGACGTTTAAATTGTACCAAGAACTCTTTGTTATTAAATATATTGCTTTTAATATGTTTAAGAGACTTAACTAATCTTCTATTAGTTAATGTCTAACTCATGTAATTGTCAACCACCTCAACCACTGTAACTTGATTGGCATTAATAAATGAAGAATGCACATGGAGTTATTAGTGTGCCTTCCAGTTTCTCTTCATTCATTCAAATATTCATTCTTGCTTTCATTGGTATCAGAGCCATTCATTTAGGGAAGCTCTGTTAGGTTTGAATGAGGCACTTTGTTCGAGGAAACCCTGATTTACTGATATGAATTGTGAATAGAAGAGGTTGTTGTAGCAATTGAAAGAAGTCACATGCAGTTAAAATGTGTGAAAAATCATGACACCAATGAAAGAAAACACGTAACGAAGAAGCATTCATGAACAAAAACAAAAAAGAGAAATTGACGAGAACATAATGGTTTGAGCAATGGTGACTTGCCTACAACAAATGTGAAGGTTGTGGAAGATTTGTGAAATGCGAAGGTTGTGAAGGATTTGACTAGTAAGCCACGAGAATAAGAAAATGTAAAACGCATGGGTCAAGATCGATGAAGGGCGTTTTACTTGCCTGGGAAAATACAACAGAAATTGCAAAGGTCGTCGAGGTTGATGAAGGTCGTGTCTTGTGTTTTCTTTCCAATAGTAGAAGTAAAACGTGAATGCAACCCTGCGTATAAAAAACACAAACGGGAATGTTGCAGTAGCAGTCCAAGAAGGGCACGAAGCAACTTCATTGAAGTTTGTGCTGTTAGGGCATGAATGCCACCCACACAACAACTAACACAATAAGTTTGAGTTATCTTTTTTGTTTTTTCAAGCATACTTTTCAGAGACTATTTTACAAAAAAATCAGAAAAATATCTTCTAGGTTAGAAAATGCTATTAAAATTCTAGGTTAGTCTGTTGCATTGATTTCTGGGTTAGTTAAACAAAACAAACTGTATCCTTTTTTGTTGCACAAAATTATGGATTAACAAACTGTAGATTTTTGGGTCAAAAAATAGTACCTTTCGTTAAGCACATGATACATTGAGAGGGGGGTGAATCAGTGTATAATAAAACTTTAACTTTTAGAAATTAATGTTGCATTTACACTGTTGACGCTGTGGATTGCACCCTTGAAAGAAGGCTTGGCTTCTCTCTTCCACGCTGCACAATGGAGACTCCCCTCTTGCTGTGGGTTTGGCAAAACTGAGGAGAGAATCTCTAGATAAGGGCTAGCTCCCTTTGATGCATCTGTGAGGTCTTTCACTACTACTGCTAACAATTGCGGGGGGGGGGCAGTGGGTGAAAAGGGAGAAGGATATAACCAAAATAGAAATTACATAAACGGTGATGCACCAAATGATTTTGATCTACTCAGCTATTTTATCACTTCAGACCAGAAAGGGGCGAACAGACACTTTATTTGACAGAAAGACCAGACTGTAGGGAGCTTTAACAGGGGGTTTAATGAAAACACACAGAGAATGAACTTACCACAAGTGTTATAGAAAACACACTATCAGATAACTACTCTTCTGTCTCTGTGCACTAGATGCAACACTTCTTGTTAACCTGCAGAAATGGTGCTTTGGCTACACTAGGTATGTTGGTGTCAATCTGTGAAAGCATCAAGCTAAAAATGACTGAGCACAGAATTGATACACAGACACTCAAAAGTATAACCAGCCAGATAGACATAAAATGCATTCTTATTGATCAAAAGTAAAATTCTGGCAGAGCTTCGCTTTACAAAATGAGAGATCTCTTCCTCTCTTGAGAGGTTACAATATATAGCATCAAGAAGAAGACTTTGGCACTTTCCAAGAATAGGCGGCCCATATTGCATTGAACACATTGGAAAGAGGAAACTGCTGAAGGAACCATGCTGTAGATGTCGCCCGTCTTGACTTTGGTGCTTAACCCGTATTAAATGTCACTGCAAGATAAATGGTGATGCACCAAATGTCAGCTATTTTATCACTTTAGACCAGAAGGGGGCGAATAGAGACTTTATTTGACAGAAAGACAAGACTATAGGGAGCTTTAACCTGGAGCTTAATGAAGACACACAGAGAATGAACTTACCACAGGCGCTGTAAAAAACACACTGTTAGATAACTACTCTTCTGTCTCTGCGCTCCAGATGCAACACTTTCTGTTAACCTACAAAAATGGTGCTTTGGCTACACTAGGTATGTTGGTGTCAATCTATGAAAGCATCAAGCTAAAAATGACTGAGCACAGAATTGATACACAGACACACTCAAAAGTATAACCAGCCAGATAGAGGTAAAACGCATTCTTATTGATCAAAGGTAAAATTTTGGCAGGGCTTTGCCTTACAAAATAAAAGATCTCTTCCTCTCTTGAGAGGTTACAGTATATAGGATCAAGAAGAAGACTTTGGCGCTTTCCAAGAATAGGCGGCCCATACTGCGTTGACCACATTGGAAAGAGGAAACTGCTGAAGGAACCATGCTGTAGATGTCGCCCGTCTTGACTTTGGTGCTTAACCCATATTAAATGTCGCTACAAGAGCATGGATCTCATGCGACTATCTGCTCATTAATGTAAAATGAGGAAAAAATGAGCCATTGTGGCCACTTGGCGGAGACTGTTTCATCCACAGCAATAACTTCTTGTGTCGATGTTTTTTGTGCCACTTGGACTGTTCTGTCTGCTCCTGCGCTTGGCTTTTGTCTTTTCTGGTTCTGCGGCCCTCGGGGCTATCTTCTGTCATTTCTTGGCTCCTCGGGCTCCTTTCTCGGCGGTCTTTTTCTTTTGGCCTTAAGGCCTTTGAATTCCTTAAGGTTCGCGCTTATGAATTCTTTCAACTTCTCTTCTAACCCATTTCCATGCACGAGCCCGTCTTTAAACATTTGAAAATCAATGACTATTTCATTGTCTTGAATTTGACGTCCGCGGGGATGTCACCAGACGTTTGAACCTCCAAGGGCTAGTTTGCTACACTGAAGTTGACATTCTCGGGCCCGTCATCGCTTTGGTAATTTCTTTGGCCTTTTGCAATTGAACCTTCCCGAAGGGGAGGTGTCCCTTCGAAAAACTGGAAAAGGCCCCCTTTTTGGTTGCTGGGAGTCCCCCGCAAGGGTACCTGTCCTTCGGGCTTATTCAGGTTTCCCTTGTCTTCTCAATTCTTTCGGACATTTTGCCCAAAGGAAAACTTGCCTTCATGTCTTGGTCTTTTCCAGTTTTTCGAAGGGAAACCTCCCCTTCGGGAAGGTTCAATTGCAAAAGGCCGAAGAAATTACCAAAGCGATGAAATTCCTTCTGGCACTTTGTCCGAAGGAATTCATCCTTTGGTTCTTCATGGATTTTCTTCGAACAAAAGTCCGAAGAAATTCTTTGTCTTTTGCATAGATTTTCTCCGAAGGGAAACTTACCTTTCAGCCTTCTGCGTTGTCATTTTTCCGAAGGTGCTCGCTGCCCTCCACAAGGGCACTTTGGGTCCATAATTTCCCTCCGCAACGTGTTGGAACGGTCCAGTTTACAACCTAACTGCCTTCCACAAGGGTACTTGACCTTTGCAGCTTCATAAAAGACTTACATTCTTTGAACTGGCCCATTTCTTTGCCAAAAGGCTCGTCCAAGGCAATTGCTCAAAGCGAAATAAGCTCCATACTGAACCGAAAACCTACAGGGCTTAGATCTCTCAACTCTTTATAAGAACAGGGCTTATTGGAAGGGGAAATTGAGCATTTGCAATAAGGTGGATACATTCAAGACTGACGGCTCATAACAGCAGGGAAAGAAGGAGACTGGTTTTTTTGGCCTGCGTGACCAAAATGGTCAACACACAAGATCTAATAATTAAGCAACACGATTTACGTGAAAAACCCTCTCTCAAAAAAAACCACAAAGCAAAGTTGTTTGGATCTACTGTCCAAATTCAACCATAAAATAATAATCCTTTTACAAAATTTTGTAGGCATCAACCTACTTGGAGACACCAGTCCCCACCGCCAAGCATCGACTTAGCAAGAAACAACAATCTCTTTGTTTTGAGGCACCGACCTCTTCTGAAACAATCTTCTACCTTACTATTGTCGCTTCATCAATGAATGATGGCAAATTCAATATCCTCTTCTTCTTCTCCATAAAAATTTGCTTATGCTTGAATGATGGAAATAATTATCTCATATCTTTTTCAAATTTCTATCCGCTTTATATAACCTCCAAAGGCTTTTCACAAAGGAGGCGTCCCATCAAAAAGGCACCCTTTCATCAAAAGGGGTGCATTTAATTAATTCACTAAGTAGGACGATTTCTCCAAGGCAACCATATATCAAGTGGGTCGTCCCAACAATGATAGGCTGTAATACATGTCATAAGAGAGGCATATTTAAAGCTTTTTTAATGTTGGTGCCTTCATCATGAAGCACTGCTGCAAATTAAATATAATTCTATTACATTAATGACACTTCCGTTACATTAATTATAATGCCTTTGACATCAATGACAATATTCCGACACCTTTCTTGTTGCATTAAATTCAAGTCGAAAGTTGTATTTTCTCTATTTTATTGTTTTTTGGGTGAGCAATGGCCAACTCCAAATCTTGGTTCTCCCAGAAGCGCATAAGTTAACTGCCAAAACTACAAAGTTTCGAGACATAAGATTTTGGCAATCGCAAAATATTGTGATTGTGACAAAATCACTCTTGACACGGGTAAAACTGGAAACAAACTTTGTTGATTATGACCAATGTCATATGGAGGCCTTGCTATTATTAAACTCTTTGTGTCGGATGACATGATCCCTGAGGTTTAGAATGCCACCCAGGGAAGTGTGTTATGGATCAGTCTGAAGAACACATCAAATTTCAAAAAAGCATCGAGTCTTGTATTTGAAAAATGTTTTTCTCTACAAAGACGAATGAGGATGGGATTTATTAGAACATTTGCTTCGAATAAAAGATCTCCAAGACCAACTATAAGCCATAAAAAAAAGGTGGATAACGATGATATTGTGGCATGGTTCTGAACAGTTTGACATCTTCCTATGAATCGTTCGTGGAGACTCCACACTTGATGAAGAAAAGTAACATTGACGTTTGATCAA
The DNA here is from genome assembly GCA_037957365.1 of Torreya grandis. NCBI lineage: Eukaryota > Viridiplantae > Streptophyta > Pinopsida > Cupressales > Taxaceae > Torreya > Torreya grandis. The sequence continues at coordinate 3,778,121 of JARHVA010000047.1, read as the reverse complement.
GCTAGTACATTTTTGTTGCAAAAAAAACACAAGCATACATAATTCAGTGAGTCCAGTTCTAGCCAAATAGAAAGTGCACTTGTTACTTAGTCAAAGGGGAAGTGGAAAAGAAATCCAAGACCACCTACATCTACTTCTAAATCTAAGGTGAAATGTTATTATTGTTATAAACTTGGGCATGTCAAAATACTATGTTGGAAACAATAGTATGATCTTTCACATAACAAAAAGTTGAAGGGGCAAGCAAATGTGGCAATCTAAAGAAGAATATGCTCTCATGGCATCATGCTCAAATGAAAGTATGCCCAAATGTTGGTTCTTTGAGTCCAATGCATCCTGATTTTCATGTCACAAGGATTGGTATGTTAATTTTAATACCAAAGCAAGTTTGTTCAATTCAGTTTCATTAGGTGATGAAAGATCACATGTTGTAGAAAGGATAGGAGATATACACATTGTAGTGAATAATGCTATAAAATTCATAGTCAAGAATGTTAGGTATGTCCCTAAAATGAATAAACATCTCCCATCTATTAGTCAGTTAATTAAAAATCCTCACATCTCAATGAATTTCTCTGGGGAGAAATGTATTCTCTAATATAAAACATAACAGAGTCATAGCTCTAGACATTGGGCAAAATGGCTTGTTGATACTGCCACTATCAATTTACATGCATTAATTGTGGAGGATAATATCAGTATTGTGTGGCATGAGATATTTGGACATCTCAACCTTCAGTATTTAGCCAAACTAAGAAGAACAAATATGGTTCTTGGTTTGCCTTCTATCCAAGAAAAACATGATATATGTGCAAGTTGTTTCACTAGCAAACAAAAGTGGAAATCCTTTCGCACTGAAGGTGCTTGGCCAGCATAAGGACTCTTAGATCTTGTTCATGCAGATCCTTATGAGCCATCTTGGAAATCATCTACAGTCCTCAAAGCGAGGTATTTTTTGTTGTTTGTGGATGACTTCTCCAGAAAGATGTGAGTCTACTTGAAAAAGAAGTCTTATTGTTTGGCTGAATTTGTGAAGTTCAAAGAACTAGTGGAAAGCCAAACAAGGCAGCGGATCAAGACTCTTATATCCGTCAATGGGGGTGAATTTACTTCCAAGCAATTTTAGAACTACTAAAAGGAATTCATCAACAGTTGGTAGTCCCATACACTCCATAATAGACTGGGGTGATTGAAAGGTGTAATTGCATTATTACGGAGATGGCTCGATCCATGATGCATAGTAGGGGCGTGTCGTATAAATACTAGGGAGAAGCAATAAACACAATGGTCTACATCCTGAATAGAACTCCCTAAAAAACTTTGCAGGACATTACACCAGAAGAAGCATGGTCCGGAATCAAACCTGAGGTAACACATTTTCATGTTTATGGTTATGTCGCATATACTTTAGTTCTTGATAAAAAGATAAGTAAACTAGATTCCAATAGTGCTAGATGAAGTGATAAATCCAAGGTCTATAGACTTATTAATGTTTGCACTAACAAGATCATTATTAGTCGACATGTTGATGTAAAGGAGACTGAATTCTTGTTTGTAACCAACAAGCAATCTTTGAGATACCTGAGGTACCTAAATCTAGTATTGTACTTCCTTTGAAAGATGAGGAATCAAAATATTTAAGTACTCGTCATAGATTCCATTGCAACAATCCATGGCTGATATTTCACATACTCCACTAGTATATCAACGACTCCAACCTACATTGGCTAACACTCAGGGTGATACTTAGCTAGTACAAGATTCTTCAGTACATCAGAGGCCTAAGTGGTTTTACACCACTCTACAGGTTGTGTGCGAGAATGAAATTCTTCAATTAGATGTATGGCCTTAGAGGACAGGCAAGAAAGTTTTGGATTCAAGTGAGGAGCATGTTCATTTTGATCTTGCTTTTGATCTTTTCACAACATGAAAACCACAAAAATATTCTGAAGCACAAGGCAAACTTGAATGGGAGACTGCCATGTGATTAAAATATGATGCCTTGATGAAAAATCATACCTGGAAATTGGTGGATTTACCTTCAAGTAAACAATCCATTTGTAACAAATAGGTGTACAAAGTAAAATGCAAGGCTTATGGTACTTTAGATGTACAAAGCCCGTCTTCTTTCGAAAGGTTTTTGCCAATAGGAAGGAATAGACTATGAGGAGACTTTTGCTCCTACCAAAATGGTCACATTTTGGTTGCTTCTCTCCATGGTAGCCAAGTTTGGATAGAAAGTGTTTCAGATGGATGTCAAAAGTGCTTTTCTAAATGGAGATTTGGATGAGGGGGTCTCCATGGTGCAGCTTGAATGTTTTTGGGTGCCTGGTAGGCTGGTAGTGATCATTTGGTTTGTAGATTGATTAAGTCTCTCTATGGGCTTAAGTGGGCATCACGAACGTGGTATATCAAAATTGATCAACATTTACAAGATTTTGGATTCAAAAGAAGTCTTTCTCACTCGAATCTTTATGTCAAAATCAATGGTGATGACATTGTGATACTCGTTGTCTATGTTGACAATCTTGCCATCATAGATAGTGGAGCCACTACAATTCAACGAGTGAAATTAGATTTGTGTGGTGCATTTGATATGATTGATCTAGGCCTCTTACACTATTGCTAAGGTGTATAGTTATGGCAACATGACCATCTCATTTTCATAACTCAGGTCAAGTATGCCACAAATCTTTTGAATAAATTTGGAATGAAGGATTGTAATCCTACTTTTACACGTATGGAGGTTAGGTTGAAGTTGTCAACTCATTATGATTCATCGTTGGTCAATGAATCACTTTACAAATAGTTGGTGGGTAGCTTGATATATCTTACGTCCACACAACCAGATTTATGTTTTGTTAGCTATTTTTCTCTGTTTTTGTCTCAACCAAAGCTCATTCATTGGATGGTAGAAAAACATGTTTTGAGATATGTCAAAGGAACTCTTGACTTTGACATCTTATATTAGAGAGTAGAAGATTTCAGATTGACAGGGTATATGAACTCTGATTGGGGTAAATTAGTGGATACTCAGAGGCCTACCATTGGGATTACTGTATATGTTTTCTTTTGGTTTAGGATTTGTTTCATGGCAAAGCAAGCTTCAACATACAATAGCTATCTCTTCCATTGAAGCAGAATACAAGGCAACAATTAATGCTAGTTGTGAAGCAGTTTGGATATGTTAGATTCTAGTCGATTTACAACTTCATCTACACCTACTCCACTTTTTTTTATAATCAAGGTGTATTAAAGTTAGTGAAGAATCTTGTATTTCATGTGTGCATCCAACATATTGAGATTTATCATCACTATATTTGGCTATTGGTTGATTCTAGTGATATTTCTATTCACTTCTATGCTTCTATAGAGCAGCCTACAAATCTAATGACTAAACCTCTTGGTCCTATTCTATTTGTAAAATTTCGGAAAAACTTGGTGTTGTTTCCGGTTTAGTCATTAAGAGGGGGTATTAAATATATTGCTTTTACTATGTTTATGAGACTTAACTCATGTTCTATTAGTTAATGTCTAACTCATGTAACTGTCAACCACCTCGACTGTTGTAACTTGTTTGGCGATAATAAATGAAAGATCATATGGATTTATTAGTGTGCCTTCTAGTTTCACTTTATTCATTTAGTATTCGTTCTTGCTTACATTTTCTCCTCCAACTTATTTCAAATGCTGATGTGCCCCTTCAACCAGCAATGCATTCCGAGGTGCTAGTGAGAACAACAAACCATTTTGTGACAATTTGCTTTCTCGAACTACTCAACACGTTGGATGGAATTAATTTGGCGTTAATTTTCTAATTTTCCCCTTTTGGCTTCAGCTCAAACCCGCAAACACTAACCCTTGGATGCTTGATTTTGCCTTTAATTTCACCTTGATGCTAAATCAAATTAACACCAAACTTCATCTTGATGCTTAAGATTACTTTGCTAACAAATAATTTTAACACCAAATCAAACAAGTGGCAAATTGGATTAAAAGAGGGATAGATGAAACAAACACTGGATTGGATCAAACAAGCGCCGAATCCCAATAAATGCAAATAGATTAAATGCTAAATACAATGAGCACCACAGCCAATGAGTGCCAAATGCCACTAAGCGCCAAATGCAAAAAAATGCCGAAATACAATTAACAACAAATGCTTGGCGCTTGCATTGATTTTCATGTTGTCATATTCACATATATATGTTCTTGATAGCTCTTATAACCCCTTTCTGAATCTGACTTGCTTTGTCGTGTTCTTGAAAAAAAATAATGATTTCATATAACAAAATCACTAAAACTTGGTTCTTAGCCTAGGAACGCTAGTTCTTTAAATTTCACCATGCACAATTTCCCCCTATGGATATGTTTGGTATGACACTTTGAATGGTTTTGTCAATCCTTGTCCATTGGGCTATAAAGTCAACATTCTCATTTTGAAAATTTTTTATTGCCCCTATTCTTGATTTACTTTCAATCACTTATTAGAAACACAATTGGGGGTGTTATCATGAAGTGCAAAAATTCATGATAACAACTGGGTTTGACTGTGGGACTGCATTCCCTGGCAAAATGCAGGAGAACTTCAGATTCTTTGGTGGCTTCACTTTGTGGATCCCTGCAAATAGTGTGTAGCACACACTCACATTTGCCGATCCGATTAACTAGTAGCCAGTTCATATATATCAATTGTATGAGAAATGAATATGTGCTTCTAGGCCAGATCACTTGCTTTGATAATCCTACATACCTACTACGCAATGGCTCATCAAAAGAGAATTCCAATGCTTCAAATGGGAGTCAAAATGGACTCAAGATGTGGACGAGGACGATGCAGTGGAAACAATGTACATTACTTAACAATGCCTGCATAGAAACTCTGATTAAAATTAAAAAAAATAATAGCATGGGACTCGAAAAATGGGCAAGACTTTCTAGATGGAATTTAAAGGCACTTTCAGGGATCTTAAATGGCATATCAAAAGTTTTCGACTTGACATGACTCTTGATTTTTTATGCTTTTTGGATTATGGTGCGTTTCGTAGCAAGAGTGAAAAAAGAGCAATGCTTGACTTGCTTGGCACTTTGGAAATGGGGACAAATATGAGCGGTATTACATGCATTTTGAGGCAATGAGTGGGAACATATGAACCAATGGCTAGGCAAATTTTGTGGTTGAAGGGAGATGAGACACGTAGGCATTTAACACATTTCCCTTTACATTTAAAAATGCATGTTGTGGATTTGTCATCATTGACATTGTTTGGAGTTGGGGCACTTTCTTCTGCAACATCAACATCTATGTGAACTTTGCGGAAATGAACCAATACAGGATGAATGTCTTGTTTCATGGTTCAATTCCAAACCCTTTCCTTCAACTTTAACCTCAAAAGTGCCAACGGATTCATTGTTTTACTCAACGGACATGAGAACCAAGAGAAGTATCTTCACAACTTAGCTCTTGTGTTTTATGTTGTATCTCCTTTGTCATTTGTATGTTTATATTTGAAATGAGCTTATTTTATAATTATGTTGACTATTCTCGGCCTCTATGAGCATTAATATTAAAATTGAGTTTACCAAATTTTATGTGGTCACTAGCAAACAAGGTGCAAATGAGTTTATAAACAATAAAGTTTAGGGCTGTTTCAAGGTAGATGAGATGGTTAGATTGAGGACGGTCAACAACACAAATATAATATTCCACTCTAGGTGGCATTCCTCACTTTACAATCTTGAAGATGAACTTAATAGCCATGTGGCAGTCTCAGCATTTCATTTTCTCAATGGGAAACACGATATGTCTTATTACAGATTCGACCGAAAAGTAAAATATTTCAAGAGATTGCATGCAACACTTGTTTTGAGTCCAGCCATTATTGATGAAAACAAATATCTTTACATGTCAATAGGCACTAGTGCTGCATGTTTCAATCCTCTCCATGCAACAACAAGATGAGCAATAGTGCTATGGGAAGAAGCATTTGCTAGATTAGACTAATCAAAACCAGCACTTATTATTGCTTCTTAATGACACTTGACTTTGCCAAACATTTCACCCAAATGTTTTGTGGCTCTCATTGCTTTATTGAAGAGTCCATGGAAAATTGATGACCATGGAGTTGTCTCCACTCTTGAACACGTAAAACGATCTCTTTAGATCCTCCTCCTTGAAAGAATAGAGCTCGAGGGCTGAGGATGTATTCTTTATTGCCAGAAACATTGGCTTGAAGAGGTGACCCTGACTAACTTGAATAAACTTTACTACCTTTGTTCTCGCAATCATAATGTAAGAACATCCCAATATATATGTGTTTTCAACACCTCGCCATATGCCATTATGTTGTTCACGGATTTTCGGTGTTTTGAGTACTTTGGGAACCTGTAGAACCTTGACAAAGTTCCTCCCGAACACGAAAGTGCCATCAAATTCATTTTTGTTTACCTTTTCAAAAATTTCCATGATGTTGCCGAGTATTTAGGGCTTTTCAGTGACTTTGGGCGCTGCAAGCACCGTGAGAACTTGAAACTTTTTTTGCAGCTTATGGAGATTTTGGGAACTTGTGTGACTTCAAGTACTTCCTTCTATCTCTGGCAAATGCAATACAATGTTTAAATCTATTTTAAATTCTGAGTTATGTTGATCTCAAACTTTGGGAGTTGTGCCAGACACATTTTCCATGGAAATGGACACCATATAACATTAAATTTCTCTTTGTTGTTTGCTTCAATTTTGAGTCTTTATGACACTCGAAACTACATCTACATGATATGACTCAAAGCTGCTACCATAAATGAATGATGCAAAGTGTTGGTGTAGTCCATCTCCATTGCAATACTAATTTCAACCATTGTCAAGGCTGATGCCAAGCCTCTACACAAACAAGTGCCTAAAACTTCTTCAATGCACCATTGCAGCATTACAAATCAAAGAGTATTACGAATCTAGTGTCTATTTATCAGCTTTACTAGCTTATCATAAATGATGTGTACACACTGAAGGCTTGGATTCAAAAGCTGAATAATCCTCTTCAATATAACTTGAAAAGGAACCTTGGGCACAAAGAGAGCACTTTTGGGACTTGTAGCATTTTGATTGGTTGTTTCAATATCTTACATTTCTTTTTCCATACAATCATCTCGCATTGGACTTATCCATGAAACATTCACACTTTGACCGATACCCAGGCACCTAAGACAAAACCAAAAAAAAATCACCTTTGAGGAACTCGAGACTATTTCGGAACTTTTGCACCCCATTGACACCGTAGTGTATGTCAAGCATTTTGGACTTTAACAACACTCATGGAACTTTGGGACAAATTGGGACTTTTGGGATTTTTGTGCCAAAGTGGAACCAAAACCATTTCAAGATTTTCGAGAACTTTAGGGACTTTGGGAAGTTCCCTAGCTGCCGAGAAAGTTCAAAACCTTGAGAACGCATTTCGAGACTCAAGATGGATTTTTTTTATGCTAAGTGTTTACAGTCAAAATTCATCTCTTGGGCTTGGTCTATGCATTTCAACAAGAAATTGGGAGCTTTCAAGAAGTTCAACCTTTTGATGACAACATGTTGAAAAGGGAAAGACAAGGGTAAGCATCTTTGGGTTGCATATATTGAAAACACACACACATCAAATAGAAAATCGGAAAGGGAAACAAGCAAAAATGGGAAAAGCCAGAATTATTTACAAGGGTTTGAGAAGAACAAAAGGACTACTATGCAAACCCATCAATGGGATTTGAGAAGTAGGTACCTTTGTCAATCGACAAATGGGACTCCTGAGATCTATGTGGGTCAGAGGAAAACAACTGACAGAAGGGAAAAACAACGAACCTGAGTTGGTTGAGCATATGAATGCGATTTTGAATAATACTAAATATCGTAATTCCATCTAGAAATTGAGGATGAACAAAGAATTTATGGAAACGGACATGTTGCATTGTATCTTGTTCAAAAATTCTTGCCTCCCTGTGACATGAGTGTTTCAGAATAACTCTTTCATCTTTTCTCCACATTAATTTAGGAATCAACTTGCGTGAAGGCCCATCAGTGGTGCTCTTGTGATTGTGCATTACTTGTTCTTCAATAGGCATTTGAGGAGGATCTTTGATCTCTTCAATGGTCTCTGTGATGTCCCCTTCTAGCTAGAGGCTCCATTCTAGCAGTTGTTTAGCCTATCATTGGACCCTTGTAGGCTAATACAGTTGGATAGGGGGTCAGTTGGAGCACAGGAGAGTTTGGCTGTTCAGTGATTTGACGTCCTCAGAGTTCAGTGGCTTTGATTGGGCTTGGAGAGTTGATTTAGACTACTTTTTGATGAGTTTTGCTATTTTTAGCAGTTGCTATTTTTTAGCAAGGTTATTTGGTCACATCGAAAACAATTACTTGGACTCCAGTTTCAGACGGCAAGGTCAGATTCTCTTTTTTGAGAGAGTTATTGCATTTCTAGTGGATTCTAGCATTAATTAATGATTAATGATTTAATATTAAAGTTAACTTTATATTAAATCACTTAAGTATGGGTCTATTTCTCATCAAATGGGGCCAGTTGACTGAATTAATTGAAGGAGAAAAATTAAATGTTTTTTCCTAAGTCTAAAATCATTAAATATTTTAATGATTTATTTTTAAATGATTTTATGAGGAAAATCACAGCTCTCTAGAAAAATTCGATTTAGGGTTTGAGGCATATTTTATGCTTGGAAAAGAATGAAGAAAGGATTTATTTTATTGCTATCATTTAGAAAACAGGTTTTTGTGCTCTGGGAAGGGTTGCAGCGATTGCCATTGAAGAACGTAGTTTCTTCTGTGAGTCTCCATTTGAACTGGTGAAATATCCAGCGAATTTGGTATCCATAGAGTTTCATACAGAGACTCTGATTTGTGCTTCAGCAATTGCGAGGAAGATTCAAAAATTTATTGGGGTTTCATGGCAGATCAAAATATTTAAAGATTAATCATTTGCTTATTAAAGTTTGTACCTGCTGCTACAGTACGGCTGTGAACAGTAACACATAAATAGTGACACATGAACAGCACCCATGAACAGTGCATGAACAGTGCGCTACAGTGCTCATGAACACGCTACAGTACTTGGATCAGCAGTTTGGGCATTTATATCAAGTTTCCTATTAGTTACAATTGTTTTTGTATAAGCATTCAATAAAAAGTTATAGTTTTCCATTGTAAGAATGAGTATTTGTTTGCATTCAATATAGTTGTCTATCATTGCAATTTCTCTTCCTTATAATCAGTGTATTAGAAGTAGTTTGTTTTTTATGTCAAAACCCTCAAAGCACAAAAAAATCAGAAAATACAAAAACAAAAGAATTACAAACAAACCAGCATAGTTGCAGCTGATAGTGAGTTTAGTGATTGAATCAGTTGGGGTTTCTACAGTCTCCCTTGTGATTTTGAATGCCTTTGAATCTAATATCGGAAGAAAGGTATTGAAAATATCTTCTATACAATTTTCTTGTTCATCCACCTACAACATATTTGTGGGTTCATCCCATTTGATTTAGCAAAGGTCTTCATTTTGACAAACAAATGGAAAGGTAACATTCTGCTCATTGTAAAGGGGAAAGCTGAATTCCTTGGCGTTATCTTCAAAATCCACGTGGCACACTTCATTATCTCCTTTCATACACAAACTTAGCACCTTAACAATTTCAGCATGCTTGTGGTCAAAACCACTACACGTCTCAACACCATGTAGCCTATGATATTCATTGTTCCATTCACGTTCTTTGGACTGGGCTGAATTCAAGCTTGCAGCAGGTTCTCCAATGATTTCCTTCTCTTGAGCCAAATTATCAGAATCTTCTTTGGAACAACAGCTGAAGAATGGTTCTTTTAATGTAGGATTGTTTTCTTTTGTGGCGGAGACCTAGCCATCACATGCAGTACTGAGATATTCTCGTTCCCGAGTTTGATCCCTTTTGTGTAGGACTTGAGGTAAGCCCGTGTCTCCTTGCTTTGTTTGCACATCCACTTTATGATTAGCAAGTTTAATAAACATGGGGTCATTTTCTTCATGATAGAGAACATTTTTCTTACAGACAAACTCTTCACAAAACTCTATCAAAGGCTGAGTTGAAGTTGCAGAAAATCACAGGTCTTCTTTTTTGGCATTCCTTAGTAGCTTGATTTTCTTCAAAAAAAGCTATGGAAGGAAAATCATCCAACAGCTCATAAAGGAAACCTTCAGCACAAGCTTCTAAGTGCAGACTTGGAACAAAGACTTGTAGTGCTGAAAATCTTCAGGAACTTTCTCTGGCAGATTGATCTTCCTTGTTGGCTTCTTAGCACTTCAAACTGTTCATACTTCTTTTTTATGGCTTCTGCCAATTGCAAGACTTCATGGTTGTCGCTAGGATTTGACAGGTCTTTCATCATTTTTTGAATTCTCAGAATATACTCTTTCTTTAATGCAGCCATCTCTTCATCTCTGTATGTAAGAAATGCATCAATAGGAAGGCAAAAAAGGGGCAATGTCTTGACCTTTCATCAAGCAATGAATCATCTGCAAGCTCTTCATCAACCCGTGTTTCATCTAACAATGAAGTTAAGTCACCATTATTTTCTATGCATGCCAAATATTTTTCAAGCTGATGTTGTATCTTTTGTGTCTGTAAAAGCTTGCACCTCTTTTGTATTTGTTTTATCAGATGCCTGGACTTGTTATCGTCAACTGCTCTAATTAAAATTTTTTTGCTGCAGCATCACCGATTTTATATTATCTCCATAGGGCTTTGATTTCAGTATCATCAGATGAAATAATTCCAGTGAATATTGGTTTTGACAACTTCGCATGTAGCTTCTTATTTTTTTTGTCTTTCTGCCACCAGCTCTATGCAAGCTGGTAATATTCTTGCTGTAACCGAATATTTTCAAGGCATAAATTTTTCTAGTCTTCAACCAAACTTGGGCAACACAATATAGATTTAGAATAGTAGGAGATAAATCAATTTCAGTTTAAATTGTTAGGCAAGACTGGATCAAACACCCTCACACCGATATTCACTATGCTTCATAAAGGACAAGACCATGCGGTTGGTAGTTAACCCAACCATCACAGCCAACATAACTTCTAGTAAAGTAACAAAATGCCGACAAAAGACTAACAAACCATGCCAACTACATTTATTCATATAGACAACTCAACGGACTGCAGAGAGAATATCTGGCTTTAGATGAGTGGCATTGTGTCCTTCATGTGATTCACAGTAGGTTGGTGGGTGATACTTGAGCCTCAGATATTGCTATATAGATAACAAAGTATATGCTTGGCCTTAGGAGGGGTCAAATCTTGGGGGAACTCTTATCTAGCCGCATTCATGAATTTCTCTACTTAAATTGAAAAGGATTTTATACGAGGCAACATGCGATTGGGATTTTCTTGGATGCATTTCATTCACAATCACCAACAAAGGGAGACTTCACTCCTGATCATTCATATGATTCCACTTGGTCATTTGTGTTTTGCTGGAAGAATCTTGGCATTCTCTTAGCTGCTAAAGAAGATCAACCCAAACATAGGGCAACAATAAAAAAAGAAAACAAACAATAGCATTGCCCACATCAGAGGAGGGTGAAGAAGGGTCAGAATTAGAGGAGGATGACAGAGACTATTATGGCAAGAACGATGGGCTTCCAGCTCTTCACAGTTCCATCTTTTCTTAGTCTATCATGGTCACTTCCTCATCTCTTGGGACTGTTGGACAACAATCAGATGACCATGAAATTGAAAATTGGTTGAATCAATGTGGTGAACTAGTTCATACAGATTTGGACATTGCAGTGAGCCCCTTGGCCCCACCATCACTAGATCCAACTCTAGCAGCTCAGGTTCCCTTGGCTGTTTTGAAAGCAAGACTATCTAAGTTAGAACCCTCTGAGTCTCATGATTATGAAGCAGTACCCTTGTTCCTTCTGAACCCCAATCCACCTGGCCCCTATGATATTTTGTGTCAATTCTTGTGGGCTATGGGACCCATGCTCCAAACACTTCAAGGAATTCATCATGTTGTGGGCTAGTTGGATATGACTGGCCGACCATCTCAAATTCGGGTGATCTTGGATGATGCAGTTTAATTGTAGAGGTCCATGCAGGAAGATTGTCATCTAGAATTCACTAGGATCTACATTAATCAAAGTTGGCTTGATGTCAAAACTACGGATAATGATGCATGCACAATGGCTACCCCCTTGGGCTCCCTCTTCGGTCACGCATTCCTTGCAAAATATCTTAGTTCATCACCATTGAGGATGCCTTTTGGTATTAGTACTTGTTACTCCAATCGGGCCTATGGCAACAAAGGCAATTGGAGGAGGAAAGGGACAAAGCTGCTTATCAGATTGTTGAGATTTAGATGCAGTTGGATGATCAACGTTGTTGGTTCCAAGAGCAACTGAGCCAATAAACAAAGCTTACACAGGTACAAACATATAGGGTTGTAGAGGTTGGACAACAACTTACTCAAGGGCATGCCAAGTTTTCGGAGGTTGTCCACATGGTCAAACACTCATGGGAATGTGAACTTGTTATCACCAAGCAATTGCAACACCATACCAACAAAGTATATGCCTTCATGTAGAACTCCAAAAACTGATGTTGCAGCACATCGCTTTGTCGAAGTCTGCTCTAGCTGGTATACCTGGCTTGTCATTATTTCTATGGACATCTTCCTCTTCCCCCCCTCCTGCTGCTTCTTCCTGAGATGCTTTTCTATTGTTATAGTTGAAAGCTACTTCAACTTATATAAATGGGAGATAATGTAGTCCATTGAATTGTCCTTTATGAATAAATGTAGTCAACATGTTTTATTTGTATTTTGCTGGCATTTGGTTAGTTTATTAGAAAGTCTCTTAGTTATGTCAATTATGATGGTTGGGTTAACCACCAACTGCTTGGTTTTGTTCTTTATGAAGCATAGTGAATATCGCGGTAAGGGCACTTGTATCAAGTCCTCTCTGAACTGATTGAATTATATTAAGACTTATCATCAAGGAATACAAAGCTGCTATTATCTGGGTATTCATACATAGTATGTTCTGTAATTACTATTCTATGTATGCTTCTTGTTGATAGTCTAGTATCTCAGTAGACTTTATTTGAACTGCACTCTCATTTGTAGGAGTTCTACCACTTTGTTGGTTTGCTGGCCAATATATTGCTGATATGATATCAAAATGTTGGCCTATAGGTGTTTGCATAATTCCACTTATTCCAGCCTCTTCCGGATTTGTTTTTGCTACATCAGCGAAGTTCATGTTAATCCAATCTTTAGGTGGTGGATTCCAGCTTGATTTAGCATTTACTTTGGCTTAAAGAAATTTTATCATGATTTATTCATTATCCATATCTGTAACTGCTGTACGGAGATGTTTTAGAATCTTCTTTCGGGATTGAATTGTAGCAAGTTGAGCTTTCTCTTCATTTAAAAGATGGATCAAGTATTTAGTGGCATGATTTATAATTCTCTATACTGTGTTGAAGATTTTGTTGTTTCCCATCTTGATCGGTTGGAGAGAGTTTATATGCTCTGTTAAGAACCGACTTATGAAAGAAGATACTATTGGTGTCTCCTTTCTAAATCTATGTTTATCTGGACTTATGGCTCCAATTGTGCCCCTCCCTCTATTGTATGATTTCCAGTTCACTTATCAATTGCTCTTCTTGGGCAGCTATTGCATCAATGAATCCTATTTTCTGATATAGTTTTGTAGTTGAGCAAGCCTTGATGCCACTTCTTTGGAGTGGGCAAAAATATTACCAAATTCATTTCTATTTAATTCTTGCATTTGGATTTTTTAGTGTTTTAGTTTTTCACAAGCACGTCTTGTGATATTCCAAGATTTTAACCACCATAGAACCACTTTTGGTGGAAAATGCAGGCATATGCTTTAAAATCTGAATTAAGCTTTGTGTGGGGGAGCTTCTTTCGATATTTCCATCGTGATAGGCCAATGATTAGAAAGTGTATAATCACTCACACAAGCATTGATGTGTGTGATGGCTGAGATTCATTGGTCGGAAATAATTATTCTATGTAATTTCTCTACAATATAGTGGCTTCGTTTTCTTTGATTTGTCCAAGTGAAAAAAATTTTAGCAATTTCCATATCTATCATAGTTGTAGCCTCAATAAGGGCAACTACAACATCTAGTGTTCTTGTGTTAAATCACTATCCACCTATTTGTTCCTTTGGTGACTTTATTGTATTGAAATCTCCTATGAGAATGAGTTTGAGTTTCTAGTTTGCATTAGTTGCTACCCAATCTCTGAGTTTCTCTAGATAAGCAATTATAGTATTTACATATGCAGGAATATAGACATTTACAATAGTGAAATTTTATTGTAGTTCATAAGAATAAAAGCAAGAAGCCAACCCCCATGGAAGGGAGGTATGAGAGTTGGTAACATACCTTGTTGGGAACCATTGAACAGCCACCTTCTTATTTACACAAAATTGGATGTGCTTTCTGCCCCAGATTCCCATATTGTCGTCTTTGACTTTGTATTTAGTAGGAGGCATTTGTTGGGTATGCCTATACCTTGTATATTCCATGATAATATTCACATCACAAGGATTTTAGTGAGACAAAAGTACCTTTCTCAAAGGTTAGCATCAATTTGGAGTGTTTTGGCTTCTATATCTGCATTTTTCTGTCAACGACTTCTCTAGTTTTGGGTCTTCTGCAGTTTCTAGTCTCATTTGAAGTTTTCCCTTTTTTCTTAGTGTCTGTCATAGACTTTGGCTTCTGGATTGTAAATTTCTTAGGATTCGATCCTCATGTGAGATGATGTTGGTTTTAACTTTTTTACTTAGTATTTGGCTTGGGAAATCGATATTTAATTTAATGCAAATTGGATATGGCCTTACGGCTTACCTTTGTGCTTGTATTCCTTTTTTTTAAGATTCCTTTGGGTTATTCAAGGACTTGGGAACAAGGTTTGGAGTAGACCAGACATCCTCCATCTCCTCTTTGAGAGCATACGTGAATCTTCTTTATCTCAAAAGAGGGGCTAAGAGCACAATTTATAAAAGACAAACTTATAATATTAGCTTCTATAAAATAGGATGGTTAGAATTGAATATTCTACCTATCTCCTAATCAAAGTTATGGGTCAAAATAGATTAACAACCCATCTAATAAAATATAACAAGATTTATGATATCCCAACAACATAACAAATTGCATTTCTATGTGACCTAATTACTCACAAATTTATTACTATGGTGAATAATCTCCATCTTATTTATCCTAACATTCCCCTCACTTTATCCATCATAGTCTTAAGATTACAAGGGAAAGAATTTTTGAATGCTTCAAACTTATCACGTGCAAGTGACTTGGTGAAGACATATGCACACTGATCTTGAGTGGGGCAATACTAGAGTTGAATGTTGTGTGGTTGAACATGCTTGTGTATGAAATGAACCTAAACTTCAATTTGATTCGTGCACTCATGAAACACTAAATTGCGAATAATTTTACGAACACCTTGATTGTCGTAGTACAAAACTGTAGAGTGAGTTCGTGGTACTCCCAATCTTGCAAGCATGCGACAGCCATATCACTTCGCAGACAACTACTGCATGATATTCAGCCTCAATGGAAGATCGACAAAGTTTTGCTTCTTACTCCCCAATGAGATAAGACCAAATCTTTGAAAGAAGACAAATCTAGATGTGGATTTCCTATCATCAATTGAACCTACATGTTTTGTGTCCGTGTAACTTGTCAAGAAGAATTGGTCATTCTTCTTGTATTCGAGGCCATACTCCATAGTACCTCGAATGTATCTCAATATTTGCTTTGCTACTTTCTAGTGACTCATCTTCGGATCTTGCATGAACCTTGAAAGATAGTTGACGCCATAACTAATATTTGGCCTAGTGTATGCCAAATAAATGAGACTCCCAATCAATTGTCAATATTGAGGCATTTATTAGTGGTGATGGATTTGAATGAGACTACTGAAGTCTTGTCTCCATACATGTTGCGATAGGTTTGTAGTCCATCATCCGGAATCTCTCGAGCATTGTCTTGATATACTTCATTTAAGACAGATTTGGTGTCTTTTTTGTCACACTTCCAAACCAAGACAATAGTGGAGTAGCTCAAGATTTGTCATGTTGAATGATCATTTAAAATCATTCTTTGTTGCATCAGTTATCTTCACTCAGTGAGATGTCCCTTTCAGGACCAATTTAAACAATTCTAGAATTTCACTGAAACCCTAAGCAAAAATTGCAGATATATACAAATATCTTTTAAGCATGAAAATTAAATCTCAGCCTCAAAGAAACCCTCACAAAAATATAGAGACTCAGTTACATCAAATCTGAATTTCTTTAATAAATTGTAGGTCTGAAAATTATAATATATCACAGCTGAGTGGATGAATGAGAAAATACAATAATTTACCAACCATATCCACAAAATGAAATTAGACCCCTCTAAATGGATCGCTGCCCTCCAAAAGGATCCCCGAGGGCTATGCCACATCCAAATTTGCAGCCCTAAAGCTGCATCCACCTTCAATTCCCTCCCAAACTGCTATGCTAGGCTGTCAAACTGATTCACCAATCTTCAAGACTGCCCAAACTGAATCACCACTCTTAGAAGTGGCCTTTGAAGCTAAAAAGATGAAGTGATGTCCAAATGTGATCTCTGAATGAAAACAACAATTGATAATGAAGGGTTTCCGTCGTTTAATAGCCAAGCGAGAGTTTTTTCACTCCAAGCTAATTGTTCAAGCAAAACGTGCTTTGACAATAAGAAATTCATTCGTAGATAATAGATGCATCCTCAAAAGACCTCCCTTCCATCTTCTTTTATACTTTTCCCACTCAACCCATTTACTTTATTTTAATAATAAAACATAAGTTGCCGACATGTTGGCCACTTAGTTATATCATTAATTATTCCGTAAGTATTTAAAAATACTTTTTATTAATAAGATAATATTATCTTAAATTTAGAAAAAAGGGGCATTACAGTCCACCCTTCCCAAATTTGTTTGCCCTCAAGTAATTGCAAACTCGACTGTTCAATCTCTCTCCAAATGGCCTTTGCTGTAATACCTGCATCCCACCTCATCCTTGGGAACTTGCCACCATGTTTTCATTGTGCCCTATCTGAATTCAGAATTGTTCCTTTCAGCTGAGACCTTTTGCCCACCTCATCCAGAGATAAGACCCCCTTAACATGTGCAAACTTGCAGCTGTTCATGATTGATAACAACAGCTCATAATCTGAAATACCTGTATTGTCATAATTCTTTGTTTGATCCTGCAGTCCTATTCCTTTTTTCTGCTCACAAAAATCGTTTTCACATCAAATATAAACATTTTCATTTGAAAGTGTCTCTGACTCCTTGTTAATGCAATGAATTGATGTTTGAGCCTTCTTATTTACATCTGAAAACAAAGAAGTCTCAACTTGTTTATCTTTACCAGTTCTATTGACATAATCTTGAACAGTTTCAGTCTCTTGATTGACTTGACTAAAACATATATCTTCAGATTCCATAACAGTTGGTGAAGTTCCACCTACTTCTTCTGTAGCCAAAATCCTTTCTGACATGGAGGTATCAACATGGTTGCCTCTGATACTATAACCTTCTAGTGTGCCAAAACTATTTTAAGATGGTTTAGGAAAAAACCTCTTCTTTTGCTCAATCGCCTTTCTTCCCTGGGACCCATGCCAACAAGTAAGGCAGCTTCTAGATCTTTGTCAATAATATCACTGCCTCCAAAATAAATTTTGATAACCAATAGAAGCTCTTCACACCATTCCTTTGGCATTGCTGATCTGTGGTGCATAAGTGCCATAGCTGCAGTTCTCAATTGCGAAGGAGAAACACTTCTCTCTCCACCAACAACAAATTTAAACCTGTTAGTTCATCTGCCATTGATCTCAGAGTGTACAACATTTTTGGCAAACAAGGGAATTACAAACTCTGAAGCAATCTGCCTTTTATACCTTGCAACTGCCGATTGACCAATTTCATGGCAATCAATGCAAAGAAAAACAATATCATGTGAACGATGGCTTTTCAGATGCTCTGGAAAGTGCATTCTGCAGCAAGAAGGGATAATCTGATATCAGAAGTAGTGATGGGTTTCTCTACAATCAACACGCAGATTCTTCTTTCTTTGAACATAGAATTCATTGTTCTCATCTTCAGGGTGGCCTTTCAGCTGCAAAGGAAGTTTAATAGCTGGAGGTTCATCCTCTACAAGATCTGCCAGGTCCTGCCGAATATACTCAGCAAGTTTTCTGCGATCAAAATAGCAGGGAAGACGGCCATCACCAACATAGATCCTACATTTGTGATAAACATGTGACTTCCAGGAAAATTTCTGTGTAAGTTGAACACATGAAGCTTCTTTCCTGCCTCGTTTGGAAGCTTCAAGTCAGTTTAGCTTATCCAACCTTGATTTTATGGCATTCAATTTGCAAGAGAGACCTATCAACAAAGAAGAAATGTCTAGAGTATGTCAAATAGCCTCTACTGTGGAAATTGTGCTGTCAACCCCTTTTGGTTTTGTCAGTACTACCCTTGCAAGAAAGACTATATCCTAGTCAGAAAGTACAAAACGTAAGCTCTCCTATTCTTCCCTGACCAACTAGCTGGGAAACTTTTCTCCACATGATGAATATCTTAATTCTTCCAACCTTACTCTCACGAATTTTCTGCCGTCATCATTGATTGCCATTACAAATTGATCAACCCTTTGTAATGTCCCCATTTTCAGTCACTTCAGTATTGTAGTTGGCTTTGGCTTTCTCAGTGACCGTTAGCCTTGTCTGAGAGGATGTTTGATGTTGTTGAAGAGCTCAGATGGTCTAGAGGACTCTTATGCCACTTTCCGAAGTGATTTTCGGCTTTTGGTGCGTTCTCCAAGAATCTTGGAGAGAGCGTCTATTTATAGCAAGTCACCCGGTTGGGTTCGATTTTCGTTATTCCTCATCGGTATCACTCCAATGCAGTCAGATTTTTATTCCGATACTTTCCGACCGTTCTGCAAAAATGAGTATTAATGGTTATATTTTAATTAAATTACTAAAGTTGCTAATAATTTATTAAAATATTTAAGAAGGCCCTTAGTATTATAGCTCATTGGAAGCAGGTTGAGATGCTTTAATTCATGGATGCATTAAACAGGGACCTTGTGTGTCAAAATATCATTATTTTAATGAAAAGGTCATTTTCGGAGTTAAAAAGGAAGCTTCTGGAGAATTTGGGAAAAAAAGTATAAAAGAAGGTTGAGATAGTCTTTTGGAATTCATTCAGTCAGCATCTTTATTTATTTTCCCATTGTGGATCTGCAACTTGTTTGCAATACTTTTCCAAGGACAAAAACCCTTGAGGAAAGAAGGTGGATTGGACGAAAACCCAATCGCATCTCGGAGGTGAATTCATACAGAGTTCATAATTGCACTTCATTGGAGAATTGTGAGTTTGAAGCAGAAATTGCATATCAGTTTTGGAGCAGACTTTGATCAGACTTTTGGAGCAAATATATATTATCTTTGGACTGATTTGTAACAGTAGGGATTTGGACTGTGTTCGGGTATGTTTGAATCCATAAACTTGAGGGAATTGCAATTCTGGATAATCTTTTTCATAGCAGCAGTCATTTGTATTCAAAACACAGAATTATATGTCATTTGTTTGTGTTGGATGGTCATATTATGTGTTTAAATTTAGAGTTGATGTTATTTCCATAAGGGCATATAATCGGCATGTTTATTTGTGCATTTAACATACATTTATTCGTTGCCAAAATCATTTATGAATTCAGAACAGAAAATCAAATTTCAAATCTAGGGTTTAGAAAGATAGATATTCAGAATTTTAGGGCAGAAATTGGAATCAAAGGTGCAGAAAAGTCAAATCAAAACCTAGGGTTTTGAGCTGAAAACTGAAGTGCAAAAATTAGGGCAGAATTCAAGTTTTAAGAATTAGTAATTTAAGGCAGAGCTCATTTGGGATATTTTAGTGGTATCAGAGCTGTGCATCCTGCTAGCTTGTGTGGTTTGTGTTGTGGGATTCCTCGTGAAATTATTTTGTTAGCAGATTGTTTCAAAATGGAAAGATTCTACAAAATGTTTGGGCTTACACCACCCAACATTCCTCCAAAAGAGAAATCAAAGTGGCCCAAGCCTAATAAAGAGAGAGAAATGATGAGAACCCTCATCAACACTCAGCCTAGGATTGCTCAGACATTAGACAGGATACAGGATGCCTTGGACCGGTTGGAATTAGGGAGAGGTAGTCGGAGCAGATCAGTATTTGTGGTGGAAAGTCAGCGTAGTCACCAGTCACACGCATCAGATAGGAGCCCCCTTCAGTCCCCTAGGCGTGGACAATTTACAAATTTGCCCGTTACCCAGCCTATGATACTACCTACTTCATCAAAAACAGAAGTGGAAAAGGCTCAACAAGTGTTGAAAAAGACAAGGAAAGGCCTTGATGAAATCCTGGAAAACAAGATAAATAAATAGACGATTGAGCTTGAAGAGAACCACAAAATTTATGCATTTCTTAGCAATGACATCGAAAAAAGCAAACAACAACTGATTGGAATAAAACAATCAGATAATTGCATTGAAATTGCAAAGGTTCTGAATCAGGCACTCCAAACAGCAAAGGATGATGAGACAGTGCTTCAGGGAATCCTTGATGAAACACTGTACAGGCAAGAAAAGATCAAGATGGAGAGAAAAGAATTGCAGAATGAAGTTCTAAGTATTGATGAGTTAAAGAAAGCTGTGCATGCTTATCAGGATGAACTTCAACTGCATACACAACTTGCACACATCAAAAATAAAATTGATGATGTCAAGAAAGAAAAGGAAGAAAGGTGTTCAGAATGTTCTGCTGAGACAGAAGCCATGAATCATGACAAAATTATCATTTCTGAAATACAAGGGATTGCCCTGGTCAAAAGTGGACAGCTTGTGGAAGATGGAAATAACTGCAACAAAATTCAGAATGGACAAGCAGACAGTCAACATGCACTAGATTTAAAAATTATTGAGTCTGAGTCGGTAACAGGTGGTGGATATGATAATGTTTTTGACATCCCTCCAGAGGCACTAATTTTTGAAGTAAGTGCAAATACAGGTCGCATATATCGCTATGCATGTGTTTCCAAAAAGGATTCGAGACCAAGACAGCTTGAACTGAACTTTCGGCCTGAAGATATAGAGTCCCCTATCATATCGGATGTGTTTGGTAAGAGTTCACTTCCAAATTGCATGAACATTAGTCTGGCTCACAGAGGAATTGCACTTACATTCATCATGGAGTGGAATGGTCTCAGACCTGTTGAGCATAATAAACTATTTGGAAGGCCATGAGGTTGCCTTTAAGCCTTGAATTGAGCTACATGAAATATGAACCTAATTATGGACACAGGGGCTTTGAAAGGAGGAAGTAAGCGCCGGGTTGCAAAAGGAGACGATATCAGTAATCCTTTGCCAGAACATGCAGCCTGGCGGAAGATATCACTATCGAAACATGGTAAAATCAAAGAGAGGCATGAAATGCAGGCCTGGAATGCAGATGAACAGCCCCTTTGCAAATTGTGTCAGAACCCTTGTTTAGGAATCTAGGCAAAGAGACCTGAATATTTTGAGGATTTATTTTGCAAAATAAGCTGTTTTGAAGAGTTCCGTATGAGGACAAGTCAACAGTTTTGGCGGGAGGAACTCTTTTCCATAGAGCATGGAATATGTACCAGTTGCAAACTAGATTGCCATAAACTAGTTAAGTGCATTCATCCATTGACAGTTGATCAACGGAGAGAGAACATACTCAAGGCTGCCCCATATTTTGCCAAACATCAAAGATTGCTCAACAGGGTTGTTTTAGAGCCAACTGAAGGAAATGCATGGCATGCAGATCATATCATGCCAGTATATAGAGGAGGAGGTGAATGCAGATTGGAAAACATGAGAACACTCTGTGTGATCTGCCATTCAAAAGTTACTGCAGAGCAACAAAAGGATCGTCACATGAGACAAACAAGGGCAAATGAGGAAACTAGTGACAGAAAATCAGGCAGTCAATCAAAAGTTGATAACAGGTATTATATGTTAGAGCTTAAAAATAAGAGTGGGTGGGATGGCTTGCAAGAAACCAAGGTAGAGAGTTTGGCAGGTTGGAAATCAAATGCAGAAACTGCAGGAGTCAAATGCAAGCATGAAAAGAAACAAGGGGAGAGCAAGTCACAAGAGGAAGAGATTACAAATGCATCAAGTTGGAATTCAAACTTAATACTTGAAAGAGGAAGGGACTACATAGGTGGCTGGATGAACACTATCGGTTATAGTAAATCAAAGGAAGATGGATGGAAATGCCATGACCAAAAGAGTGTTTGGGAGGTTGATTTGCAAGAAAGTTATGTCTCAAATGATTCGGGTTGGTACACAAAAGTGGAAACTGCGGGCAAAAGTAATTGTACTGACAGATGGAAAGATGATGTGGTTCAAAAGGAACGAGGAAACAAGCATGGTGGGTTCCAGTCACCATCTCAGAATTCCCCTGATTTTCGCCAGAAGGATACTGGAAGACAACGCACAGGCATTGGATCTGAAGCTGGTAATGGACAGGTAAGGGACTCAGGAAGGCGGCTTGACTTGGATGATTGGGAGAAACAAGAAGGCCAAAAGGACAGTCCTCTTCATGCTGGAAAAGCAAGAGAAAGGCAGAAGAATTTTAATCGAGATCATGAGCAAGAGCGTGCCGTTGCTGCTGCTAAAGAATTGGGTGAAAACTGGAGAGAGAAGAAAAGAGAGAATCGACAAGGTAGTTTGCTTGGGGCTGTTTTGATGTATATCAGCAGCTTAGAGTGGTTTGGCATAGTTGTTTATGCACTTGTGATGGACAGTGAAACCTTTGGAGGAAGGGAGTTGTTGGTACGTGGAGCTGATGACCTCCCACCATATAGTGTTTCAAGGATTAGAGTTTGCAGACTTTCGAGATTGATTGGGATCCTGGTAGTTGGCTTTGGAGCATACAGGTACCAATTGCTTGGGGCAAGCAATCACCGAGAAGGGAGGACTGTAATGTCCCCATTTTCGGTCACTTCAGTATTGTAGTTGGCTTCGGCTTTCTCAGTGACCGTTAGCCTTGTCTAAGAGGATGTTTGATGTTGATGAAGAGCTCAGATGGTCTAGAGGATTCTTATGCCACTTTACGAAGTGATTTTCGGCTTTTGGTGCGTTCTCCAAGAATCTTGGAGAGAGCGTCTATTTATAGCAAGTCACTCGGTTGGGTTCAATTTTTATTATTCCTCATCGGTATCACTAAAGTTGCTTTTAATTTTTATTAGACAGTTCTGGAAAAATGAGTGTATTAATGGTTATATTTTAATTAGAATACTAAAGTTGCTAATAATTTATTAAAATATTTAAGAAGGCCCTTAGTATTATAGCTCATTGGAACCAGGTTGAGATGCTTTAATTCATGGATGCATTAAACAGGGACCTTGTGTGTCAAAATATCATTATTTTAATGAAAATGTCATTTTCGGAGTTAAAAAGGAAGCTTCTGGAGAGTTTGGGAAAAAAGTATAAAAGAAGGTTGAGATAGTCTTTTGGAATTCATTCAGTCAGCGTCTTTCTTTATTTTCCCATTGTGGATCTGCAACTTGTTTGCAATACTTTTCCAAGGACAAAAACCCTTGAGGAAAGAAGGTGGATTGGACGAAAACCTAATCGCATCTCGGAGGTGAATTCATACAGAGTTCACAATTGCACTTCATTGGAGAATCGTGAGTTTGGAGCAGAAATGGCATATCAGTTTTGGAGCAGACTTTGATCAGAATTTTGGAGCAAATATATATTATATTTGGACTGCTTTGTAACAGCAGGGATTTGGACTGTGTTCGGGTATGTTTTGTTGGACTAATCGCCAGCGTCCCCCTCAGGGATTCGTGACATGGACTAACAGCCTCCCGTGGGTACTTATCTGGGGTTTGTATCAGGCGTTAACAGGTCGACCTTTTGGCGCAACGGCAAGCATTCCTACAATTGGTATCAGAGCGGTGGTCACGGGTTCGAATCCCCTCGGGTGACGCTGAGGGGGGGATTGTTGGACTAATCGCCAGCATCCCCCTCAGGGATTCGTGACATGGACTAACAGCCTCCCGTGGGTACTTATCTGGGGTTTGTATCGGGCGTTAACTAGTTGACCTTTTGGCGCAACGGCAAGCATTCCTACATGTTTGAATCCATAAACTTGAGGCAATTGCAATTCTGGATAATCTTTTTCATAGCAGCAGTCATTTGTATTCAAAACACAGAATTATATGTCATTTGTTTGTGTTGGATGGTCATATTATGTGTTTGAATTCAGAGTTGATGTTATTTCCATATGGGCATATAATCGGCATGTTTATTTGTGCATTTGACATACATTTATTCGCTGCCAAAATCATTTATAAATTCAGAACAGAAAATCAGATTTCAGATCTAGGGTTTAGAAAGATAGATATTCAAAATTTTATCGCAGAAATTGGAATCAAAGGTGCAGAAAAGTCAAATCACAACCTAGGGTTTTGAGCAGAAAACTGAAATGCAAAAATTAGGGCAGAATTCAAGTTTTAAAAATTAGTAATTTAAGGCAAAGCTCATTTGGGATATTTCAGCCTTCCCTTTTCAGCATGCTCTAGCATGAGGCTGAAATTTGCATCAGATGACTGTGTACTCACCTTTCCAATTAAAACGTCACCACTATGAAGGTCTGAGGAAATATGAAGGTCTGAGGAAATATAAGGCAGTCCATCATCATCCAGCTTATCTATTACATTCTTAAAAGATAGAACCTTAAAATATCTTATAAATTCAAAATAGATAAGCTCGACCAATTTAAACAATTATGGAATTTCACTGAAACCCTAACCAAAAATAGAAGAAATCTACAATTATCTTTTAAGCATGAAAATTAAATCTCAACCTCAAAGAAACCCTCACAAAAATATAGAGATTCAATTACATCAAATCTGAATTTCTTTAATAAATTTTAGGTCTGAAAATTATAATAAATCACAGCTAAATGGATGAATGAGAAAATACAATAATTTACCAACTAGACTATCCACAAAATGAAATTAGACCCCTTTAAATGGATCGCTGCCCTCCAAAAGGGTCCCCAAGGGCTATGCCACATCCAAATTTTCAGCCCTACAGCTGCGTGCACCTTCAATTCCCTCCCAAACTGCTATGCTAGGCTGACAAACTGATTCACCAATCTTCAAGACTGCCCAAACTGAATCGCCACTCTCAAAAGTGACCCTTGAAGCTAAAAAGATGAAGTGATGTCCAAACGTGATCTCTGAATGAGAACACCAGTTGATAATGAAGGGTTTCCATCCTCCAATACCCAAGCAAGTTAGAGTTTTCATCCTCCAAGCTAATTGTTTAAGCAAAACATGCTTTGACAATAAGAAATTCATTTGTAGATAATAGATGCATCCTCAAAAGATCCCCCTTCCATCTTCTTTTATACATTTCCTGCTCAACCCATTTACTTTATTTTAACAATAAAACATAAGTTGTCGACATGTTAGCCACTTAGTTATATTATTAATTCTTCCATAAGTATTTAAAAATATTTTTTATTATTAAGATAATATTATTTTAAATTTAGAAAAAGGGTACATTACACTCAGTTTCCAGTGATGACTGGATCATCAACATACACAATTACAATCACAACTCCCCATCCACCTGTCTCCCCCCATCGCCTGCCCCCCACCACCTCCCTTGCTTCTTAAGGTAGAGGTTTGGATAATAGACTCCTCCGGAATCTGTTGAATGCGATACTCGTCAATATTTATATACCAGGCTTTAGAACCCTGCTTGAGACCATACAAAGATTTGATAAGTCTACACACCTTTTGTGATTGACCAAGTGAGACAACCTTCTCGTTGTGTCATGTAGACAACTTCTTGCAGATCTCTATTCAAGAAGGCACTTTTTATGTCCATTTGATGGACTTTCCATCCAAACTATGTAGCCATAGTGAAGACCATTCTAATAGTGTTTATATTTGTTGTGGAAGCAAAAGTCTCCTCGTAGTCAATGCCTTTTTTCTGTGTGTAGCCCTTTGCTACAAGTCCTGCCTTATACCTATCAATGCTGCCATCTACTTTGTATTTAGTCTTAAATATCCATTTGCAATTGAGAGGCTTCTTCCTTGGTGGAAGATCAACACGTTGCCATGTGTTGTTCTTCATCAATGATTGCTATTCAACATTCATGGCCTCTTTCCAAGGCTTTGACTCTTGGGCTTCTCAAACCATTGAGGGATCAAATAATTTTGAAATTGTGCTCATTTGGGCCAAATTCACCTTTGCACAAGCCATGCTATGAGTCCTCAGTCTTGTAGTGGAAGTGTTTGGGACTCCATCCAATTCTTGCATCTTGAATTGTGCTTGTATACCAATTGGGCATACGTTGAATAGTATTAGTGAGTGGTGAAGGACCTGGATGACTGTCATCATTGTTCTCATCACCATTATCATTATCAATATTAGAAAATATTTACAAGTCTAATCCTTGTATCAGGTTACAATGTGGAGGGTGGATTGGACCAATCCTTCTCATTAAATACAACAGCCTTGTAGATGTGTATCTTTCTAGTTTTTGGATCCATGAGTCAATAGGCCTTCAACTCTTCACTATAGCCAAGAAAAATGCATGCCAATGATTTCTTGTGTATTTTGTTCTAGGAACATGCATATATGCTTTACAGCCAAAAACATGAAGATGTGATATTGAAGGTTGATTCCCAATCCATGCTTCTTGTGGAGTAAAACCATTGAGAGCTTTGGTGGGATCCCGATTCAGTAGGTAAAACATTGTGTGAACTGCTTTTGCATAGTATGTATGAGGCAAGTGTGAGTCCTCAATCATGTTGCATACTATTTCCACAATAGTGTGATTTCACCATTTTGCAACATCATTCCATTGTGGAGTGTAACATGTAGTTAGCTGCTGGTGAATGCCCTGTGCTTTCAGAAATTCAGAGAACTCTTTATTAGTGTATTCCCCCCCCTCGATTTGAGTAGAGGACATGAATTTTGCCACCAAATTCAATTTCCACAGAGGCTTTGAATTCTTTGAAGATTGCAAAATCTTGATCCTCAGTCTTCAAGCAATATACCCACATTTTTTGTAAGTAGTCATCGACAAAGAGTTGAAAATATTGGAATCCACTAACACTAGAGTGCATGGGCCCACACAAATTGGTATTCACCAGGAATCCTATATGTACTTGTGTCAAATGGAGCTCTATGTGTTTTTTCAGCTAAACAATTGGAACATATATTAGTATTGCATTCTTCAAGTGTTGCCTGAGAGGTGGCACTGCCTGGGGAGGCGCCAAAGCCAAGCATCGCTCCTAGAAAAAATAGAAGTTGGAAGGTGGAGTCTTAACGAGATCTTGGCAAAGGATATGTGGATTATGAGTCTAAAAGTGGTGGCCAAGGTGATATATGATGAGACACAGATGATAGAACTAGTGTATGTATAGGCATATCATGAGAGCTCTCCCCAAAACATGCTTTGAATTTGCATTCCATAGCATGTTGACACATTATTGAGCTCGCATTGACAAGGTGACAAGGCCTTCAACCCTCTTTTGATTGAGGTAATAGAGAACCCTTTTCAATGTGCCCCACTGTGAGAATTTACATGCAAATGGCTCTAACTACGCAAATTTTATCAAATATTCGTTTACGCAATATTGGGCCTGTCCATGTCCAAATGTTGGAATCTTAAACCTCCTTAAAATGTTATGTTTATCAGGTAAAGGTCCCATTGGTTATTGGTGAATGAGACTCCCTCTCTCTATATGATATTCCTTCGTTGAGAAGCTGACTGACTCTTCAGTGTTCCATCATAATGCTGAATCATGGGATGCCAACTCCTCCATTTAACACCAAGAAGCATGCTTGGTAGGTTTTGAACCTAGCTCATTGTGGCAAAGTTTCCTATCTTATTACCAGATGATAGTCTAAGGGACTAACCTTCTTAAATGTTCTTTTCCTTCTCTATCCCCTTAATGTCTAACAAATATTGTGCCAAAGAGGGGGAAAGTGGTAAGTGAACTAAAATGGACTTATACAGCATCAGAAAAAGGGACTAATATGGCACTAGGTGAACATAACAGCAAAAGAAAGATTAAACAGTTCAATTAGAAACATAAAAAATCAAATGATATCCAAAAACTAGAGGTGGGAAAAGAATGGATCCCAAATTGAAGTGAATTTCATCATTGATCTACTTAAAAAGGAGGAAATTAGATACAACTTAACTAGTTGAATACAATAAAGGTGATATATACCAATCAGGCATACAAAGAGGGAATATGGAAATATCTACTAATTGAAGAGACATAATAAGAGAATGGTATAGGTGTGAATTGTTAGGGATGAGATAGAATGCATAGTATACAAGGGACATGTAGCATAGAAAAGATTCATACGAGGGGATTGTTGACAACTAATTAGGGTTACAACATGCTCTCCCATGTGGGAAAGTTTTCGTCCTTGAGGCACATGTAAAAGATAAGCAATATGACCTATGGATTTCTTTCATATATATTTACATTGATGCCTAGAAAATGACATTTTTACAACCAAAACCTATATTTATTTAATGTTAGACAATTTTTCATATTTAATGTAATCATACTTTAAAATGAAAAGAAAATCAATATTCTACCTTGGAACGATTCATCCACACCAGCAAAGTTCAATTGTCGATGTCGGGCCATTGCAACAACAATTGCATCTTCAATCTACAAAATAAATAAACACCAACATATATCACACATAAGTTGTTCCTGCCTTAACAATCAAACAAACTGGATTTTAAATCAATGCATCAACTTATGACAAAATATAGCATGTTAATGAACTCTAAGAAGTATTTTTGATAAAATATGTATATCACTATTTATGAAATCCAATTTATACTATAACAAGCATATTGCATGCATTCAGTTACCATGCTATAGAATAAATGAGTAAACATGTTGATGATATACATCTCAATATAAATTTTAGGACAAAACATTTTTTATATCCAAATAAAAATTGTCTTCAAAAACATGTTAAGAAAATACCTTGATATTCCAAACATGCCATAATGTAAGGCACCTTATTGGGGAAAAGCGAATGGGAACAAAGTTTGCTACAAAAATCAATAGTCTAAGAACTTATTCATTTAGGAACAAGGGCAAGAAGATATAATGCATAAAAGTGTGCAACATAGGTATACCACTCATGTACAAAATACAAACCTAAATGATTATAAGAAACAAAAAGGACTGAGTGATGAACTCTTCAATCCTTGGGAAACAAATGCAAGCAAGAGAGATTTGAGAGAAATTCTACAAATTTGAACTATAGTGTTCACTATGGGTGACTAGCAAGTGATATGGGGTGAGTGGCAAGCCGACTAGGGTAAGCAATAATATGCCTCAATTAACTTTGCCAATCTAAGGAGGGAGTAACTCCATTCAAGTTGTCTAAGGAGTAGTCTTTCCAATTTAGCTATTTCATGCCTTCGATGTCACATTTTGGGCTAGGAAATTATTGAGTTTCCAACCTCACAAGCTTAAAAATATGTGATTTCAAGTGGTAGTGTTAGAAAGTGTTTTGCGTTCCATTGAGACCCATAAACAAACCTTCCAAGGAGGAAATTGTCTAAGTTTGTGGCATGTTTGTCTGGTCCCATAGAGTTGCCATTTGGGTTAGAGTTGCATTTATCCAACATTTCCTTTCCAATGCCAAAAAAAAGTATTCTTCCTTGGAATCATCAAATTAGGTCTTGTGATTGGTCAAAATTTGAATTCTATGAGCTTCCATTTGTAGAATTAAATTTGGATTTCAAAACCTTACTTGTCAATGAAGATGAACGGTTCTTGGGTACCACTTGGGAAGCCCAAGAATCCCCAGATGTCAGTATAACTATTGTGGTTGTCCATGACTTAATGGTTAAAGATAATAATGGGAGTGCAGAGAAAACATTTTTAAGGACATGAAAGGTATAGGGACTCTTAGGCAATGAACTAATCAATAAGGTGAAGAGGTCACATTCGACGACTCTTTTGACCAAATAACTTGGTACATGAATTTAGGTGCAATTGACAAAAAATGGTGGCAAAACAATAGAGGTCATCCACTTCGAGACACTCACCAAACAAAAGTGCACATGCCCTCACCATGCTAGTATTTGACAAGGAAAGTCATAAGTCTCATTTGATTGTTTGGTTTAAGTTTGATGAGGATTCATAGACATTAGTTCTCAAGATCGACAATAGAGACATTATGATATCATATGAGTCAGATGCTATCCATAGGGTACCGGGATTTCCCAACACAAGAAAGGAAAAAGTCTACAATAGAAGACAAGATAACTGTACCAAGTATTGCATTCCATTTTTCATAAAAACGTTGGAGTCCATTCAACAAGAGAATAAAGGATTCAAGATACAATACATGCATACAAAAGAAATATGTTTTCTCCAAGACGTATTGTCGAGCAAGTTGGCAAGTGAGTTCCATGGATTACATTTATACATTTGGTTGGTGGTATTGATCAGATCCCAATAGATATCTAGGGAAAAACATTCTAAATTGTTTGCATTTAGATGTGGTATATGCAAAAGCAACATCAAATAATATTTTTAGAGATAGAAATGAGCACTCAAAGAATAAAGCATAGGAAATATAATAGAATTGAAACAATCTATTTTTATTAATTTGTGCATTCCAATTAGCTATGTCTAAGCTATGCTATCAAATGCTAACCATTTATATTAATATATGTACATAATGTTACAAAGTCGTGAAGGCTAAAAAGCCATTATGAAAAATGAAGTAGTTGTTCTTCCATGATTGATCCTTCATCTTATGAGGATTAGGCTTGACCGAGTTAAAAGGTAATGATCAAGTTATATGGGGGACTCCGTCCCTTCAAGGACAAAGTAAAATAACATTGTTGGCACTTGGTGGTACCATGTGTTGTGAGTGGACCTTAGTAGTTTGGTTTGTAGGTGTCTGGAACACTGACAATGCCAATGATGAAGACTACACAAGGTTTTGTGCGCGCTTCGATGATGCCATGTCCAATCTTCCTAGATTTCCTTGCACCACTGAAAATGTGTGGGGGATATTTGGTGGAGTACCACGGACCTTTGGAGGTCATTCAATAATACGACTTACCATAAAAGTGCAAAAACATTAATGTACTTGGCAATATCGCTAGAGTTAAATTTGGAGTATCTACCTCGAACATTTGCCCCACCTTGAGAAGCAATAGCCTTGATTACGTTAAGTGTAGGAAGCAAGTATGTAAACTTGTCTCCTAGCTAAGCCTTGGTGAGCCATCTTCCCAAGTCAGTAAGTTGATCCCTTCTAACAACTTTGAATAACGACAAAAAAAAAATTGTGCATGTATTGTTTCTAGAATTAGATCTAACTTTATTGATTCAAATTATTGTGTTTTAGATAGTGGAATTATAAATGAAAAACATGCATAGCTGAAATGTCCCTTTTTGGATATTGTATAAACTCTTAAAATTATCATGAATCCTTTCCAATACAGAACACAATCACATATTAAAACAACCCACAAGCAATATTGATATCGAAAACCCACTTGAAACTTTAGTGAAATCCTTATATTGAGATGAAAACATACAAAACACTGGTAATGAAAAAACAAGATAATAAATTGTGCATACGATACGGAAATTCCAAATCTGATAACAACCGAACTGTAATATTTTATTCAATGTGTTGTCTACACTTTCAACACCGAAGAATACATATAAATAAAGTAGTAAATTCACAACAAACCCTTACTTGTCAAACTCCCAATAAAATCACCATGCACAACAACAATAACCCTGGTACAACAACAATTCACCAAGGACAAGGTACAATAGTCTAGGGAAACAGATCATAGAGCTGCAAGGATGAATGGCGCTGAGCTAAAGGGTGGTATGATGGCCCTGAATGCTGTCTAGAACCCCACACAATAGCCTAAATATTATTTCAAAGCCTCACAAAGGCTAGAAAATAATGACAATACTCAATCACACTGAAACTCAAATTTAATCTTATTTTACAAGCACAGTTATGATTCTTGGATGGAATGACCTCAATGGGTTAGAGGGTTTTCGTTCTCCGCACTTGTATATCAGAGGGTTTTCATCCTCAGATTAGGTTATTTGGGTACGGGTACGGGTATAGATACAAGTACGTCTCAAGTATGCAGGTATGCCATTTTTCAAAAACCTTGATTTGGATATGTCGTGGGTACGTCTGTATACATATATAATATAAAAACAATGTATATTACTCATTTTTTTTATAAAACACTTGAAAATACATAGTTTTTGTTCATTCATTGCTTCAAAAAGTTCAAAGTAGACATTGCAAATACATTTAAATCTAGAATAAACCATCTAAATTCAGATTGTCCTCATAATCATGAATGCCACTCCCACTAGCTCCACTTGGACCACTCGGACCACTCCCACTAGCTCCACTCTTCACCCCTTGTGTAAAACTCTCTTGATTGTCATCATCAAAACCAAGTGATGAGAGTTGGGCAAAAGTAGATGCGGAGGCATCCAAGTCTGTATTCTCTGAAAGGATATCCCAAAGTTTGTTAGGCCCTTGCATATAGTCCTCAGACTTGTGTGAAAAAAGGCACAAATTGGAAATCACAAATACCAAATCCTCAGCCTTCTTGGATGCCAACTTGTTTCTTTTAGCAGAATGGATAAAACCACATGTACTCCAGTTCCAGTCTGTTGAAGAATTACTAGACACCTATCACAAAAAAAAGTTGTTAATTGTTAGAATTTTCAAATTTGAAATTGGTAACAATGTAAAAAAAATATGTTAATAACTTTTTTTTTTTTAATTTAATTAAAATTGAATACCTGTGAGAGAATTTTGATTGCAATAGGTTGTAGGTACTTGGCATCATGGCCATGTACATACCACCACTTGATTGGAGCCAATTTGGATTTGTCATAAAGAGCCTCAATTTCTCCCATGTTGCCTTATGAAGCTACAAACATACCCATTTCATTGCAGACCACACTAGCTACAGATGGTTCAAGAAAAATCCTTCTAAATGCTTACTCAATTCCATTTGCAACCTCTACATCATCGTATGGTGGTTGCCTATTAGGTAGCTGAAGTATTTCATTGATATAATACTTTGGATTGAGAACATAAGCAAAGAAATGCAATGAGGTGGTCATTTTATTCCACCTCTTCATGACCAAAGACTTGATTTCATTATAAAAGGTTTCTTCTGGATCTTGCTCTTTCTTTTGTATGATCTCTCATATTTTCAAGCATGGAGTAAATCCCATCATAAATCTCTCCCATGCAAGCTGCATCTGTATCTGTAAATCAGGTCATAGATAGAATAGGCTCTATAAAATTGAACACATATTCAAGCTTGGTCCACCAATTATCATCAAGGATCAATAATTTGATCTGATTGGCTCTTTCAGTGCCGATGGTGTTTGCTTGTCTTCACACACTCCAAACATTGCTAATCACCATACTACTCAGTGTCCGTGTGAAAGGCAAATCTAGTCTCAATCTACAAAAAGAAAATAAGACTCATAAGTTTAATTGTCCAAACGTTGCTAAACAGTTAGAATTAATTATTAAAAAGTTAGAACTTCAGAAGTAAGAAGTTCAAAAGTGAGAATTGGTTCTCTTACCTTCAACAACTCCAACATTGAAAATTTCCTAAATATGGTTTGAGATCTGATGATTTGTGACAAATGTCTAAATGTCATTGGCCTCTGCATAAACTTGCTCTATCCATTGGATTTTGCCAATCTTTTGCAACATCAAATTTAGGGAGTAGGCAACACAAGGTGTCCAAAATATGTGTTTGTATCTGCCCTCTACAATCAACATAGCTACTCTGAAATTCTTTGCATTGTTCGTGATGGCTTGGACATGTTGGGGGGCCATGGACTCAATATCCTCTATCAAAACGTCTGTAGTAAATTGAGCATCTTTCACTTTGCCCTCACAATCCACTGCTTCGAGAACATTGCCCCTTTAGAGCATACTGCAACAACATTGATCAAGGGCCCATTTCGAACATCTTTCCATCCATCTAAAATTATGGACACTCATGAATCCTTCCACAAATTTTTAATTGGTCGTAAATAAGTGTCAATATGTTCTACTTCCTTGGCCAAGAGTGTGATGCAGACCTTCTCATAATTAGGGCCTTTGTAACCTTGTCGAGCTTCATTGATTGCTTTCAACATTTGTTGTCGATAAAACAACCTCAAAACATTGAAGGGCAGCCCACATGCATAAATGCATCAAACAACCAACTCATCAACAATGTCCCTCTTTTCGATATTGAATGTTTTTTCAATGATCCTTTTTGTTTTTTTAGTGAAGTGGTATCTGCCTCATCATCCAAGGGAAATGAAAGTGCCCTGAATCCTTCCACGAATCTCTAATTGGCTGCCAAGAAGTGTCAATATGTTCTACTTCCTTGGCCAAGAGTGTGGTGCAGACTTTCTCATAATTAGGGCCTTTGTAACCTTGTTGAGCTTCGCTGACTTTAAACAAAATCGTGGGGATGGGAGGACGTACTTGCAATGTAGTCTTCAAATGAAAAGATTGAACACAATGGCTCAAACTTTGGTTTAGGGTTTGATTGCCAAATATGAATAATGAATAATGACTCTTTTGAGCCTAGCTCCTTTTATAACTTTCCATTTTCCAATTTACCCTATAAGTATTTAAAAATACTCTTAATAAAACATTACTTTTCATCCACTTAATAATAATTACTTTTTGACCCTCTTAATAATAATAATACATAAGTGTCATATTTATATTATAAAATAAAAGTGATTTAGGACAACCTAAAGTATTATTATTAGTTTATTTCCCTAATATTATCCCTTAGCCTACAGGAAATAAGAAATAGGCCATGGGTCTTCTGATCAGTTAATTCCGAAAAGAGGATATGATAGTCCGCCATTTCCAGAATTGCTTGCCCTCAAGCAATTGCAAGCTCCACTACTCTGACTTACCCCAATTGACCAACTCTGTAATACATGGATCCCAATTCATCCTTGGGGATTTACAATTCCAAATCTGATTTTCTATGTCCTTTTGCAATCTTGGGAGCAAATGCCTAAACACCACAATACACTTATTTTGAAACTATTGAATATCAACATGATGTTTACCTTGCTCACAAAGTGAGTATGAATGTCTCACCAAGTATCTAGTTTCTTGGGCAATTCGAGCCTCATAAGAAATTCTTTTAACTGTGATTACCTTTATTTTTCTAGGCATCACAAACCGTGCTTTTGCTTTGTCATTGTGCATTTGTCCAACAGGAACAAATGATCCTCTACAATCTTTAAGAGCAGATTACAAAATGGAAGCTGCATTCTTTGCTGCTTGTTTCTTAGTTTTAGCATGTTTCCATTAAATGTCATCCCATCAAACTTCACAATGCACTTGAAAATAGGCATATGTGATGGGCCAGATTTAGTTGTGTTGTATACTGGAAAAGGTTTCCTTTTTTTTGTGTTTTTTCCTGTAACAAACTCTTGTACATTGATGACTCATCCAAAGAAGAACCTTTCCCTAACAATGACTTGAGCACTATTGCTGCAACTGCATGTTTAACTTTCAGTTCACTGTCTAGCAATACATTTGCCATTACATCTTTTGGTGGTTGTAGTGTTTCCTCTTTCTCACCACCTCCTTGCTCTTCGTTTGATTATTTTTGCAAATTTGATGATACTTCAACTGGCCTCATTTGTACTTCTTCCCCCTTGAGGCTGTTAAGCAGCGTTTTCCTTAATGTGATATTATTTCCACACATATATAGATCATTACATATGGAGGATATCATGCTAGTGTTGGATGGCAAACTAGCAACTAGATCAAAACCAGTATAAGAAGAGAAAATTGTTGCTGCCCTATCTAGCATACATTGGACTTTGTATAAAAGAAGATATGTAATACCATGGCACTAGTTGAGATTAGTTGCCTTTTTTGCATTTGCAACTTCTTGGGCCAAAGAAACCAGGTATGCAACAAGCATGTGGTCTTCCGAGGTTATTGACTCTGCAACATCTCAATATTCTTTTTCGATGAGCTTCCTCAAGGTGCTTTTCTTGTATTGATGATATGTGTTAGGAAATTTCTGCTGCAAGTTATATTTTTCTACAATTTTATAAGCTTCCTTGAACATATCCACCTCTGTGCAATGCCGCACAAGAGTGTAGATCATATCCTTTCCCATGTACATTGCCCATTCTTCTGCTGCGTCAAATTGATTGTCACCAACAAGTTTCTCAACTCGAATATATTTATCGAAAGAAGCATACACCTCCTTGCAGCCCTTGACATCAAGTTGAAAATCATAAAATGAGTCTTTGCTAGTCAATTTATAATTCACATCAATGCAATCTATGTAATTTGTTAAGTGGCCTTCATAGAATTTTTGAAGAGGCTCCTAGCTGTCTCTTCTAGCTTATTACACAATATTGTGTTCAACTCTTGCACATCATGTTGCTGATAGGATTCATATGTGGTCCAAACAAATGATTTTGTAAGTTCTTTTGTGGTTACACTATCATTGCTACTCTGCATATTATAAAATAGGGCCTACAAAGTATAACTTTGGAGAACTGAATTTGATTCAAAGCCCCATAGTATGGGATCAAGTTACCAAACTGATTTTCAAAGTGGTTATCTTGGGGGAGAGAAAGTTGTTCCTCGGTAATAGAACAATCAACTTTACAGTGTTGGCATAGCATACTAATGTTCTGAATCTTCTTGCTCACTTCCACACGATCTGATAGTAATGACTGAAGTCTCTCCCCCTCATTTATGAGCTCCTAATTCTTTTTATTCTGCACAAGCAAATTATTTTGCCACTCTATCTTTTCTTGTATAGGAAAACAGTTGCAAGTGTTACAAACACCTCCCTTTGACTAATGCCAACCTTGATATAGCCAATCACTTGCAGAGGTAGAATGCTACTTGTATTGATTAAGAAGCATTTTGATAATTGAAAAATACAAGTCCTTTATATCATCACAAAACACGAGTAGGTCATGATTTTAATGTGCTATCAATTAAGTTTAGCTCAAGTACAACAACTAGTTCATCAAAATAACTCTATAATTTTAGGTTTAACTCAATTGATTCTTCAAAAGTAACCTGCATTGCTTCTATTACTTCGGAGGTTAGTATCAGGTGTCTCAAACAATCACCTAGATCCCATGCTCTTATGAGTAGACAACCTGGAGTGAAAGGATCTATGTGCCCCTTGCTACGAGTTGTATTCTTCACCTTCACTCCATTCTTATGGTACTTTCCATGATGGCAAGAATCTTGCAATGATATGAAACCTTTGCTAAAATCAATACTTTCACGCCCTAAACTATAATCACGGAGATAGGCAAACTGCTTACCCTTAGTTGCCGAATTTGTGAACTCAACACCTACCTCTACTAAAATACTCTTTTCAAGTGTATCCTTATCAACATAATCATTCTGACAAACAATATCATATGTTTCTTGTATTGGAACATTCCTTTCATAATATAAACTAATATCATAGGAATGGTCCATGTGCTTATCTTCTTCTATTGATGCTTCTGAGAAATTTGCAACAACTCCATCCTTCAGATGACTTAGGAATTTGAGTTTTACCAAAAGATTCTTCTCACTTTTTTTGTACAAATACCCTGCAAATCCCCTTCATATGGCATGAACTCAATCTTTGGGATATTGATGGGTGCTTCTTGAACAGGGACATTTTTTTCAACTTCCTCTTGTAGGGTGGATTCCTCCACGGTCTGCTTGTTAATTTCTTACAGCTCTAATTGCTCTTCTTTCTTCTTCAACATTCCACTTTTATTTTCTTCGAATATTTCTAAGAATTTGTCAAAGGTGATATAAGACTTATAAATGTCAAACTTCTTGTCATATTCATCAAAGGCAAGAAGTTTGCATTCATCTCTATCACACTGCTCTTTTAATCACACCTCCTAAATAGGATCTTTATTTTGTGCTCTTCTAAATGAAGCTAGACCTTTGAAGCTAATAGAAAACTGCTCTAATAGTTGATCCTTAAAACTTGGGTTTTTCATGCGTGTTTCTCTTTTCAAAAATGTTGCTTGCAAAGTTTTGGAAGGGGGGTTGACTGAGATTCTCTCATTAGTTGAAGAGCTTCCTTCCCCTTGATTCGCCTTATTCTGATTTATACCTTGTAAGGCACGAACTAACTTTGACATGGATCCTTTCACTGTCCTTTGGATTGTTCTTTCTAGATCTCTCTGACCCCGGCTAATCGTTTCCTGCAAAAAAAATTTCTCATTTGTAGGAACCCTCTTTTCTATGTTCCTTGTGATTATCGTCTGATCCACAGGGAGGCAAGATCAAATGCTTTGATACCACTGTAATATCCTTTTTAAAAATAAACCAATAACCTATGCAATTTTTTTATTTTCGTACTTAGGAACAATTGTAACTTTCACAAGTAATTATTGACATATTCACAAACAATTGGCAAACATGATCCATTCATCGGCAATTCTACAAATAGTTGGCATCTATAACCCAATGTTGTTCTTACCACTAGACAATTTCACAAATAGTTGGCAAACAGACTAGGCATCAACATAGAATATTGTTATTCTAAACCTTACTGAAACTGTTCATAATGAGTTGTATAACATTGATAACAATACCAAACCCAACTAATTTCTTTTATTTCAATAAAATGAATACACATAAATTGATGAGATTATAAATGGAGTATCAATGGTGTGATAAGAACCTCTTACTCGTTAAACCTCCAGCCTAATGACCACGTACAACAGTCAACAATCTCCCATGGTGGCTGCATTTGATGTGTAGTAAGTCATGTTAGGCTATAATGTATTATGATTGTCTTGGAAGATGAAACAATAGTATCCAAGGGGTTTGATCTATTGTTGGGTGATGACTGCAACATACACGTGAATCTCCACACTTTTAAAATCACGGTGGAATGCAATACATGCCACGACAAAAATAGACAATGCCTTATGAAGATTCCCAATAGTTTGTTATGGTGTATGGTAGGCCCTTCAATGATGCACAAAAGTGAATACTTTGAACCTTCACCCAATTTTGAAACTGATTCGAACTTTTAACCAATTAAAATTGGAAATGATCACAATCTTTGGCACAAATGTAATTCTTAGATGGAATCACCTCACAGGGACAAAAGGGTTTTCATCCTACAATCCAACAATGAAAACCAAGAGGTTTTCGTCCTCCAAATCTCTGCACTCTAGGGGGTTTTGTTCTAAGAGAATAAATTGAACAAGAAATGCTCAAGCTTTGGAATAGGGTTTGATAACAAATGATAAGGGATGAATAATGAATAATCACTCTTTTGAGCCCAACTCCTCATTTTATAACTTCACTTTTCCAATTTTATCCTAAAAGTATTTAAAAATACTTTTAATAAAATATTATTTTTCATCCACTTAATAATAATTACTTTTTGCCTCTCTTTAATAATAATAATAATAAATAAGTGTCTTTTTTATGTAAAAATAATAAAAGCGGCTTAGGACAACTTAAAGTATTATTATTAATTTATTTTCCTAACTTTATCCCTTAGCTTACAGAAAATAAGGAATAGGTTATGGATCTTCTTATTAGCTTAATAACGAAAAGGGGACATGACATTATTTCATCTATAGCTTATAATATGTTGTTTTGTAAGCATTTGAATATCAACATAAAGATTTTTGCTTACCAAAAGATGAAATAGTTTGCATGCTCTCCGCCACCAAACAACTTGTTGCCCAAGCAACTTGTCCTTTTTGAGAAGTCCATTTAGCTATCACTACTCTTAATGATTCATCAGAGATACTTCCAAGCACCATATCTTTTCCTTTAGATGTAAACTTTAGCTCCTTAGATTTGTGATTTCGTACTAACTCATCAATGGAATGCAACCCTTCTATCTCCGTAACCATGTTAGTTCTCATAACATAAAATCCATTCCATATCTTATTCTCACCCATGGTTATATTAAGTTGACTTCTTATCTAGGTGC
Organism: Torreya grandis; assembly: GCA_037957365.1. Taxonomy (NCBI): domain Eukaryota; kingdom Viridiplantae; phylum Streptophyta; class Pinopsida; order Cupressales; family Taxaceae; genus Torreya; species Torreya grandis. The sequence goes on along the minus strand of JARHVA010000047.1, from coordinate 3,737,918 downwards.
ATGGATTGGTGAATCTATCTGTAACTATGATATTAAAGCCATCAAACATTTCAGCCTTCATATTTTTTTCAATATCTTCTTTTTGTAGCTCTAACACCAAGATCCCACACGATCATACATGAACACTCTTGGATCTGAGAGAAAAGATCCTCTTTCCATTTTGTACCCTTCATAATTTCACTAATCTCTTGGTACTTCCCATGATGACAAGAGTCTTGCCACAAACATCAACTAAAATCAACACTTTCATGCTTCTTGCTATAATCATGAAGATAATCAAATTGCTTATCATTAATCGATGATCTAAAAAATTTAGCAAGCTGAAAACCAACACTAGTATCCGGTGAGGTCCTTTTCTCATGTGTATGCCTCTCAACAAGGTCTTCCTGGAACTCAACCTCATAAATTTTTTGATTTGAAACATTCTTTTCATATTTTGAGTTGTGATAAGAATGATCCAAAAGCTTATCTTCTTCTTTCAATGCCTAAGATAAATTTGCATCAACTCTACTATATTGAAGACTTGAAAATTTGGCATTAACTAAAAAATCATCTCCAAATTCTTGCAAATTTGATTTTTATTCATGCTCCATTACAATTGGAAAATTCTTTTCCTTGATTTTTTGTGGCATTGTTTTGCTTGAGTGGCTATCAACTTAGCTTTCTTAGCTCTTCTTAGCCATTCATCACACCTTTTCTAGGTCCTCATTACATCATTTGCGCTTGTCTGCAACGTGGTTAGTTTCTTTTCAACCACATTCTCTAGTTCCTATCTAGATACGATCTTCCTACCTTTGAGTTGCATGTTTAATTCTGTTTGCTCCTCTGTAATTTTTTTAGGCTTAGATTTTGACCTTTCCATTTTTATTTTTATCTATGCCTTCAGATCCTTCTGATATTCTTGCATAGCTTGCAACATCTCTAACATGGATTCGTGCACTTTCCTCATGATTCACAGGCTAGAGAGATCACAACTACCAATGTAATGTCCCTAAACGAACATTTTTAAATAATTCTAGATTCATCAGATCCCTAGGGCAGAATTAATAAAAATTGATTTCTATTGCAAAACCCTTGAGACAAAAATTACAAATGTTGGAAAAAATTTCTAAACCCTAGTGAAAATTCAGTTTTGTGGCAAATAATGACAGTCATATCGTAAACGCTAAAATGAGGGTTTTTAATTTATTTTTCAACACTAAAAATTAGAAAAATGCCAACTAGATGTATATATCACTTTTCTGACCAATGGCATCCTAGATAGATGGAAAAGATCAAATGATGGTCTTGCAGACTGAAAAAAGTGACAACCAACTATGGGTGACGTCGGCCCTGAAATATTACCTATAGTTTGATATCAGCCCTTGGAATGATGATGTCATCCCCTGAGATGATGTCCTAGCTACTATAAATGATGCCCAATGTGGAAATCCTAACATTGACATAAAAAATGTCTTTGTTAACAAAACAAAATTGAAAATAGCAAATCTCTAACTAGATGCACAAATGCAACTCGTGGATGGAGTCACCACTGAAGATTGGAGGGTTTTTATCCCCAAATCTGGTTGCAATGAAGGGTTTTCGTCCTCAAAGGCAAAAGTTGAAGCAACAACTTAAACTCTCAATGTAAAAATAAATAACAACAAAAAATGTTTTTCAAATGACCCCCCAACACCTTTTTATAAGTTCACTTGACACTTTTCCCTAGGAAAAACCCCAAAAGTAACTTTCCATCTTCTAATTTGATGTTGACTTGTTTTATTTGGAAAGTTGTCATTATTTTTTTTTATAATAATAAAGTAATATTAAATTGCCACTTTTAATAAAAAGTAAGTCACTTGACAACTTAAAAAATATTAACTTTATTATTTTTGCTTTATTTGAAAAAGGGATCATGACAACAACCTTGATGATGATTTGATAGACTATTGCGTTGAAAGGACTTGGTTTTTATAGAAACTTTGTCAAAATGCTTCATGTTTTTTGTACAATCTTTGGGATCACTTTCGACAAACTAGCTGAATTGCTCATCCAACATGATCTATCTCTAACTAAGAAAACTAGGAAAATAGAGGAAGTCCATATTATAGAGTCAAAACTTAGTACTTCACATTCTAGTTAGTTGAGCTATAGAGGGCAGAGTTTTAGAGGGGGTAGAGGTTACAAGGGAGGAATATTTTAAAACAGAGAAAGAGGATACTATCAAAACGAAAACAGTTATATTGCTATTCACATCCTAATGAAATAAGTGATACAGGACAAGGTTAAAGTCTATACAGAGGCAAAGGCACAACAAGATCAAATATTCAGTGTCATAGGTGTGACAAATATGGCCATAATGCATCTCAATGCAGGATTCCCTTTGATAAGATTTAAAAACCATAGAAAACATATAAATCAGAGTCTATTCAATATGCAAAGCATGACTAACATGAATCAGGGAACGTTGCTCATGAATTCGCATTTACAACATTAGGGAACATAGCTTACTCATAATTTGAGACTAGGGATGATTATGCGGATGTTTGGGTATTAGATATAGGGGCCACCAAACATATGACATATCGATGAGACTTCTTTTGGACTTTCAAAGAAACATCTCTATCCCCTGTCTCATTAGCATACAAATCTATTCATATTCCACGGGGAATTGGTTTTATTCAGATTTTGCTTCCAAATGGTGCCATTAAGTATTTGTAAAATATTTAGTATGTTCCCACTCAAAAAAAAACATCTCCTTTCTTTTGTTACCATTCGTAAGAAAGGCTATCAGATTGTGTTAGAAAATGGACTTATTTACATTAACTGTATCAAAGAAAATTTACATTAACTGTATCAAAGAAGGATATAAAATAGTCTACACAAGTTATGAAGATGGAAACTTGATTTGTTTACATTGTAGAGTTCTTCCTCCTACACAAGCTCTAGTAGTAGTGGTTGAAACAAGATCAATGTCTACACAACGTTTGTGGCATCTGTGATATGGACATTTAAATGTTAACTCATTGGTGGACTTATAGAGACTTAACATGGTATATGGTTGCCTACTTTCTAAAGAGATATCTTTCTTTGTGATTCATGTGTTTTAGGCAAACGAAATATGGAAAAAAAATCCCAAGGATTCTATTTGGAGAGCTAACATGGGTTTACAGTTAGTTCACAGTGATGTCTGTGATATGAAGAACTCATCCAACATGGGTTTACAATTAGTTCATAGTGAAGTTTGTGATATGAAGAAGTCATCCTTTGGAGGGTGCATATATTTTATATTGCTTATTGAAGATTTTTCTCAGATGACTTAATTTTCATGAAAAATAAATAAGATGTTTTCACTAAGTTTGTTGAATGATTAAACTTAGTTGAAACAAAAACAGGTTTGAAATTGGCTACACTTCGTTCAGATAATGGAGGTGAATACACTTCAAATGAAATTTCATATTATTTCCAGGAAAATGGAATCAAACGGAAATACAATAATGCTTATACTCCACAACAAAATGGAGTTCTTGAACAAATGAACAAAACTTTGGAAGGTATAGCTCAAGTAATGTTGTATTACAAACAACTTGATGAAAAATTATGTGTTGAAGCTATTGGTTCTGCAGTGTATTTGAGGAACAAGTCCCCCACCATTGCTCTTTTGGGCCAAATTCCATATGAGGCTTAGAATGGATTCAAGCCTAAGGTAAAACACTTGAAATTGTTTGGATGTACTTGCTATGCTTTAGTTCTTGCTAAACACAGAACTAAGTTGAAACTGTGAAGGAAAAAATGCATATTTCTTGGGTATTCTAAACAAAAAAAAGTGTCATTTGCTTGCACAAGATACAGGGAAATTCATAGTAAGTAGAGATGTATTTTTTGATAAGTTTGGTACTATGGACACTAGAGACATTAATTCACAATTTGACAGATTGGAGAAGAAGATACAAAAGTGTCTATAGGCTAAGTGATTAAGTTAGACTTTCATTGATTGTGGTATGAGGTTGATTGAATCAACCAAGTGTCCCTTCCATTTCTTTTGTTTCACAAGTAGCTACTTCTACTTCTTTAGATTCGAAAAATGATAACTTCAAAAATCCAACAAATTCTCAAGTCTTTATGTTATTTCTTCTTCTTCACATACATGTGCAAAGACTTATGGTATTCCTGATCTTGAAAATTTACAAAAAACGTCATTAGTGGGCTCAAAGTACTTTTTATGACATGAAAGCATATGACGTTGGTAAATTAGGTCCTTGGAGTTCTCGCAAACAAGTTAATTATGCAATGATTGCTACTTCCACATAGCCATCCACTTTTGAGGAAGCTTCTACTAAACAGGGTTGGCACAATGCAATGCAAGTTGAATATGATGTCATTATGAACAATAACACTTGGGTTTTGGTTGATCGTCCTCAACACATTCAACCCATAGGATGCAAATGGGTTTACACGAGAGAATATAAATCTGATGGGCTCCATTGACAAACACAAGGCATGACTTGTTGCGAAGGGTTATGCACAAAAATAAGGTATTGATTATGAAGAAACATTTCCCCCAACTACAAAGTAGCATACTATTTGTATGGTTCTTGCCTTAGCCACACAGAATTGGTGGAACATCCATCAAATGGATGTTGAAAGTGTCTTTTTAAATGGTGGTTTATAGGAAGAAATATATATGACACAGCCACAGGGTTTTGAGATGGTTGATGCTAAACACAAGGTGTGTAACTTGATTAAAGCACTATATGGGTTCAAACAAATGTCGCAGGCTTGGTATGCAAAGATGTATTCCTACTTGCAGAAAATTGGCTTTGTACCTAGTGAATATGATGACACATTATATATTCAAGTGCAAGGAAAGAAATAGTTATTTCTCATTCTCTATGTCGATGACTTGTTTATCATGGGCAATGATGAAAGTTACAACAGGGCCGTGAAGAAGGAATTAAAAGATGGGTTTGAGATGACAGATCTTGGACTTTTTCACTATTATCTTGACATAGAGATCACTTAGAAAGATAAAAGCATTTCATTGCTCAAACTAAGTACATTTTTGAGTTATTAACAAGGTTCAGTATGAATGATTGCAAAGTTGCTCTTACTCCAATGGAAAGTAACTTATAATTGTCTAACAGTGATGGTGGTGCATTCTTTGATGGCAAAAAATACAGGTAATTAGTGGGAGGATTAATATACTTGATGACCATCAGGATTGATATCTCTTTTGTGGTGGATATTTTATCAAGATTTATGCATAAGCCTCGAGAAAGTCATTGGCATGGAACAAAAAGAGTACTTTGTTACCTTCAAGAAATGAAAGGACATGGCCTTGAATACCGCCAAAACAAGAACTTCAAACTTGTTGGGTATTGCGATGCCAATTTTTGCAATTGCATGGTGCTATAAAAAGTAGGATACTGTGGCAAATTCATCAACAAAATCAAAATACATTGCAGCGTGGGATGCTTCAAAAGAAATCGTTTATCTATGTCACATTCTTGAGGAAATTCGAGTTTCTCGGATTGCTCTTACACCTTTATACATTGACAATCAAAATGCAATGAAGATGTTAAAATATCTAGTATTTCATGTAAAGACCAAACACATGGATGTTAGGTATCACTATATGCGAATGTTGGTGTCGAAGAAAACAACTGATATTTTCACAAAACTTATTGATAAGATAAAGTTTGAAAAATTTAGAAAACTTGGTATGTGTCTAAAGAACTAACTTTGGATCACAAGGGTGTTTGTTGGGACTTGCTCCAAAGTCTTAACATTAGCATAGGTTTTATAAATTAAAATAGTTTGAAAATGAGCCATGCTTCTTTGTATAAATGACACCCCCTTCTAAATAAATTAAGTTTACTTAATTAAGTAAATAGGTTGTTAGGTATTTAGGTTGTATTCCCATAAGAAGTTAAGGGCTTTTGGGTAGTTGCAATTAGTTGTTTTACCGGTCATGGTAAAACTATAATAAAGGGTCTTTTGAATATTAATATATTTACAGATAAATAACACCCTCTTGTACAATTTTTACTAGCATTAATAAAATGCTTGTTACCCACCACAGTGGGAACAAGATTCAACTTATGTGATTTATGTAATTGGTTTAATGTTTAATCGTTGGCCCCCTCCACCCTAAACACTCCCTCAGGAGCATTATCAAATCCTACGTTGGCTCTCTCATAGTGATAGACAATGACATAGATGATTCCTCTATCACTGGCACAGTCAAAGATGTTTGATGAGACTACCATCTAGTGTTTTCAACTTACAAATTTCAGCAGCCCATGATCTTTGGGAGTTCCTACTCCCCCACATGGCTATTTGTATTGTTACCCTAACCACACCAATGACATGCTTATAGAAGTCAAAGGAAAGAAGTGTTGTCTAAGTCAAGTTGAAGAAAATTGGCTATGGCACAAAAGAATGGGCCATATAAATTTTGATAACCTTGTGAATATTAGCAAGAAGCAAGTTGTAAGGGACATTCCAAAGATAACAAAGCGATCAAACACGCTTTGTAAGCAATGCTAGCATGGAAAGCAGACCAGGACAAGATACAGAACGAAGGAATATTCCACCACAAAGAAACTAGAGCTCATTCACACAGATCTGTGTGGACCCACCAGAATGCAAAGTATACAAGGTGAGAGGTATTTTATGCTGCTAATTGATGATTACACTAGAATGACATGGGTTGCGTTTCTGAAAGAAAAGTCTGAGGCCTTTAGCAAATTCAAAGCATTTAAAGCATTAATTGAAAATGAAACTGGTTTAAGGATCAAATGCTTAAGGTCAGATAGAGGAGGTGAGTTCATGTGAAATGAATTCATTGAGTATTGTGAAGACCATGGGATAATAAGACAGTACTCAACTGCAAGAACCCCACAGCAGAATGGGGTAGTAGAACAAAAGAACATGACTGTCCAAGAAATGGCTAGGACAATGCTGAACGAATCCAAGTTATTACACAAATATTGGAGAGAAGCAGTCCACACAACTGTATATATCCTAAATAGAGGGTAGATCAGAGTCAACAATGACAAGGACCCATATGAGTTATGGACGAGAAGACCAGCTTCTGTCAAATATTTCAAAGTATTTGGAAGTGCTTTATTAAGAGGACTGAAGATGATTTGGAGAAATTTGACTCAAGAGCCGATGAAGGAATGTTTCTGGGATATTCCACCAAAAGCAAGGCCTACAAATGTTACAACAAGAGAATGCAAACTATTGTAGAAAGTCCCAGTGTCAGAGTAGATGAAACTGGAACTCAAAAGGCAAGTGATCCATTAGACGAACTAGATATCATTGAATAGGAAGATGTTGAAGTAGAGAAAATGGATGAAGATGAATGGAAGGACACCAAGGCACCATCTCGTTTCATTCAGAAGAACCATGCCGAAAGCCAAATCATTAGTAATATTGATGCTGGAGTACAGAGCAAAAGAAGGATTGTAAGAAATTCTGAACAAGTAAATTTTTCTTTGTTATCTAAAATACAGCCTAAGAATTTTTCAAAATCGAGCCATGATGAACATTGGGTAAAAGCAATGGAAGAAAAGCTAAACCAAATTGAGAAGAATGAGATGTGGGCGCTGGTACCCAGACCGAAGGATCAAAATGTGATCGACACCAAATGGGTATACAAGAACAAACTAAATGAGGATGGTCAAGTGACGCAAAACAAGGCTCGATTGGTATGCGAAGGATATGATCAAATCGAAGGTATTGACTTTGAAGAAACCTTCACTCCTGAGGCAAGATTAGAGGCAATCAGAGTGTTTTTTGCCTATGTTGTTTTCAAGAACTTCAAGGTATACCAAATGGATGTAAAATATGATTTTCTAAATAGTAAATTAGAAGAGGAAGTGTACATCGAGCAGCCAAAAGGATTCCTTCTATCAGAAGATAACAAATATGTATGCAAATTGAAGAAAGCCTTGTATGGATTGAAGCAAGCCCCCAGAGCTTGGTATTCAAGACTTGACAAGTATCTACAAGACTAGGGATTCAAGAGAGGATTTGCCGACAACAATTTGTACATCAAAACTGAAGGTGAGCATCAGTTAATTATTGTAGTTTATGTTCATGATATAATCTTTGGAGGAGATAGTGAGAAGTTGTCCAAAGGATTCGTCGAAGACATGCAGAAGGAATTTGAGATGTCCATGTTTGGTGAGCTATCATTCTTTCTTGGATTGCAAATATCTCAGTCCAGTAAAGGAATATTCATCTCCCAGACCAAGTATGCTAAAGAAATGTTGAAGAAATTTGGAATGAAAAATTGTGCACTGGTTGGCACGCCTATGGCTATAGGAAACAAGTTGAGTAAGGATGATGAATCGCTGAATACAGATCAGTCCCTTCTTTTGTACATAACGACATCCAGGCTGGATATCATGCAAGCAGTGGGCATGGTAACACGCTATCTGGCAGCTCCTAAAGAAACACATGCAAGCGGTGAAGCGGATATCCAGATATCTAAAGGGGACCCTGGATTATGGATTGTGGTATCCTACAAGGATTTCACCTTGGTAGCATATATAGACTTAGACTGGGCATGATGCCTAGACGACAGAAAAAGCACAAGCGGAGGAGTATTTTTCCTTGGAGATATCCTAGTGTCTTGGCTAAGTAAAAAACAGAATTTAGTTTCCTTATCTACAACAAGAGGCAGAGTACATAGAAGCAGTATTGTGTTGCACTCAAATTCTTTGGATGAAGCAGACCCTTAAAGACATCAAGGTAGAATATGATCATCCAATTTCAATTATTTGTGACAATACTAGTGCTATTAGCATCTCAAAGAATCTAGTGATGCATTCCAGAACAAAGCACATTCCAATCAGATACCATTTCCTAAGAGAGCAAGTTGCAGAACAACAGGTAAAATTGGAATATATTGCCACCACAAAGCAGATAGTGGACATTTTTACCAAGCCACTTCCAAAGGACACATTTGAATAACTACGTGAGAAGTTGGGAGTAATCTCTTTTGCTTCCTACCACTGAAGGGACGTATGGATTAAGGGGGAGTTGCTCTTAGGTAGTCCCTTTGCCATTGATGTCAAAGGGGAAGAAGTGCGAAAAGAGGTTGTCACAGAAAGGGGGAGCTATAGAAAAGATCTTCGACAGAGGAAACAGTACAGCAAGGGGGAGCAGATTCAGTGCGTGGTTGGCATCAATGACAAAGGGGGAGATTGTTGGAATAATTGTCATTGATGGCATCCACGCATTGAATCTACTCCCCTTTGCTGTACTATTTCTTCTGTTTGAGATATTTTTTGTAGCTCCCCCTTTCTGTGACTCCTCTTTCCGCACTTCTAAATGAGCACCCTTGATTACCCGTCGTAGGTACCTGGTGGAGGAAACAATAAACAAGCACTATGGATGTGCAGTCCCAGTTTATAGAGCCAGGACTTGCTTTGGAAACGAAGAAAATTATAAGGCCAATCTTTTACAAAAGATAGCAATAATGAAGACTCACCATCTAAGGAAGCCATCTAAGGAAGTAAGTAAAGGAACAACTCTTGAATCCTCCTTAGCTAAAGGAAGCAAGTAAAGAAACCGTTCTCGAATCCTTCTTAACTAAAGGAAGCAAGTAAAGAAACCAGTCTTGAATCCTCCTTAACTAAATGAGTTAAAAGGACAATCATAGAGCCTACAAACGTTTGGAAAAGGCCATGCACAAGGTTGAACATAGAATAGGAAGCCAAGGTTCCAGTTCACTAGCAGCCTCGAAAAATGTGTCTATGTAGTATGTGGGTTATAGTTTCATCGCAACATTTTTAGATCCAGCACCCTCCATCTGAAGGGAAATTTTGATAGCCTTAATTACAAAGGGTGGTAGGGGAATTTCTCTTGTGGGGGAAACTACACCATTACGGCAGGCTGCATAACCAACCCACATCCCTTTAGAAAACAATTTGTACACCTACACTTGTCACTAATGCTCAACAGGACACTGAACACTACAAATGGGTAGATAGATTGTTAGAAATGATTTGAACAGATTTGTATTTCTGAACTTCTAACATATAAACAAATCTGGCCCATTTAGATTTTTCAATTAGATAGCAATTAAGCGAGCTAAGTTGTGTGCAGGATTTTGTCATTAACCCTGCCACGGCTCCAATTGCCCAGTACCACAAGCTGTTTACCAGTGATGTGGTTAGCAATTTTTGCATATTTAAGGGTATTATACTCAACAAAGAATGATCCAACTAGTTTCCCAGTGATGTGATTACCTTTTCTAGAAGGGATAATAAATAACTATATTTCACTATCAATTCTGTTCCATGTGTATGTAGAATAGTAGTTGATGAGCATGTGAATATAGTGTGTAATCAGTATATCGTCATTTATGCTATTTTTAACTTCAACTCAAGAACATGAGAAAGCAATCATACGTCTAATACTACCAAAAAGTCAAAATTTGTGTAGTTTTTGATAGCACTCTAATTTGTCCAAAAGCACCCCTACAAGCATCCGTATTACCTTGTGAAACCACCTCTTATTGAGGAGCATTGGATTCTGTTCTTATGTACCATTTTCAAGGACTTTCAATTAAACTACAAAGTTCAGGTTCCTACTACCTTTATTCCTAGAACATTGAAAATCTTGCAAGGCAACAGTCATCCATGAAGTTTTTAAAAATTTCTTCCTTGCTATCCTCCTTAACAATGTACAACCATCTAAATTTCCATTTTGTGGACAAGGCTTTCCTTTGGAAAATCTGTGCGGATGTCAGATTCCTCCAATATGTTTTTAAAGGAACTCAGAACCTAATTAAGCTATGCTTCAAGTTTTTTAATTGTACTTGAAGCTTCAGAAATAGAAAACATACATAAAATTAGTGCAATCTAAGAAATTGTATATACTTGAAAATCATGTCGAGTTGATTAGTCTTCAAAATGGAATTTACATACTTGTAATGTTAGATATGGCTAGTGTAGCAACAATTGAGCCAAAAAAACAAAGGAATCCTAATGAATGAAAGAAGAAATATTAAATACGAAATTATAGAGACCAAACCTCACCTTTAAAGAAGCTAGTTCATGTAATCCTTTCTCAACAGAAAGCATACTCTCAATATTTCCATCTCCACTCAGATCACTCAATGTATGAGCGACTCTACCCTTTTCCATAACTTCACTGGTTCCTGCTTTGTACATCAAGTTTTATATATGTGTCAGTCATAAGAAATATGCATTTTTTTAATAGTTGGCCTAAAAACATACTCCAGTTTTCAAGAGCAACTTAAAAACTATTGTCTAAGACATGATGCTTTGGAAACGGTACCCTTTTCTAAAGTACTGTTGTCATTCAGATGCTCTTCCTTTGCTTTGAATCCGGCTGACATAACCACCTCAAGTGGAAGAGGAGCAAGAGATAACCAATATTCGTGCTTTTCACCAGCAATCTCAGAATAAATTCCTACATAAAAAAAGAAGCATTGTCAATATGTATGTTAGCATTTTCAAATCACAGGAGCTCAACAGAAATAGTCGCCTTGAAAATCACCCATATAGCTCAGTTCCCCAAATCGAGTATCAACCAAGCATTTTCCACAATTTCATTTCCTAGTTTTTTCACTAGACCCAACTACAAAATAGAAAGAATTGCATTAATAGTTAGCATGTCAAGTCAAAAAAAATCTATAGTAGGTATAATAAAGTGAAGTACAAAAGTATCTCCAGTCAAGTGTTGTCAAAGAAAAAAATCAAAAAATCAAACTAAAGAACAAAGCTTAAAGCCCCAAAGTTATAAAATATACAATGAATACCAAAACAAATAATAACATGAAATAAATTTGAGCTCATATAACCATTAAACAAACCTTTCTGAAAAAATAGGATATAAAATACAGTGATATAAGTTCCATAACAGTTACGTTTAAAGTGCCAACTAGGGAACCACTATTGGTGGTAAGGTTTCATTATAGACCTCTAGGAGACGATTTCCTGCCTTAGTAGTGGTGGTTCCCTGAGTAGTCATGGGTACAATATCATCTACGATTTGCAATGAAGTCGAATTTTAATAAGATGCCTTGTAACTAAATAATGGGAGGTATCTTTTTTTCCAACCATGATGACACTCAAGTTGTCTTACTCTAGAGTCTCATGGGTTTTATAGGCAGAACAGATGGAAAACAAGTGCTCATCACTATTAAAGTGTTTTTAAGGGCAGGCAAACGACAGAAACCCATCATTTTTTAAGGATTACAAAGTGCAGATAGATGATACAAATGCCTATTGTTTTGAAGGGTTTTGAAGGTCAGGAAAACACCCATTAAAGTTGCAGATATTGTTAAATTCCTCCTAACAGAACAGAAGGAATGGCATTTCCCGCAAACAAATGCTCTAAATCAGTGTCACAATTTTGAATGGTTGTAAAGCCACTTAAAATTTGGAAAAAAATCATAAAGAAACTTCTAAGAGGCAACAAAGTGAAAATTATTTTTTTCATAATTAATCTTGGAATAAACCTTGTTGCAGTCTTAAAATCAGTCATGCCACACCAGAAATGTGGTCCGTTACTACAAAACACCCATCAAAGGTGCAAAATATCAAAACAAAGGAGTTTCCAAATTTCAAAATGCTGCAGCTGAATATCATGACAGTTGTATGTACATAATTTCATATTTGGTGAATGGTAGATTAGAGAAAACACAAAAAAAAAATTGCAGAGGCACAGTGGGTGGATAAATAGAGAATCTCAACGGGCATTTAAGACACACCTATGGAAATAAGTAAATAAACACTGATCGAGAGAACCTAGGGCATGCTAGTTATTTTTATTTGAAAGTTTTTTGTCCTTTGAAACGAACTTGATAGAATTATTCAATGGGAACAAGGAGATTAAAATAGAAATTACATTGATGCATGAGAATGTCTAGTATGTAGTTGATGGGACCGTTAATCTACACAGCCTGAAATTCAGTCAAATGGAAGAACAAAGATCAAACCAAAATCTACAATCAGATTGGATATTTACAGTTGCATCGTCTTGATGTAATAGAGACTTCAAAAGAACAAAAAGGCAAAATAAACTATTTGGATCTAAAGCTTTAATGCAAAGTCTGTACTAAGTCATTAATGCAAAGTCTGTACCAAGGCATTAATGCAAAGTTTGTAACAAAATCCTTAATGGCTAGCGTCCTGATGATGTCAGAATTGAAAAGAGCATTTATTTGTTGGCAATAAACATGTGTGCTATCTTACAATGTGGAACATTAGAAAATAGAATAAAATTGAAGCAGCTAAACAAAGAGCGATGCCTCAGTCAACAATGTTATTTTGGGAAAAACATAGTATGCACTCTCTAGTTAAAACTAGGGTCTTGTAAGTGAAGTTTCATTTCGCTTACATTGCACACAATAAAAGAAAAAGAAAATAAAATATGGCAAAGATGGGGAAATAATTTTCCGCCTAAATTATGTTATTATGCTATGACAATGATTTCCTAGAACCAATTGGTAATTAATTAGACGAAATAAGATGAAGCATGTGGATGAACCACATTAAGCTTAAAAGGGTTAAATTAGGATGAACGTAGTCATTAGATTTTATTTTATATTACTAAGCAGACTCAATAAATTGACAGTGCCTGAGCACATTCTAAGTTAAGGATAGAAGCTTACCGTGGTGAACAGCTAGACCCCAGTAACGAGCAAGCCAACATCTCTTGAGAACCACTTCTTCCTAATCAACAACCAGAGCATGTTAGATTCTACCCAAAACTGTTAGAGATCAACAACTAACAAAAACTTAGTCTAAATCCATGAAAGACGTGAATATATTCGATAACTAGCAAACCATCTCTTCTTGTGTTAAAATCATCCTTCGCATCATAAGTCGTAGTGAATTTGCCTCGGCCTCTACTTCTTGTGCTCGTTGAACGATTTCTATTGTTTCACCTCTTACAGTCTGGGCTGTAACAGATCAGTAAAGAAATTTACTCAGCCTTCAAGATTAATTACTTAAATAATACAAACGTGACCATACATTTTATCATTGAAAATAACACCTTTGGATAAATTATAGATAAAGGATTGGTGAATCTTCCATCTTCAAAATGATTTTATGTTTTCCTATCCACTGTCAAGTGTTTTGAAATAAGGATTACCTCTGCTTCCAAACGAAGAGCTGCTATTCTATCATCTTTAACATCCATAGCTCGTTTCTCGGCTTTAAGAGCATCCTGTAAGAAAACTATTTTAATTCTCGACATGCAACATGAACTGATTTTTTTTATAATTATTTGATACATCTCGTTTTCATAAATGAATTCCCCCTTCCCCCCAAATGCAAAAGATACATTACCTCCATCTGCAAAATATAACATACTTAGCAACAAAAGGTAGAGGTCTCTCATATTTTTAAAGATATTTGGAAATATTAAAAGATTAAAAGATACATGCTACTAATTTGATATCTCAATTGCAAGATGGTGGTCTAATTTCTTACAACCTAGCAAATCATCTGCTGTAAGTCAACTATGAATGCATAAGAGATTTGTGGTGTTAATTACTAATGAGGCTCAGGCACATTGAAAAAAACCCGTATTAGTTTAGGAATTCGTCCCACTTAGACATTGTCAAATGTTGGCCTCTATGTTGATGGTAACAGGTTTCGTTAAGGACTCCTTTGGGGCAATTAGCTGCACGACAATCGAGAGGCTGCCTCGAATCGCTACAATAGCTATAGGCAGCCCATAAAAATCTGCATTTCATCATTCTCCTATTGCAATTTTTATTTTTTAGAAATTAGCTTGCTATTAATTACAACAGGTTCCTAAGGCATTGATTTTTTTCGTTGTTTACTGCAGTTGATATTTGATTTTTGCTTAGGGAATCTTGTTAGGAAAATAAAACTATTCAATTTTCAATTGATTGTCCTCACTTTTGGCTCCACAAACTTTACTTTTTTCCATAAAAGCACAATTGCATATATTTAATGCCAAGTAACTTGCATACGGTATGAAGCAACCTATGTTTTGTTTTCATTTTGGTGGGAAAACAGCCTCAACAAGTGGCACTACTAGACAATTCTGCAAGAAATTGTAGGAAGCATTTTGAGAATAGTATGGTGGAGGTTGTAGTTTGCAGCATAGTTCTAAAATTAGTGAGAAATCGATGAGAAACTCCAAAACTCGAGAGTCAAGATGCCAGCTGAGAAACTCGCATGGCGAGTTTGCAATACGGACTCACAAGTACAATAATAACAATCAGCGCTAAAAACACATCTTTTTCCACTTTTGCATTAAATTTTATGCTGTTTTTTGCTCTGCTAGAACATATTTGATCATTTACCAGTTGGTGTGAAGTGATTACAATCAGAGTTGAAGGAGCTTGACAGGAATTTGAATTTATTTTATGAATTTATATATGTTTTTTAACTAGTGAAAAATTTGCCAAGTCACAAGTCTAAGTAAAAATTTTGGGCTGCAAAGTCTTTGCCAAGTACGAGTTTTTTAACTACGGTTTGCAGTATGGTGAATATGAACAAATATGTATTACAAACCAAAAAGAAAGGAACTTGACAGGCATTTGAGTTTATTCTATGAATTTATATATATTTTTTAACTTGCGGAAAATTTGCCAAGCCACGAGTCTAAGTAAAAATTTTGCGCTGCAAAGTTTTTGCCAAGTACAAGTTTTTTAACTATGGTTTGCAGTATGGTGAATATGAACAAATATGCATTACAAACCAAAAATAAATATAAACAGATAGCACAACTCAAAACATTGAATAAGAACTTGACATTTATTCATATAGTTTGCACAATATACAAAATTCTCCACGGTATAGGCAGCATGGAAGGTGAGGGAGAATCATACCCTTTTAAGCCTTCCTATTCCACATTACAGCTACGCCACTTGCACTTCCAGATGCATCCTTAGCCACCAAGGGGCATCGCTTGCATAATCCATTAGCCAATATTTCAAAATGATGAGAATTCATCTTTGTTTCTTGCAGCAGGACATTGTCCGGTTTCTGCTCATCTATTAGTTGCCTAACTAGGCAGCATTTGTCAAAGGCGTTTAGGACTAACATTCCAACTCAGGATCCTCAAGGCGCCTTGGTGGAAGGCTTCTCCTTTCCACCAAAAATGAAAGTTGTGATTGTTTTTCGCTGGCTACATTCCAGATCTATTTGAGTCTCTTTGTATCTTAGTAGAAGTTGGATTTGTACCCCTAACATGACAAGGCCCGATGTCCGGATGAGATTTGGACGCTGCAGTCAATATAATCTTATTCACCACTCTCTGATATTGCCTCAAAGCAATGGTAGTTCTTTCTTATAATCTTCCATTTGGAGGCTTGATCAGGATCTAGTTTGGGAGGCTGCAGCCAAGCTTTCGTGGATTTCACCCAATCCAATAATCGGTGGGTCCTGCTGCAAATTATTTTTCAAACAGATTCCTTTATAATCATCCCAATGTCCTAATCAATCCTATCTCTTACCAAAGATTCAAAATTCAAACCTGTCTCACTCCTATAATCATCACGGCTGTTATCATTATTTCTATTGAAGGAAACTTCCTTACGAGGTTTGACCTTAGTTCCTCCTTTCGATTCTGCATTTTGTGATTTTATGTAAAACTTTTCATGATTTCTCCATCTAAGGACCTTCTTTTGTTCTTCTAATCTTTTCTACTTTTTGTCTTTTGTTGTGATGGATTTTGTTTATGAATTACATAGGCTTTAGGGATCTCAAGGTCAAAGAAACAAGACTCGGACTCAGCAAGCCTAAATTTTTTTCTGATTCAGACTCGCCAAACTCAGGAAATTTAAGAAAATAATTAAAAATAGAAAATTTAAGGGAAAAAAACTATTAAAATTCATTCCATATCAAGCCACTTAAAATACACTCAAAACTAGTCAATTACATCTGACATACACATGTATACACAAAGAACTAAGTAATTAATGCGATATTGAATGCTTGAAGTTGCACAGTTGAATTTGAAACTTGAAAATTGAGCACTGATATTAAATAAGAGTTATTTTATATTCATTAAATTGTTTCAAAACATTACTTCCAAGCTCCGGATTTTGTAGATAGGTTGTAATTGCATACAAAAACATATTCAAATGAAGCATGTATATTGAATAATAAAACACGTGGCTTTCTTTTCTCAATTTGCAAAGACAGACAACAAATAAATATATTATATTGCTAAGAAAAAAGAACCCAAAATTCTGAACAATGTCAGCAAGTCAACTTTCTCGCAGGAAGACTTATATCTGCCAAGGCAACTTGTCTCAAGAGAACAATATTGAATAAACAATACTCCAAAAGCTTTTCTGTACCAATCTGATCAAAATCACTGATTTTTATGGAATGTATTCTGCCTTGCTTTCTAATATAACTTGTAAGTGCATAAGTCTTTGGTTGCAACATATACATGATACAAATACAACACTAACACCGCGGTCACAACTGCAGTGTTCAGGGCAGTGTTGTAGGGAGACATGTCCCCTACCACCTGGGACGCGTCTCCAGTACGGGAGACGCGTACGGAAACGTCTCCTGTATCTGGAGACGCCCTTGGATACTGTCAACGGCTCTTGACTTGCTCTTCTTGCCCTTGGCCCATCTCCTAGAAAAAAATATTAAAAACTTTGAAAAAAAATGTAAAACGTGTTTCTATGATGTTCGCTGTATGCTGTTTTCCACACGCTCGATTCTCTATAGATCGCATTTTTATTGCGTTATGGTTGATTGTGTTTGCGCTGCTTGTTCTGCATTTTTACTATGTTAGGGTTGACTGTGTTCGTGCTTCTTGTTCTGCATTTTTACTGCATTAGGGCTGATGGCATTCGCGCTGATTTCGAGCCTGCTTTCTGCCATTACTCAAGCTTAAAAACCGAAAAGAAAAGGGCCGCTACACAAGCAATGTTGTTCGGTTTCGAACTTGAACCTATTTGGATTTTCCCTGTTTTTAATTTCGGTCCCTTTGTTCTGCAAAGCGTAATTGAATGATGTGAGCAAGACCGAAACGATAAAGTCGACCAGTGCCTGCTGGATCTGCAAGGCATTTAATTCACACCTTGTCTTCATCATTATCCAATGTTTTTTTTTAGTTTGATTTTTTTAGGTTAGAAAAATAAAAATATTAATTATTTAAAATTTAAATTAAATTTTCAATACAATGAAAATTTAATTTAAATAGTATATTAACTTTTTTTAATAAAATAAAAACTTAAAATTTAAATTGAATTGTATTGTATTTAATATTTTAATTTGTTTTCAAAACTAATTATATATATTACATAAGTATTATTTTTTTACCATCATCCGGTATCGGTATCCATTTCTTATTTTTAAAAATGGTGTTTTAGTACCTATATCCATACTTGTCTCTCGGTAACTATTGTTCACATTTTATAGTTGAATTGGTAATCCGTCCATCATTCCAATAGAAGATGTATTTTTGACACTCCACAAAAGAATACTAATGTAGTTACAAAACCGCTTTTTTTAAGGAATGAGAAGGCCATGCATCCATGTCCTATAATAGTTAAATAAAAGGTAACATAAATGGTCTGATTTTTTTACTTGGCAAGAATGCATAAGAATGTTGTATTGTGTTTTTTCTGTGTTTTCTTAAATTTTGTGAAAAATCTCATGTGGAACTCACAAGTTTGGGCAAACCCCCTAGACTCACCAAATATTTGGCAATTTCTTGGCAAGTTTAACTTGGACTTGGAACGCTAGTACTCACTAGGACTCACCAAGTTGTCAAATAACTATGCTCAAGATGGTGACCTACTCTTCTACATTTATAACAGTCATTATAAAACGCTAATTCTCTCTCTATTTTTAAAAACTCAGGGCAAAAGCTAGAACACCCAGCGATTTATTCGAAGCGCTAATTATTCAATAAACAACACTGGGTATAAATTTGAATCGCCTAGCCCATATTTTGATACACTGAGTCGACTTTTTAATCACTGAGCCTCTAAACTGGGATGCTAGGGCATTAGATAAAATGCCTAGTCAATAAATTACAACGCCCAGTGCTAAAATGAAACACTGAATCTATAAGTGTAACGCTGAGTCTCCATTCTGAAAGGTTGTGCATAAGTTGAATTGTTGTATATATATTGGGTAAAGCTAAGTAGAAAAATTTAACACCGAGTTAATTCAGGAAACCCATGAGACTTTAAAAACAATAAACGTTGATTCTTAAGTTGCCAACGCCGAGCCATCCAATTGAATCCCTAGACTTTAATAGAAACACTGTGTTTATAAAACAAATCGCTGAGTATTAAATTGAACTCATTGTGTTTATAAGACAAGTCGCTGAGTATTAAATTGAACTCGTGTATATCTCTGAAACCTCTGTGTGTATAGTTGAAATCGTTGTGCATTTCTCCAAAACCATTGCGTATATATCTAAAAGCGTTGTGTATTAAATTAAAGCACTGAGTATGTTTAAGGAACGCTAAAAATATAATATTGAACACTAAGTGATTTATATTAAAACTTTGAGTTATGTATATAACTGCAGCAATGTATTAAAGTGCAACTTTATATAATAATTAATAAATAAATAAATAAAAAGAATGCACAGAGAAAATAAATCAGCAAGGGAAAACTATGTTTCCTCTTTAAATGCAAGATGGAATGTTTGGTGAAACTTTATCTTTGCCTCGGATTTCTACGTAGCTATTGAGTCGAATGGCACCAGCCACTCACGCTGCGTGATGAAACCCCGGTTAAATTTAAAGAAATGAGTGTGATTATTATGGAATCCTTATAATAGTAATACACACTAAGTTAAATAATATGTTGATTTAAATAAAACACTAATATATGCTATTGAGTGCATAGTATAGAGATGACTCCAAATTAACTTTACAAGAACAACTTTTTATTGAGTATTTAAGAAACACTATTTGGCAAGAAGTTATTTAAAAGAATAAATTACATGAGGTTAATTATGCTTTTGGAGCATAGTGTAACATGTTATGTTTATATATATATAAGGAAGTACAAAAGGATAATATGCCCGGATGACATATATTCTAAGTCATGCCAAGATATCCATGAAAGTGTAATGTGACAATAGTTGTATATAACTTATCGTAAACAGTTGAACTTTACTTATACGGATTGGTTATAGAGATGCTCGGATTATTGAGTAAATATAAATATATATATGTTTGTAATCTAGGATTTCAATGAATTATTATGAAATCTTGTAAAACCTTAACTTGTGTTATAAATAACTGTTAGTATAAATATATGTTGTTAGCGTTGAAAACCTTTGTACAATACATATTGTGAAAATATTTATATGTAAAAGTAATTAGATTGTTATAGCATAAAATAGCGCACTGTGATGTGTGCCTAGAGATATGTTTTCGTCTGATTATTATTGTGCAATTTAATATAGGGTATACTCGGGTGGTATAATTTCGTATTTGTTTGTTTAATAAATACAATGTAAGATTGTTTGTTCATGGCGAGTAGGGTGCTTTATGCACAATGAGCTATGATAGTATAAGATATCATAGAATACATTAGCTTAAATGTATATGCCCAGATGGTACATATTGTCACTGTATGTTTCGACTCTCACCTATGCTGAAATAGTTTTGAAATAGTTTTGAAATATATAATACATGTGGATCAAATTTGATTTTGTATGAGACGAACAAATTGAAGAGTTTGATGTGAAATACAAAAAAACCTAAGTGTTCCTTTCCTTCCAAATGTGCCAAAGAATGAACCCCATAACTAGTTTGGATATTAAATTGAGGAATTGCATGTTAGACTTAAGGACTTTCCATTTGATTTTCCTATCCAAAATGTAGTCCATTTTGATAGTTGTTCCATCAAAGAGGAGTGCCATTAGAGTTTGATCAATGCTTTGGCCGAAGCAAAGAATGAGGATGTTTTTGAGTAACAAATGTCTTCAGCTTTTCCTAGATCAACCACAATTAGTCCAACCCCTTTGGTTTCTCCTCCCTCTCCTATTAAGAAGAGGCATGGCAGGAAATAGATAACATTTTGCTAAACAAGTCAAAATAATAATAAAGAAGTTATACATAATTTTACATATTCTACAATAGATAACTTGCCCCTAACATCCTAACCAAGTTTTTATGATGACAGGGAATGGATAACTCAACTTTGATACTATTGTTACAACAAATTTTCTTGTACATTCATACACGTAGAGAGAAGATGCATGAAGTGCAACCCTTCTCAAGCATTGTAGGAAATGATAAATACATATTTTTGATGACCACCATGATGAAGATTAGAGTATGACCATACAAGAAAGGAGACATAGAAACCATTTGAATAGACACCATTTTACAATAAGATGGCCAGTACTTCCTCCATAGAGAGATTATGAGCCCACTATATTTTCTCACAAAAGATCAAACAAGTCCACAACCTTTAATAGTTGGTATCAAACACTTCCAACTTTGAAATAAACAAGCCCACAATATTTATTTTTAATTTTTTCTAAAGTCCATATTTGACTTTTTGTTAAGTGAAAACACAAAAAATATTTAAAAAACGTTTTTGGTTGTGGATCCTACTTGGATACAACTAGGAAACAATGGGAGCCCTGCGAATTCTCTTGAATACGTCCTAGGACGTATCCGACTAGGACATATCTGGGAGCATCCACAGAGCTCTTGGCATTTTGTTAGACATATCCAGGAAGGATTCTATGAGGATTTGTTTCCAAGCAATATCGTATCAATATCCAGGAGGTATCTAGGAGCATTTGCAGGGCTCTTGGCATTTTCTAGACATATCTAGTAAGGATTGTATCAAGGTCCATTTCTGAGTAGTATTGTATCAATATCCAGGACCCTAGGACGTATCTGGGAGAATTCGCAAGGCTCCCAACGTTTCCTAGCCATATCCAAGAAGGATTGTATCATGATCCATTTTTTAGCAATATCATATCAGTATCCAAGACCCTATATAATAGTATCCCATAACACAAAGGAAATCTAAGTTGGAGAGGCTACAGATTGAGGCTTTGGATGCCATTGGAGATGGATCCCAAACAACCTTAGAAAAGATGTTCTCTAGTCGAGGTAGGAGATCTTCAAGAGTGCAGTCTTAAAGGCATTTGTGCCATAAGTGAACTTTATTCTTAAAGAATCTCTGTTGTGCTTGTCATGGGTGGTTGTGTATTTTAAAACCTTGGTGTTCTGGGTTTTTGGTCTTCTTAGGTATTTATGGTTTTTGCTGCTAGCTTTTTATAGCCATGTTCCTTGTAACGATATTCTTGATCTTAATAGAATGGGGGACCCAAACTTTCTTTTTACTAATCCAAAAAAAAGCACTTTAAAAAAATCAAAGGTCAATAATATATAGCTTGCCCAAATATTTCATGGCAAGCCTGGAGGACCCGTATTAAGTCTATATCTTTTGTTGGGTGGTTTAACATAGGTTAGGAATATTATTACACCATAGTATATCTATATACTTGGTCAAATAAAGTTTGTTAGGGGTTAGTCTATCATAGGAGTTTCTTGTTGTGTTATTCACAACAATAGGTTTTGTTGAGAATCTATCCTAGAAAATAGGATCTTAAATAATAAACTATATTGTTGTATAAATATCTCTTGGATGCTTAATAAAATTTATATGGTCGAGTTTTATTGTATAAATATTTGGTCTGTATGCTTGGAGCATGGGTTTCAAGAGTTGGATTTTATTTGCAAAGGATAGCCAACCATGAGGACACATCTAGCACTTGGGGGCAGCCCCCAAAGTATAAGAAGAACAGTATGAAAAAGACATGTGAGTATTTCCTTCATTGGAAAACAAGAAAATGTGGACATTGTTTGATATAGAGTGTTGAGACACCCACTTGGATTTTGACTATTTCCGTGGGAATGAAGAAATAATAAAAAAAGTATTGGCAACATTTTGGGCTTTGGAACCCCATAGAGAGAAGCACAATTGATACAAGGCAGCCAACTAAGAGGTCAAAAGTTGTTGTTGAAAGGTATGGAAACTTTAATCCCAAAAATTTTGGGTTGAGCAGCCTATGGCAGCCACCTATCATGCATAATAAATCTGATTTTGGGAGCATTCTAACACTTGTGACAAGGGAAAATGTTGATAGGTGTAATTCTAATTTGGTACAATTAGAAAACTTAGTTTCTACATCTCTATTACAGCCCTTTCACATGGGCAATAGGTCTGATTTTGTTATATACTTTCAGTTGTCCATAAATTTTGGAAATATCAATGCCCAGGATCACGGTTTGCATAGGAAAAATGGGAAGTATAGGGACACGGAACAATAGTATATAAAAAGGGATAAAATTCAATATTGGTGGGGTTGGTTTGATGATGCATACATGTGTGAGGAAGCTAACAAAATGCAGCCAAGAGAAAGACATACTTCTTACATAAAGGGATCCCTACCAATGGGTTTAGATAATTATGTTATGCACTTACAAAATATGTTTTTCAATTTGATTAAACTTGTGTTCTTTCTACAAATGGAAGGACTACATTTTCAAGATAAAGAAAAATTGATATGGTATAAATAAGGTCCTAACACACCTTGGAATGCACACCATGGGAGCACACCTCCTCTAATGTTTTTCCATGGATGAATTTAATTATGGGCAGCCTTGCCAAGCATATTAAACTGATTCAGTTTTGCATTCCTAATATTTTTCATATAAGGAATAAGTCCATGATAGTTTGTTGGGGAAGCATGGAGTTAGAGAGTCCATTAAGGATCATCTTGGTAATGAATAAATTAAAATTTCTGAGTAAAGACATGGCTGTGTTTCACTATGTCAGCCCACATATTTGCATATACAATCTACGGGGAGAGATTTCAACTCATAAGAGGACCTTGTGGATAAGTTCAAAGCATGATAAGAGGTATGAGAGCTACTATTTTGAGTTGCATAACACATTGAATTCTCTTGAGCAGCATACTAGGTACAGGTATGGCAAAGTAAGAAGTTATGATGGCATCCCCCAGATCTTGGGAAGAGGAGAAAGCACAAGTATTAATTCTGAATTTTATCATCATGAAAAAATCAGAATTAGGCATATACTTACAGCAGTATCATGGAGGAAAAACTGATTTTTGGAGTACATTCCATCTTTTGCAAGGTTTTGAAAACATGCATGTTTGGGCTCCATTTGCAAGTAATAGAAGTAGCACATGCACGAAAAGGGTATATCTCTCATTGATAAGCATTTGAGGACTCTTGATGAGCTTATGGAGTGTTACATACATACATGTGAATGTTGTTAAGAGGAAACCTTTGGTAGGACACATGGCGTGCACAAGAAAGCCCATATATGTTGAATTGTACTACCTTGAGACCTCACATCATGGTAATTTTACAAGATGGTACCTAGCTGATTTCTTTTTTCATGATTGGAGAGTTATAACATGGCATTTGGGGAGTCATTACCATCGGGACAACAAGGTAATCAAATTCTATTATGTTTTTTATTCTAAATTTTGGCCACATATGACTTCTTTGGAGGGTATATGGGAAAGGAGCTTCCTCATCCACCACTTGGTATTGAAAGGGGAGTTTGGCTAAGAACATGTGGAACCTTTGGAAAACTACGAGGACACATCTAGCACTTGGGGGCATCCCCCAAAATACAGGAACAACAATATGAAGAAGACATGTGAGGATTTCTTTCATTGGGAAACAAGAAAATGTGGACATTGTTTGATAAGGAGTCTTGGGACACCCACTTGGATTTTGCAATTGCTTGAGGACAAGCAATTTTTGGAGGAGAGGACTATAATGTCCCCATTTTTCCTTCTTAAATAAATAGGTATGAAGACCTTTAGTCTATCACCCCATAGACTAAAGGAGCCTTTTTGGGGAATGTTATTTTATTGGTTATTTATTAATTGTCGAAATAGTGATTTTTATCATAAGACAATTATTAATTAATTAATTTAATATTTTAAAAGTGGTTTTTACCACTAAAGTGTTTAAATTAATTAAATAATAATTTATTTGCCAATAATTAATATCATTAAAAAATGAGATTTTGGCATGGGAGCTAAAGTGAAGATAAAGAAAGATGTTTTATCTTTCCAAAGTGGGTCATCCCCTTTGAAAAGTTATAAATAAATGGCGAAGGCTACAATGGAGGACATGCTTAAATTGATATTCTTGTTCTTCCTGCGTGAAGAAGGCTATTGGGATGATTGCCTAATAGAAGTTCATTGCTTGGTGATTGATCAATCTACAAAGGTGTCTATTGACACCACTTTTTGCAAAGAAAAGCTTCTTTTGTGCCCTAGAGGTGGCGCGAACTACCTGGGAGGGTTTTGGTGCTTGCTTTTGAGGGTTTGATCATGTTTCTTGCATTTTTGGCTTGCTAAATTATTCTATTAATTTTGCAAGTGGAGCGAACCACTTGGAGAAGTGGACGATAGGGTTTGAAGGCCTTTTTTTCGTCAAAATATTCACAAATAATTATCTGCAATTATTTCTTATTTTTCTGATCATTATTGTGACCATTTTAGACGATTTGCAAAGGATATTGAAGACGAAAAATTAATAGATAATTTTCAGAATTATTATTAATTTTTCTGAGTTTTCGGATATTTTTTTGCTTGTGAAAGGCTGGAATAGTTTTATTTTTTTGCTATTTTTCCAGGGTTCATAAGAGGGGCGATTCACCTAGGAGGGTCAAATTGGCGATTTTTATGCCAAAATAAAGCGCTGAAATTTTTCCTATATTTTTCTAAGGTTGGTAGCGATTTTGACAAGGGTTTTGAAAATCTTTTATTCTCTGAACAATAGTCAAAAATTGGTGATTAAATTTGATTTTTTCTTCATCATTTCATGGCAAAAAAAGGAGAGAAAAGTATTTATTTAAGAAGATTTAAATCTGGGATTTACTATTTATTTTTAGATTATTTCAAGGTATTTTATTGGCAAAATTTTTCTACAAAACTCATTTTTGGGGTCTAGGGTTTCTTGCATTAAATAAGGGTTTTGAAAATTTAATTCTCAATCCAGGTTTTACTAATTTTCAAATCAGATTTAGAAAAATTTGGGAAAATTTATTTTGTTTTCTAATTCATCCCATTTGGAGACATTTCAATTGGCCAATTAGTCAAAAAGGAAGTGGAAACGTATACTTATAGATCCATCTTTTAAATATCAGTTAAAGTGTTTTTATTGTCATAAGGTTGGGCATCTTAAAAATGATTGTTGAAAATGATAGTATGCATTTACCCAACACAACAGTGAAGCAACAAATGTGGCAGTGGTTGATGGACATGATTCAAGAGTATGCTTGTGTGGTATTATACTCAGAACTTAGTACTACCAGTTGTTGGTTCATCGATTCCTACATTTCACATGTTGTAAGGACTGATATCTCAAATTTACTACAAGTAAAAAACTTTTTGATTCAATTTTATTAGCTAGTGAAAAATCATATGCAATAGAGGGGATTGGAGACATTAGCATGTTATTGAATAATGCTAAAAAAATCATAGTAAGGAATGTTAGGTATGTTCTTCACATGAATAAAAATCTCGTCTATTAGTTAGTTAATCGAAAATCCCAACATTGCTATATATTTCTCTAGAAAATAGTGTGTTGTGTTTGATGTCAAATAGAACAGAGTGATTTCCCTTGGTATTGGGCAAGATGGATTGTATAAACTCGTTGACCCAACAACAGTCAACATACATGCATGTGTGGAGGGAGACTCCACCATACAAAATATGCAAAAAGATGATAATAGGCTTGTTGAACCTGATCCAATCAACTTACATGCACTAGCGGTGGAGAGAATATCCACTATCAAGGATGTATAGAAAGATGAAATTCCTCAACCAAAGTTACATGCACATGCAGTTATATAGGATGCATTAGCAATGGTGCAGGAAAATGATATGCCAAAGACATAGGTAGTGGCTCATCTTGTTGTGAATGGCTTTTCACAATAAGAGGGAATAGATGAGGAGATGGGTTTTTCTCATATTTTGGATTTGGTTTTTACTCCTACCAATGTTACGAAGGAGTTTTTTTTTACACCTATTGCAAAGATAATCAGGTTTCAGTTGCTTCTCTCTGCAGCAACTCAGTTTGGATTCTTGAGCAGACATTTGGATGAGGTCTTCATGGTGCTTCTTGAAGGTTTTCAGGTTAGTTGTAATTATTTGGTTTGCAGGATGGTTAAGTCCCTGTATGAACTTAAGTAGGCTTTATGAGCTTGGACTATTTTGTTTGAGCAGCATCTCCAGAATTCTGGATGCAAAATTATGGAGATTGGGCTGAAGTTTTCAGCCAAAGATGGTTTTGTTGTTGACTATCCTTTTCGGTTTTTGTTTACACCGAAGTTTCTACATTGGACAACAAAAAAATGTCAAAGGAATGTGGATTTCATGTTGATATCTTTAAAACAGTCTATAATTGTAATGACTAAACTCTTTGGTCACATTGTATTTGTAAAATTTGGGGACAATCTTGGAGTTGTTTCTGGTTTAATCATTAAGGGAGGGTGTTAAAGTTATAATGTTAGCATTATAATTTGCTATTAGTCAGTGCTTAATTAATGGTGGTTATGAAACCTCCCAACTGATGTAACCGCATTTTGATTAATAAAAGCACAGTCACACACGTCATTCAGTGTGTCACATATGTCCATTATCTCTTCATTCTCTCAACATTCATCTGCTAACAATTAGGAGATACCAATCACATATGTCAAATGCTTTGGATATGTCCAATTTGATTAGAATAACCAGACTCCTATGGGTGTGTAAATAGTGCAGGATCTCTTGCGCAAAGATAATATTGTTAGCAATTTGTCTTCTTGATACAAAGGCTGATTGTGAGGGGAAATTAGTTTGTGAACAAGATGCTTCAATCTCATTCTATGGTTTTAAAGATAATTTTTTAGGCCATTTTGCATAGAGAAATAGGGTTGTACCAGGCCATGTTGGATAAAGAAATAGGTTTGTACCCGGCTATGTTGCATAGAGAAATAGGTTTATACTGATCAATCTGTTCAGCGTTTGACCTTTTAGAAATGAGGATTATTCTAGTGGCATTGAGATTTTGAAGCTTTTTCTTATTTTGGTGTGATTCTTCCGCCATTGATCTCAAATCAGCTTTAATAATTTCCTACAAAGATAGATAGAACAATGTTGAGAAGTCGTTAGGGTGTAGAGACTTGTTTGGTTGAAAGGAGAAGACCACTCTCAATTCCATCTCTACTATGGGTCTCGTCAGAGTCTAATTGCCCTCTTCTGTTACTAAGTTTGGTATTGTTTGAAGTAATTCATGTTGGGCCCTGAGTTTTCCAAAAGCACTAACTTTTGTCGATAGGATCTATTGGAGATGTGTTGTAGCACGATGCATGATGTCCTTTGGATCCGAGAGGAATGAAACATCTTCCATTTGTAGTTGGCTAATTGAATTTTGGCATTGCCGATTTTGTGTTGAGCTGTGGAAGAATTTTGTGTTAATCCCTCAATTTTATCTATTTTTTAATTGATCGCTACCACCAGTACGTCTCCTTATGTTGTTGAGCAATGTTCAAGTTATTGATAATTTGTTATTTTGTATGAGCCTTTTCCTCTGTAAAACCTTCTTCCCTGATAGTTTTTTGAACCTCCTCGAGTTGTTTTTTAGCCTTTTCAACATGTGTAGAGATATTGCAAATGTGAATTTGGGCCAAGCTTTGAGTTTCTCTTTTAGCTGTTGTAGTTTCCCCATGAATTTGTACATCTCACAACCTTGTGTGTTGTCATTGATTTCTATCCATCATTTGGCTATGTTATCTGAAAGATGGGACTGTGAAAGCGAGATCTTTTCAAATCTGAATTGACACGGTGTGGGGAATGGACTTTGAACGATGCACAAAATTATAATGTTATTGTTGTCAACTTGGAGCTGCACCCTGAATCGAAGATGTGCATGAAATGGCCAATCCTCTATCCGGTTGAAACAATGGGATCTTCTCACGAGGGTGGGTGCCTTAATGGTGAGAAGAACCTTCAGAGAAGGTTGATTCATGTAAGATGTATCAATGAGGATCTCTACTCTGTGTTGCGGACTACCATGGAAAAGGGAGAAGGAAACTTGAAGGGGAAATCCTACCTAATAACGCTGATACACCAAAAGATTGATCCACTCTACTTGGAACCTTGAACACTGAACAAACAAGCAAAAAGGAAGACCGTCGATTTCAATCGATTACTATGCATAAGTATTTCATGAGAAGGTTCGATCCAATGACCAAAACATGAGGCAAAACGATGGAAAGAGGTCTGATACAAGAACTTTGCAGGCACCTAACATCCACTTACAGCGTCAGCAAAAGACATAAAAAACACTTAACATGACCTGCATAATACGATAAGCTAGCAACTAGGTACGAATCAGAATTTGGGAAGGGAGAGAAATCTACCACATATGCAAATTGCTGAATGAATATACACTATGCCAGCACTTGAAATTTGAAAGTACAGTCCTATTGATTGAAGAGGTTACACAACTCACCAATGGCAGAGTTTGATCTTGCCAAAAGAGGGATAATTTAATCAAAGCTGAAAGCCAACTTATAGAGAATTACAAAAGCCAAAAGATTGGCGTTGAAAAATAGAAGAGGAAGATCAACTTAGATTAACTAAAGGCTGACTTTGCCTTTCAATAAAATATGTTTTCCCTTTGTCTTTGCATGAAGCTCCTTGGCACTAGAGGAAGTGGATCGCTGGGTTTATTGAAACGCCCACCTCTCTTTGCATGGAAATCCACACCAATGTCAATTTTAGCTTCTTCATGAGCTACTAGAACGTTTGAAAGTATGAGATGACAATATCATGCATGAAATTCAACGCCAATGTCAATTTTAGAACTCTAACTTGATCCATTGGAAGCCGAGTTGGAATGTTTGAAAGGCTGAGTTGGAACGTTTGATAGACTAAGTTGGACGAAGAGATTATTCCCTTTTGCATGGAAAACTCCTAGTAGCGGTGGCGTTTAACAATTAGTCAATTCTAAATCTAGAATAGTCAACTCGACGTCCGGATTTGGAACTCCGGTTGAGCTGTTGGAACGTTACAAGCTTGAGACGGATGAAAGTGCTTGCATAGAAAACTATCTTGCTGAGTGAGAGATAAATTCAAGTTGAATTTATTTCCTAGCTATCTATTTTTTGTTTTAGTTTCTATGCATGCGTTGCTCTTGGGTTTATTCCCGCGGACTTGTCTTTGGTCTTGGATTTTTCTTCGGATCTTTTGTTAGTCCACTTTTCCGTGGACAGTTTGTCCTTCTCTGCCTTCGAACTTCGCTCTTTAGACAAAAAGTCTGAGACTTTATCCTTCCTTGGCTTTTCTTTTCCTTCGGCTTTATGTCCTCACTTTTCCCGCGGGCTTTTTGTCTTTTGAATTTCTGCAGACTTTTTCCTGTGGGCTTTATTTCTTTCGGCTTTATGTCCTCACTTTTCCTACCGGCTTTTTGCTTCTCACTTTTCCAAATTAATCCTTTGGACAAAAAGTCTGAAGGATATCCGTCAATTAAATTGTTTGCTCTTTTTTGCCTTTGTGTATTTTTTTCTGTCGGGTTTCTCTTTGTAAATTCTCCAAATTCCTTCGGACAAAAAGTCTGAAGAAATTAGTCCTTTGTCTTTGTCTTTACCACTGGCAGAAAGCCCTTTGGAAAAATTGCAAAGGTCTTGCCACCGACCAAGTGCCCTCCGCAAGGGATCGTGTCCTTCCTCTATGCCCTTCGGGGAAGTCGCAAAGGTCCTGTCACCGACCAAGTGCCCTCCGCAAGGGCTTCTGTCCTTCCTCTGTGGCTTTTTGGAAAAATTGTAGGGCACCTGGGTTTTTTGCAGGTGTCCTTATTCCTTTGTCTTTATTTTCCTGCGGACTTTTTTGGAGGCTGTGGACCTTGTCTTTTCAAATTGTCCTAAGTATTCCTTCGGACAAAAAGTCCGAAGAATATCTGTTGTCTTCTCTTTATTCTTGGCTAATTTCCCGTGGGCTTATTGCAAAGCTCATTCCTTCGGATTTCCTGCAAAGAACCTTTTCCGAAGGATAACATATCCTTCGGATTTCTTGAGTGTCCCTTCAAAATTTTGCAACGGTCCTTTGAACTTTTCCGAAGCTATGTAAAATCAAGCCTTCTTTCTTCCCGAATGTATTCTTTCTTCCTTGGCTAGAGACGTGAACTTTTCGAATGGCAAGAGACAATCTGACCTGTGGAAGAATTGTCAACAGTTATGATGGCTGCCTTTGATGATGTAACTGCCTAGACATGTGGAGATATTGTCCAATGATCTGACACTGTGGAGTCACTAACTTGCGTGAAGATCTAGAGGTTTGCCTGTATCCATTTGTCGGATTCTAAAATTAGGTTTAACTTCTCCTATCTCCATGTTCTCTTATGTCCTTCCAGGATATGATTACAGTTGTAACAGACTTCAACAATGTAGTAGACCCCTTTCCTTCAACTGCACCAGGTATACAAACCTTGTGCAAATTCTATATCTACTAACTGTGTAGTGAGAGCCAGGGCCATCAAGTTTGTGGTTGTGATAGTTCATTGATTGAATCTTGTACCACCCCTTTTCTCATCTAGAGATTTTATGATGTTAAAGTCCCCATAAGGACCAGATTAGGGGGTTTGTGAGTGATTATCTTGTATTTTAGTTCGACTGACATTCCAAGTCTATTGTTACCAGACAAAGGTATATGAGTTGCATTTATATGAAATAAAAAACTGCATATATGCCCCTGGGAAAACACTGAAAAACATGCAAGACATACCTTGAGGAGTCCCACCAGATCATTGTGTGAGTATCTGTGTTGCTGATAATGTGTTTTGTTTCCCAGATTCTAATGTTGGGTGTCCCTTGGCTTGTGCTGGACCTGCAGATTTCTTGAAGGAGGACCATGTTTATTCCTTATTTATTCACTTTGTCTCAGAGAAAATGGTGCTTTTTGGGCAGACCGATACCCCTAATGTTCCAAGAGAGTATTCGCATAACTAATCCATTGAGGCAAAGGGAGTGCTCTCCCCCTGGTTCAACTTCAGTGTTTGATTGTCCATTGGAGTTGCTTCTAAGTCCATTTTAGTAGATGCCTCTGATAGAGAAATGGATTCCGCAGTAGGTTTCCTCTTTTGGGGGCTATAGCAATGTGCGCTGCATCCCAGAATGGCAAATATCTTGGAATGATGTCTGCATTTGCTTTCAAGTGTCCCTGGGTCTTGTTCTTTTTTGTTTGGGAAGACTGTTTCAACTTTAGAAGCGAAGGCACGAGGAGTTTTAGGGTAACCTATGAGGTCAGTTTCGGCTGTCTTCTGGAATAGCTTTGTGTCTTGGATGTTGTGTGTTTGATATGTCATCCGCATTTAAATCTGCTAGTGCAGCAAAGGAGTTTGATTGAACCTTTGAGGTTTGCTTCTAATTTTTTTGATTTACATACATTTAGCGTTGGTTGGAGTTCTAAATTAGTGATGCCTTTATGGTGAATAAAAACAAGGTACACTCATCTTTGGACATTGTATTATGATGGTCTTCCTCTGCACAAGACATATATGTTTCTTGTATTATTAAAGGTTTTGAGTTGTTTTCTATTTTACGTCTCTAGGTGGGACATGTTGTGGCGATATAGGCGAGGCCCCTTGACATGGTGCAAGTAGGAGGAAACAACCAAAGAAGGACTTCAAGGTGCCTTATAGACATGAGCGCAATATCATAAATGAATGCCTCAATGATGCAACAGTTCAATGCCATCCAATTCAGGTCATAAGGGGTTCATACAACAAGGCCTATATACTACTTAATGGAGCGTGTGTTGATGCAAGTAGTCTATCTATATTTCTTACCATGACCATGTCAACGCACATACCTATTTCCCTATACAAGCTTATGTGTATCACATTCATCGTGGATATCTTGCATTCCAAATACTGCCATATTATCGTCATAATCCATAAAACCATTGTCATCATTCCACATGCTGCCAAAATAAGGGATTATTGCACATTCACATAAAATCATAATTCAATGACAATCAAAGGCATAATACATCATATTTTAACAAGAAAAGGTCATAATGCAGGACATGTGACAGGACTTCCTTCCTTAATAACCATGACCTGTGTGATATATATGTACAATAGTCCTAGGCCTCCCTAAATGTACCAAATCTATTGCAGTAACATAAGGAGGTTTGAAACAGATATTTTATAGAAGAAATTCACATCTAGAAGCCAAGCAAAACCTTTCTAAACAGTGCAAAAGAAATAAAGATAATGCTTCCTAATACAAGCTGCCATAACTCAGCCCAAAGCACCCTACATAACATTAATTAAAAATCCAATTCGACTGTAAAAGTGTTGCTTAACAAGTGGACTGAAGCCAAATACATGATGGGAATTTGAGGAGAGACCTGCTACAGAATATATATACATGTGTGTTTGTGTGTGGTAAAAAATGGATGGCAAAAAAGGCTGTGTATATTTATATCATCATGGGCATCACAAATTTGGGGTAGTTTTGGCTTCCTATTGACTTCTTGGACTTTTGTATAAAGGAGTTTTCACAACAAGATCACTCTATTTTGTCAAATTCATGCGTACACATGTATTTCTGACACCGGGTTAAACAAATGAGTGCCAGCCTGATATTTTACTCGTCCTTTTGAAGCCATAACAGTTTACAAGATGCTAGGTCACCGTTTATTTTATAAAAGGGTCATCAAAACATTATCTTTGTTTGGTTTACTGTTAATCTTTGACATTGCAAAGCACGAATATTTGAAGCATAGTTTAGAAAATAAGAATGTATTACCAAGGGTTGTGCTTATAGCAAGAGAAAATGAATCTTATTTGGTGGGAAGTTTACATCTCTGCTTGATTTTATTTTTTCTTCTAGAAGTTTAAGCAAGCCACTTGTATTCACTAGATATTTGTGTATCACCAGCTTTCAAGAACATAAATACTAGGCCTCTACACACAAGTCCAGATTCAAAAAAATGAAAACCAAATTGTAAAGAATAATCTTTTGTCTATTTCTCAAATTTTGTATCTGCCAATCCTGAAATGAGTTTTAATTGTTATATCCATGCTTATCCCAAGAAATGAAATGCATATACTCACTTGCATGTGAATAAATATATTTCGTTACCTCTCTTTGTTCCAAGGCTGCCTCCTTTCTGCAAACAATTTTATTCCAATTATATTTTCTTACTCCATTCACTAAATATAGAATACAATTATAAAACCTGTGAAGAAGTAAAACTAATTGTAGTTTCAAATACTTACTTGCTAAGCAAATGAGCCTCTAACGATAGACCTTCTCCAAGTAAAGCAACCTAGTAAGAGAACGATATTTCATGAAAACCTCAAAGCATGCTGCAAACTTCACCTATATACTTGCTGTCAGCACATGTTTAATGTGAATGAAAGATGAAACTTAAAAACATACAACATAAGAAATATAAGATGAGATTGAGTCTTTATCAATGCACTTGAAAAACAGTTTTAGACAACTCGGAAATTTATTGTGCTTTCAAACCTTGTATGAACATCTTCCAAAATAATATGATTTCTAAATTTTGAGTCAAGGGTAAAGATAAACAAGGGCCATGTGGTGGCTATTCCTGCCATAGAAATCGCTATAGGAATTGCAAATTATGAAAGAGTTGTTTTACAAAGTATTTGAATTTCCTATTTAAATTAAAACTTGGTTTTACAAAGAATATGAAATTTCAATTTAAATATGAAGTATGACCCATAGGTCAAAGTTCCAGTAAAGCATCTGTAAGAAATAACAAAATTAGATAAAACACGAGACCTTTTTTCTAAAGTTACATTGCAGAAGAAAAAATCAATTTACAATACATACAAGCCCAATGTTTCTGAAGAATATTTGCTTCAAATTTAGACTTGAAATATTCTTCAATTGAATTTTATTTCAGAAGTTACAAGGTCATCCCATTTCAGATGCTCCATTGAACAAACGTCACTTTAAGTTGATAGATTATCTTTGAGATCTGGTAAAGAAATTGCAATGATGTCTCTTTTTGGCCCAAAGTTCAATACTGGATAGCGATCCATTGTTCAACTCCTACTATAGTAACTGCAAGTCTCCAACAAACTTCAATATATATAATGCTGAGCGTTATAGCTAACAATATATTTCAGTGCAGAGGGTCATTCGAAGGAGGCCATACACATTATGTTTACAACAAACAACCTGCTATAGAATCTCATACATATCTTCATGGATTGCAAGCCTGCATTGCCAAGAAAGCCTTTTCAGAAGGTAAACAAATCCACTCTCACATCAATGACATGGGATGTACATTCACCACAGGCATATTCTTACAAAATACAATTAACATGTATGACAAGTGCAGAAGTCATGGAATACAATCATTGGAGGGTATGCACAATATAGGCCTGTGGATAAAGGAATGGAGATTTTTAAGCAAATGTGTTTTGTAGGTCTAAATCTAAATCTATGCCATTTCGACCCCCTTTTGAATTGTCTTGGAAATTCCAAGGCCATGCACTTGTGTATATATATTTGTATATATAAATTACACATATCCATCCCTCCCGACTCTCCTTCCCCCTCCATTGAAGTTAACAAGCAGATATCAGACCAGGTGTACCTTGATTTGTTGGCCTAAACAAAGCTCCTAGGGAGGTGATTGTTTTCGTTTTTGTTTTGATTTTTTTGAGGGCACTATTCCTTCCAACAGATGAAAAGAAAAAAAAAAGCTTGGGGGCCAAGAAGGAAAATGGAAAGGTGAATGAGAGAATCCAAAAGCTGATTTCGGATCTTAAATCCAAGAGGGAATTCATTGCATCTGCTCAGATTGGACTCCCTTCATCAGTTGCAAGCTTTGTGACCAATACATGGATGCCCTCAGTACATGGGGGCGAAAAGAAGAATAAGCAATGGCCTTCCACGAAGAAGAAGGGCTCATTCAGGATCGAGTGCCCTCCATATGAGCTATGTGATTTTGGTGTCTAGGTTGGTTCCAGGCAGAGAATTGCATTGACCGACAGTCTGTAGGGCCGTTTGCAAATTTTAGAAAAGATTTGTATGGACCTGCAATCTGGAGGTGAAATTTTAGAAAAGATTTGCATGGACCCACAATCTGGAGAGCTGTTTGCAGCACACTTAAAATCTGAAGGTGAAATTTTGGAACAAATTAGCAGTGGACCAGCATCTACAGGTGAGTTTGGCAATGACCCACAATTTACAAGAGAGTTTGGCAGTGAAAAAAGTTTATTCTTGCAGTCGATGGCATGTACTACCTTTGGCTAAAGTTGGGAAAAGACATAATTTATGTCAGCAATTTGCATTTGGGCTACTGTAAGATATCTTACCACTTTGAGGACAAGATGCAAAGTATGATTCTGCCCCGTAATGCCTTCCTTAACTACGGAGTTGAGCAAAGGAAATCTGAAACAAACAATTTAACTATAAGAAGTTGAAATTATATTTTCCCTAGAAAGGACTATTGTGTAATGTCCCCTTTTTTATAGCCTTTCCAACATCTTTGGAAGTTCAAACTTTCTTGGAGAGTGCCAGCATTTTTGGGAATGGAATTCAGTTAGTGGCATTGTGTTCAGGTGATCAAGATGAAACCGCTGGTTCTTTTCGGGATCAGTTACGACATTTCAGGTGCATTCCACATTTCTTGGAGAATACTATACTTGGAAAGTATTAATTTTCATTAAGTTGGATCTCCAGTGAGATTCAAAGTATGTTGGCATTATTATATTTCATTTTCAGGCTATTTTTGTATTTTCCACAACTTTGGACAGATGTGCAGAAAATAATTAAAATATTAAATAATTAATATTTAAGTTGTCAAAAGGTGAATTAAAAGACAAGTTATATTAATTATTTATACAGGTGAATTTTAAGTGACTTAAAGACTCAAAGTAATTAAAAAAATAAAGTAACTTATTTGGAGTTGAAAGATTACTATTAAAAATAAATTTAAAATATAACTTCTGGAAAGTTCCACTAGGGTTATAAAAGGAGGTTGATAAAAGGAGGTTGAGACGAGTTATTTGGAAATTCTGGATATTTTATGAAACCATGTTTTCTTTGAAGTTGAATATTGTTCATCTCTCTCGCCTTAGACGAAACCCTAAGGTAAGATTGGTTTTGGTGGTCAAAGATGCCTCCCTAGCCAATATTTTGTGATTTATTCAAAGTCACAGTGTGCACAGAAAGGATTCAAAGGTCGAAGGATTTGAGCTAGGAAAAGATTTATTTATCCAGATTGATATTTGTGTTGAATATTGCTATATCTTTCTAGTTATATTTTATCACAGGTGCTGAAGAGAAGAAATATTAGAAGACTTTACAAAGAGAATAATAAATTTGTGAGATCGAATTTATCATTGCTCTTCTTGTGGTGGCTGCTCAGTTGTGGAAAGAGGCATATGGTTTTCTAGAGGCAGAGTATTGGTATTTTGAATAATCCTTCCATTATATTTTTTAGACTAAACGTTCTAAGGCTGGCCACACATGATAAGTTGGACAGATTTGGGTGTTTTTACTAAACGTGGGAGTGTGAGGAGGATTGTTGGAGAAAGACGTGGGAAGTAAGGAGACTTTGGTGAAAGCCCAAACGTCATTTCAAGCTGCCGCCCATTTTTGGGGTTTCAAATGCAAATAAGAAGGGGGTGTGAGTTCGTTTGGAAGACATTGGGTCTTTTCTAGTTGCTGCAGTAGTCCATACAGGGCAACAAGGAATCATATCAGCATTGTTTTAATTTGTATTAAGTCTATCAAGAGTTTGACGTCAGCAAATTGTTCTTTTAGCTATGTTTATGTATAAAATACTCTTAACAGCAATACAATGAATACATACAAATTGTTTGTTAAAATGTCTATGACTTATTTCATGCATAACATCTATTTGTAAATATGCCTTTGATCAATAATATAGTTGCAGTTGTTCTAAGTGATTGAAATCAGAATTCCTTCATAATAGACTGCATGCAAAATATTTGACGAAATATCTACAAGTTAGAAATTAGAAATATTACAAGTTAGGTTCAATATTCTAGAAAGGGATACTTCAATGGTATCAGAGCTAGTTTTCCTACCAGCGTGTGAGGTTTGAAGAACTTCATGCAAAATAGAACTTTCATATGCAGCCAAGTATAGGTGTGAACGGGTATTATCTAAGAAGAAGACCGTTGAAGCTAGTAGGTAATACAGAGGGAGTTCCTACTGATTTTCCAGTTGGGAACATGAATGAATAAATGGTTAAGGACAGAGGTAAAGAGGCAATTATAGATGATCCTGATGATATATTCATGAAAAATGTGTTCATAAATATGGTCAAGTAGCAGGAGCAAACAAATTTATACTTGAGTCAGCTTACACATCATTCAAAGGTATGCAACAATGACGGTGGTGGAGCTGCAAATGGGGAGGCAAGTCATACTACCCCTCGCATGACTAGTTCACCTAGTGTAGCGCCAAGACCATTTATGCCTACCCTTTTGTAGGAAGCAACACCAGATAGACTAGAGCAATCAGAGGAGCCAGAGGAGGTGTTATGGAGAGCTTCCCAGCAACTGGGTGCTGATTTTCAGATAGCTATGCCTTTTCTGAATTATTGCAGGTGGAAGTCTAGCACTAGACCACGACGGGATAGAAGTGGTCATAATCAAGATATGCAGAGACATTTGGGAAAACTTACCCTCCCAAATTTTGATGGTTTGTGGAAGTGCACAGTGAGGGCATGGGTCCAAAAGCTGGACATATATTTGGAGTTGAATCCCATGCATGAGATAGAGGTG
Organism: Torreya grandis; assembly: GCA_037957365.1. NCBI lineage: Eukaryota > Viridiplantae > Streptophyta > Pinopsida > Cupressales > Taxaceae > Torreya > Torreya grandis. Next base: position 3,699,106 of record JARHVA010000047.1, on the reverse strand, counting down.
ATTAAGTTTGTTACCTTTCATCTGGAAGGAGATGCACATGATTGGTTGCACCATGGGTTGGTGACCCAAGGGCACATGTTCATTGATACATATGGAGATTTCACAAAGAGACTGATAGATAGGTTCGATAAGAAGGATCCTGAGATGTTTTTTAGAAAGTTGACACATTTGAGACAGGGTGGCACGCTTGATGCCTACATTGCAGAATTTCAGAGGTTGTCAGTCATGGTTTTGAATGTTTTTGAAAGACGATTGACCTCCTTATCTATCGATGGATTTATATAGCCTTTGCGGAGTTGGGTGAAGGCATTTGGTCCACCTTCACTCTAAAATGCTATCAGGAGAGCATGAGACTTGGAGTTCTCTACTCCCAAGTCAAGATTTCCATCAAAGTTTTCTACTAAACCTTTTCCACAGAAGCAAGACAAGGGACTTGAATTGCTAAAGCAACGTTTCATGATGGAGGCTAAAGATGAGTTGTGGAGGAAGACGCTGTGTTTCACATGCAAAAACCCATTGGAATCGAGACACAAGTGCAAGGGAAAAGAAAATATGCACTACATTGAGGTGTTTTTGGAAGAGGACAGTGAGGCTTTAGATAGTGATGTGCCAGATGATCATATTGAGCATGAGGAGTTGGAGCCTACATAGACATAGGAACCCACATCAGGAGGTACTATTGCTACATTGTTTGATACTACTAGGTACAATGCATTCAGGGTTCATGGTGTGCCTTAGGGGCAGCGAGTGTCATTACTAATTGATAGTGGGGCAACCCACAACTTCATTGACGAGGTATTAGTCATGCTTTAATGTGGTTGTAGCAGACGGCTTTACTATGACATGCACCAAGCATGTTCCGCAACTCAGTATTGCATTGGGCAATCATATGGTGACCGATGATTTCTATGTGGTTGGTATTGGGAATACCAACGTTGTATTGGGTGTTCAATGGCTACATTTGCATGGGGAATTCACTCAGAATTTTCAGACTATGGAGCTGAAATTCAAAGTGAATGGGAAGCATGTGGTGCTGTGGGGAATGTCCAATGGAGCTCCGAGAGTGGTTACAACCAAGAGGATGGAGAAGACATTCATGCATGGTGATATAGATTGGGCAATTCATTGCTTCGTTTCGACGAAGAATATAGGTAGTGGTAAGCAGGATTACCACATTGACATACAGTCCTTGTTGGATAAGCATAGTGGGGTTTTTGGTGAGATGCCTCTAGGAAGACCCCCTAATAGAGGGTTTGAGCATGTGATAGAGCTCGAGGAGAGGGGTAGGCTAGTTATCACTACTTATCGTCATCCTCAATGTTTTAAAGAAGAGATCGAGAAGACTATTAGAGAGCTATTCGACATGGGACAAGCAATGGAATTTAATCTGATGCAGCATCTTGGTGGTTCTTTTCAAGCCCATGGTTTTGTCACTCCATCTACTCAAGGAGTTCGCAATGTGTTTGGATTCATCGGAACTCACAAGGTATGGAAGGACCTTCTTGTTAAGAGTTATCAACTTAACATAATAGGAGTGAGTATTGGTTGCAAAATGTATGGACTAAGGGTCACTATAAGGATGGTTCTCAATCTTGAATCTGCTGTCCCCCACATTTCCAGCCCCTTCCACACTTTCTTTGCAACCATAGAAGTATTTTCAGACACATGGTGGAAGAGTTTCCAGCTTATCACCATTGTTGAAGCTAGTGTAGGATGGTTTCCAGCTTTGACGTGCCTAAATTTGAGTAATGGAATTCAGTTAGGCAGCCAGGGTATGATGCTTCTATTTGTCATTTTGATAGTTTCATGTGTGGACAAATAATACTTTCCATGAGCAGCTTAAGACCTACAAGTGTTTGGGAAATTTCTTTGTTTATTGCAGCTTATGTAAGTTAGACAGATTTGGGTGTTTTTACTAAATGTGGGAGTGTGAGGAGAATTGTTGGAGAAAGGCGTGAGAAGGAGACTTTGGTGAAAGCTCAAACCTCATTTCAAGATGCCGCTCATCTTTGGGGTTTCAAATGCAAATAAGAAGGGGGCATGAGTTCATTTGGAAGACATTGGATCTTTGTTTAGTTGGGTCTTTTTTAGTTGCAGCAGTCCGAACAGGTCAGCAAGGAATCATATCAGCATTGTTTTGATTTATATGAATTCTATCAAGAGTTTGAGGTCAGCAATCTGTTCTTTCAGCTATGTTTATGTATAAAATACTCTTATCAGCAGTACAATGAATGCATACAAAGTCTCTATTAAAATGTGTATGACTTGTTTCATGAATGACATCTAATTGTAAATATGCCCTTGATCAATAATATAGTTGCAGCTGTTCTAAGTGATTTAAATTGGAACTCCTTCATAATAGATTGCAAGCAAAATGTTTGACCAAATGTCTGCAAGTAAGAAATCAGAAATATTGCAAGTCGGGTTCAAAATTCTAGAAAGGGATACTTCATGTTGTGCTGTGAACTCACAGCAAAATTGGTAATGGATTTCTCAATTGAGAGTGTGTAGTTTTTTTCTAAACCATAACTAGGAAGAATGAAGCGGTTCCAAGGAATAAATGGAGGTGTACTAGAAAATTGAGTTTTGGGTTAGGCATAATTTGCATTTAGAACATAGAATGCCTCCCTGAAATCTGGGTGCAAGAAAGAGAAAAAACTTGCGTTAATTATACAAGTTCAGATTTGCTAATATCATTAAGCAATATTTATAGCTTTAGACCAGGACATCAACATATAAGAAATATAAGCCATAAATTGTAGATATAAGGTCATAAGCCTTGACAGTGGGACACCTTATAGAAATTCAGGTCCAGCCCCATTGCTTCTTGCCTCTAATTCTAAGCTAAAATTGTGATTGAAATTTAAAATCTGGAGAAAGAAACCCTAGTCTTTTTTAAAATGGAAGGAAATATATAGCCGCCGGTTTGAAAACTAGATACAAAAACCATATCTATAGCCATGACATGATAATAGGATTTAACAGCCAAGGGAAATAGCAGCAAGATGCTAGCAAGGAAAACAAGAACACAACTTTTGAAAAACCAAATATCTATGAAAACTGGAAAATACAAACCAAAGTGCCTAACCATAATATCCACAAAGGTGGTGGTGTTAAATAGTGGAATAATTGATCAAAGGCGGTGGAGTGAAACAATAGAATAATGTTGTGGCATACAATTCCAAGAAAGATATTGTAAAACAAGAAATCACATGCCCCACTAGAAAAGTATATAGCAAAAAATCATGTTAAATTTGGACATTGTACTCTAACAAATTATAAAAAAATCTGCAACAAGCATGACACTAGCACGTTTTGTTGTGTGACATAAAAAAACATTACAGTAGGATTTTCTTGTTATTTCAAATACATATGGCAGTGTATGGCATGCAATTGTCAAAGCAGAAATTTAATATAATCTGGAATCTTCTGGACAAGACTGCACGTTGTACCCAAATGTAGAATTAGTCCTAAAAATGTCCTTGCATATAATGTCCCCATTTTTTATTAAGATCTTTGTGGGACCCTTAGCCCATTCTTGTTTCCAATGGCTAAGGGTAGAAGAAAGTTTTGGGACATGGTGGACCACTTGTGAAGAATTATTAATGAAAAAGGTACTTTATAGTTCTAATTTTGAGTTGTGTTTTGAGAAAAAGTACTTTATGTATATTTCACTTAAGTGGGGGAGTTTTGGGCTTGGCTTATAAAATTTAAGTTGATTTTTAAATTAAACCTCTCTTTCTATTTTGGAGCGCTACACTTGGAGAAGGGTATTTAAGGAGAAGGATTCATTTGAAGATTATGTGCATATAATTAGTGGCTTTGGTGATCAAGTATGTCAAGCTTAGTTATTGGAGGTAGATGCTTGAAGAATGTTACCCTTCAAGTTCTACTAAATGTTTTACAAATAGTGTCTATCAACACCACCTATTGATTCAGAAATTGTATTCAATTCCTTTGAAGATTATTTTGAAATTGCATCTAATATTTCAACTTGTGGCAATTTGGTTTGGGAGACTTGGGCGAACTTGTTGGAGGGTTTGCAAGTGAGACAAATTGCTTGGGAAGGAAGGTTGTTGACTTACACTTGGACGACTTGCTTGGTGATGTGAGAAATTATCTTCGGAAGGTTTATTTATGGTGGAAACCCTCTCCTAGGGTTGCAGTATTGAAAAATGTTACCCTCCAAGTTCTATTGAATGTTCTACAAATGGTGTCTATCAACACCACCTATTGATTCGGAAATTGTATTCAATTCCTTTGAAGATTATTTTGAAATTACATCTAATATTTCAACTTGTAGCGATTTGGTTTGAGACTTGGGCAAACTTGTTGGAGGGTTTGCACGTGAGACGAATTGCTTGGGAAGGAAGGTTGTTGACATCCACTTGGATGAGTTGCTTGGTGATGTGAGAAATCATCTTCAGAAGGTTTATTTATGGTAGAAACCCTCTCCTAGGGTTGCAATAATTTTATAAATAATTTCCTTGGTGGAGCGAACTATTTTAGATATGTTTGCATGTTTTTTGGGCTAATTTATGCCTAGAAAATATCCAGTAATGATTTGCTTAATTTTGAGGGGAAACCTAGGGTTCTCAGAACTTCAAAGTATCATTTTGGGGTCTTTCAATGGTTGAAAAATTCTGATTTTAATTTCAATTGAAGGAGCTCATTTTTATCTTCAATTCAAGCTATTATTTGCTCAAAAATTCCAAGTATTTTGCAAGATATTGAATTTACAAGTTTTAGTTGTATTTTCACCATATAAATTCAAAAATTCAATTTTTGTCAAATCTGATTGGAAAAATAAATCAATTATATTTTTCCCTACATTCCTACAAAGTTTCATAATTTTTGGAGGTGTTTTAGGGGTTGAAATCATCATAAAACCCTAACCACCTAGGGTTTGGGCAATTTGTGTGTGAGGGGTAAAAATTTGCAAATAAATTTTGAATGGTGGAGTTGTTGATTTATATTTCAGAATTCAGTTTATGTGTCATTTGGATTGGGGTTTGAAGGATATTACTATTTTTAGCCTTTGTTCCAATTTGGGAACATTACATTGCACCTCCATGAAGTGAACATCACTAAGAGAAGAGGATAGGTGTGGCCATTACGAAAATTTGAATTAATTAAAACAAAAAATGCATGGCAGGAATAAGACCTAAATTTATCCCATCGAACATTATCTGCCAATGAACATGACATTAATGTTCTTTTTAATTTGTAAAATTGCGAACTAGAATTTTTAAAAATTAGAGTTACAAGTTTAGCAAAAAAATTCTCTCATGCCATTGATGGGTTGACCATTACTAATTGCAAGGTTTGACCTGAATTGAATGCATAATAACCTGCCTTCGGTAGGAATAATTACATATTCTATAGACATAACTTTTTGCTGTCTAGGGCAGTCCATGTTGAAGGGACAAAAGATTCATTATAAGGATACATTCCAAGAACAGCGTAGATGTAACATATCTCACTCTGTTGAAGGCACAGTCGAATACTTATTAGTGATTTATCTTTAAAAGGGGGGGATTTGTATAAATTTGTCGTAACTGATTGCTGGTGCCTTTATTTATTGGATTACAAGGTATCGTCATGTCAAGGTTTAAGTTATAACAGAATAAAAAATGAATCATAAATATATAAACGATAATGAGAATTCAACCAACAGATTTTCTGACCATTTCGATAGCTTTGAAAAGAAAATTCGCTTGAGATATTCAACAAATAGATCTCAATTATTCAACAAAACATATAATAGATAGCACTATCACTTCAATCAAGGTATTCAACAAACAGATCTCAAATAAACAATAAGACAATAAAGCAAAGCCAACAATAGAATAACATGAACAAAATCCTTCAAAGAAGGTGATATATTAGATTGAATCTCCAAAGATTACAATGACCATATACATTAAAATTGTCTTGAGCAAAAGAAGAAGGAAGCAACGATTTACTTCCTTACAAATCATATTTAAATACAAAGGAGCCAACAATTAATCCTAATTTATTGTGAATTCAAAAACATTCCATAATGTATTTGGCTATTGTACTACAAACAAGTCCTATGTAGTATTACATTCATATTAATGCATCTAGATTGGATGTCTCTTGTTTTTCTTGTTTTCTTTCACTATCTCATGCAAGCAAGTGGTAGAAATATGGCATTAATTTCAATGTTGGTTATCATCCACAAACAAAAGGGCAATTTGAAAGAACAATCAAGTGCTAGAAGATATGCTTATAAAATATGCTGCAAATGTTTTTCAAATACTAGAAAATATTATAGAGAAATTAAGGAATGTAACCAAAACAAGTACAAACTGGTGCCCTCTTATGACAGACTAGTATTGGGATGGGTGTCCACCAGAGAAGGCCCATTTACCAGTTGCAAGTCTAGGCAGTGAGAATAAATTCTATGCTATGATTCACTTCGTGAGATATAATCCCACTGCTTTACCCCATATGGCCATCACTTGATGCAATAAGTGCCAAGTGGACCGTTCATGCTCATTAGAGATGGGTTCATGTGAAAAACTACTTGTGAAATGTGGGCAAAGGATTCCCTGAAAAAACATATCTAATAATGATCCACTGCAGAAATGCCAAATACATATTAATGAAAGAACTAGGAAGCTCCAAAAATGAATGGAACATAAGGCATACTACTTGCTAAAGGTTTTGAAAATGGGGTGGGCATGCTAAGTAGGTTTGATTGTGGGGGAAAATCCATGGTTAGGCGAGCTTGAGCCAAAATAGCATTGAAAGGGTGATCTCATGGGAAGTCATGATTATCAAGGTAGGTTCCGGCAGGTGATGATTGATGCTAGTCCGTGGTCCATTTCGCTGATTTGTATCTCTCTGCTTCACCCATGCAACCGTCACCTGATTCAATGAGAGCCAAGTGGGCCATTCAATCTCATGAGAAATGGGTTTTTGTGATGCACCACTCTTGAAATATGGGTCACCTAGATTGACTCGATAATAAACATATAGATGATTCCCCAAAAATAGAAATCTAAGATCGAAATTATGCCATGTTCAATTTCATACTTAGAGAAACGTTAACCTTGGTGATAGTATTCTTGAGAGTAGAACTAAAAAATCCATCATTGATAGGGAGATAAAAATCACAAAGATAGTTTGGAGTCTATGGACTATTCACAATCATAGTTTAGATAAATAAAATAGCTTAATAATTACAAATACCACAGATAAAAATATGTGTTGTTTTCATTGGAGTTATTAAAGAAAGCATTATATTACATTTGATCGTGTCTCAAGCCAAGTTACCTTGATGCACGAGAGGTGGAACAATAAACAAGAATGAAGAACAAAAGAGTCAACATTAAATTAGAATATGAGATCACCAAATACAAGGTAGAATGGTTCAAGAAATTTTCAAGGAGGACAAGTGTGAATCTGTAAACAATTATAAGAGAAGTCTTGTTGAGGACAATGAATATTTTGAATGATGGAGAGATGTTTCTGCCCATAATTACTGAATTAAATAAATAGAATAATGTAAAGAATGTGCATGGAATAAGAAAATAATAATAGAGGAAGCTGTAAAAGTTGCCAGTCAATATCAAAAATGGAATAAAGAACCAGGTATGATTAAAGTGGTCATAAGTAATCCTAAATGGCATCAACATGATTTTGGAAACTTCAAATCAATATCTTATGAAAGATGTGACATGACCATATTTCAAGCTGACATGAAAAATTTATAGGCTAATAAGAATTATCGGTCAACCTGAGTGTGTGCAGCACTGCCCATTGATGGCCTGCAGTTCTGTGGTACTAAAATGTAGGCAGTGGGGCCCACTCAAAAGATGGGGTGCCTTTATTTCAAATAAATCGTATGGGAACTCATAACATACTAAAGACTTCAGAGTAAGGGTTGATTATAAAGTTCCTAGCATTGTAAAGGAATTTTTCATTTAACTCTCGATTAGAGTAAAACTCATTGGATGAAGATATTTCCACTTATTCATTGTGGTAATAAAGTACCTTTTTTTCATACTCTCTTACTCTGGCTTCTTGTTCCTTGAATTTTTGTTCAGCAAGTTGAAGCTACATAGCACAATTACAAAAAAATTATCAACCAACATCAAACATCAAAAACTATATTGAATAACTCAGAAAAAATAAGATAATAGACTAGAACTACCATTTGCTTTACTTGGAGAACTTCAATAAAAAATATTCCGACTCGAGAAACAAATGAGCGAGCTTAATCAAGTACTGGTTTGCTTACAACACACCTTGTAAAGAATATTTCTCTTCTCCTCTCTCAGCAGATCAATCTGGCAGATTTGGTAAAAGTCAGTCAACATGATTATTAACGTGTGAATGGAAACCAGTTGCCATGAAACAATGTCAAACAAAAACAATTATGCATGTGAAAAAAATGCTGTTTAGTAAACCACTGGCATGTTAACCAACTTCTAGCAGATATAAATATTTTTTGAAATATATCAGAAGCAGAAGACTCAACATGTTAATCTTAATTTAACCTCAGAGCATGTGGTCTACTAGAGGGAAAATGAAGTAATTAGCAGGGAAATATAAGCTTTCCTCATTGTGAAGGGTGGCAGCCTCCCGTTGGTTGTCAATTTCTCGAAACTTCACATGCCGAAGATCTGCTGAATCTCTGTGAAAATAATTGTTACTTCCATTAGAACCAAATACATGTGCACTCCTTAATGTACAAGTTCCAAATTTTATGTGCCCTATAGTGAGACACAACCTTGTATTTATTAAATGTACAGTCATGTTTATGTATCCTAGTAAATGGAAGCAATGTAACCTATCTCGTTATGCACACATACAACTGTAGGAAAAAATGTAAAATTTATTTTCTATTAACAAAATAAAGGCCTCAAATTCAAATTCCTAATAGAATATGAAACTCAAGCATCCACTTTATCCCAAGCAATGAAAAATATGATTTTGGTGTTTATATATAAATATCAACATAATTGCAGCTGATTATACAAAAAGGATTATATACGGCATGCAGGAAGTTCTAACTAGTATATCCTCATTGTTCATTAAAACTAATTATAAACCACTATATAAAGTAGTGAGGGGAAGTAGGTGCAATAGTTGCAAGAGTTCAAAGTCATTCCTATCTTTTCAAGCAGACCATCGAAGACATGGGACCTTTCACATCCTTTTTAGCAGAGAACTCAAACTTCTTCATAGGGCTCTCCACATTCACGCAAGACAACAAAAGACATGGGACCCTTGGAAATGACTTTTAGCAATGAATTGAGAGAGAGAACTGATGAGTTGGTTGCTTCACGCATTTATGCGAATGGGCGTCCATTCAACCTAGTAAGATCACCATATTGGCAAGGGATGGTGAGAGAGAATGTGGAGAATGCCTTGCAGCCAACTAGCAATTCTTGAAAGGACTCAAGGGTGTCCATCATTTCAGATGGATGAAAAGATTGCAAGTTTCTTAATAAATGTTATTGTAGTGTCTTCTAAATGGGCAATGTTTCTAAAGGCGGTTGAATGTAAGTGGCAAGTAAAGGATGCACTCTTCATAGCTAACATTCTTATAAAGGTTACTGAACACACGGAACCTCATAACGTTGTCCAAGTAATCATGGACAAAGCAAAAAGAAATCAATCAACGGAATTGTTATTGGAGGCAAGGTATGAAGATATTTTTTTGAAACTATGCACTCCATGCTAAACTTGACGCTGCCAAAGCTGGGAAAATCTTGTGGACTGAGAAAAATTATGCAGATGCCAGTGACATTCAGGTGTTTGTGACTAACCATCACATGTCCCCAGCCATCTTCAAGGCATTCTCAAAGCTAGAGCTGGTTGCAAGTAAGTGAGATGATATTTTTTTTGTTTTATGTCATCTACGTAACTTTAAAATTTAGAATTATAAAAACACATAGATGATAGAAAAGAGATCATCGTTTCAGGTCATCTTCATGACCCATCATCAAGATGGAAATTGATGAAAAGATAGCAGACCAAGAGCTCCTTATATCTATAGATAACTGAGACACAGTTTTCTCCACAACTTTCTCTAGAATCATTTCTATGAACAATATGGACTGTGGAAGCTTAAAGTCTTTAAAAGTTGATGATGTTGTCGATTTTTTTAAAAATTTAAATAGATTCTTATAATTCATTTTTGTGCCGAGAGGTACATTTTATAACCCACATCTATGACATTGGACATTAAACATTGACCATTGAGAATTGAACTCGAAAATTGAATGATATGGTGAAACACAAATACAACATTGTAAGCATGAAAATATTATTGTTATCTATCAAAGATAATTAAGACAAATACCACATAGTGAAAAAAAAAATACCACATTCAAGCCTCAACATAGATCTAACATGTGCCAAGAGGTATCCAAAAGATTCAAGGCGTCAATCCCACCACAGGTGCCAAGACATAGGGATTGGCACCTCAAGTCTTTTGGATACCTATCAGCACATCAGATCCATTTTTTGATGGCTATGTGGTATGGTTCCAGTTCCTTTTAGGTTGTTGATTGGGAGAAAGTGCAAGATCCTAAATAAATTTTTAAAAAAGAAATAAAATATGTTGTCATGAAGAGGTGGAACAAAATAACCACCCCACTGCATCTCCTTACATGTGCTTTAAATCCAAAATATTATAGCATAGATCTACTTTCGATATAGGGAGGCACCCTGTAGGGATAGTGACGATCAAAAGGATACAAGGAGGCATTCAAAAGAATTTTCCCTGATCCAAAATTAGAGGATATAGTCCGCGCTGAGTTTGCGATTTTGTATCCTCACAAACCAACATGGGAGACCCTAGACCTCTTTGTGACAATATATGAAGGCTCCTTATACATGGTGGTGCCTCCATGGCCAAGATGCCAAGTACTTGCAGCATGTTTCCATTAAAATGTGTACATTTTGTAACTCTCTAAATGTATTTTTTATATTTTTGAATAAGAAATTTGAATTAATATATTATGTAAATTCAAAATTGAAATTTACAGCAAACTTTGCCCCTAGAGATTAGTTCCCTTCAACTAAAAAGATCAAGAATGTGTACTTTTTAATCCACTTGGTTAAACACAACAGGTTGGAAGCAACGAAAGTGGAGAAATTAGCCTTTGTGCATTCTAACTTGCACCCAATGTCACACAAGAAATCCAAGGGTTAACTATGCTTTGGGATATAGAGCCAAAGACATATAACTTGGATGCTTTCATAGCTGCTCTTGCTGACCTTTTCTTACTTGATGATGACAAGAATGGGACTTCTACACAAGAGCTGCATGGTGGAGCTACTAGGAGTGACATTGTTGCTACATGCAAGTCCAATGAACCAAGGGATTGTTTCGACACCCTCGTTGGAGAGCGATCTGATGATTTATGCATGTAGTTCTTGACCATGATAGTTAGACCATAGATATATTTTTAACATATGATACAAATTATAAATTATTAGCCCCTCATAATATCAATTATGTGGCTTTTGTTTATGTTTTTGTTGATTATGAACAAAACATTTATATTATGTTTATTTTTCTTTATATATCTTTTTCTATATTTCATGTACAGACGTTTTAATGTTGCACCATATCAGTATTCCCCATACATTCTAACATATGAATGCAAACAATCACATGGGCTTAAAACTTAACAGTGGAGAAACCAATTAACCAGGAAAAATCCCAACATTCAAATGTACACCTCTTATTGGTCTACAAAGATGGCTTACAAAAGTGCACAGCTCAATTTCAGCTCTCTCCATCTCTCAGCCCCTTTCCGGTTTATTTCTGTGCTCAGCTATTTGGTTTAATGGATTAGACCGATGCTCAACTATTTGCGACCTTCCTAGCAGATATATATTGATGGAGTTACATTTGTTTTTGGGCCTGCAATATGCACAAATTTGGAACTAAGATCTATGCACATGAACTGTTTTTTTGTGTTTTTTTAAGAATAATGCTAAAGGGGACTGACTAGATCCATAAGGGATCATTGAGGTTTTTGACCAATTAGATAAAATGTAAATCAAAAGGAAAATGTTTCTTTTGTCCCTAGCAATGTATGGTAAACGCACATATCTTTGAGAGAATGATGGGGCATACACAGTATCTGTTTTTTATGTTCCTACAACATTCTTTTAACTATTTATTGGAACTTCACAATAAGTTAGTGTGAATAGACTATTGTAGTCATGAATTCAAATGAGAATGTATGTGTCCTTCATAAAAGACATGAGCTAAAAGATTAGGTCCAAAATGTTTGCATATAAAGCATGACTCAAATTTCACAGTTTCAACCTCAACATTGAATCCATGGTAAAGTTTGCAAGTTTAATTCTTAAAACTTCAAATGTTCAAATTACACTTTAAAACAAAACTTGAATCCACCTAGCAAAGCACCCCTATAGGCTTGAGCCAGTAAAAAGAATCACCTCCACGAATCATATTTTCTATAATAATTAACAGTATGGATCACATGTCATATTTTTGAAGATAAGAAATACAACAACAGAATTTGAATAAATTGTTCAACCATATTTAAAGATAAATACGAAAGAATATTGAAAATGACAATAATGTCATAATCTAACATGCCTTTTTTCCTTTTGAACATCATCAATAGCTTGTAAAGGATGTTTTGGAGGTCTTTGCTTCACTCTTGCTGCATTAGATTGTGCTTTAGGACTTGGAGGTATTTGCTTCACACTTGCTCCATTAGAGAGCGCTTTAGGACTTGGTTGAGGGCTTGTAGACATATGGACTCTTGATGTAGCTTGAGGAGCTGATGAATGTCCATTCAAGTTTTTTCTGAACTATTGATGTAAATAACCACAAATTAGCTCAAAGGAATCTGAAAAACAATATACATTTTGACTTAGCAAAAAAGTACCATCTATCCAAAATCTTAGATAAGCATTAAATATAATTATGGTTATACAAAATACCTAATAAAAATTACCATCTAAGATCATTGATATGAGTAAAAGAATATGATTCACACAAAAAAAGCTCGTGTTACCAATTAAATAAGTAAATAACCTTCCCTGAAGTTTATCTATTACAAAATTACCATTTCTTGCAAGAATGACAATATGGATATGTATTTCGAAGCAAACATGATAGCATGCTTAGAAGGAGCATTAAATAAATGAATGTCACAAGTAAACATTCATAGTTACCTAGAATATATCCATACAATCCTATTAAAATATTAAGGAAGAAATACTACATGGTATCCAACATTTACTTGAGCAAATGGACTTTAGAAGATATTTCTGATGAGACACTATTTAAATCATAGTTCGCATACTCGTACTCAGAGAGTACTTGCCCAGCCCCCAAAAAATTTACTCGGCAAATGTTTGCCAATACTAGACAATACTTGGCAACTTTAATATTGTCAACTTATTAAAATACTTACATTTCTTTAAAAAACATAAATTTTATACAAATTACAGTTACGAAATGTATCAAATGAGTCTATAAAACATTGGGGAAGTGTTTTCTATTAGATTTAAATACAAATAGAGTAGAAAATCGCATAATCATGTGAATACAACATCAAACTGATACATATAAATTTATGATGATTGTAATTGAAAATCATCATCATAATTTGCATATGAATGCAAGATACAAATTACAATAATCTACAATTTTCTCTTCCCTGTTCTAGTGAAAAATAAGGGAGACTAAGAGAGTCTAGTCCTTGCACTCGGTTGTCCCTCCTTGCTCTACCTAGAATGTTGTGCCTATGGCCCCACCTAGAACCAGATGAAAGTGACTCCTCCTCTGCCTCATGTTCGACAACATCTACAATGATGTCATCCAATCCAATCTCTCTTGCTTCTACTAATACACAAGGAAGTCCTTTAGTTGTTTCTTGAATGCAAGGTGTTTATCATACCTACATCCTTTCATGCAACCTTCATACCTCCTTTGATGTCTCCCTGAAATCTTAAAACCTTGAAATATGGGTAAGTCTGAAATCCTGAAACCCTAAAATCTAATTAAGTCTAAAATATGATAGGATCCTCCAAAACCTAGAATTTGCAGTATAGCTCCTAGAGGTCCAAAACCACTTGCAAACATCCTGAAAGTATATATATAATATAACTTAAAATATAAGAAACTAGATGTCCATGGTTTCTTATACTTAAATGTTTGTTTTATAGATATAGTGTCACCTCAAACGTTGTGTGATGGAAGTGTGGGGCCTTGCATGTTTAAAAAGGACAAAAATTAGTGTTTTTTCCACATTTTTTCTGCATTCTAACCACGTTGGCGAGTATTTACACAATACTTGCCAAGTAATCGCGAGTATTGTGTAAATACTCGCGATTATTAAAAAAAAACCTGCGAGTTAAAATGCCAAGTATTCACCCACTCGGCGAGTGTGCAAACTTTTTTAAATGCATTTAACATATTAAAGAACCAATGAGAGTATCCTGCTGCACTTACTAATCTCTAGACTTGTATTTGTGATAAATAGGTGTCCTTGACATCTTTCCCTCTCCTAAAAGTGCAGGAGAGATCCCTTAATGATCATAGAAATCAAGGATATAGCACCTACTCACAAGGACCTAAATAATTAGTATATTCACCATTACATAAACTATGCATGATATTTTGAAGAGTCTCCTTACAATCGATTTCTCAATCAAAACTGTACACTGCCCAATTTACAGAGGAAATTTACCCTTGTTTGAAAAGACTATACCCTATTTTTTCTAGAACAAAAGAATACAGAAATAAGCATACACAATGTTAAGGCAACAAGAGGTACCCCCTTAATACCATACTTTTTTTTATACAGCAAATGAAACTGTAAGAAGGATACACACGCCACTAAAGGTAACATATATTGTGCGCCAATAAAACCATTGAAGGAATTTATAGTTAGGGCATTGATGAATATCTTATTTTATAGAGAGCATTCTTGAGAGCAACCAAAATAAATAACGGTCTTGCTAGATTTGAGTCCTCATTTATTATCTTAAAATAAAAGGCCATTTTAATTCTCCTCTATAATTTGAGATTTCTAATAAGCTAAGCCTACTTCAAAAAGCTAAATAGGTTTTCTAAAAAGTAGAAAACCCCCTCATTATCCCTATCACAATAGTCATATAATTCAAAATTAAGCAAAGAGAATTCCATTCCAGATTGCTAGCTCCCATCCAAAATGGTCTATGTCAAATACTCAATGCAATTTCCCAATCATGTTACGTGTCCTTGGGGGAGGCTCAATGACAGGAGCAACAATTTTTTAAATTTAAATCACAAACAACAATCTTCAAACACTCAAATTAACATATACAAGAGATTATGTATTATAGTAAGGTTGGAACTAATGCCTTAATGTCAAAGATCATATTCAGAATCCCTATCAACCATAATCTTACATAAAACCAAGGCATGCAAAAACATAGTGGGTTTCTTGACGACCTAAGAAACCGCTTTGATTCTATAGCTTAGGAACCCACATCATCAAAGTATACTCAGTATGCTTTCAGTTATTTTCAACATTTTCCCATACTAATATCATAAGCCCTAGGAAAGGGGTGTAAGCCTTGGGTCCAAACTATTAATTAGGCACAGGTCATAAAAAGAAGGCAATATACAGTCCAAACTATATGATAGGAGGTGGTCATGAAATCAGTCAATATGCTAGTATTTTGATAATGTTTGAGGTGGCCTTAAAAGATTCAATTCTAATAAAAACCATTGGAATCTATTATTAGTTGGAAGTGGAGTTAAGTTTTAGAAATCTCTAACAGTGTAAAACTAGCTATTCGACAAGAAAAAAGTACTTGCGCTTTATTACTGATGATTGTATATGGCTTAAAAATGCCATCTTTATTAAGGGATGATTGCATAACTTGCATTTATAACATTGCCTATGAGTTAGGCCTTTGCACAGTGTTTAAATCATTAGAGCTTGGTACTATAGCAAACAATTCATACATTCCTAGCATGCAAAACTTGAAGCTGAAATCTATATTTTATACTCAGTTCCCCAATGTATGTTGGTTTGTGTTTTTGTTATTTCATTACCATGGAACCATTAACAAACAATGAGGGATCCTTCAAAATGTGTTGTAAACAAGAAGACATGATGTAACCATTATTTTCATTGGCATTAAGTGCCATCGTAAATGACCTTGCGAATCTAAAATTTGTTTTCAACTACCCATCAATCATAACTACAACAAATGACATAAATTTGTCTCTAGGATACTCTATATAGTGTAAATGCTTGAGAAAATCATCAATTTAATTTATTGAATGTTTTTTTAACATATGTATAGTAGGGATGTTGAATTCTAATTCCACTTCAAAGGCATGTTTGTAGGTGAATATTTTGTTCTTTGATAAGAAAGAAAGAAATAAATTATATTAATGTCCGCACATGACCAAAAGTAGGTCAATGGGACTCAAGGATACAACAGTTAACAATAGAAATTTCAAGGAAAAGAAAATTCAATAAGCCAAAAAAGGAATACAAGTACATAAGACAAAGTAGAGTAGTGTGCCACTAACAAATGTGGTAATGGAACCAATGTAAATAGCAATGGAGGGTGAACAAGAGCTCCCAAAGCATGTGTCGATGAAGACTGGAATGCCTCATCAAAAATCTCTGTCTGTCCCTAAAGTGGAGGATCCATTTGACCCATCATCAATCACTGTGAGAAGATCTAATAGTGCTCATCGGGGAGTATCCAATGTTGGAGGGGTCAAGTTGGGAGATCCTAGGGGGAAGCAAAACACTTCCTCTAGAATCTCCCTTAACATCCAAGGCTGATGTACATCTCGTAATACAAAGAAACTCACAATGTGAGTCTGTCCTTGTGGTCCACGGGGCAGCTGGTAAGTAGTAGATCCATGCCGTTGGAAAGTGAAAGAGCCATGCTGATAAGAAGAATCAAAGCCACAGTGCCGAGGGAGAACTAGCAAAGGGATTTGAGTAATATGAGTAGTAGAGATATGCTAACAGAAGCGCCTCCTCACTGATCTATCACCTCTAATGTGTGATGCATCGATGTCCAAAGGGTGCTTAGTGCTACCAATCACCTAGGTGGGCTGGAAGAAAGAGGTGATCAACATGAGGGCTCTAGATCCTCTAGGCTCCTCCCGTAGGGATCTGCGTCGGAGGGTGTTGGCCTCACGAAGATATAGAGCCAGACACCACTGGTCTTGTTATCTAACGAAAGTAGATAGAATGTTAACTGAGTCCTTGAAGAGGTAATGATATCTTTCTTGGATCTCATGGTAAATGGAGGCATCTGAAAATGAAGTGTTCCTCGATTTCCACCTCCTAAAAGGAGCAAAGATGGCAAATCCGGTCCTGACAGAGAATGTGGTGATCCAATTCAACCCGTAACTGGTGAGAACATACTCTCATATGGCCAAGGGGAAACCTCAAGTCGTGGGATCAATGGCGTTGGAGATAGTGAGGGTGACATATAATACCATCCACTACTTGCAAGAAATGCTCGACGTCGAAAGCAAGCTTGGGTTGAGCGGCTCCATGGGGGAGATCTAGGTGGCTAGGATATATCATCTGTAGATGTCCTCTCTGGTAGCTCTAGTGATGACATCCTTTGTGGGAAGGGATCCAAGGAGGTTCAAGGAGTGTACAGGGAATACATGAAAGGGGTTCGCTGATCAATAGAGATGCCAATAGAAAGGAGCAATCTAGTCTCAAAGTACCAACAATGCTGACGCCTAGTGGGAACCAATGAAGCAATCCTCAATGAAGAGCAAATTGCTGAGAAAAAAATGATTTATATTAATGAATTAAAGTATTAAAAAATTGTATAAAATGGGAATTCTGCTAAAGGTTAACTTCTAGGTTTCCTTCTAAGTTGAGGACTAATATCTACAAAGACCAGTACTACACTTTCGAATTACATAGACTCGTGTAGGGCAAAATAATGGGCTAGTCTCACCATTTTCTTCATACAATTCCCTGAGTAATTAATTTTTTCAAAATAAAATACCAAAGGCTATCTATTGGCAAATTCATCATTCATTTTAATAGAGAAATATACTCAGTATTCAGATATATAAATGACTATTAGGATTGGCTAGGCTCCCCTATCCTAGATAACACAGATGATCTACTACTGGCATATGTAGATGCAGCCATGCAACCAACTTACTTCTTAAAGTGAGTGTAAGTGTTGTAAGTGGGTTACCTAATTTGACATGTTTAACAAGGGTGATAGAGTTTGATTTTATGGCCTCATTAAACACACCGCAATCATTTTCAAGCCATTTTCATGATAAAATATGGCATGAGTTGAGAAGCATCTTGGACAATTAAGGAATGGGACTGAATATTTTTTGCAAAAATATATATCAAAAGCTATCTATTGGCAAATTCATCATTCATTTTAATGAAGAAATATACTCAGTATTCAGATATATGGGTGACTGCTAGGATTGGCTTGGCTCCCCTGTCCTAGATAACACAGATGATATGCTAGTGGCATATGTAGGTGCAGCCATGCAACCAGCTTACTTCTTAATGTGAGTGAAGTGATGTAAGTGGGTTACCTAATCTGGCATGTATGACAAGGATGATGAACTTTGATTTTATGGCCTCATTAAACATGCCACTATAGTTTTCATGCCATTTTCCTATTAATAGGTGGCATGAGTTGAGAAGCATCTTGGACAAGGAATGGGAGTTAGTCTTTGGACATATTGAAATACAACACTTTTTTATTAAAGCAATTTGAACACTATTGCCATGTCTAGTGAGTGTAAAACATACTTTAAAGATTTTGTGTATCCTCAACGTTATGGCAAAGTGTGTAAATTGTTGGCCTGTCTAAATTTCTTCTTCGGTACTTATGCTATCAAGATTTTGTTGTGAATTGTCTTGAAATGCTTGTGTCCTTTGGCCATGCTTTGCCATTCCACATTTTTTCCAGAACTGTCCTGAAATGCTTGTGTTGTTTTGACTTAATAGGAATTGGTATGCTATTTGTACAATACATTTCGCATTAGATTAGAATCCTCATATTATAGTATCATTGTTCTTTTGGAAATGATGTGCATGTTTTGAGATACTTTAATAAACCTAGAAGTCAAGAAATGTATAAAGGAGGTGATACAATGACAGACATATTTTAGAAATTCATCATAAGAAAGGGTAAAATATGGATGAAATACATGTAGTTAAACCACAATGGTTGTGCCTCAAGGAATATAACTGACTTTAGGAGACAAAATAACACTCTCGACCATTGCCTCGTCTTTCCAAGAAACACTTAGCTATGGTTGGGAGGGGGAACTAAATAGATAGGTATCATAGGAGGTGGGCACTTGCGAGGAAGGCTTGGTTGATTCTCCAAGGTCTTACAATGCAACTCACAAACTAAAATCCATGGGGCATGAAAATAATAGGGTAAGAGCCAAGAGACATAAAAATTTCAGAAAGATCCAAGAGGCAAAATTATGTAGGAAAGATCCTGAAGTCTAAATAAAGTAGGTAGGAGCCAAAATCTCACTCTTTTGTCAGGTGAAAATCTAGGAGAATCTAAGTGCCTTGGTTTCTAGGTCCTTTTTCGTGGCTAGGTGTAAGCTCTCTAAGTATTGTCATAATAAAAACCCATTGAACAACCTTCCAAATCTGTATGGAAGAGGAAAATAGAAAAAAATTAAAAAGTCAAAAGCCGAAAAATATCGAAAGAAAAATAAAAAATTCAAAAGCCAAAGAATATCAAAAGCAAAATAAATAAAAGTAAAAAGGAAAATTCAAAAGGCAAAAGAAAATCTCAGAAGGCAACTACATAAAGCACATGATCAAATCATTGGCATGCTCCCTATCCTAACTGATGCTAAAACTCCATAGTTGGCCTCACATTAGAGTCGAAGGTCCATTGGAGTGTGATAGACTAGTAGACTAGATAGGAGGCCTCATATCTATCATTTTTTATTCCTTTCTTCTCATGCAAGTACCCAAGCTTTTGGGAAACCACGAAGATTTAATTGTATTTTATTTCTCACTTGCACTATCACACCAGCCCTTGATTTTCTTGGGCTTCTTTATGGCTTCCCCAATAGATTCTGCTAGTTTTTCAATCTCATCTACCTTGGGCCTGATGAAATACATTATCATTTTCTTAAAATAAGATTTTAAGATTTCATTGTCAACCTTCAAAGCTTCATTCTCCTTCTACGGAGTATTCTTGGTCTCGATAATCTTTTTCGACTTCTTCTCCACTTTCTTTAACTCCTTTTTTAGGCGACTTGGGGTGAGAAAATGTTGATATTAATTGGGTATCTGAGGAAGCAAGTGCATCTAAAGATAACACTAGGAGTAACATCCATACCCTAAGGATCAAGTAATGCAAGTGGAGTTATCCTCAATTGTTCCATGTCACTTGTAGATGTTTTCAACCTTTTATGTATGTCAACCTTCTTGCCCATAGCTTTCCTTAATTCCGAATTGTCTCTTCTAAATTTAAGGTTTTTTGTGAAAGGTCTAAATAATGGGCTTTCAGCTGCTTGACATTAAATTAGTTTTACCCTGCATAATCTAGGAAAGCCTTTGAAGATCCATCTTTCTCCATGCCTCCAATTCTTAGAATAGTTAATTTCCATTTGAGTTCCTCATAGATAAACTAATACATGGGCTTATTATATGTTGTAAAGTTGGATCCTAGACTATTGAAATATTTTCTTTATGAGAGTAAACTAATTTATAATCATGGACTGTATGATATCTTATTGTGGGGATGGATTTTGACTCCAGCCACTTGTTGCAGCGGCTGGAATTTTCTATTGTTACAAAACCTGCTCTGTCCATCCGACCTGTTTGCCCATAAGCGAGTTTTCCTCCCATACTGTATATCCAAAATAGTTTTTATTTTCAATGTTGTATGCCTTCACTTATTTGCCAGCAAATGTAGGAAGGAGCTTTTGCTTGTAATACCCATTGAGATTTGTTTTAAAGGCTCAGCTTCTTGTAAGTATTTTTGACAAATTAAAGTACTCCGTTCTTGAGCTAGGTTTTGATAGAGGAAGATGACATCATTGTGTTTCCAAACTAGACCCTCACTTCACAATAAATTCAATAACTACATCTTCAAGGTAATGGAGGACAATCTCAAACCCAAGAAGACATATGTGTTAGAACACATAAGAGAAAGAGACATATTAATCATCTATGACACAATATATTCATTCATAACATCATACGCAACAATTAGTACAGTAATTAACTATGATACTATCAACTTGAAACAAATCAAAATGTTGATAATGGTCTCAGTGTGAATAGGCCAGTGAACCTAAGGTAATTTGGTGCTGCTCACCCCCTCTCCCCCTGATTCGAGCGCAACCACGCCAATCCACATGCTCCTCTCAAGGACTTTGAGCTCTCTAGCCTCGTGGTTGCAGTACCCTTGTGGGCTTGTGCAATGCTTTGCAACATATCATACAACACTAATGCTACACATTACCATGAAAACACCAAAGCCACGTGGCAACCTCTCGCTAAACATTGTACACCCATGTATTTTACTATATTCTTTCTCATTGAATAGAAATTGCATCATTCTACAAATATTCCTTGTTCAAATGTGTTATGGTTTACTGTTGTAATAGTTTTCCATTGCATGTTCTTTCTCATTAAATGGTAGTTGCATGATTTTGCAAATAGTCTAAGTTTGACTATGTTTTGGTTTAATACTATAATAGTTTTCTATTGCATGTTCTATAACTCTTATTTTTCTATCCAAATTATAGGGTTGCCCTCCAAGCTGCCATCCTTGGCCCTGTAGTTCTAATCATTGGTATCAAAGCAAGAGCTATCATATGCCTATAAACACACAAGTGCAACAATAGAAATAAGGACTTCTGCTTGATTTTGTTTTAGAATATCTGAAAAAATGTCATAGCAAGAGTACAATAGCCAACACTTAGAAAACAGTATTTGAGGCATCCCTAGATGTCTTGAAACTCATTCGAGATGCCCTCAAGGAGTAGCACACTGAACACTTTGGCCAATTATGTGAACTCATGATGCAGCTTGGACCACAAGCGAATTCTGTGCACCCTATTTATCCACTGTTCCATAACATCAAAGACAACAATTAGTACAATAATTAACTATGATACTATCAACTTAAAACAAATGAAAATGCTGACAATGGTCTCAGTGTGAATAGGCCAGTGAACCTAAGGTAATCCGGTGTCGCTCACCCCCTCTTTGCCTGATTCGAGCACAGCCATGCCAATCCACATGCTCCTTTCAAGGACTTTGAGCTCTTTAGCCTCATGGTTGTAGTACCCTTGTGGGCTTGTGCAACACTTTGCAACATACCATACAACACTAATGCCATGCAAGACCATCAAAACACCAAAGCCACGTGGCAACCTCTCGCTAAACATTGTACACCCATGTATTTTACCATATTCTTTCTCATTGAATAGAAATTACATCATTCTACAAATATTCCTCATTCAAATGTGTTATGGTTTACTGTATTAATAGTTTTCCCTTGCATGTTCTTTCTCATTGAATAGAAATTACATCATTCTACAAATATTACCCATTCAAATGTGTTATGGTTTACTGTTGTAATAGTTTTCCCTTGCATGTTCTTTTTCATTGAATGGTAGCTACATGATTCTGCAAATACTCTGAGTTTGACTATGTTTTGATTTACTGCTATAATAGTTTTCTATTGCATGTCCTATAACTCTTATTTTGCTATCCAAATTACAAGGTTGCCCTCCAAGCTGCCATCCTCAGCCCTGTGGTTCTAATCATTGGTATCAGAGCAAGAGCTTTCATATGCCGGTAAACACACAAGTGCAACAATAGAAATAGGGACTTTTGCTTGATTTTGTTTTAGAATATCCGAAAGAATGTCATAGCAAGAGTACAATAGACAACACTTAGAAAACATTCTTCGAGGCATCCCCAGACATCTCGAAACTCATTCGATATGCCCTCAAGGAGTAGCACACCAAACACTTTGGCCAATTATGTGAACTCATGATGCAGCATGGACCACAAACGACTTCTGTGAACCCTATGTAACCACTGTTTGAGCATCAAAGCCCTTTCACAGTTCATGTCAATCTTGACATTCCAATGTTCGAAGGTGAATTCAATGCCACAACATTGTATAGTTGGATTCAACAACTTGAGGCCTGCTTCTAGGTCAATCTTTTTAGTGACTTTGAGAAGATCACCTTCGCAATGTTGAAGATTGTCCATTTCAGTGTCCAGTTGGTGGGAAACCTTCAGTGCAAACTACCTTCAGTGCATAGTTTGAGAAAGACTTGGATCCCATTTAGAGTTGAGCCCATTGAGCCCATGTAGAAATAATATTATCCCCTCAAGCACTATGAGGATGAGTACATAAAGTTTCATACATTGCGCCAATGTAAGGAGTAGTCAGTTGAAGACTACACCAACGAGTTCCATGACTATACTAAGTGTTTGCATGAGAACACAATGGATCAACATAAGGCGTTGAAGTACATCGACGAACTCCCACCTTGTATCTATGCAAAGTTAGAGTTTTTGACCTTTGACACATTGGGGCAAACATGATACAATGCCACCAAGATAGAATCTAAGGCCAAGATGAAGTAGACGTTTTCCTCTTCACCCAGCTAGCTTGTGCCTATCATGGCATCAAAAACTCGTGCATATAAGCAAAACATATTGTACAGAGGAGAGCAACAAAAATCAACTATACAACACCAAAAGGCCCCAACGCCTTTGGCATTAGACAAAGGCAAGAGGATCTAAGGTGATAAGTGGTGCCACTGACACCACACTGACTCACACAAATATTTTTAATATTGAGCACATCAATATTTGATTGTGCAACTACATTAGGTCATGCACACAAAAAACATTGATTCAGATCCTACTTGTATGGGCACCAACACCATTGCCACTAACATGTCAGAGGAATGAAAACGGCTCTTCCACACCAAGTGTTGGTGAAGGGTCAACTCCTTCATGTCATCATTAATAGTATGGAAACTAGAAGATCATAAGTGTGCAAGATGTAGTCCAACGCCCAGGGCTTACCAATGAAGCACTTCCTCGACCATACCCTTAGGGATGGCCCCAACAAGGGAAAGATATTCGGGTTCGATGACAGTGCACTTTCAAGTATGGATTCAAGCCTATGGATGACATAGTCACTTGTGACATCACACCATTAGAGGTCACTTGTGATGTCACACCACTAGAGATTTGTGACATTCTATTAGGGAGACCTTATGTGTATGATTAGGATGGTACATATCCAGCTAAGCCACATCAATGGACCATCCATGTCAAAGACTACATCTTCAACATTATGGAGTCACTTCCAAAGACCAAACTCAATTTGGCTTCTATAAGCTCATTTCGCATACGTAGAAGTTTGTTCTATTTGTGACTCGTCCAAAAGCACCTACACAATGGAGCAAGCGAGAACATTGAAAGCACTCCATTACCACAATCATTACAACAACAACTTGACAAGTGACTACAACAATATGGATATGTCTTCAAAGAACTAAAAGGCCTTCCAACACATTGCACGGAAAATCATCATATAGATTTGGTTCCTAAATCCCTTCTTCATAACAATCCACCATACTGCAAGTCCATTTGGGAGAATGATGAAGTCTGGGGCCGGATCCAAGAGTTTTTTTATCAAGACAAGATCATGCCAAGCTCTTCTCCTTGTGTCAACTCGATAGTTTTCATGCCAAAGAAAGATGGGGCATGATGCTTGTGAATCAACTATCATGCACTCAACAAGATAATGGTGAAAAATCAATATTCACTGTCGCACATTGATGACCAAAGCTTTGAGGTGCACAATACTTCACCAAGGTTGCCCTGAACTAAGGTTATTATCAGGGACCAGTCCATCTTGAAGATATTTGGAAGATAATATTCAAGGCCATGGAAGAATTGTACGAGTGGTTGGTTATGCCTTTTGGATTGACCAATGCACCAGCCACATTCATGCACCTGATGAATGACATACTTCAGCCCTTCACCAATTTTATCGTCTACTTGGATGACATCCTCATCCACAACAAGACTTTGGAGGAGCATGTAGAGCATGTCTTAGGCTTCTTAGACACATTGCGCAAACACATGTTACACTAAAACTTAGCCAAGTGTACATTCAATGTCGCACAAATTTAGTATTTGGGCTACATTATTGACTATGCATGCATCCATGTAGATCCAACGAAGATCAAAGTAATCATAGATTGGCCAACTCCATGCAATCTCACCGAATTGAGGAGTTTTCTTGGACTTGAAAATTTCTACCACAGGTTTGTCCTTGGTTTCTTGCACAAATCTTGGCCTCTCAACTAGATCACGTGTGCCAAAACAATTGTCCACTAGACATCTGCACAACAACGTGCCTTCGAAGAGTTCAAGCAATGCCTATGCACAACACATGTTTTGGCAATGTTTGGCATTGACCCCCTTTGAGATTCAGAAGCTATACACCTGGTGTAGTACTCACATAGTGGGACATCCAGTTGCCTATCATTCAAAGACATTCTATAACATAGTTCAACACTACTCCACTTAAGAAAACGAGATGTATGCCATTGTGGAAGATGCTAAGCAATGGTGCCACTACTACTTGGGTAAGGAAGCTACAGAATGCACGCCACCTAAAGTTGATGACTTACTTGCAGCAGTTCCATCTAGTGATCAAGCACAAGAGGGAAAAGATGGCAAGGTAGTAGATTGCCTCAGTTGTCTTCTAGTACAAGTGCTCATTGTGTTGCTTGGCATGCGTGGCCACAACTTCTCTACATAGGTATCTCTCTACTCAACAAACCGTGACTTCACATGAGCCTATACTATCCTTGCTCAGAGTGAAAAGGTTCACAATTTCCACATGTCCAAAAATATTCTCTACAGGCTTGGAAATATCTGTCCCTGTGGGTACACCTCACCAACTACTCATGTGCGAAGCACACCAATCAAGACATCAAGACACTTCAGTGTTACCAAAACACTAGCAGTGCTTCAACAACACTTTTACTGGCCTCACATGTGCACATACATTGAGCACCATATCAATTCTCGCATTCCTTGTTGCATCACCAAGCCCATGAATAGGAAGTTGGGACTTTACACACCTTTGCCAGTTCCATCCAAACTTTGAGAATCTATCAGCATGGATTTCATGAATGGACTACTCAAAACAAAGCATGAGAATGACTGTTCCTTTTAGTGGATAGGTTTTCAAAGATGGCTATCATGGTTGTTTGCATGAAGAGCATTAACATGCACAAAACCGCACACTCATTCTTCAATCATGTTTGGGTTCACTTCAGACTAACAACATCCATTGTGTCTAATCGCAACCTATGGTTTGTCAATCACTTCTGGCATGTTTTGTGGGAAATGATGGGTACACAACTAGACTAGTCTACAACATTTCATCCTCAAACAAAGGGACAAATAGAGTTTTCAACTGCACACTTGTCCATTTGTTGTGCATGTACAATGCTGCGCACCCATGCACTTTGCATGACCACTTGCTTTATACCCATCATGGCTACAATAGAACTCTTCAAAGTTATACGGGGCATAGTTTGTTCCAAACATGTCTTGCATTCGAACTAGCAACACCCCTAGACTTATCCTACCACGTGCCATCCACCACAAAGTGGCATGCACAAAAAAAGGAAGTGGACAAGGCAAAAAAAATTCTACAACACATCCAACATGTTCACCAATAGGTTCAACAAATACTCTCGCACCAACAACAAAAGTACAAAGAGCGCCATGACACATATCACACATCTCATGAATTTAAGGTAGGTGATAAGGTTTGGTTGCATCTTCAGAAGGAACACTTCTAGGATCTTCAAGGGTCCTCATAAGATCATACCTCTATGCTCTTACACCATATTGTACACAATTGGAGAGAATGTGGTTGTCCTTGATTTGCCCCAATACTTGGGTCTACATCATGTCTTTAATGTTTAACTCCTTAAGACTTATTTTCCACCTTTGCTTGAGCCAACAACAACTCAACATCCTTCAAACCTAGGTCCTAAACACTTGCAAACAATGCCAAATGATCAAATTGTTGAGGTCACATTAACACGCACCTAGTATGCTAAGGTCACAACAACAATTGGAGAGAATGCATTTGTCCTTGTCTGTCATAATACTTGGGTCTACATCCAATATTCAATGTGGAACTCCTTGGGCCATATTTTCCACCTTTGTTTGAGACAACAACAAATCAATATCCTTCAAACTTGGATCCTAAACACTTGCAAACAATGCCAAAATATTAGATTGTTGAGGTCACGCACCTGTCAAGGCACACAACAGTTGTTCAGAGTGGTCAAGTCAAGGCAATATGTTGGTCAGGGTAAGTGGTACAACCTTCAATAGCTTTAGATTTAGTTTCTGCAGCTAATTGAAGGAGCAATGGGGAACATTGTTCCTCAATAAAGGGTGAATGATTCGAGTGCATCCGCATTAGTCTATGTGCTCCTCTCAAAACACATCAGCTTTCCAACCTTGTGGCATCTTGTACCACCTGTGCAATCTCGCGGTATGCTTACATAGCGCCTTGCAACATAATGCACAACACTAACTCTGCATCCATGTGGCAGCCTCTTGTTGCTTCGCAGCCCGCTAGGTGGCACTTCTCAGGTTCACCCACATCAGATCATCTATCAGTACATCACAATGCCAAAAGTCCACCCGCTACACTTGAAAGAAGGTGAACCGCCACTTGGGCATAAGATGAACCATTTTGTAACCATTCCTTTTTGTAACTGCCTTCTTGTAATAATGTATATATTGTAATCTATTCGAACCTAAGGGGATCGACAACACTAGAGATCATAAGCATGAATGTCAGCATGCCCTAGAGTATCTAGCTTCGAATGACCATATATATTTCAAACCCAGTCTAGGTAAATCAGTTAGGAAGTGTCTTCCCCCTCTCTGATCATGGGAGTCCTCATCCTAAGCCTTGTTGAACACTGTACACCCATGTACTTTAA
The DNA here is from genome assembly GCA_037957365.1 of Torreya grandis. Lineage (NCBI taxonomy): Eukaryota > Viridiplantae > Streptophyta > Pinopsida > Cupressales > Taxaceae > Torreya > Torreya grandis. Next base: position 3,671,043 of record JARHVA010000047.1, on the reverse strand, counting down.
CCCATACTTTCTCATTGAATACAAGTTGCAACATTTTGCAAATATTTTGTGTTCAAATGTGTTTTGGTTTACTACTGCAATTGTTTTCCATTACATGTTCTATAACCTATAATTTGCTAGCCTAGTTATAGGGTTATCCTCTGAGCCGCCATCCTAGGCCCCATGGTTCTAATCACCACCTCTCCTCCACAAGGAGTACAATTGGCATTAGAGTCCCCATCTTATAATATCATTATTCTTATTGAAATTATGTGCCTATTTTCAGATCCTTTAATAAACCTAGAAGTTAAGATATATGTTGTAAAGTTAAATCCTAGAATATTGAAAGATTCCCTTTACAAGAGTTGGGTGAATTGTAATAATGCACTGCATAATCTCTTACTGTGAGGATGGGTTTTGACTCCAACCGCTTCCTTCAAAGGCAGTTTTTTTCTATGGTTAAAAAACCTGCTCTGTCCATCCCATATGTTTGTCCAAAAAAATAGTTCTCCTCCTTGTATATACAAAATACTTTTTCTTTTCAATGTTTTGTGTATGCCTTCACTTATTTGCCACCAAATATAGGAAGGAGCTTTTTCTTGTAATATCCAATTAGAATATTTTTTGAGAATCATCTTCATGGAATTATTTTTTGACAAATTAAAGTACACCATTCTTGAGCTAGGTTTTGATAGAGACCAGGGAAGACATCCAAGTCAAAAAACAAAAGAGAAAGATGACATCATTGTGTTTCCAAACTAGTTCCTCACTACACAATAAAGCCAATAAATACATCTTCAAGGTAATGGATGATAATCTCCAACCATAGAGGACATATGTGTTAGAACACATAAGAGAAAAATGACATCACATTAATAATCTATGACATGATATATTAATTGATAACATCATAGACACCAATTAGTATAGTAGTTAATTATGACACTATCAACTCAAAACAAATCAACAATCCAAATAATGGGCTCCATGTGAACAGACCTACGGTAATTTGGTGCCGCCTCCCCTCCACAAGGAGTATGCCCTTCCCAAAGAGTCTTAAAATTGAATTTTGGAGTGGGCAAGGGTGCTGCTACAAGTGGAGGAAGTGTATTTAGACATTCAAACTGCCAGCCAATCTTATATTTTGCATTAGATGGGAACAAGGAAAATTTAGGAATTGCTCCTAAAAATTTAAAATATGCAGAAATCATTATAAATTATTTTTTTATAAAGTAAATAATATGTACTAAAATATAAGGTACAAAGAACACTTATGAGCTACTCATTCCAACAACTTTGTAATTCACTTATCAAAAGAAGAAAAGAAAACCATCCCTAAGTAGTGCATTACTTGGACTCCAATTCTGAAGATGAAGTGGAAATGGTAGAGAAAATGTAATAGGTTGTGTAGCTTTGTATATACAGTTTAACATGCCTAGACTACTAATGGAAGACTTAAAGACCTCTCTTTTGATTTAGCTTTGTAAAGCTACTTTTAGTGATTTTTATAGTATTATATTATAATAGAGAGACATAATATTGTACATTTATGTTGTAATTTTTGGAAGAGTATTCTAATCTTAAGTAGAGGAGATTTGGGGTTTGCTTCCTTAGCTTTTTATGCAATAGCTTGGCTGAGAGGAAAAGAAATAGAAGAGAGATTGTGGGGTATTTTTCTTTTCCCTTTTATCCATTAATCTGATGTATGAATTTTTTCACTCTATTTTTCTAAGAAAGAATTTGAGGGGCATAAGAGGATTGGTGAGGATTAGATGAGCCAATATGATTGAGTCAATGAGCACGAGCTGAAAATATTGAGCTGAGTCTACCCATAAGTTGGTTTGAACCCCTGTAATGTCCCTTTTTTGGAATTAATTAAATCAAGGGACCGAAGCCTATTTTATTTCCCGTAGGCTAGGGAGGATTAATGAGGGAAATAATTTAATAATAATTCATTTAAGTTATCATAAATCACTTTATGTTATAACATGGAAAAATGACGCTTAGGTATGTTATTATAAAAGGGGGCCAAGAGCAAATATTAATTACATGGTCAAAAGTAATTATCATTATGAGGGTGAAAAAATGAATATTTAATTAAAAGCAATTTTAATTATTTTTAGAGTTGGTGGATTTTGAAAAAACGAAATTAATAAAAGGACACAAGCAACAAAAAGTAATGAATTATTGATTTTTGATTACTCACTTTTACCATTCATGACTGAATCTAGAATTCTTTCAACTTCTGCTTGAGGATGAAAACCCTCCATTGCAGTCAGATTAGAGGACAAAACCCCTCCAATATTCAGAGGTAACTCCACACAAGGGTTACAATTGATCAAAACACAGGTTATTTACAAACAATCAGGAATTGGAGCCTTGAGGGCTTGTGGCCAATAAAAATCAGTTTTGAAAGCCAAATTTCAGCCCTAGGACAAAGGGCATCACACCTCCCAATAGTTCCAAGCAACAACAAACCCCTTTAAGCGCAGATCGTACCATCTAGGGCAGTCCGTAGCCTTGCCAAAGGAGATCGCAACACTTTGGGGACCTAGAACAACAATTTTCCCTAGCACCAAACCCTATCGTAATGCTCAAAGGAAATCGCCAACTTGCAGTTGTAGTAACACCAACAAATATTGCAGATTAGGGTTTTTTGATTTGTTTGACCGTTCAATGATATTCAGAATTCAGGCTTGTTGCTCCAAGGGCTATTTCCCAACACCGTACCAATCAATAGGTTGTACAAATATACTCATTATACCAGCTAAACAAACTAATTTGTAGACCTCTAGGCTGGGGTTTGTAAGTTTTATCAGAAAAATAAAGTATTATTCAGATTTGGTCATGCTTAGGTATTATTCCAATTGGATTAAAATTCATCTTCATTCTAAGTTATTAGTTTCAATTGTGTTTCATGCATTTCCAATTTTATTGAAAAAGGTTACAAAAATATAAGAAATTTAGAATTCAGTATTTGTCCTTGAAAATGATATGTTAGTGGTATTAAAGCTAATTTTATGCTAGCTTGTGAGAAAGAAATATTTTGAAGTTATTATCTGATGTATACCATGTGAAATCATGGAGTTAATTAGTAAAGATGATTTGAGAATAAAGCTTTACAGGGACAGGAAGAAACTGGAGCAGTTGCCTCATTAAAAAAATATTCTCCTCAACATTTTGGAGGAAGTGGAAATTTGTCTATTCTCGGTAGAATAGTCAAATTCAGAGATTATGCAATGGGTCGTAAATCCATCGATGTTTCATTTGGCTAAGCCCAAGCTATTGAGACACCTAGATCCAGATGTGAGACTTGTTATCACTTGTATTAGTGAAATTACAAGAATGACAGCTCCTGAAAAACCATAATACAACGAATCCATGAGGGAGATGTTTCAGCTGAAGTGGAAAGTTTTCAAGGTCTAAATGACATCAAAAGTCCTTTTACTAGGAGGGTATGGCAAAAATTAGGTCATGTGTTATGATGTTGGATCTTGAATGTAATGATCTTATTATTGAAATGTTCAACATTTCCTTGCAACTGTCAGTAAAAATCATACAAAAAATGTAGTAACTTCAATGCAGACAATTATGACTCTGGTTTTGAATGAGTGATGATATTTCCCAGCATTTATTTTATGTATTATTGGCTGGTCTTGAGCAGGAAGCTTCACTAGTTGCCCATACACTAGCTAAAAATTTTGTTGAACAATGTGTAGGGAAGTTGAAGCCATCTTTGATAGTTGAGGGACTTGCTTCTAGTGATCAACAGGGAAAGAATTCTCTCATTATGATGAGCAAAGAGGAAGAACCAAAAAAGGTGTTAGATGCAACAGAAATTGATGAGAATTCTGCAACATCAAAGTTCGCTGAATTACAACAATTCAATCAAGGGCAAACAATAATTGAAGAACTGCAATTGTTGGTAATAGAAGAGAAATAGGTGCAAGTCCTAACAAAGTTGGATGGTACGAAAAGATTTATTGAAGATCTAACTCTACTCTTGCAGAGTGCTCAAACTGCAGCAGAGAACAACACGATGGGTAAGGCAAATGTTGCTAGCTCTGAGCATACAGCCACTATTGCAAATTTGCAAAGAGTAAAGAGTACATTGGAAACAATGAAATCAAAATATTTGCTTGTGATTAAAGATAGGGATATGATCATTGGAATTGCAGAAAAGGCCTTAATTGCATCTAAGAAAATACAGGGAAGTGTTGAAGCCCTCACTATGAAGTTTAGCTCAGTTCCTTCTTCACTTCATAAGACAAAAGAACCACAAATTGTTGTAGAAGTTTTCAGTGAGATGAAAGGTGAGTCATTGCCCTATATGATCAAAATTCAAGATAGTCATGTTGATAAGCATGCAATGGAGAAGAATGTTGATCCTAACTCAGAAATTTTGAGTCACAAGGATGGAGATGTTGAGGATATCTCAACAAATTCTAATTCGACAAAGGAAAGTGAACACTTTGATTGCAGCCTAAGGTATAAAAATATTTCATATTTGTTGCTTCCTAGTATGTCATTGCAAGATTCTTGTCATCATGGAAAGTATTCTAAAAAGGGTGATAGAGTGAAAGATGCAACTTGCAGTAAAGGGCACATGGATCCTTTTGCTCAAATCCAAATTGGGTCATGCATTGAGACAATTGAGGGTCTATCATTAGGTAAGATATTTCGTTATGATAATGTTTGTTTTGTTTTGGATATACTCATTACACTCCGAAGGTGGCCACCAAATGAGATATTTGCAAAATGTGGCTTTTTTTGTTGGAAGTCGCCAACTTTACATGGTAGGGACAAGTGTTGGCTGCAAAAAACATGAACCAAGGGCCAACATGAATGCGATTCCAACCTTAGATCTGTTCTCAATATTTCAGCCGACACATTACTGTTTACAGAGGGTTTGAACAACTTATGACTGTTACAACCATTTTACAGCCCACATACAATCTGATCCATGTTATTTGCCAAGAGATACAGGTTGGGGTGTCATGGTAAGAATATTTGGAACACAAGGTAAGTATTATGACAACAATCTAGAAGTGATAAGCATAATTTTGAGCATGCCATGGTCACAATTCAAGGGAAAAGAGGTGGTACTCTGAGGTATCACTAACACAACTTCAACATCAATCACCGCAAACAGAATGGAGGGTGTCACATTTGATAGTACTCTCTCTAGATCATAGTTGATTCATGATTCAGCTATCATGGATTCACTCATGGAGATTGTTGGAGAAGTATCATGGGGTATAGGGCTTCCAATTCCCAATTATATCATAGAAGTGCAACAAAAACTACCTACCACACAAGGAGGACTGGAAGAGATACAAAGATTGGTTTGGGATCTTGGTATTTGCAGAACGGTTCAGAGATTGCTTGAGGACAAGTAATTTCAGGAAAGACGGACTGTAATGTCCCTTTTTTCGAATTAATTAAATCAAGAGACCGAAGCCTATTTTTATTTTTAGTAGACTAAAGGGAATTAATGAGGGAAATAATTTAATAATAATTCATTTAATTTGTCCTAAGTTACTTTATGTTATAACATAGAAAAAAGACACTTAGGTGCATTATTATAAAAAGGGGGCCAAAAGCAATATTAATTACATTGCCAAAAGTAATTATTATTAGAAAGGTGAAAAAGTGAATTTTTAATTAAAAGTAATTTTAATTACTTTTTAGTGTAGGGTGGATTTGAAAAAAATGAAATTAATAAAAAGACACAAGGGACAAAAAGTAATGGATTATTGATTACTGACTACTCACTTTTACCATTCACGACTGAATCCAAAATTCTTTCAACTTCTACTTGAGGATGGAAACCTTCCATTGCAGCTAGGTTGGAGGACAAAACCCTTTCAATCTTCGGAGGTAACTCCATACAGGGGTTACAATTGATTAGAACATAGGTTATTTACAAACAATCAGAAATCAGGGCTTTGAGGGCTTGTGGCCAATAAAAATCAGTTTTGAAAGCCAAATTTTTGCCTTGGGACAAGGGCGTCACACCTCCCAGCAGTTCCAAGCAGCAACAACCCCCTTTAAGGGCAGATTGTACCATCTAGGGTAGTCCATAGCCTTGCCAAAGGAGATCACAGCACTTTGGGACCTAGAACAACAATTTTCCCCAATGCCAAACCCTGTCATACTGCTCAAACAAGGAAATCACCAACCTGCAGCTGCTGTAGCAGAACCAACAAAGATCGCAGATTAGGGTTTTGTGATTTGTTTGACCATTTAGTGATATTCAGAATTCAGGCTTGTTGCTCCAAGGGCTATTTCCCAGCACCGTACCACTCAGCAGGCTGCCGTACAGCTGTACCTGTTGTACCAGCTAAACAAACTAATTTGCAGACTTCCAGGCCAGGGTTTGTATTTTTTATCAAAAAAAAAGTATTATTCAGATCTGATCATGCTTAGGTATTATTTCAATTGGATTAAAATTCATCTTCATTCCCAGTTATTAGTTTCAACTGTGTTTTATGCATTTCCAATTTTTTTGAAAGGGATTACAAAAATATAAGAAATTCAGAATTCAGTATTTTTACTTGAAAGGGATATTTCAGATATCTGTTGGTTACGGAGGGAGATGTCTTTCCAAGCATTTGTTTGAAAGAGTGGGCAAGGATCACTATTTGTCAGTTGGTTGGTAGCTTTGTGAGTAGCTTGAGAGGGAGAACTGTGAAAATATTAGGCATTGTATGCCTCCTTTGTTTTCCTTCTGCTGTTCAGATCTTAGAATCTTGCTAGTCAGGGGGGTGGTTGAATTCTATCCCTATGACCTTCTGCCTATGCGATTTAATATGATCTTAAAAAGGATCTATGTTGACTATATTTTTGAGATGCTCCTTTCTCTTCTATTTGTGATGTCTACCAACAGTGAGGTGAATATTATGAATTTGAAAGAGAGTGAAGGTGAGAATTTGCATGCTTGTGAGTCGTAAGGTTGCTGTGGATCTGGAATTTTTGTGGCACACTGCTGATTGATAAGATCATGAAACCTTTTGCATTAAAGGTGAAATCAAGATGTTTGTTTCCTCTTTTCGTTCCCCATCTTGCTGGGTGGGAAGAGTGTTAAAGGAAATGGGAAGAGGTAGGAAAGCTGAGGAGGGCACTTGCTAGCCTCTTTTGCAATGCATTCTTATCATTCATTGACCCAGCGTTGTGAAGAAAATACCACCTGGGTGTTGGCTTCTCGCCAACTTTTTTGCCCTCTCCTTGCCAAGTAAATACCACCTGAGTGTTGGCTTCTCGCCAACATTTTTCCCCTCTCCTTGCCAAGTAAATACCACCTGGGTGTTGGGTCCCCTCCTCACCAAGTTGCATTAATTTTTGACTTATTTAATAAATTAGTGGCTAAAGTCATCAAATATGTATTTATAGATCAATTGATGAGCTGAATTATTTTGACATTTTGGAGTTTAACCATTAGAAAAATGTCTCTCTGTCCATCAGGGCTGAGTGGAGTGCTAAGTCGGGGTGCTTACAACAACGAGACCCAAATTTAAACCCGATTGGCTGCCCTGAATGCAGGTATGTCCACGTGGACTTGTCCGCTTCTGTCCCGGTAGTTAATACGGCCTGATCTTCTTCCTATGTTCTAAGCATGAATGGGAGCTTATAAACCCACTCTTTAAGCTGTAATTTCTGAACTCAATGAAATAATCAGAAATCAATTCCAATAAAAGAAAACAATTGTCTCTCCCTAGCCTTTGTGCATCAAGTTTCCTACAGATTTCATTCAATCCAAGACATTAATCGTTGGAACAAATTTTAATCCTTTCCCCAAATCTGTAAGAGACTTTACGAATGATGCACACTGAAGTAGGCTACAAGAGTTGTATTTGACCTTTACAATCGAGGGGCTTGAAAGGATCCTAAATTGCACTTCATGTCTAATTTCTAATAAGATCCGGAGAGAAGATAATGGGGATATTTTGCAAGAATATACATTTTAAAGGTCGTCTTAGAAATCATATCACTTACTGATACTAATAAATTCAAATGCTACAATAAATGTCAAGTATTAGGTGTATTCACGAGCGAGGCTTCTAATCTCATCAAACACGTCGCGTAGTTATACTATAACCGTCTAATTTTTCAAGTGGGGAGTCAAAGGTTCAAATATCACCGGCATATACAAAGCCTTATGCAGTAGTAGTGTGTAAACAATACACAGAAATTAATTCAAAGCAGGGAGTCAAAGGTTCAAATATCACTGGCATATACAAAGCCTTATGCAGTAGTGTGAACAATACATGGAAATGAATTCAAAGTAGCAAAGAGACAATTTTCAAAGAAATATCCAGACATTTTTTGAATTTAAATTACCTAGGAATGAAACTCGTAAATAGGAACGCAATTCTAAAACAATGCATTTGTCTGCAAATCCAACACTCTGAATTTAAGTGAAAACATGATTATACAACAGCGGAGGGAATATAATTCACATCACGAAGTTCAAGTATAATTATTTATTTTCTTGAGCAGGAGGTCGAAAGTTCAAATCTCACGGACACGTACAAATCTCTGTGAAATACTTTCCAGACTAAACAAGAATTTTCTACTAAAAACAATTATTTAGTTTCTTGAGAAGAGATTTGTGAAATACTTTCCGGACTAAACAAGAAGTATCTACTGAAAACGATTACTTATTTTCTTGAGCAGGAGGTCGAAGGTTCAAATATCTGTGATATACTCTGTAAAAACTACAGGAAAACAAAATTCATATTTCCACTAAAAACAATTATTTATTTTATTCAGCAGAAGGTCGAAGGTTCAAATCTCACGAACACTTTCAAATCTCCGTAAATTACTTTCTAAAGAATACGGGAAAACAAACCAGAAATTTCCACTAAAAAATGTCCACACTGCAGAGTTTGGACAATTTGTGAATGCAGACTAAAAATATTTTTTAAATTCTACGTAGGACATTCATATGCTACAAGAACAACGTAAAATTCAAACCAAAAACACGATTTAAAGACCAAATTACCGCAGGAGACGATGATCTGCCAGTCCTGGCATTGGTATTCGCAGTAGGCTTTGCATAGCCTTTATTCGCAAAGGTTGAAGTGCTACGAGACGGAAGAAAATGATTTCTGTCATTGTTATTTGACGAAAACTGAGAAGCCATAGCCCGTGCAAGGCGCTGAGCTGCAGCTTTGCCGGCATTACTCTTCTCAGTTTTTTTAACAGGCGTAGAGACTCCCCTTGCATTTGAAGGAGCAATTCTTTGCCGTGAATTCTGATCCATGAAAGTTATTCAGATCTGAATAATCTTCCACTCTACAAGGAAAATGTGTTTAGAAACATCTCTGGGAAAAGGGAGATTCAGTCGGATTATGAAATGTGGACTGAAGTAGAGCGTTTTGTCTGTGCTTTTGCCGGTTACAAAATCGTATCCATTCGATACATATGATCGGACGGTTGTCATGCGTCGGATAAGGCCACCATTTAAAGTGATTATAAAGTGTTCGAAAGTCGAAACGGACATGAATATGGAGGTCGCAATGAGTAAACGCTTTAATCGAGTTTGCTTAATTATTGGCAGTGACCGGTAACATCGACGTTGGAATCTATATAAAACATTCCGACAGCGACAACGTGACGATGGCCCTTCCAAGCTAATAAAATAAAACCCCAATTTACGTTAACAAGTGCCTAGTTTTCAATGCTTTATGGCGAGTGCGACTGCTTTGATTGATAGGTGACGAAGTCTTACTTTTGCCGGTCGCTTAATTTTAATGTATTAATTGATTTATTATTCATTAGATTATTGTTATTATTTTGGGTGGAATTTTTACTCTCCGTTTAAGTTATTTCAATATGATTGTTACAACTAATTATTTTCTAAATGATTATAAAGTTTGGGGATTTATTTAATATATTTGCTTTGTTTGGTTAGGGTTTCAAATAGAAGTAATGATTATAAACAAAATCAGAAAAAATTATAAAAATTAAAATAATAAGAGAATCAACAAAAACTTTAAAAACGTATCAATTGACCAACAATGTTGTTGGGATCAATTAAGTCCCTTCCTTTCCATTTTCATTATGGGAGTGGAGAGTCTTGGAAGAAGGTTTAGGGGTTAACTATGTTTTTTCTTTTATAATAATTCAATTTTCTTTATTTTACAGAGTTTTTTTTTTTCAATTGGGTCATTATTTAAAGCAACAACATTATTGATTGGTGTTGTTTTAGAAGTGACTATTATAACGTTTGCTCTTATTTATATTTTTTTGTAAAAAATTCACATTTTTTTTTTGAGTCCCATCTTTATGTTGAAGTTCATAAGAATCTCCCAGTTCAGGGAGATCAATTATGAGGTGGGAGGGAAGGGCATTTTTCGATTAGGGGGATTCTATCTTATGATTGAAACTATTACAATTTACAACTGCATGCCTAATCTCGAAGCACTTTTGGCATTTGAAAGGAAGTCCTTCATAGTTGAGGGTTTGAATCTAAATTGATCCTTGATTTTTAATTTGATTGTGGCTAGAAGAACCCGGGAGGCATCTAAACAAACAAGAATACAAGTAAAGGTAGTAGGTTGAAAATCTGAGGTAGATGCATCAATCGCCAAGCACTCACCCAAGGAGTTTCCAATGGCCGTGAGACACAAATCGGCCCAAAACTATAGTCACAGATGTGGCAAACATACCTAGGTGGGCCTTGTGGTTGTGGATTCCAAGGGTGGGTTGAACGCTAGAAACTAGAGCTTCATGAAGAAAGAATGTTGATCCCAGCACCATGTTTTATCTAGAAACACCTTGTTCCAATCCTCCAAGCTATCAAAAAATGATGATGAAAAAATCCTTAGCACAGGGGAATATCTCTAGACAATTTGTCATTAATGGTCTCCACGAATCCGAGACCCATGTATGCAATGTCGACAAGCTCGACCAAAAATGATCAAATCTACATATCAGACCCTTGACTGCAAACCAATCTTCATTCTGTAACACCTCGTCAAGTGTCTCATCTACAAAAGAAACTGAGGGATTATTTTTAGCAGTGGGTGGTGGTTTTAAATCCACAAGTTCTAGTTTGCCCCAACAGGTTGCCACTTCGGCAAAGGATTTGATTCCTTCCATAGCATTTCGTCGAACAAACTCGCTGAAACCCCAAGGAGGGGTAGATCTTGGATAAACATAGTCATCGCCTCCCCTACCAACACACCTTCCCCTTTACATTCCTATTATCACTAGAGGATTTGCCACGATACATCTTAGACCCATAATCCCTAGCAAGAACAAGAGGGCCATCAAAACGCCCTGGGATCCCACCCTAGGGCATTATTGTAACATTTTGCCCATGACACGTGCTCCCCATATTACACCACTGACCCTGCAACCTTCTCCAAATGATCAAGAGGGTCCATCGATGCATGTCCTGGGCACTGTCACCACTTTCTGTAACTAACATAGTTGTAGCTTTATGTATAAAAACCCTAGTTGTGAAAGTTGTAGTCATGATCTCTGATGGCAACAGTTTTTTGAGATTTATTTAATATTAATGTATCTTAAATTTTATAAAAAATAATACATCAATTTTTTTTATTTTTTTTTGGACTTTCTACCTTTTATTTAAATTCATATATTTATAAAATAATTTAAACCACTTTTAAAGGTGAATATGATTTATTTATTAATAGATGGAAAAACAATATAAATAATCTAATATTATTAATAATAGTTAAATTTGATGAAAGTTTTTCAACATTTTAATCATAAATTATAATTGAATTCTCTTAACAAATCTTAATCGGATGATAGGGGAAATTTTGTTGGACTGTTAGAACCTATAAAAAATTATAAATATATATATATTAAATTATAATAAATATTTATATATATATAATATTTTAATATTTATGGTTTTTAAAATGAATTATCTTAACTTTTGAAACATAATATCGAATAAATGATTGTCACAAAACATTGATGGGTAAAAATGAACATCAAATTTAAAACATAATTATTAATTATTTTTATATTTTAATACTTATTAATTTGTCACTTTTATCATATTTTGTATAATATTTTATGTAAAAAATATATATAATTTTTTAATAATTTAAATTTTTAGTTATTATTAATATTAAAAAACAATTTTTAAAATTTTAAAATTTAATTGATATTTATTCTTAAGAGTATGATTAATTTAAAACTTTAAAAAAACATATGTGAAAGCCATGTCATATCATAACAAAAGTTCGTTATTTAAGAATTCCAAAAGCTTTTTTTAAATTTAACAAATATGACAACTGTATCATATCCCGACAAAAGTTTGTCATTTAAAATGTCAAAAGCCCAAGTTGTGGACCACTCTTGTTATTCATTCTTTATTGTTTCTTAAATTTAATCCCGGTAAGTGCCATATGAACAATTAAGCACTTTAATTTAACGTATCCATTTAATTAGAAATGTGTATGTAAAGATATTTAATTGGCAAAATAAATATATGATTTTTTATTTAAATTATTTTTTACACTTTAACAATTATATAGAACAATTTGTTATTATGTAGTGATTTAATTATTCATTAGAATTTATAATAATTCGAATTAAATTATTCAGGGGTAAGTTGGTTGGGAGCATACTTATAGAATTAGAACTTTAATCTATTTTTATTAAATATCCAAACTTACCATTCCATCAAATATTTAAGAATTGTAACTAATATATAATGTAAATATAATTATTAATTAATATAATATTATTTTAAATATCAATTTTTAAGATTTTATAGGGTTTTATTGTAAAAAAATATTTTAAAATTATTATGAACTGTCCTTCAATTTTTTTGGTAAAGAATAAACATTTCTTATTTAGTGTCAATGTTTTCAAGTCAATAGGGATGGATATGTATCAAGTAGTAGGCTCCTTAGAACTTGGCTACTTGACATATTAAGTTTGCTTTGATAATAAATGATTATGATTTTTTTTTTAAATGTTCTATGTAGTCTTTCAGTGTATTGAATTAAAAAATTCCAATTAATTTGCAACATGCATATCTATAAAAATTTAACTAGCCCTAACAAAAAAAAAAATCAAACTCAACTAATTTCTGAAAACCAAAATAAATACTTCAAAAAATAAGGTTTAAAAGAGTATATATTGATTTTCAGATAATATGGACAATCGTTAGGATTTGACAATGCAAAACAAGCTAAAACAATAAGATTAATCTAACCTAAAAATTTTAGAGCAAACGAAGAATATCCCCAGAACCATCAAGTTCAATTTTGAGGCCGTAAGGACCATAAACAATATGGTTCAAGGAAGTGATAGTTAAGTATTGTAGACACTTAAAATCAAACATTTCGTGTTGATTATAATTACTTCTATTAGCATATTTTTTTCCATCAAATTTTTATTACATTCCATTAGTTAATTAAAAGCAATTAATTAGTTAATCTTCTTATTTAAATGAGGTTACATGGAATGCACATATTACAAATATATAAAAATTAATATTCCTATTTATCCTCATTATCCAAACAACTTACCAATTTAATATTCAAATCACATGGCAAGGCCCACCTTCTTATAAAGCTTACATGTTTTTACAAAAGCCTATCATCTTCTTACATGTCTCATGTTCCTCATCATTAAGATGTAGGAGACATTTTGGACCATTGATTCTCATCTCAAAATGGATGGTTTACATTCATTTTAAAAGTCTATAAATTAGAGGTTCTTCTTCCAATTTAGCAAAGCTTTTCTATTTTAGACTTATTATGCAAGAATTATTTTAGAAGCTTCAATTTCTTCAACATCTTCTACATTCTCATGCCAAACCAAATCACAAGTATACAAAGGGAGGTGTTGCCCACAAAGCATTTGCATGGCCAAAGACCTCTAGTTCTACAAGCTAAGCGCAACCTCTTCAAACCGGTTATCAAACATTTTTTCAAAGGAGATAAAAGGAATTATTGTTTTATCTTTCCAATTTGCATTTATTGTTTGATTACTCTATAACTTCACACTTGATAGGACTGGATTGCACACTCCATGTCGTCTTCTTCTTCCAATCTTTCTCTTCTTTATTTTTCTTCTAAACAAAAAAAAAAAAAAAAAAGGCTGGTAAAATAGCTATACTTTTTAATTGGTTCATCGGTTTTCACTAAATTTTGATATGCACATTTGTGTTAATGTTAAAATAATGCTTTCCAAATTTCATATCAATCTGATTATTATTTTAGGGGATATGCTTAAATTTATCACTATCAATTTTTTTAATTAAAATGATTGTTAAACATGTTATATATTCTAATCTAAAATTTAATTTCCTCTAATTTTTTAAAAATGGGCGTGTATTTGGCTTATCTCAATGCTCTCCAAATTTTGTAACATTTTGGTTCATATTTTGTGAGATATAGTCATTTTACTAACTGATTATTTTTATTTGTTTATTTTATTTTCTCTCATTTTATTGTTTTCTAACTTACAGGTTTATTTTTCACATATCTATCTTAACTTGCAAGTGTTTGGTGTTTGGGAAATTTTTAATATTTTGACTTTGCAAGATTTTCTTTTCTAGAGACTTCCAAAAAAATTTAAAAAAAATAAAATATTAGTTGGTTTGATGCAAGACCTTGGTCAAAGAAGTGGCATTTTGAGTCAAACAAATCAATTTTACTTCACATTTAGATTTAGGTATTAAAAATTTGAATTCACATTTAATTTTAGGTATAAAAAAACTTGTTCATTTTTAATTTCTTTGCTTTCTTGTAAGTTTTACTTGTGGCTTGATTGTGTTTTGGGGTTCTTTTTGCGTGTATGCTCTCCTTTTTTAGGTGACTTGGAAACACAAAAGTTCTTATTTGTATTTTATCATATTTTTCATTTGACTTAGTGGGGTGGATTTCATCACCTTCCCACAAGTCTTTAGGGGTGTGTTGACCTGGGATTTCATCACTTAGCATCGTACCAAACCCCACTTATCCAGTGGAGTATATAAATTAAGTGTTACCATCGTGAAGACTTGGCTTTGTGCTTGCACAAAGTAGTGTGAGGAAAGTAATCTCAAGGAGTTAGTTATAATATTCAAGTTCAATGTGTGGTACTCTCGAAAGGAGCAAACTTCGCAACAAGATTGAACTTCTTTGTTGACAGATTTTGTGCTCATATACCACCTATTATGGGTTGTATATAGGGACCATTTAGATAGGCCATTGCAAAAACTTTAAGATGCCTTTTTTTTAATCACAAATCATACATTGACGTAAGGGTGCAAAGGTAACAGCCCTTGAAATTCGCATTTATCATACGAACCTTGAGAGAAAATGGGGGGCCTAAATACCCTACCAATAATTACAATAATTTCTTTAATAAACTTTAAACTTTATAATCCTATCTCAAGGCAAGTATTTCAAAAGGTTCAATAGATGTGATGCAAACTCGCGTCAGTTACTAAAGTTCCTTGTAATGCTTGTGTGTTGTTGCTTGATTATTTTTTTAAAACCTTATTTATACTTGAGACCAAATCAAACCAACTAGGTCCAAGTCCAAACAATTTTTATACACACACAATGAAGCATTACTCTACCAAAATTTGGAGTCAAACAAAAGTGACATGTCTAAACTTATTCAAAATACCTACATTTCTTGTCCAAACCATGTAAATAAGCTACCCAATTTAAACCAAAAGTCTTGTGCAAATCTAAAATTTTCCACTTTAAACCAATTCAAGACCAATTTCTAAATTCTTATCTAAACCATGTTGTTATGCCATCCATTTGGTGCCAACTAATCCCAAATAAAATCCAAAATTCAATTTCAAACCAATTCAAAACCAATGTCCAATTTTTTATCTAAACCATTGTCGTTATGCTATCTATTTTATATCAGCCCAAATCTGAATGTCATATCTAGTTCTAATCCTAAAGTCAAAATTCAACCGACTTCAACTATTCCAAGTCCAAATTAGGTTCATCTTGAACCATGTACCAAGCCAATCAAAGTCAAAATTAGGTTCATCTTGAACAATGTATCATACCAAATAAAGTCCAAATCCAATTCATTTTGAACCATGTACCAAACCAATTTAAAACCATGCCATTACAATCCAATCAGGTTCATATCGAACCACCTTCTAATTCTAATTCCAAGTTAGGTTATCTTTGACCACAGTCAATTTCAAATCCAAACCACATTCCAATGCCAAATCAAGTCTATTTTAGCCAAATCCAACTATTATCTTGAGTCAATCATATGCCAATTCAAATCACTTATTATCTTTCTATTCAATCTCCCACACATGTCGATTGGAAATGATAAAGTCATGTCATCTATCCATTCTTTCATTTGACTCAAATGTATGCCAATTCGCTCTATTTGGGTCCAACCAAATCAAGACCATTTGCGACCAATTTTGAATCAAGACCATTTTGATCAATTTCAATATATGCCAATTCGCTTTAATTGGATCCAACCAAATCAAGACCATTTGCGACCAATTTTGAATCAAGACCATTTGGGGCCAATCAAATCAAAACCATTTTGAACAATACCAATCTGTCATGTTTGAGGCAATTCCAATCAAGTCTATTATGCCTTGTTTGGGGCCAAGCCAATTACATTGAACTAAGACTACCATTCTTTGGACCTATTTCAATCCAAGACCAAGACCGCCCTCTTTGGGGCCTATAAAAATTACATTAAGACCAAGTCCACCCTCTCTGGGGCCACGTCAGTAGACGCCTCCTTTCTCTCAATATCTTGTGACTTGATGTAGAAGAAACTTGCGATAGTAGGCAGGGGCCGAATGGCTACGGCTTCACACTATTGCTTCAAACTCAAATATTACAGACTATTACAAACACTTGTTTCAGTTTTTGATTCTCAAGATCCGTCAAAGCGGGCAAGAGAAGAGCATACTCGTAAACAAACTACGAATTTTCTAATGCTAGAAAGTATTAGATGTAAAAACTTGCGATGAAAATGCAATGGGAGAGAGGCTTATTTATAGCAATTTTTGGGCGGTCCTGTCTGCTCGCTGGCAAGGCGGTGTCAATCCCATCATGCTTTACAGCTCAAAAGGTGGCTACAGCGATATGCTATTCGAAGCATTGGATCCACAAGATGATGATGGCGTTGTTGATGGTTGATGTTGTGGGCCCAACATGTCTTCCGCTTCGTTTATGAGGTCATGTTCGGATATTGGATCAAAAAGGCATCTTATCTGAAAAGTGCTTTGGAGATGCCAATGTCGACAATTTGGGGGTCCCGCTTCACATGGAGTATGTCGTGGAGTGCGGTGGAAATAAGATTCCCACTCAAGTCTTCTCCGAATGATCGTATGGACAACTGTGTCCTGATCATGATTTTCTTCTTTGTGAATGCGGTGCGGGCCATGCCGAGCAATCCATCTATACAGATGTTCATTAAAGGTTGATCTGATCCGAATGCGCCATGCCTATAATGATCGCTTTAACAACTCAGTGAATTGATGGTACAAGAATTCACTGTTGAGTCTTTCAATAATGATGACTCCCGAACTCTGTCGGCGGTTAGCTTGGATTGTTACTGCTGCAGACATTTGCAGGTCTTGTGCTGCTGCATAGGAAATCTTGGTGTATCGAGGATGCAAGCCTTCTCTAAGGATTTGCTCTTGTACAAGGACGTTCAAAGAATCGAATCCTTGGTTAAGTATCTTGGTGAGATTAAACCCAGGTGCAGGTTGATGCATCAATATTGCTGGAGGATTTTGGCTGAGCCAATTTGCAATTACATTGTCAGTGCCCTTAATGTGTTATACAGAAAATTTGAACTGATTGAAAAATCCCTACCACCTAACATATTTTTCGCGACCATCTTTCCTGCCATGATCTTTTTCATTAAAGGTCAGGAATCTGGTACAATCGGTTATAATTACAAAATGTGGCAAATGCAGAAGTTTCAGCATAAACTTCTCAAGACATTTCTTTACAGCGTAGATCTCTTTATCAGAGGAGATCCATTTTAACACATCGGGGCTAAACACACCACTCGCAAACTCACACACAAACTCTAAATTATTATACAAACAAGTACTCCTCCCCATGCTATATCGGAGGCATCTGTGTAAACCTTCATTTAGTTGGATTTTGGGATGTGAAGTTCTGGTAGTGATGCAACTGTGGGTTTTATTTTCTTAACTGTTGTAGTGTGTTGTTCTTCCCAATAGAAAGCTTTTTTTTCTGGAGAAGTGTCTGGAGTATATACCTGTCTTCACCAGCGTTAGGATAGAAACTATTCAGATAATTCAGTAATCTCAAAAATGCTTGCAATTTAAGTTTATCTAGTCTTTCAGGAAAGCTGAGGACTTTCTCCTTTATGTGTGGTTGAATTTTCAACTTTGATTTTCTTATCACCATGCCGAGAAAGTTACATTCAATCTTGCATAGCTGAATCTTTGTTTCTAAAAGGACAATGCCTGCATCTTGTTCTAGACTTTGAGTCATGGAACTTGGGAATTGCTCAGTGGCATATATGAGGCGAGGGATTCTGAGCCTTTCATTCTCTATGGTGAACATAATGCTTTTGGTTGTGGCACCATAGGGAGAATATCTATCAATAAATGATCCTCCAAGGAGGATGTCAATGGGCATCTTCTCCAGGGCGAAGAAGTCTGCATGGAAGATTTTATTTTGGATGTGAAGGGGTTGCTGGTGTTTATAGTCTCTACAGGGAAAACTATTCCCCTGGACATCAATGCTCTTATAAGCTAGGTGTTCATCAAGTGTCTTCCAATCACTGATGAGCTGTGGTTTAGCAAATGAAAGAGAAGCACCAGTGTCTACTTGGGCGTCTACCAGTCTGCCATTTATTTCTAATGTAAAGAATTGGGCAAATCTGCCATTAATCAAATAATTTAAATAGACAGGCTATGAAAGTTCTAAAGAGGGAATACTGGTACATACCAGTTTCTGCCTTCATGGATCCTGAACAATTGCTGGTTCAGGGTAGACTTCATCTTCTTGTTCTGGTTCAGCTTCTTCTTCTTCTTGGAGATTACTGCATTCATCAGGGCAGTAATCTTGGTCGAAATAGAACATGCTTCCGACTTCATCCTCTTCATCCCACCGAGGTTTTGCTGCTGCAGCTAGTTGTTCTGCTGGTAGGAAGACATCCCAGTTTGGCTCTTTGATTTCTTTTGGCGGCTCTCTGCTGGTGAACTTGTTCTTTATCCAGGAGTCACTTGGCTTGAAAGAGCTAGGATATTGCACAAGAGGATTTTGTATTATGTGCAATGTGGGAGGTTGTCTTAGCATAGAGGGTTGTCTCCCTCTAGATGATTCTCTTCTAGAGTATCTTCTTCCTCGTGGTTTCTCTGGTCGCTCAGGCACTTCATGGTGATGTCGTGACCAGGCTCCGTATGCTTCATTAGACTGGATAGACCAGTCATAGTGTCGTGGTCTGTAGTGTCTTGCTCCACGTTGCATGTTTGTCATTGGATGCTCTAGCTCATATGCAAGTGATTCAAGAGCTGCTGCATCTTTTTCATCATCAAATTCTTCATCAGGAATATCTTCAAGTGTAGGTTCATAGATGTCGTCTTGAAGATACAGATCTTCATCAGCGTCTACTATATCCCACCATGCTGCTGCGTTAGAGAAAAAGACGGCTTTAACAGCAGGATTTTTACAGGAGCAATTGGGAGCAATGTGGTCGGGTTTACGGCAAATATAGCAAATCGACTGTTGGAAAGGAGGACGAGCAGTGCGGCATTTTTTGAGGCAACGATGAGGAGGAGCATAAGAATGCTTCTTAGAAAAAGAGCGGCGCTTAAAAGAGACATGCTTGTGGCGCTGCTTTTGCTATCTGCGAGGTTGGGCAAATAGTCTACAGCCAAATGGGGCTGTTTCGGGAAAGACATGAGCAATCTGAGATGCTTGGTGCTTGCTGAGTTTTTGTATAGACCTAGTCTCAGAGACTAAAGTCATAATTTGCTGCTTGGCAAAATCAATGACATCAAAAAGGGCTAGATCTTCGATCGTTAGTCCTTTGAGATCAATATAAGAGATAACTTTGTCAATTAAATTGTAAGGCAGAGCATGCAAGAATTTCAGTTTAATCTCAGTAGAGGCATAACATCTACTTTCATAAGCAAGTTGTCGGAATTGCTTGGCAAATGCTTCAAACTACTTTAAATCGTAGAGCTCCATTTTCAGTAACCATTTTTTAGACTCCAGTTCTCTATTGCCAGCTGGAGGTGCAAACTCATTAATCAATAAATGAAATAATGCTGATAAAGAATCGGGTTGGTTATGTACACGTTCATATTGCTGTGGTTCAGTCATAGACTGCTACCATAGGCTAGTTACTCCCCACAAAAATTTTGTTGCAAAGCAAGTGCTGCCAACTTGGTCTAAATGGGCCTGAATAGTAAGGACACGCATGGTGTTGCACCAGGCAGTGATTTCATTTAAAGGATTTAGCAGGTCATCAATATTTAGGTACCAAGGTTGCAAATGGACATGGGTTCTTTGCATGAGGGTATGGCTAGGTGATTTCTTTACAGTTTTGAAGGTGGGTCCAAAAGAGACTGAACAGAGTGGCTTTTGGGAAGAAGATTATGCTTTCTGATTTTCTTTGGAAAGCCAACTAAGACTATCATCAAGGATATCTATTTTAGTATCTATGGAGGATACTTTTTCCTGTATTTTATTTACAGTGTCTTTGATAGACAAAACATCTCTACACAGATCATCAAAATTTTCAATAAAATGAGAATTGAATCTAGAAATATAATTTCTCTGTTTGAATTCATTAGAGGCATTTTCATATGCAGTTGCAAAGTACTGCATAGTTCCTGCAGGTTGTTTGTGGACACCCTTTGGCGGTGGCCATCTTCCTCCTCTATATAGAGTGGTAGTATCTTCTGTGTAGAATTCTAAACTGTCTTCTCTGGGAAGACTCATGAAAGTTCCTGGTAAATCATTGCCTTGATTTACCTCTTCATCTTCGATCAATATGTGACCGGTTTTGATAGATCTACGCGAAGAAGACGTAGATGGTCTGGATGGAGAGAGACGGGAATTTACAGACAGGGATCTTAGCAAAATATTTACAGTTCTACTGTCACTATGGTGGACTGTGGCTTGGCCTTTTATCTTGGGAGAGACATTCTTTAACTAGTCAAGTTTCCACTCTGAGGGAATTTCAACTGACTCAATATGACCTTTTTGCAGTTGGACAGTTCCACTTAATCTTCTGGCATATGACAGATTCTCAAGAATTTTGGGGTGATTGGTGTTCGTCATGCTATAGACAACAGAGATATTTATAGACGCATATGTGAACTCACCAAACATATCTAAACCAAACAAAGATGTAAACAAACCCCAACAGTCTAAAGATCCATGCTTTACTTCTTTACAACCTTTATCGCGGACTGCGATAGAGAGGTTGGGACAAAACTCAAAGTAGATTATATCATCATTTAAGCGGCCAAGGCTGGATAATTGACAGGGGTGTTTAAAGCTGACTTGGCGGTGATCACACAAAGCTAGATATATAACTGGCTTAATATTGCTAAGAATCAAGGGTACTATATGTACTCAGATCAAACCAAAATGAATAAATTTCACATCTTCATGTGACCTGATATAATTGATTTCTTGCTCAGGTAACAGAGAGAGTAAATTTGTCTGGTAGGTTTTCTTTGGTTTGTAACAGAGGGTTAATTTTACAGACTTGATTCTAGGCTTAACAAAAGATAGATAAGTAGAAGTATAAACAAACTTAGATTTTAATAACTCGGATTTCTTATACACATGGGAAGCCTTAATAGCCAGAGGTTTGAACAAACTGGTTTCTTTCTCAAGATTTTTTTCAGTAATATCAATATCGGGACAGTTCGATATTTGATCTGGGACAAAAAGAGGGAGTTCGTAGATGCCTTCGAACTCTGACTCGTTCATGATTTCAACTGTAGATGTGGATGGAGCTTTTCCAAATTCCATTACGGGGAGATTTGGGTTTTGGTAAGCGAGAAATTTTTGGCAAGGGAAACAGAGGATGCAGAGATAAAGTGGCCTATGACAAATGAATAACGACCTGTGACTCGATGCAATAAACTTTCCCAAAGAAATTTGCAAAGCAAAGAACTCAAAAGATTAATCCGCAGAATTGAAAAAAGATCACAACTTACAGTAGTCTAGCTCTGATACCAATATTTTTACGTCAGTAGACGTGGTACCAATATTTTTACGTCAGTAGATGCCTCCTTTCTCTCAATATCTTGTGACTTGATGTAGAAGAAACCTGCGATAGTAGGCAGGGGCCGAATGGCTACGGTTTCACACTATTGCTTCAAACTCAAATATTACAAACTATTACAAACACTTGTTTCAATTTTTGATTCTCAGGATCCGTCAAAGCGGGTAAGAGAAGAGCATACTCGTGAACAAGCTACTAATTTTCTAATGCTAGAAAGTATTAGATGTAAAAACTTGCGATGATAATGCAATGGGAGAGAGGCTTATTTATAGCAATTTTTTGGCGGTCCTGCCTACTCGCTGGCAAGGCGATGTCAATCCCATCATGCTTTACAGCTCAAAAGGTGGCTACAACAATATGCTATTCGAAGCATTGGATCCACAAGATGATGATGGCGTTGTTGATGGTTGATGTTGTGGGCCCAACATGTCTTCCGCTTCGTTTACGAGGTCATGTTCGGATATTGGATCAAAAAGGCATCTTATCTGAAAAGTGCTTTGGAGATGCCAATGTCAACAATTTGGGGGTCCCGCTTCACATGGAGTATGTCGTGGAGTGTAGTGGAAATAAGATTCCCACTCAAGTCTTCTCTGAATGATCGTATGGACAACTGTGTCCTGATCATGATTTTCTTCTTCGTGAATGCGGTGCGGGCCATGCCGAGCAATCCATCTATATAGATGTTCATTAAAGGTTGATCTAATCTGAATGCGCCATGTCCATAATGGTCACTTTAACAACTCAGTGAATTGATGGTACAAGAATTCACTGTTGAGTCTTTCAATAATGATGACTCTCGAATTCTGTCAGCGGTTAGCTTAGATTGTTACTGCTGCAGATATTTGCAGGTCTTGTGCTGCTGCATAGGAAATCCTGGTGTATCAAGGATGCAAACCTTCTCTAAGGATTTGCTCTTATACAAGGATGTTCAAAGAATCGAATCCTTGGTTAAGTATCCTGGTGAGATTAAAACTAGGCGCAGGCTGATGCATCAATGTTGCTGGAAGATTTCGGCTGAGCCAATCTGCAATTACATTGTCAGTGCCCTTAATGTGTTCTACAGAAAATTTGAACTGTTTGAAAAATACCTGCCACCTAACATATTTTTCGCGACCATCTTTCCTACCATGATCATTTTTATTAAAGGTCAGAAATCTAGTACAATCGGTTACAATTACAAAATGTGGCAAATGTAGAAGTTTCAGCATAAACTTCTCAAGACATTTCTTTACAGCGATGATCTCTTTATCAGAGGAGATCCATTTTAACACATCGGGGCTAAACAAACCACTCGCAAACTCACACACAAACTCTAAATTATTATACAAACAAACAAGTACTCCTCCCCATGTTATATCGAAGGCATCTGTGTAAACCTTCATTTGGTTGGATTTTGGGATGTGCAGTTCTGGTAGTGATGCAACTGTGGCTTTTATTTTCTGAACTGCTGTAGTGTGTTGTTCTTCCCAACAGAAAGCTTTCTTCTTCTGGAGAAGTGTCTGGAGTATATACCTGTCTTCACCAGCGTTAGGATAGAAACTATTCAGATAATTCAGTAATCCCAAAAATGCTTGCAATTTAGGTTTATCTAGTCTTTCAGGAAAGTTGAGGACTTTCTCCTTTATGTGTGGCTGAATTTATAACTTTGATTCTCTGATCACCATGCCGAGAAAGTTACATTCAGTCTTGCACAACGAAATCTTTGTTTCTGAAAGGACAATGCCTGCATCTTGTGCTAACTGGTAAAATTTGGAGAGATGTACAAAATGGTCAGAAAGACTATTGCTAAAGATTAGAATGTCATCTATATATACACAGAGAAACTGAGAAGTGCCTTCGAAGATTTTATCTATGTAGGCCTGGTAGTATGATGGAGCATTCATGAGGCCGAAAGGCATGATCGTCCACTGGTAGTGACCGAAAGGGCAGCTAAAGGCTGTCTTTTCTCTGTCTTCTTCCTTGACTCTGATCTGGTAGAATCCTGACTTGCAATCAAATTGAGAAAAGTATTTACAATCTACAACCTTCTCTAACAAGTAACTTTTGTCAGGTATCGGATATGGAAATGGTTGGGTTATAGCATTTAATGGCCTGTAATTTATGACCATTCTCTTTTTACCTCGTTTCTGCTCAGAATGCTTGTTGACCATGAAGGCGTAATAGCAGAAAGGAGAGGTTGATTTTTCAATAAACCCATTTATCTCCAGTTCTTTGATCTGGAGTTCCATATCATTGTAATCCTAGGCTGGAATTAGGATTTTCTTTCCAATCTTCATCTGTTTGCCTTCAATGATTTTAATTTCTATTTCAGGCATGGACTTGGACCAAAACTTTTGTGGATTGTCTGAACAGATATTGGTTTTGATTTGGTCTCCTAGTTCTTGAATCTTAGCCGGATTAGTTCTGGACTTTGAGTCATGGAACTTGGGAATTGCTCAGTGGCATATATGAGGCGAGGGATTCTGAGCCTTTCATTCTCTATGGTGAACATAATGCTTTTGGTTGTGGCACCATAGGGAGAATATCTATCAATAAATGATCTTCCAAGGAGGATGTCAATGGGCATCTTCTCAAGGGCGAAGAAGTCTGCATGGAAGATTTTATTTTGGATGCGAAGGGGTTGCTGGTGTTTATAGTCTCTACAAGTAAAACTATTCCCCTGGACATCAATGCTCTTATAAGCTAGGTGTTCATCAAGTGTCTTCCAATCACTGATGAGTTGTGGTTTAGCAAATGAAAGAGAAGCACCAGTGTCTACTTGGGCGTCTACCAGTCTGCCATTTATTTCTAATGTAAAGAATTGGGCAAATCTGCCATTAATCAAATGATTTAAATAGACAGGATATGAAAGTTCTAAAGAGGGAATACTGGTACATACCAGTTTCTGCCTTCCTGGATCCTGAACAATTGTTGGTTCAGGGTAGACTTCATCTTCTTGTTCTGGTTCAACTTCTTCTTCTTCTTGGAGATTACTGCATTCATCAGGGCAGTAATCTTGGTCGAAATAGAACATGCTTCCGACTTCATCCTCTTCATTGTCTTCATCCCACCGAGGTTTTGCTGCTGCAGCTAGTTGTTCTACTGGTAGGAAGACATCCCAGTTTGGCTCTTTGATTTCTTTTGGCGGCTCTCTGCTGGTGAACTTGTTCTTTATCCAGGAGTCACTTGGCTTGAAAGAGCTAGGATATTGCACAAGAGAATTTTGTATTCTGTGCAATGTGGGAGGTTGTCTTAGCATAGAGGGTTGTCTCCCTCTAGATGATTCTCTTCTAGAGTATCTTCTTCCTCGTGGTTTCTCTGGTCGCTCAGGCACTTCATGGTGATGTCGTGACCAGGCTCCGTATGCTTCATTAGACTGGATAGACCAGTCATAGTGTCGTGGTCTGTAGTGTCTTGCTCCACGTTGCATGTTTGTCATTGGATGCTCTAGCTCATCTGCAAGTGATTCAAGAGCTGCTGCATCTTTTTCATCATCAAATTCTTCATCAGGAATATCTTCAAGTGTAGGTTCATAGATGTCGTCTTGAAGATACAGATCTTCATCAGCGTCTACTATATCCCACCATGCTGCTGCGTTGGAGAAAAAGACGGCTTTAACAGCAGGATTTTTACAGGAGCAATTGGGAGCAATGTGGTCGGGTTTACGGCAAATATAGCAAATCGACTGTTGGAAAGGAGGACGAGCAGTGCGGCATTTTTTGAGGCAACGATGAGGAGGAGCATAAGAATGCTTCTTAGGAAAAGAGCGGCGCTTAAAAGAGACATGCTTGTGGCACTGCTTTTGCTATCTGCGAGGTTGGGCAAATAGTCTACAGCCAAATGGGGCTGTTTCGGGAAAGACATGAGCAATCTGAAATGCTTGGTGCTTGCTGAGTTTTTGTATAGACCTAGTCTCAGAGACTAAAGTCATAATTTGCTGCTTGGCAAAATCAATGACATCAAAAAGGGATAGATCTTCGATCGTTAGTCCTTTGAGATCAATATAAGAGATAACTTTGTCAATTAAATTGTAAGACAGAGCATGCAAGAATTTCAGTTTAATCTCAGTAGAGGCATAACATCTACTTTCATAAGCAAGTTGTCGGAATTGCTTGGCAAATGCTTCAAACTACTTTAAATCGTAGAGCTCCATTTTCAGTAACCATTTTTTAGACTCCAGTTCTCTATTGCCAGCTGGAGGTGCAAACTCATTAATCAATAAATGAAATAATGCTGATAAAGAATCGGGTTGGTTATGTACACGTTCATATTGCTGTGGTTCAGTCATAGACTGCCACCATAGGCTAGTTACTCCCCACAAAAATTTTGTTGCAAAGCAAGTGCTGCCAACTTGGTCTAAATGGGCCTGAATAGTAAGGACACGCATGGTGTTGCACCAGGCAGTGATTTCATTTAAAGGATTTAGCAGGTCATCAATATTTAGGTACCAAGGTTGCAAATGGACATGGGTTCTTTGCATGAGGGTATGGCTAGGTGATTTCTTTACAGTTTTGAAGGTGGGTCCAAAAGAGACTGAACAGAGTGGCTTTTGGGAAGAAGATTATGCTTTCTGATCTTCTTTGGAAAGCCAACTAAGACTATCATCAAGGATATCTATTTTAGTATCTATGGAGGATACTTTTTCCTGTATTTTATTTACAGTGTCTTTGATAGACAAAACATCTCTACACAGATCATCAAAATTTTCAATAAAATGAGAATTGAATCTAGAAATATAATTTCTCTGTTTGAATTCATTAGAGGCATTTTCATATGCAGTTGCAAAGTACTGCATAGTTCCTGCAGGTTGTTTGTGGACACCCTTTGGCGGTGGCCATCTTCCTCCTCTATATAGAGTGGTAGTATCTTCTGTGTAGAATTCTAAACTGTCTTCTCTGGGAAGACTCATGAAAGTTCCTGGTAAATCATTGCCTTGATTTACCTCTTCATCTTCGATCAATATGTGACCGGTTTTGATAGATCTACGCGAAGAAGACGTAGATGGTCTGGATGGAGAGAGACGAGAATTTACAGACAGGGATCTTAGCAAAATATTTACAGTTCTACTGTCACTATGGTGGACTGTGGCTTGGCCTTTTATCTTGGGAGAGACATTCTTTAACCAGTCAAGTTTCCACTCTGAGGGAATTTCAACTGACTCAATATGACCTTTTTGCAGTTGGACAGTTCCACTTAATCTTCTGGCATATGACAGATTCTCAAGAATTTTGGGGTGATTGGTGTTCGTCATGCTATAGACAACAGAGATATTTATAGACGCATATGTGAACTCACCAAACATATCTAAACCAAACAAAGAATTAAACAAACCCCAACAGTCTAAAGATCCATGCTTTACTTCTTTACAACCTTTATCGCGGACTGCGACAGAGAGGTTGGGACAAAACTCAAAGTAGATTATATCATCATTTAGGCGGCCAAGGCTGGATAATTGACAGGAGTGTTTAAAGCTGAGTTGGCAGCGATCACACAAAGCTAGATATATAACTGGCTTAATATTGCTAGGAATCAAGGGTACTATATGTACTCGGATCAAACCAAAATGAACAAATTTTACATCTTCATGTGACTTGATATAATTGATTTCTTGCTCAGGTAACAGAGAGAGTAAATTTGTCTGGTAGGTTTTCTTTGGTTTGTAACAGAGGGTTAATTCTACAGACTTGATTCTAGGCTTAACAAAAGATAGATAAGTAGAAGTATAAACAAACTTAGATTTTAATAACTCGGATTTCTTATACACATGGGAAGCCTTAATAGCCGGAGGTTTGAACAAACTGGTTTCTTTCTCAAGATTTTCTTCAGTAATATCAATATCGGGACAGTCCGATATTTGATCTGGGACAAAAAGAGGGAGTTCGTAGATGCCTTCGAACTCTGACTCGTTCATGATTTCAACTATAGATGTGGATGGCGCTTTTCCAAATTCCATTGTTGGGAGATTTGGGTTCTGGTAAGCGAGAAATTTCTGGCGAGGGAAACAGAGGATGCAGAGATAAAGCGGCCTATGACAAATGAATAATGGCCTGTGACTCGATGCAATAAACTTTCCCAAAGAAATTTGCAAAGCAGAGAACTCAAAAGATCAATCCGCAGAATTGACAAAATGATCACAACTTATAGTAGTCTGGCTCTGATACCAATCTTTTTACGTCAATAGACACCTCATTTCTCTCAATATCTTGTGACTTGATGTAGAAGAAACATGCGATAGTAGGCAGGGGCATTAATCCAGGGTTAATTTGAGTCATGGTGTCTTGTGATCCCAAACCTATTCTAGCATGGCCAGTCCTGTGTCAAAAAGCAATAGATCAAATCACTCAGCTTAGTCAATAAATATACTACTTTACATTTATTTTAGACACTTCAACCATTAATCCAAAACTCAAGCTGGTCTTACAGTCGCAACAAAGCCAACAAACCATTTTACATCAACAATACTTCCCAAATATTTCATATAGTATAGAGTATGAATAAGAACAATTTGATCAACAACTATTTGACAACAAGGATGAATATCTTGTTAGATTGTGAGAAATGGGTGCTAAAATTTCAAATGGATTTCCTATAGAGGACTTACACTATTTGATTAGAGCTCCTAAAGTGACAACACAACAAAGCCAATAGTCGAGACCTATTATGTCATTTCCCCTCCAAGGCCCAATATTTATTGAAAATCTAAGTGTGTCTAAGTCTGATAACTACTTGATCAGAATATGTCATGATCCCCTTCCCAATCACGATCAAATACGTCCACTTCCAAAACAAGATCAAGATAATCAAGCCATTGACGATATTTTTGTCTAGTCACCCATCTTTGATCAAATCCAAACCATTGATGATCCCCCTATATTTGACGAAGAGCCTCTATTTGACATAGGACCCATCTTTGA
Source organism: Torreya grandis (assembly GCA_037957365.1). Taxonomy (NCBI): domain Eukaryota; kingdom Viridiplantae; phylum Streptophyta; class Pinopsida; order Cupressales; family Taxaceae; genus Torreya; species Torreya grandis. Next base: position 3,641,950 of record JARHVA010000047.1, on the reverse strand, counting down.
TGCCCCCATATTTGAAAAACCTAGAACTGGATCCCTTTATTTGTCCATTGCCAAATATTCCCCATTTCCAAACATTTCTTCATTCTAAAGCCTCTATTTCCAAGAAAAAGGTGAACAAGGTACTTGTGGATAATGCAGTCCAATAACACCTTTTTATGACTATATTTACATTAGAACTAGGTTCCATTTTGGAACCACCATTAGATTCCACATCAGATTCACAATCACATTCAGTAGCAACTTCAACATTAGCATTGGTATTAACACCAACAATAACAAAAGATCAATTTGAAGATGTCAGCGAATCTTCTATAGTTTTTGAGGAAGTTCCCTTCGACATTAACACAAGATCTCCTAGCAGCCTCTACGAGGACTGTGTTGCCTTTTCCCCTTCCACTGACATTACACATGCTTTTATATTAATCAACCTAGCCATTATATTGACATTCCACATCCCATAAACATCGATTAGGACTGACAGAATCAGACATTGTTGAACCTATTCCATGGCAACATTTCAATGGTAAAATTTCTAGGGAAGCAAGACAACATTGAGGCTAAATAACAATCTCCTAGTGGAACCTTATTTGATGTGCTAGGGAACAATCAAACTCTAAACTCAACATTATCTAGTGAAACCATGTTTGAAGCACTAGATTATAATCAAAATCAAAAGTCAAAAGCCTTTAGTGAAACCTTGCTTAAGGCGCTAAGGGACAATCAAAATGATTTATCAACATCCCTTAGCGAAACCTTATTCAAGGTGATATTGGATAATTCAGATCAAAAAAATCAAGAAGAATGTGTTGGTGAAAACCTCTTCAAGGTGCCAATAAATGAGCAAATCAGTTATGCATTACTTGATGAAGACATTATTGAAGTTAATATTAACCTTGCCACAACCAAAGCTAAGTCGAATCCAAAATCAATAACATTGTGTGTGATTGAAAATCTTAATCTTCATTTGTCCTTCAATCATTATACACTCCATTCTGATCATATTATTTATTCAAGTCTTATTTTCCATTATCCCATTGGACCATTTAGCCCATGCTTACCCTTATTTACCCTTCTTGGGAACACTCTTTTTTCTAGAGGCTACGAAGAAATCTTGTCTAGAGGTTTAGAGCAAGCAAAATCAATAACCAACAAAAATCATGAAAGCAATAATATGGTTCACATCGGTAGCAGGACTTAGACAAAACAACTATTATGAACAAGTATTGGTTAGACAATAAAGAGTCTACTTTACGCATCTCTTAATCCTTCATCGAGTTGAGATGCTAAAACAATTTTAAAAACATCAAAAAAACAAATCAAGAAATCAATCAAAAGAGAGAAATAATTGTCCAATAGTGAAAACCATTCGTATGGCACCTTAGACAAGTACCATGATAAAAATCAGGTTTTTGGCATTATGTGTAAATAATTGTTGTCTATAAGTACCTTGACACTTAAGGACACCCTTATTTCTATTAGAGATCAAACTCTGTACTGATTTATACCAATTTGTATCATTCTTGTATCAATTCATGTACTAATTCATATACCAATTCTCCCATTCCTATACCAGTTCTTATATCCTATTATGTTCATAACCTTCCCCTTGTTGATTTATAGTATCTTCCACTAGGGTGGAACTACATTGCCCTAGGGTCCTTGTGGACTATGTAGGCAACACTCAATTTTTTAGGCCAACTTGGTCACCCCATTCCAATGTTCTCATCATTTTATGATTAATTTAAATAATTTTCTCCCTAATTTATATCTTGTAATCCTCATTTGAGTTGAGATACTTAAAAAACCCTAAAAATTTGAAGATCCCAAAAATAACCTAAAAATCAAAAAGCCCAAAAAGATTCAAAACAATCAAACAACCTAAAATTTAGAAAAGGTTTCCAATCTCCATATGAGATATAAAGCCATAAAAACATAAACATTTGAAAATGGCTTGCAATCTCAAAACAAGATGAAAAGATCCAAAATTCGAAAACATTTGTCTTGTCCTAAATCTAATCAAAATTCTTACTCCAATTCTTTTAGGTTATAAACCATTATTGGGATGTGTCTTTCCCAAATCTACCCTACTGGGGCAGACTCATTAATGTTTATAACTATTTTAATCACCTGGAGTTGTGTCCTTCTCTTGCATGTATCCTTGCTTGGGGGCACCATCCATTTATCATGATCATTAAGCCTTCACATGTGGATTTGGACTTGGTTAAACAACAAGATGTTTCTTGTTGCTTTTATTTTCAAGTTTGTGTGTGTTTGCTTGTTTATTTATTTATTTTTTATTGTCACCTTGATTCAGTCTATTGTGCTAGTAGGTTCAGGTCATCATCATGGTGTTTCTTGTTACACGGTTGTACTTGAGTCCAACCATTGGAATTTGTCAACATTATCATCATAGATTTTATCATTGATATGTTTTTGTCAATTGTCTATTAGATCAAGGGTTAGTCCTTATGCACATTACAACTAGATCATCATGGTGTTTTATATCATGGTGCATACTATTTCATGCTACATCAAAAATCTAGATCTGGGAGTCTACTCAGCAATATTGTAGCACAAATTCTCCATGTTCACTAAATCTCTAACAACTATACCATATGACTAATTTATGTGCTCCTCATGATACATCTAAGCATATACAAAAATTCATGATCATTTTATTAAAAATGTTCTAATCTAATCACATCACTCTTCAATCATTATCTTGCTCTTATGAATATCATTTATCTTACTACTTTGACCATTCACATGTGCATAGTTTTTTGTGACTTCATTTTTTGAAAATTCATTATACTATTGTACCTACATTTGTGTTGCTCCTCTCATTTTTAATCTATGTGACATGTTAAATCCTTGATTTATGTTTGCCAATAAATCAGTTAACCATTTGCATCAAAAAGAATGAAATTTGTTCTACTGGGGAAAATTACTTGGACCTATCAATGATTACATCCACTCTACTGGGGCAACATATTTCCATATCTATACGATTCTCTTCAAGACCCTGTACCATCATGTCTCCTTATTAGGGCAAATTCTTCTAATTCCAAGCCCATAACTTTCACCTTGTTTGGTGCCAATTAAAGTGGGTCGCTTGTTTTAATATGCATCTTTCCCACTTCTCTCAACCTTGGGGCCAATTTTACTCTACTATTCTTAACCATTACAATCAAAGTATGCAAACATTAACTCATTTGGATTAATATTATCCATGAGTTAAGTTCACCATTCGTATTCCTCTCTTTTTGAGAGCCCATTTGTTTCTTTCATACCTACATGTCCTCTTGAGGGGGCATAATGTGTTGTCTATTATTTCTTCAAGTAAAAATTCAAACTCATTCTTAATGCCTTTTTCATTCTTTAAAAATATGTTACTGTGCCTAGTGTCTTGCAATGCCTTCTTAAATAGGATCAAAATGTAGACACTTAAAATCAGATACTTCATGTTGATTATAATTATTTCTTCTATTATCACATTTTTTTCATCAAATTCTTATCATATTACATTAGTTAATTAAAATCAATTAATTAGCTAATCATATTATTTAAACGAGGTTACATGAAATGCACATATTACAAATATATAAAAATCAATATTCCTATTTATCCTCATTATCCAAGCAACTTGCCAATTTAATATTCAAATCACATGGCAAGGCCCGCCTTTTTACAAAGCTTACATATTCTTATAAAAGTCTATCATCTTCTTACATGTCCCATGTTCCTCATCATGAAGATGTAGCAGACATTTTAGGCCCTTAATTCTCATCTTAAGATGGATGGTTCACATTCATTTTAAAAGTCTATAAATTAGAGGTTCTTACTCCAATTTATCAAAGCTTCTCCATTATATATTTAATATGTAGGAATTATTCTAGAAGATTTAATTTTTTTAACATCTTCTACATTCTCATGCCAATCCAAATCACAAGTGATTAAGGGGAGGTGTTGCCCACAAAACAGTTGCATTGCCAAGGACTCCTAACTTCGCAAGTTGAACTCAACATTTACAGACTAATTTTTAAACAAATATTCTAAGTAGATATAAGCATTGTTTTTATCTTCTATTATGCATTTATTACTTGTTAATCATATAGCTCGACTTAGGTATTAGACTCGAGTAGTTATGTCTTTAATCTAATTTGATTATTTTATTAACAATTGAATAATCTCTCTTGGATTTAAGATCTATAAGTATAAACATTTTTTATGATTATGTTCATCACATCCAATGATCCAAAAAACCTTGATTAGTTTTTTAAAACTTCACATCAATCACTAGGAAATTGCACTTCTTTTCCAAACCCTAAGGGGGCAAATTGTAAGGAAAATGATGGGTTTTGAGACGTGTTCAACTTTAACAAGTTTTTAAGCACCATCTACTTGTCATGCCCCTCAAAAATGTATTATATCAACAAAAACACACCAATAAATTTACAATAATGCTTCATTCAAGTAAACCAGTGGGATGTAATGTATCGTTATTAAGAAATTTAGTTCTACATTGAATGCTCTCTAAATGTTTGCTTGATTTCCTTAGAATGCTTGTGAATGGTTAATAGATTGGTGTGATGATAAATGTTATATTCTATTTCCAATTATTTATTGATGCCTTAATGCACTAAGATGCATGCATATTTATAGATTTCTTGAATGTAAATTATGACCCTATTGAAGCACAAACTGATATCACACAAACAAAAAAGTGTACAGTACAAGATGCCAAACCTTTTGGGGACCTTATGGATTAAAACCACATAGGCCTCCATAATCATATTGTGTTTTTTAGGGGGTAAACACCAAAAATAAGATTAAAGAGAGAGGAGAGAGAGAAGGGAGGATACAAAAAAGGAGGGGGACACAATGGGAAAAAAATGCCAATAATACTTAATTTGGACCAATAATCAACAAATATACATGTACCTTAGAATATTTTAATTTTACAATGAATAAATTCCTATGGGATATTTTTAGATGTCTACATAATGGCCCACTTTGAAATGTGCTTGTGTGGGGGCATACATATCAAAGTAAAATAACCATGGCGTGGATACAATGTTTTATGCCCCTAAAGCTCTTAAAGTAAACTCTAATGTACCTATGATCCCTACAAGAATATTTGTGTAGATAAGTGTCAATAATAATAATCTACTAAAATCTATAAAGAAAAACAAAAAATAATACACCTAGTTTGGTTGATGATATAAAAATGCCATTGTGAGATCGCATGCCTCTAAATCCATGTTGAACCTTGCATACAATTATGAGTACAATTTTTAGTGACCAAAAATTAAGGTTAAAGTAATAATCCAAGTACTATAAAAAAAAATGCTAAACAACATCATGAATATATGTCGTAATGGGAATAGGTCTTGTGATTTGTCTAGGAGTAAGTGAAATATAAATCCCCCTTTTATAGGAGCAAAAGTTTTACTTGAATTCCTGAAGTTTGAATGAATGTAATGAGTGGAATTTATACCGATTTTTTGAAATGTGGAATGAACTTATGAAGTACATATGTCAAAATAAATGAATTATGTGCATCATGTACAAGATAAGATATAAAAATGACGATGTCAAACATAGAAATATATCATCTTAGAATCATATTTGTTGTACATTATTTTCCAACATGGGCATGTGATGTAATAAATATATGCATATAAGTAATATATCCATGAATGCAATATATAAGCAACTCAAGATCAATAAGAGATGCTTCATGTCATCATAGTATGTAGACAATGTAGGATTGGTAGCATATATAACAATGTAAAGCATAAGTGTGATTTACTGCCCCTGATAGATGCATGGTAGGAATCATGGCAACATAGGTAAGAAATAAAAACAATGTGCATGATATAGATCTCAAAACCATATAACATAACAAACACATAAAAATAATAACTAAAACAAGCAATATGTCACATATGTGACCACACATGAAGTAAACAATGCTGACATTGAAAGAAGACCAAACACATAGAAAGTAACAAATGCACATCAAACAATCAATGAAGACACATGAAAAATGGATAAACCACATCAAACACACTGAAGGCAGCTGAAACAAAAAGAAAACATGACAAATATGTAACCAAGCATCGAGCAAACACCTAAGACATTAATATAACAATCATAACGAACACATGGATATATGTGAAAGCATGAAGTATGCAAGGACACACCCAATAAGTGAGGTACATTAGAGAGCTTAAAATGCAATGAAAGTCCAACAAGACAAAGATAATCAATGAAGATAGAACCTGAAATGGTATCAAGAGATGCTCCCATAATGCCCCAAGAGTTTCCCCTGATTGAATGTGGGATGTGCCCACAACATACAATGAATCTTCAATCATGAGAATATACCTATTGCATACAAATCTTGCATCTATATTGATAGTCTCATAATTAACATGTATATGAACAATAATTGTAGGATAGGCTCTTTCAATAGGCAAATAACCATGAACATATGATGTGTACTCTAACATAGTTATAAAATATTAATATTTTAAAAATCATCACTTGAGAAGATAAAAGGAAAATTAATTTAAGAATATGTGTAGTAATCATTTCCATAAAAATCATGGGAGATAATGATCACCAAAATCAGTGAATCACATACATATAGAAACAAACCTAGAACCAATCTAAAAAATAATAGGGGATCCATAGTGACCCACAACCTCCATCATAATTAAATACACTTACAAACATATTGCCAAAATAAATGCACTTTCATCATCTATAAATTAGCGTAGGATTTTGGAATGGGGGAAAACAACAAAGATAAAGGGTGACAAGCAATAAAAGGGGAGAATAAGAGGCAAAATTAGAGCTCAATACAAGAATGGATTCAAAAAGGAATATTGATCCATAGGAAGACAATGAAAATTAGAAGGTAGTGAAAACAAGTCAATTTGAAGACAAGAATAAATCCGAAGAAAGCTAAAGAGAATTTGACAGGGCATAATCAAACAATGAAAGTAAGTGAAAAGGTGTGCATTCGAAATCATGGTGAAATCATAAGCAAAAATAGGAATAAGACACTACTAGAATCATAAGGAAGCCAAGAAAAAATGAGAGGGACAGGAGAGCCAAGAAGGACCCAAGTGGGTGATCAAACATAGATAAAATTGAGGAATAAGAAAAGAATCCCAAAATCCACACACCAAACATATGAATGTAAACAAAGAAAACAAGGAAAATAAGTGAAAAAAAAAATATGTATAAGAATTAGAGATATAGTTCATTTGAAAACATAAGTAGGTAGTTATGCAAGACTAACTATTAATTAGATCATAAGCAAGTGAGTCATAATAATCATTAGAAGATATATAAGTGGAAACGCATGTATCATCAAGAGTCGAATCAGGATTTTGAGGTACCCATGAGTCTAAGAAAGATAACACATTTTCATCATCTTCATTATCTATTATACTTTCATGCATATCATTATGATCCTTTACATTGAAGTTACCTTGAATAATTGGAACATCTTTAGGCACTTCTATTTATGTAGTATAAATAGGTTGTGACAAACATAGCTTTTTATGTGTAGTCTTATGTTCTTGAAGCTTATGCTCTCTTGATTGAGGTTTACTCTTTGGTTTTTCTTTTGGTATTTCCTTATTGATGTGGATAATAAATATCTCTTATAATTGTAATGACTTGATATTCATGAAAAAAATTAATCATTGGTGTAAAGTAGATGGAATTGCTCTCATTTAATGTGTATTTGATGTAGCCATGTTCTATCAAACAAACACCATAGGAACCATTATTAGGTACCACATGAAAGAAACTTAAAAATGTTTTAGGAATTGCATTAATAGGCAAAATAATGCAACCAAGTGGGTCTCTAGTAATGCCATCATACCCCATAATGATTGTTAAAGTATTTTCTAAATCTCTTCTATAAATTCCAATACCATTCATGAGCTTATTAGTACATACATTGATGCTTAAACCATTATCAACCACAACTCCGTATTTTTCTTGTTTAAGTTTACCTATGAAATCTCTTATGAACAATGATCCAAGTAGGATCTATCGTTTGTAATATCACTATCATGAACCACAATCAAAGGAGGTGTTCTCTTTTTTGTAATTTTACTAACCACACCAATAAATCCATCAATTAAATGAGCATTAGAAGCATTTGGTGTGTCCATTTGATGTTGTCTTTTTATCATATGAATATTCCATTGATCATTTGATTTAGTATTATGATTTGGAAGATGATTGGTACAACATTTTAAGTATTGATTTGGTGGAGCCACTCATTCATTCAAATTATTGTTTATTCCCTCCAATCAAATTTGGTTGTTATCAATGAGATCTAGTATCTTGTGCTTCAAGATGATACAACATTTGAAGAATGTAATGCAATTATATGTTAATCACATTTAATACATTTTTATCATAGTTATTAGGAAATGGTCTTGAAGGATCAAATAATTTAATGGGAGGCAAATTAATCAAATTACACTAAAGTAATCTTTTCGACACATTTTGTGTACTGTCACTTAACCTTGTAAATTTCTTGTGCTCCCTTCATTTAGATAATATAGCCTATAAGGTAGTTCATCTACAACTTTCTTAGCATCTCCCTTATGATTAAAATATTTTCCATTATTTATAGCCTTGAATATTTTCTTATTTTGAAACTTGGCACAACTAGAAGTTGGGGCATTGGACCATACTTCAATGCATTTTCCATTAAAATCTTGACCTCAAAATCTCTACCACATGAAAAAAACCATAGAAAGAATGGTAAATGTTGAAAATCACACTGTCTTTAATAAATGGAAGCAACTTATGAGAATAGGTACCATGAATTTCATTATCTAGTAATTGATGAGTCATCTTGGTAACCATAGTCTTCAATATAAGCACATACTCACTATTAGTCTCATTAGATCCTTATTTCATGTCAATATTGATTGAAAATTGGGCTAATAAGTAATTAAATAATGTAAAGATCCACATGGTAAAGCATATAACCAATCATGTGCATAATCTTTATCCTTGGAAATAACTTAGTCAACAATTTATCATCATGGGAAAAATCTTAGCAAGATGCATGGAAAGTTAGAATATGATGAGATGGGTCTCCTTTTCCATGAAAAAAAGCATATTTGGTTGTGTCAAATCTAATTTGAAATGGATATGCAAGTAATTCATAAGCCAAGGGGTTGAGAACAATATCAATAGAAGTGATGATAGTTTTTAAAATTTGAGACCCTTGAGAAATAACCTTAATATGATTATATATGTCATGCAATGTATGCACCATAATATTAATTTTAGGAGTCATAATAGAATTAGAAGTATAATAGGTTGGAATAGAAGCAATTTCAAAAGTATAAGGATTGAAAAATTGTGAAACAATTTGATAATCATTATAAGCAGCCAATGGTTGAACTAGAGGAATTTGAGAAACATATTGGGAATTTTGAAGAGATTAATAAGTAGTGGGAGAATGTGGATAATTTAAGAGAAACACATAGCATGTAAATAAGAAGTAGAAGCATTCACAATATTAGAAGCAATAAAATCATGAGGAAAATTAGGCTCAAAAGAAATTTGAGAAATGACAACATGAATAGAAATAAGTGGAAATCCATTACATGATTTAAGTAATTGATCCACATTATGAGCACTCACATGTCCATTATATATCTTATAGGAAATTTATTTAACTTTAACCCCATCTTGGGCTTCTTGACCTAGAGTTTGGCTTGCAATTTCTTTCAATAAATTCATCAATTTTGCTATCACATCAAAGTTTTCCATAAGATGGTTCTCAAAACATGTAATATGTTAGCGCTTTCTTGTTCATCTAAATAACCTTTTTGAACATGATATATTTCACATGTATTATCAATTTGAGATCCATACACACTAATATTATTCAATATCACATTATTATCATTTGAAATAGAAAACACAATTGTTTGAGAAAAATTAACTACATTTCTATATTCCATTTTATTTTTCAATAAAATTTTAAAATTAACCAAAACAATCTCAATTAAAAAAAAAAAAGTCATAATTAATCTTTGTACTCTTCTTAATTGGATTCTTATATCTAATCAATTTTGATGGTATAAGAGGAGGAAAAAAATTAAACACACACACCATGCAAAAACCTTAGGGTTGAAAAATATGCAAGATAAGTTTAACTAGGGTTTCAAATAATACATAAAGAAGCTAGTTTTAACAAATTAGAAATAATGCAATGGAAGAAACTATGAAAAAATAAAGCTACAAAAGATGAAGAAAGATCTAACCTTAGAAGAGGTGTAATAGGGGACATGTTCACTGAAATGTGTTATGAACAAATAGATTTCAGTTAAATTATAATAGATATATCCATAAACATTTAACTAGGCCTAAAATATAGTAAATAACATTTATTTAATTTTTGAAAACCATACCATTAAATGATAAAAGAGGGTTTAAGAGGTTTAAGAGAGTTTCTTGATCTTTAGATGATTTTTTTACCCTAATTTTGATTAATGGGAGATTAATATAATGAAAATAGAAATTTGAAATGTAATTCAAATATTAAAATATGGTATTCAACCATACATCTGAGTGTAAAAGACTTAAATTTATTTTTATGATTGTAATGATTTGATAACTGGCATATGTTAAATATAGTAAGTACAATAAAGGTATAAATACTTAATTTTTTTGCTTGATTGCCTAATTATGACTATATTTTAGGAGTGAAAATCAAAATAAAGTAGGCATGTGGTTCCTTCAGTTCTGAAACTAATTCATTGTATGAGTTAGGTCAGTTCTGTTGATTTGGGTAAGTATTACTAATCAGTATTGACTTATTGGTTAGTGCTAACCTATGCAAAATTAGGGCATAGTGAATATACAATCACCTCTGCTTGTATCTGTTTGCTCTCTATTTTTAATCCTAAACCTTGATGTTATGCACAACTCCATAAATCATTTTCCTTTGCCTTGAAACACTAGGTGTACTTATGAAAGATAAAAACTTGTAAAATAGGGGAAAGTGTGATGAGTTGAGATAACCCCAATCACCTTCATTTGATGATTGTCCAGTGCATACGTATCTGATACTATGATGAGGGAAATCAAACCACACATAGTTATCTTAACTAGTGTGATTTTGCAATTATGTGTTATAGGTATCATCCACTGAGAAGAGGGATGAATCAATAGTGGAACATAATCAAATTCAATTTCCAAACCCTTGAAAATACTTAAGAATTCAAAATAAACACTCATGAAATATACAAATCATTCATAATAGTGAATAATGAACATAATACAGGATCACATACATAACACAAGATCTACGTGGGAAACCCTCTTCAAGAATAAAACCCACACTCAAGCCTACAAACACATGGAATACTATCCTATAAGATGATCACAAACAAGAGATTGATCAAGTCCTTCTGATCAAAGGTCTTTAGTGAAACTCTGTTTCACAAGGAACAACTACCCCTAAGGAATATCAAGTCCTTTAGACCCACTTTAAGAAGAAAACTTTCACCTTAGAACTGATGTCTTCAACACCTTATGATGGACCTCTTAATTATTTGACAATTGTACAAACTCTCTATCTCAAATAGGCCTCTCATGTAGGCATGTCACAAACTCTTTTCTTCTTCACTCAAATTGTTCTCATTTGCACACTCAAACTTCTTTGCATATCCACACACTACAAGAGCACTATCCTAACATTAGAAACATGACCTATAGGTTATACATAGTCAACCAACTATTCTACTCATTAACTCCACCAACAGACACACTACCTATCCTTTACTCTACACACACAAGCCTCTCTATAATCTCTCACTTCAAAAAATTATAGAACCTAACACATTTGGTTTCACTATATATAGATAAATCATGAATTATGAACTTCATAATAATCCTTGTCAGCCACAATACATGCCTTCACCCTTAAGGCATCTCATATGGGTCACACTTAAGCACTGTCCCCTTTCAAAATAGGCCTATATCACTTTTAAGACCTATGGAGACCCATTCACCCTTTTGATACATCTTTATGCAAATTAAAAACACAAAACCCTTTAAAAATACATAGTTCCACTCTCTATGTCCCCTAGGACATACTCAAAATATCACAATCATTTTAGCTCACCTCTACGTATGCTCAAACAACTCAAAAAGAGACCATATACACAAGAATGCCATTAACGAACATACATTAAACTTATTAATAAATGTTCATACTCAAGATAGATTGATCACACCTCCAAAAATACTAAAAAAACATCCCCATAGAGTCTACAACACTTCCCAATAGCCAATTCATCATGAAACATTGAAACAACAATTACATGAGCTCGAATATCCTTCTCGAGTCACTTGGAAAATATATACAGGAACATAGTTAAATTTGGATCTCAATATATTTGTCTATACATAATTTCATCTATTCTAATCCATATTTTTAGATGCGCCTTGGAGCCCTCTACCACTTTGCTTCTTACTGCAAGAGCAAATTCATCTTCTATCGAAAGATATAGTTAAAATATAGAGCTCTAATTTTTCCTGTGTTAAATTCAAATATTTGAATTCAAACGGTCATAGTTAAACTTTGAACATAATGCTCTAATCTCATGTCCTCACTACTCAGATTGAATAGGCACTATCGATCTGGTTTGATCTTTAACATATAGTTTGCCAATGCCAAATGTTAAACCTCTATCACTTTGACCTCATCTGATGCAATCTTAAGATGTTGACTCAATGCGCTCAATCAATCTCTGTGGATCAATCAGGTCATTAACAATCAATTATTATCATTTGATCAAATGTATGAATGTTTGCTCATCATTGGATCATTATCTTGTACCTTTGCTTAGTTGTTAAACATCATGCACCTGTCCTCATCTCGCTACTTTTTGATTTCTTGGAGAAACGTGCACCGTTGATCTTGCTCAAGCTTTAAATCTTGCATAAATGATTATGGGGACCCTTTTAATATGCCTAAGAAGCCATTTTTGCACCTTAATAACTTTTTCTATGCTTACTTGCATGATCTCAAATTTGAACTAGATGATCTCCTTACTTAGGAGAATCTAACCATATGACACACCACTCTTAGAACTATCACATGTATGAGATATAAAGTTATTAAAATGCCTTCTCAAAATCTTTTGTCATAGATCGAACCATGTCAAAACCTATCTAAGAGGCCAACTTTGCTCTTGCATAACTTTTACCGTGCTTCAATGCATGATCTCAAATTTAACACAAATCATCTATGCTCAAAACTTAAAAAAAAACATATGATTAAATTCTATTGAAACCTTCACACATATAATATATAACACCATCAAAATGCTCACTCATCTTTTTCTACCACATTACAAAATTGGTTAAGTATGGGAAAACATATTCAAAATCCCTGGGAGCCCAACTTTGCACATCCATATCTCTTGATGCACTACATTGCATGATCTAAAAATTATCACAAATAAACAAGGTCAAAAAAGTAATAAACCCATATTATCACCCTCTTCTAAAACATCCACATGTGAGAATTCTGACTTCATCAACATGCTTACTCAACTCTTTCTGGCCAACTATAAATTTGGCTAAGTATGAGAAAAACAATGAATTCTGACTAAGAAGCCAACTTTGCACCCTCATATATTTGACCATGCTTTGATACATGACTTGAGATATAACACATAAAAATTAGGGAATATTTTGATCACGACCATATGACCAATTCCCATTAACTCATTTCTATGTGGCAATGGTGACAACATCAAACTACCTACTGAGATTTTTTGCCACTAGACCCAAACTATCTAGATGAAAACTATGGACTATCAGATGAATTCCACTTATGAACACAAGATATCCAAGCATAAATAACATTTTAGGGATCTCTTTCATATGATCCAACCAACATAATCATCCTTGAACATTTCTAATTAGGCCAAAATTGAAGATCAACCAAGCCAACATAAAGCACACTAGAAAAAACACATGACACACTTTGTCATTGTTACTTGGGCTATCAAAGCACTTCATTCACTCACTAGGACACCTCCATGACATCATTGATAAATCTCAAAAAATCTCCTCCTTGTCATTGATTTCAATAAACATCACATATAGCAATATATAGCTCACCTCTCTCTTCAAAGCACTCCCACAACAAGAAATTTCCACAATAAGAACTTTATCCCTCTTTGACACAATGACAAAGTGGGCATAATATGATCTTGAAGACTTGAAAATACTATCAAATATAAAAGTACGACCTTAAAATGATGATACAAAGTCCCCTTTACCTTGAGCCAACCTCTTCTTGTCTTGACAACTTCCGCTTGCTCCATGCCAACACTCTCTTCAACCAAGCACTGAAACCAATGAAGAAAGAACACATAAAACAATAAACTATGATAAAAATTACCAATAGACATATAATAGGGACTCCACCTAAGGTTTATAATCCATTGCACCATTTGAGCATCTTCAGATCTCCATACACCGTGAAGAATCACCACACAGGGCGACTAGCATTCTCTCTTAAAACACTTCCATGACCATAAGCAGAGCATCATAACACTCAAAAATCAAGAAACATATTCTAAATAAAATTTATAAATCATCTTGAAACATTCATGCTTTGTTATTTTTGGAGAAACTGAATAAAAACACTGTTCTTCTTACTAGCCCTGTCTAGCCTCCTTGTAGCCGTACTTGAAACTTGCAAAGCCACAAATTTTTGTAGACACAAATTCAAGACCTAAAACTTCATATATAGAGCACTCTCATATGCCCCCTTGATCACACCAAATTTAAACAACAATCTCATCCTCTGTAACATACTTTCTTCACAAACCTACTGCCCAATTATGCCTCCAATTTGACAAGAACTAGAATAACTTGAGAACCAAAAACACTAAAATCTATGTGAAGCTCAATTTAATCACCCATTTGGCCTATTAAACAAATTAAGAAGCCTCAGACCTCAACACATAAGGAAGACCACTTTTCTAGCAGAGCCCAAAACCCTAGAATCTCAAAAACAAACAAGGTCAACAAACCTCCTTCTGGTCAATGCACACCTCTAAAAATTTTTGTACACTTGGAGACAACCATTAAATACATATAGACCAAGATTTGAGCTTTCACACCATTTGAAACCTTGACTTACTATAACCCATTTTAGGACCTGCAAGTTCTTAAGCACAAATTGGGAAACCTGAGAGCAAACAAAAATCTCCAAATAGACTTTAACATACTTTTAGATCACAAAACCACCTTTGCCATCTGGTAACCTTCAATCTGACCCTATAGATTGTTCCAAATAAAAAACACCACAACAACACTTGCTTCTCCACTTTAAGGGAGTCTCTTAAGAAGCATAGATAGAGACAACCTCTATACCTCAATGTTATAAAACAAATACAACTCCTCATATTCCTCTTCCTCCTTGCTTAGATGATATTTATAGTTCTTCTTCTTTGGATTTAGAGAAACAACTTCCTCAAGTACTACAACATTCTCCTTTTCTTCTATAATTAAAATATCAATACATAGAGACAACATAGATTTATGGCATACCTTTTCATCTGAAGAATCTTCCTTAAAGCTTGGATCCTTATTACTAAGCACCTATTCAACAATAGCAGGATATTTACTTAGATCCACACATACCTCATAACTAGCTTCAACTAACACCTTAGTCTTCTCCTTGAGCTTAGCCTCTTCATTCTCAACATGAACAAACAAATGAGATCTCTTAGGACTATTTAACTTCAGAAGCATTCTCTACCATATCAAATAGGTTACTTACACCTTTGATCTCCATGAGTTCACTTTCTTTCTATCTTTCACTCTAGGAGCTTGATAAAACCTATTCTATTTTGTAGGCCTTTGCTTGCAGAATCTAGCAATGTGACCTCTTTGTTCACAATTAAAACACATCATAATTTTTACAAAGAACTCTTTCTACCTTTCTAGATTTGGATAATATCTTACAATGTGTCCTTGTTCATAACAACCATAGCACTCAATATTGCTTGAAGGAAACTCATCTTGTCTTGGCTTAAATGGACAATGTTTTTCAAAGTGTCCAACCTCATGACATTTGAGGCACTCAACCTTGCTTACACCTTTTGACTACTTACCCCCATCATAGTTACAAGAAAATTAATTCTTAACAGGTCTTCTACATTCTCTAGATCTATGCCCAAATTGATTACAAGTATAGTAATAACCATTGAAATTTGCATAACTTATGGCATTTGGCTATCTGATCTATTTAGTATTCATTCTATCAGCACCTTCATTCCTTATCTAATGATTTGCCTTCAAAGTCTACTTGTCTTTGCTCACATTGGTCTTCATCTTGTCTTGGTTTGCAGTCTATGGTTCTTCTTTGTATCCAAGTCTAGTCTTATCACTTGCATGCTTTTGATCATTCAAAATGTTGTCTAGATCACTTGAGCTCTTTCCGAATCTCATAAATGACATTACCTTACTAGATACCTTCTCTAACTCAGATTTTAATGACTTATTTTTAATTACATACTTTGCACATTCATCTTCTTTGGATTTTAAGCTTGTAGACAAGATTTCCAATTGACAACTGAGATGTTTGATCATATCTTCATGTTCCTTGGCATTTTCATCCATTCTTGCCTCAAACACACTAAATTACTCCTCAAATTCCTTGAGTTTAGATTGAATCTTCTTATTGATCTTCTTCTCAATCTTTAGTTCTTCATTAGCATTAGTCAATGTAGTCCCATATTCCACCTCATTTTCATCATCATCTAAATCACTTCAAGTAGACACATTCTGATGTGAGCAACATATTTCCTTAGTCATGAATAGAGCTTCATCTTTAGCAGAACCATCATATTCATGATTATATTATGAGTCACTGTCTTCACTCTCATATGATGAGCTGTAATGTTTTTTGGTGTATAGACTCTTCTTGTCCTTGAAGTGCTTCTTATTATCAAAACTTTTGAATCCCTTTTTGATTTTATCAGACCTGAAAGATCTCTTGCCATCATCATGACCTTGATCATGCTCTTCATCATCATTATTCTTATACTTATGAGGGCAATTATCATCAAAATGTCCTATCTTAACACAATTAAAGCATTTGAGGGGTAGCTTACATTTATACTTCCCTGAACCTGTTCTCAATTTTCTTGAAATCAAAGCAATTAGTTCATCCTAATCTATATCAAGAATGTCATCCTCCTTGAATTTCTTACCTTGGAACTTCTTATTTGATTACATTTAAATCTTGAAAGCTTCTTCCTTCTTTGGAGGTATATCATCATTCTTCCTCATCTCATGGGTAGTAAGGGTGCCATGTAATCAATCCATCTTCAATTGAGCAAGATCATGACTCTCTTTTATAGCAAACACTTTCAAATCAAAATTAGGGGATAGAGACCTTAATACCTTTTAAACAATAGTAATCTCTTCAAGATCATCTCCAAGACCTCTAATGATGTTCACAACCTCATCAAATTTCTATAGAAAGGATTCCATAGTATCCTCTTCATTCATCTTGAGACTTTCAAATTAATTTTTATGAGTGTGCAACTTAGCAAGCTTAACCTTTGAATCTTCTTAAAAAATAGTCTTTAATTTATCCCATATTTTCTTGGCTATGCAATGAATTACTTTGGTGAACTCAATTTTTGTAAAGCCACAAGTGATGGTATTCATTGCCTTAGAGTTGATCTCAAATAGCTTCTTGTCTGCAACACTACATGGAAGAATAGTAATAACAACATAACCATACACAATAGATTTCCATCCATAAAAACCTAGGGAGATAATGTATGTCCTCATCCTAGCACTCCAAAAAACATAATTATATCTTTTGAACATTGTTGCTTGCTTAGTAGAGAAACCACCTTGTAGATTCTGACTAGATATTGTACCTTGGATCACCTTCAAGCTATTAAGATTTTACCAAAGGACCTCACTCTAATACCAATTATTCAAGGTAAAATCCACTGAGAGTGGGAGGGTGAATCAACAGTGGTAAATAATCCAATTCAATTTCCAAACCCTTGAAAATACTTAAGCATTCAAAACAAACATTCATGGAACATATAGATCATTCATAGTAGTGAATAATGAACATAATGCAAAATCATATACACAACACAAGATCTATGTGGAAAACCCTCTTATGGAATAAAAACCACTTTCAAAGTTGAAAATACATGGACTAATGTCTTATAAGATGATCACAAACAAGAGACTGATCAATTCCTTCTGATTAGGGACCTTTAGTCAAGTCCTTGTAACCTACAACCTTTATCAAGTCTTTTTGATCAAAGGTCTTTAGTGAAACCCTATTTCACAAAGAGCAACTACCCCTTAAGAATAACACTTCCACCTTAGAACTGATGTCTTCAACACCTAATGATGGACCTATTGATTATTTGGTAACTGTGTGTTAGGTGAATATTTTGTCATCAACTGGCTGACGGCAAAATATTTATATCAACCACAACATAAGGAGATTTATACAGAAAAATAGATGTGGTGACCATAGCTAAAATGAGACAAATCTCTCCTCTTAGTAAAGAGAGGTTCCATAGAACTATATAATACTAATATAAGCTGAAAATAGACACAGGGGTGAAATCATACCATCTATCTCTCTTTTTTTAGAGATGATGTTCACAAAGAAAAGAAGAATTCTTGGGTAATTGTTGAAGGCATTTCTCTTTTTTTAGAAATGATGTTCAACAAACAGTAGGAATCCTTCTTGGGTAATAACAAGATCCATAAGGAACCCACGAAAGCATAAAGTCTTTCGTTCTTTCTCCTACTGATTAGGACAAAGAACACGGTAGAACAAAGTGTAGCTCAAAGCCTCCACCACATACTATAACAGAGTGAAATATTATGAAGGATAAGGAGATCTCAAAGTCTCTCTTGTATTCTTTACACAAAACACAGACTGAAGACAATTATGGTAGCACAAAGTCTCCCACAGTTGGCTTTAGGACATCTTCCAGCTTATTTCCACTTGTTTTGCTTATTTAATTAAATGGACAAGATTGTATTTAAGAAAAATACATAAGAATGATTTCTTAGATAACACAAGCTATTTCAACACAAAGTCTGAAAGGTCACTTGATATCTCATTCACTTGATAAATTATGATTAACAATTTGAAATTAAAGTCTCAGGAATGCCTTTCAATTTGGGCAGAGCTTCGCTTCTAATAACAGAGAGATCTCCTCTTCCAAAATGAGAGATTATAATATATAGCATTCAAAAGAAGACTTGGGTGCTTGTTTTCATGAAATGACCCATGCTGCATTGAATGCATTAAATATTCTATGAAAGGGCCATGCTGGAACAAGTTATTAGCCTTAACTTTGGCATTCTAAATCATCTCAAATGTCTTCTCCTAAGCATGGGTTGCCTGATCTTCTTTATGATGCTTACACAGCTGTCCATTCACCTTTACTTAATGAAGAAAAATAGGCCATGCCATTGAATGTTTGTGTTCTCTGAGGTCCACCTAGTGGACTGTTCCACCTACTAGAATAACTCTTCTGCAAATATTTTTGGATTTTTTGTAGTCGTTCCCTCTTTCCTTGCCACATTTTGTCTCTTCCTGGTGATTTAAACTCTCGGGGCTATCTTCTCACTTTCATCTTTGTTGAGTTTGTTCTCAAGTTTTTTGAAAATTAATGATTATTCCATTACCCTGAATTTGACATCCGTAGGGACGTCATCGGTCGCTTGAACCTCATTGAACCTTGAACCTTGAACTCTTTTGGTTCAATGGTTTAATGGTTCAACATTTCAATGTTTTGTAAAGGGCCATGTTCACTTAGTTTTCTTCTTCGGTTGAACCATTTGGTTGAACTTTTTTCTAAAATTTTTTGCTTCATCCATTCGCTCGAAACTTCTGCTTGAACTTTGAACTTTTAGACCTTTAAACATTTTGGAGGCGGGGTTCAATGGTTCAATGGTTCATTCTTACTCTTTAGATCCTTTTATTCTTTAAGTCCGTTGAAATCGTTGAACCTTTGAACCTTGCAGAGGCGGGGTTCAATGGTTCATTCTTACTCTTTGAAACCCATCGTTGAGTCTTTTGATTGAACCTCGGCATTGAACCATCCTCAAAACACTTAGAAAATGCCTTAAGTGTTTTGAACTTCCCTTTGAAAAAGCTTGCCTATTGAACCTGCGATTTCCTTAGCTGAAAAGGCTTGAGTGTTTGAAAAACTTAACTACTCAGAACATTTTTTGATAAGAAAGAGAGCATTTGGACTGTAGGCTCCAATTAGGGAACTTCTATCAATTAAAATTTTGAAACAATTGAAAAGAGTAGAAACCAGAATCTCAGTGCCTTCATCTATGTCATTGGGCTAGAGAGTCATGCCACTAAAAAAAGGTGCTAAAAACAAAATAAAGAAAGACTATACATATGTACAACCAGACTTATCTGATACTTCAAAGATTGAAGTGCTTCAGATGCTGTCCACTGTGAGGTAGTGAAAATAGTGTTTCATCTTGATATTTTAGCAAGAAACTATTCTCACCATTTAATCGATGAATAGAAAATGGGCCTCTCTATAAGGAATCCAATTTTCCATGCATTTCTTTTGGTTCTCTCCTCTTGTCCCACAACAGGACTTGATCTCTAATCCAAAAATCATGAATCTTCACTTTCTGGTCGAAGAGTCTCTTTACTAGACTTTGATGTGCAACAATACGATTGACCATCATAGTTCATTGCTCATTTAGTTTAGGCAAGCACATGATCCTCTTGTTGATGAAACTTTCAAAAGTTGAATCTTTTACTACCTTTTCCAACTTCAATGCTGGTAATTCTAGAGTGATTGGTATCTCTACATTTAAACCATACAGAAGTTGGAATGGAAACATACTTATCACCCTTTTAGATGTAATCCTATCTACCCATAAGACATAAAACAATGCTTTTATGCCAAGTTCTATAATTGTTATCTACCAGCTTCCTGATAATGGTCACTAGATTCTTGTTGCTTGATTTTGCTTGACCATTTCCTTACGAATAATAGTCAGAAGAGTGGGAGAGGATAATCCCATAATATTAGCAGAATTGGGTAACCTCATGAGAAGAGAAACATGCTACATTGTCTGTTACAATCTTGGTTGGGACTCCAAACTTAGAAATAATATTTTTTTTAAAGAAATTACATACCACTTCTGAAATAGCATGCTTGACGAGAATGGCTTTCACCCACTTGGTAAAGTATTCTGTAGCTGTGAGAACATAGTCATGTCCAACACTCGAGGATAGATTTATAGCACCAATAAAATCAATTGCCCATTACTGAAAAGGCTCTTCAATTACCACAGGCTTGAGAGGTAGTGCGGCCAACTTGGGTTTTCCAATGAACTGTTGACATAGTTTGCATCTACACACCCAAGTGTATGAATCTCAAAACAAAGTAGGCCAATAGTACCTAGCTCACAAAATATTATGGGAAATCATAGGTGCAAAAAAATGTCCTCCAAAAGCCAAATTATGGAAGGACTCCAAAACTTTGCTCTTCTGCACTTTATCCATGCAGCGAAGGAATACCCCATCAAAGTTCTTCTTGTACAAACTGTTGGGTGAATATTTTGTCAATCAGCTAACTGGTGAGCAAAATAGGTCTCTTCAATGACAACATAGGGAGATTGGTCATCCAAAGTTACAGGTTTACCACATCTAAAGGGGACAAATCTCTCTTCTCATCAAGGGGAGGTTCCCTATTAAATATGAGGTGCTATATACTATATATATAAGCAAAAAATAACACTCAGGGGTAGGATATACCATCCATCTCTATTCTTTCAGAGATGGTGTTCACAACACAAATAAAAAATTCTGGGTGATTGGTGAAGGTGCTTCTCTTCTTTTAGAAGTAACATTCAACCAAGAGCCAGATCCCTTCTTGGATAGTAGAAATTTTGGTGAAATGATAGAAGGCACTTCTCTTATTTCAGAAGTGCTTGTTCTTGCAAACAATAAGAATCTTTCTGGTAACAAGTGACTGGTAACAGAGTACAGAGTGGCCAATAATCTAAGGTGTAGCACAAAGTCTCCACCTTGACTGCCTAAGAGTGAGGTATGAAGAACAATGGGGGCACAAAGTCGTCCCAAGGTCCTTTCTATAGAAACATAAAATATACACAATAAAGACAATTATGATAGCACAAAGTCTGAAAGTAGTTGGCTTCAAGACACCTTCCTTATCACTTCCACTAGCTCTGCTTGTTAAATTGCATAAACAAGAATACATTCAGGAAATAGACACAAGAATAGTCTCCTAAAATGATATAAGCTATAACAACACAAAGTCTGAAAGTAACTTGTTTTCTGATTAAACAAAGAAATATGATAAACCATTCGAGCTCAAAGTCTCAGTGATGCCTTTCAATTTGGGCAGAGTTTTGATTCTGGTAAAGGGAAGATCTCCTTTCAAATGATACAAGAGATTAAATTATATAGAGGCTAGGAGAGACTTGGCACTTTGTCCCATGGAGTGATCTATGCTGTGCAATTAATGCCTTGAATGCATTTTTGGTTCTATCAGGGAGGGCCATGCTGGAGCAGGGTGGTTGCCTTAAGTGTGGCATGTTGATTCATCTTCAGTGTCTACTCCCGAACTTGAATCACTCATTTCATCACCTACTATCTGCATAACTGTCTACTCCACCTTTACTCCAAAGGGGACAAACAAGCTGTACTTTTAATGTTTGCAGGCCCTAAATACCTACTCAATGAACTGCCCCACTACGGGGAATAACTCCTGTTGAGATTTCCCTCTTTGCATCTTCTCCCTTTTGGTCCTAGCCTTAGGGTCTTTGAATGCATCGAGTCTGTGTTTTAAGCCTACAAAGCTCAACATACACTTCATTGTGGCAAATTTGACGTCTACGGGTCTTTCATTTTTTGAAGGTTACCGGCTAATCAGTCATCCTAAATTTGATGTTTGCAGGCCTGTCTTTCTTCTCAAGAACTCCCTTTGTGTCTTTCTCGCTTGCTATGGCTACTTTTTGCTTGTGACACCGTTGAGGACACGTGGCAACACCTTCTTAATTTAAAATGAGCTTTTTAGAAAAAGATTTGAAACTAGTTAGAGGCTGGAAGCGCGGATGTAGACGCTTGGCAACTTTCGCTGCACTGGGATGGGATACGTGGTGAGTTTTGCCACTTTGAACCTTCATTTAAAATTATGTCTCGGCATGTGACACTTGGCAGCTTCCACTGCACTTTGAGGCTTGATCCTTCTCGAAGGGAACTTGCCCTTCGAGGTCTTCCAGGTGGCCTTTAGGCTTTAGTTATTTCGAGGGGCTAATGTCCCTTTATTTTTTTTGGACAAAATGTCTGAAAAAATTTCTTCAAAAAATTTGTCTGAAGGAAATCTCTCTTTGGCTTTGTGTCTCTATATTGGGAGTGCCCCATATTTGACACGTGGTGCCTTCCACTGTATTTAACAAGAGATACGTGGCATCTTCCATCGAAACAGGTGAGGACATGTGGAAGCATCCGCTTAATTTATAGGAGCTCTTAAAAACCTTCATGGAAACATTTGGGACTCATTTTGGATTCATGCAGATGGTGACACTTGTCGGCTTCCACCGAGCTTTGCAAGGGACACATGGCACGGTCCGCTGTTCTTAGAAAAACATATTGAAACCTTTTGCAATTGCCACTTGTCCTCCTCCATAGAACTCTGAGAGAAGCTTTATCGAAAGAAGCCTTGCAGCTTATAAGAAACTTTGAGAAGCGAATGTCGACACTTATCACATTCTGCTGAGTCATAATGGGACACGTGGCATGGTTTGCATATTTTTATTAGGCACATGGATGCAGACACTTGGAGCGTTCCACTTCATTTTAGTCATTTGCTCGAGGCCCACCATGGTCTTTACTCAATATAGTGAAACAGAAGGAAGGAACCGCAGATGTTGACACATGGTGGCTTTCGATGAGCTTCATTAAAGACTCAAGGTGACTTCTAAGGTTTTTTAGAAACAAGGCATAATGAGGCTCGATAGATGACACTTGGTAGCATCTGCTAGATTCTTAGAGAAGCTTGAGGAGAAACTTAAATTTGACGTCTGCAGGGACGTCATCGGTTGCTTGACACTTCTTTCTTGTGGAGTTCATAGTTTTAAGCCTGAAAAATCCATAGAAACAAACCTGCCTGCAAAGTCTGTAGAAACTTGTGGAGTCCGTAGATTTTGCTGAAGAGCTTGAAGAATGGAGAATTTGAAGACTTAGAATAATTTTTGAGAAGGGAAGAGATAATTTTGGCCCTGCAGGACCAAGATAGCTCATATGTTGTTCCAAAAATGAGTGACATTTTTGGGGAACAACAGCTGGCTTCAGTTGGGGAATTTCTTTCAGATGAAAACTTGGAATAGCTGATGGGAGTAGAAACCAAAATCTCCAGTGCCTTGAAGTGTGTCATTAGGCTTCACAGTCATGCTACCCAAAAAGAAAGGCTCCAAAAGAAACAAATGAATAACACAAAGCAGAAACAGAAACTATACAAATATACATATGTACAGGTGAACTTATTTGATACTTCAAGAATTAAAGTACTTTAGATGCTGCTCATCGTGAGACACAAAAAAGGGGATACCATCTTGATAAACTAACAAAAAACTATTTTGTCCCCATAAATGGTGACGGGTGAATGGAGCTCTCCACCAAAAAACTAATTTTTTGCGTCTTCTTCTTAGCTCTTTCTTCTTCTTGCCTCATGGTAGGACGTGGTCTTCAATCTGAAAACCATAACTCCTTGCTCTCTTGGTGAAGAGTTCCTTTTGCTATCTTTAGAGTACATCAGTATGGTCTACCACCATAGCTTACTGTTCTACTAGTCCAGTCCAACACATGCTTTGATTGTCAGCATCAAACTCCTGACAAACCATCAGTTCATCATCTCCTTTAGAATGAAGGAGTTTGACATCTTCATCTTGAGCAGCCTTCAATCTGAGTAACAAAAATTCATACTAGGCAGTGTTATTGGTGTTGCTGAACTGCAACTTGTGTGAAGGAGGAAGAATATCTCCTTGAGGATATATCAACACCATCCTAGCTCTAGCACTGGTAGAGGAATTACTGCCATGGAATTCTTAGATCTAAACATCATCAAAAACTGATCTTCTATTAGATTTCTCTTTATTAGAGATGGAAGATCCTTCTTCATTTGTACTGTGCCCTACCAATTCTTTTGATGTCTTGTTTGGATCAATTCTTGGATTGCCAACTATAAGACTTTCATCTACAAAATCATGAACATCCTCTATTGTCAAGAAATAATTACCCCTGCCCAAAGACTCAAACCAAATTTGAGCTACAGGGGCCGACATTTGGGTGACCACATATTTTGCCTCCTTTTTAGGGAGCAATCTCTTCATTATGCCCTTGACATGGATCCTTGCCTCAGACAGGTCCATACTTAGTTCTCCACCAATGTCCAACTACTCAGGATTGGCTTGCAGGAATTCAAATTTAGTCATTTGAATTTTAGATTTTTTGACATGATCAATTATGTCAAATGACTGAAACGGACTAGAAAGAGAGGATGGGAGTTCATCCTTTTGGTTTTTGGGAGGGGGAGGACTGATCTGCGAAGCTGAAGTAGAAGGTGCAAAGATGTTTGGGGTACTTACTTTTTTGGCAACCACCAGGTCCTTTGACTGGAAAGGTAGAGAACTTCCTCATTTGGCAATTGAAATTACAGGCTAAGCTCACTCCTCTATTCTTTCTTTATCAACTTGCTGGGCTGACTGATTCTTAGACCGAGTGAATACTACGTATGATCCCTCGACTGCTTCACCTTTACTTTTAGGTTCATCTTGGTAATTCAAAAAATTAATGTGAGAGTCGCCAGCTGATTCTTCTTGATCCTCTATGAAGAGACTACCGTCATTTTCTTGACCAAACTCAAGTTGGAAAGAGAAATCATGTTTTGTTTCCAAATATCCAACTACTGAGTTGGTTGGAGGCACTTCAAAGATAAGGTTCCTCTATGGGTCAGGAAGGCAATTTTACTATCCTTGATTCTTGGTAGCATTGCCTTGGTACGCCTGATTCTGAAGTGTCTTCCTTGGCATATCTTGATTAGGAGGAGTAGACATACCTTGGGCCATTTGCCTTTTCAAAGCTAGTAGTTTATTTGCCAGCTTTTGCACCATTTGATCAGTGGTGGTTGTAGATAAATTCTCAAAAAATGAAGAAGATTTACCTCTATTTGGGTCTCTCCTTATTTTTCTTGACAAGATAAGGTCATCTTCTACTTCAGTAGCCAAGTCCTGAGCAGCAGCAAGGTCTACGTGTCTAGCACATCTCAACAAAAAACTCACTTCAGGCAGATGTGAGTTGATGAAGAAGCATTTGAGGTTTTCATGTGTGGGTTGAGCAATGATAGGAATTCGATTCCTTAGCTTGTCAAACTTTGCTATGAAATCTTTCATGGGTTCATGAGGTTCCTTCTTCATCTGTGTAAGCTGGGCTAGCAAGGCATGCACATATTCTTCAAGTTTGAACCTGGCTTCAAACTTGGCTTTAAGTGTGTCCCAGTCAGTCACTGATGTATCTTATAGGTGGTAAAACCATTCTACAATAATATTTTATAGTGTTTTCACAAACAACCTGACTGCCACATCCTTAAATTTCACTCCTATTACGCCACAGGCTATGCTAAAAAATGCAATGTGTTCATCAGGGTGAACTCTCCCATCCCCAAATAATTTGGGGAAATTTTTTTTTGAGCTGCGTGGAAGCTCATATAAAGGTGGGGTCAAGTTTAGTGGACCAAAAGAGTTACCCCGGGGGCCTTGAACTGCCATGATGGAATTATGAAAAAGGAGGGTAACAAATCTAGGCGACGTGTGGATAGGCAAAGCTCTGCTAACAATAGAAAAAATAGTTCTACCTTGGGCTCTCTGGATTCTTATATAGCATGGAGTTGCCAGATTGTAGAACAAAAATAGGAAAGAATTGGCCTTGCTTTAGCTTGAAGCTTGAGGCTTCAAACTATGCATTCTATCCTAGTAGCTCTGGTCTGTAAAACTAGAGATTCTAGGTTTGATCCCCAGTGGAGTCGCCAAAAACTATTGGATGAATATTTTGTCAACCAGCTAATTGGTGAGCAAAATAAGTCTCTTCAACCACAACATAGGGAGATTAGTCATCCAAAGTTGCAGGTTTACCACATCTAAAGGGGATAAATCTCTCCTCTCATCAAGGGGAGGTTCCCTATTAAATATGAGGTGCTATATACTATATATATAAGCAAAAAATAACACTCAGGGGTAGGATATACCATCCATCTCTCTTCTTTTAGAGATGATGTTCACAACACAAAGGAGAAATCTTGGGTGATTGGTGAAGGTGCTTCTCTTCTTTCAAAAGTAACATTCAACCAAGACCCAGATCCCTTCTTGGGTAGTAAAAATCTTGGTGAAATGATAGAAGACACTTCTCTTCTTTTAGAAGTGCTTGTTCTTGCAAACAACAAAAATATTTCTAGTGACAAGTGACTGGTAATAGAGTACAGAGTGACCAGAAATCTAAGGTGTAGCACAAAGTCTCTACATTGACTGTCTAAGAGTGAGATACAAAGAATAATGGGGGCACAAAGTTGTCCCAAGGTCCTTTACACAGAAACAAAAAATAAGTACACACTAAAGACAACTATGACAGCACAAAGTCTGAAGGTAGTTGGCTTCAGGACACCTTTCTTATCACTTCAACTAGCTCTGCTTGTTAAATTGCATAAACAAGAATACATTCAGAAAATAGACACAAGAACAATCTCCTAGAATGATACAAGTTATAACAACACAAAGTCTGAAAGTAACTTGCTTTTTGATTAAACAAAGAAATATGATAAACAATCTGAGCTCAAAGTCTCAGTGATGCCTTTCAATTTGGGTAGATTTTTGCTTTTGATAAAGGGAATATCTCCTTTCAAATGATACAAGAGATTACATTATATAGAGGCTAGGAGAGACTTGGCACTTTGTCCCATGGAGTGACCCATGCTGTGCAATTAATGCCTTGGATGCATTTTTGGTTCTATCAGAGAAGGCCATGCTGGAGTAAGGTGGCTACCTTAACTATGGCATGCTGATTCATCTTTAGTGTCTATTCCCAAGCCTGAATCACTCATTTCATCACCTGCTATTTGTGCAACTATCTACTCTACCTTTGCTCCAAAGGGGACAAACATGCTATGTTTTCAATGTTTATAGGCCCCAAATATCTACCTGACGAACTGCTCTACTTACTGGGAATAACTCCTGCTGAGATTTCCCTCTTTGCCTCTTCTCCCTTTTGGCCCTGGCCTTAGGGTCTTTGAATGCATCAAGTCCACATTTTAAGCCTGTAAAGCTCAATAGACACTTCATTGTGGCAAATTTGACATTTGCGGGTCTTTCATCTTTTGAAGGTTATCGGCTAGACATTCATCCTAAATTTGACATTTACGGGCTTGTCTTTCTTCTCAGCAACTCCCTTTGTGTCTTTCTCGCTTGCTATGGCTACTTTTCACTTGTGACACTGTCGAGGACACGTGGTGGCATCCACTTAATTTAAAATAAGCTTTTTGGAAAAAGCTTTGAAAATGGTCAAAGGCTAGAAGCGCGGATGCAGACGCTTGGCAACTTTCACTGCACTGGGATGGGATACTTGGTGAGTTCCTCTAATTTGAACCTTCATTTAAAACTGTGTCTCGGCATGTGACACTTGGCAGCTTCTACTGCACTTTGAAGCTTGATCCTCCCCGAAGGGAACTTGCCCTTCGGGGTCTTTCAGGTGGCCTTCGAGCTTTAGTTCTTTTGGGGGACTAATGTCCCTTTATTTCCTTCAGACAAAATGTCTAAAGAAATTCCTTCAGATAATTTATTCGAAGGAAATCTCCCCTTGGCTTTGTGTCTCTATATTGGGAGTGCCCCATCTTTGACACGTGGCACCTTCCATTGTATTTAACAAGAGATACGTGGCATCTTCCACCAAAATAGGCGAGGACACCTGAAATCATCCGCTTAATTTATAGGAGCTCTTAGAAACCTTCATGAAAACATTCAGGACTCATTTTGGATTCATGGGGACAGTGACACTTGTCAGCTTCTGTTGAGATTTGCAAGGGACACATGGCGCGATCCATTGTTCTTAGAAAAACATATTGATACCTTCCACAGTTGCCACTTGTCGCCCTCCATAGAACTCTGAGAGAAGCTTTATCGAAAGAAGCCTTGCAGCTTATAAGAAAATTTGAGAAGTGAATGCCAACACTTGTCACGTTCTGCTGAGTCATAATGGGACACGTGGCATGGTCTACATATTTTTATCAGTCGCACAGATGCAGACACTTGGAGCATTCCGCTTCATTTTAGTCATTTTCTTGGGGCCCACTATGGTCTTTACTAAACATAGTGAAATGGAAGGAAGGAACCACATATGTTGACACGTGGTGGCTTTCAACGAGCTTCATCAGGGACTCGAGGTGACTTCTGAGGTTTTTTAGAAACAAGGCATAATGGGGCTCGACAGACGACACTTGGCAGCATCCATTGGATTTTGAGAGAAGCTTTAAGAGAAACTTGAATTTGACGTCTGTGGGGATGTCACCAGTTGCTTGGCACTTCTTTCCTGTGGAGTTCATAGTTTTAAGCCTGCGAAGTCCGTAGAAATGAACCTGCCTGAAAAGTCTGTAGAAACTTGTGGAGTTCATATATTTTGCTAAAGAGCTTGAAGAATGGAGAATTTGAAGACTCAAAATAATTTTTGAGAAGGGAAGAGATAATTTTGGCCCTGTAGGACCAAGATAGCTCATATGTTGTTCCAAAAATGAGTGACATTTTTGGGGAACAACACAAACCATTGTCCCACAAGACAAAATTGGCAGCTTTCAACTTAACAGTCCTCTTTTTTTTACGAGATAGGTGAGCAAGACACTCATCATAGGTAAGAAAATGAGCAATATTCAAATACCACTCATTCGTAGTGGTGACAAAAAGAACTGTAGGCGTGCCTTCAACCTCTGTTTCTTCATGCCCTACTTTTTCTGGTATGTTATCAACAATTAATTGGCAGAGACCTCTTCCCTACACAAGATTCATAGGTTTGATAACAAGATCAAACTCTTGGATTTTGGCAATCTAATTGCCCTTTTTAGTTCCAAACTCCTTTTGAGTTAGAATGGACTTTATTATTGTATCAGAAACCAGAGCAACAGTGTGTGAGTTCATAATTTAAAAATGGAAGTGTTTTATCGTCTTTACCACAGCGTAAGCATGCTTCTCCATATTTGAATACTTTAGCTCATGAGCTTTGAGAGGACAACTCATGAAAAATATGGGGGACTCCACACCTTCTTTGTTCTGCTGAACCAAAATCGTTGAAAGCGTGTGTTTAGAGGCATAGCTATTTATTACGAAGTCTTTGGTGTAATTAGAAAAAACTAGTATTGGGGCATGAGTGATAGCTTCCTTGATATCTTAAAATACTGACTTGCCTTCTTCAGTCCAGTTGAAAGTAGCTTTACCCTTCATCATATTGATAATGTGGCGAGTCTTCTCTACAAATTTAGGAATGAACATTCATATAAAATTCACCTTTCCAAAGAAAAAATGAACTGCAGTCTTACTGGTAGGAAGAGCAAGCTCTTGGATGGATTTAACTTTTTTTGGATTGATCTTTATGCATTCTTGGGACACAGTGTGACTGAGAAGTTTACCTTTCGTAACCCTAAAAATTGATTTCTTGGGATTAAGAGAAATATCATTTTGCTGACATTACTCCAACACTTGTAGTATATGATGCACATAATCAGGATGATGTTTAGAAAAAAACTATCAAGTCATCAAGGTATACCATAATGAACTTTTCCATTTCATTTCTGAAGTCAAGATCCATCGCTCTCTAGAAGGTGGCACCAACATTGATCAAGCCAAAAGGCATTCTGTGATATGCAAAGGTGCCCCAAAGTGTAGTGAAAGTAGTCTTCTATTGGTCTACTTCACCAACTTCCACTTGATTATATTCCAAAAAATCATCTAACATTGATAACATCTCTGTGCTAGTCATTGTTTGCAGTAGCTGATCTATGATGGGCAAGGGATAGTTGTCTTTTAAAGATGACTGATTCATATTTCTGAAATCAACACATAGGTGAATTTCTCCATTCTTCTTTCTCATAGAGACTATGTTCTCAATCTAGGTGGAATGATGGATTAGAAAAATAATTCTTGCATTTAGCATTTTCTGTATCTCAAAAAGAATAGTGCCTGATATCTTGGAGTTGTACTACCTTTGTTTCTACTTGTGAGGCAATGACCCAATCTTGAGAGGAATTTCATACTAAATTTCTTCAGGCCTGAGAGATTTTAGATCATCATAAGAGTATGCCAAAACATTAATGTAATAGCCAAGTAGGGTAATGAATTTGAGTTTTTCATCAAGATTGCAACAATTTTTTATGTTGACCATTTTGGGATTATCTTTTATACTCAAATTTATTTGATCAAAATATTTGGAGGATTTTGAGTCCATTTGTGGTTTCTTGATACACCTATCATGCTTATCGAATAGCTTCCCAAGAGAAACTAATCCTTTGGAAATTTTATTCTCTTTGAGTTGAAAGAACTCTTCATCAATTTTTAAATTTGTTTCAAGCATTGATTCCTGTAATAGAGATTCATTGCCTTCAAAATGAAGCTTCTCAAAGCTTTCCATCTGTTCCAAAAAAGCAATAATTTGGTTGTCACTATTAAACACCTACCAATGGATAGCATTATCAGGTACACTTGGTCAAAATACCAACTCAATAGTGTACTTGTGCTCTTTGAAATCTTGATGAGGAATAATTGGAGTTGCAGAGATAGCCAAGGAATCTGCTCAATTGTTGAATTCTCTGGGCACCACAGAAATACTGAAAGCATCAAAACTTTCAAGGCAGTTCCACACTAGATTGCGATAATGTCATAATATTTTATTGTTTGTTTGATACAAGTTTTTCACCTAACAAACCATTAGCTCAACATCTCCCCAGGCATGAAGAAGTTTGACACATTTAGCTTGAGCAGCCTTTAATCTGAGCATCAAATATTCATACTCAATGGTGTTGTTGGTATTGCTGAACTACAACTTGTATGAGTAAGACAAAATATCTCCTTGAGGAGATATCAAAACAACTCCAGCTCCAGAACTAGTAGAAGAATTGCTGCCATCAAATTTAAGAATCCAGACATCATTAAAATTTGATCTTGTATTAGATTTTTTCATTAGAGAGGGAAGATCCTTTTTTATCTGTATTACACCCTACCAATTTTTTTGATGTCTTGTCTAGATTTTTTGGATTGTCACCTAGTAAACTTTTGTCTACTAAAATAGAAACATCTTCAGTAGACAAAAAGTAATTACCCATACCTGAAGATTCAAATAGAATTTAAGCTTCAAGGGCTGATGTTTAGGTGACAATGTATTTTGACTCCTCAAGTAGCCTTTGCATGACGCCCTTGATAGAGATCCTCACCTCATACAGGTCCATGCTCAACTCTCCACCAACATCCTTAAAAAAAATTTGCCCAAGCAGAATGTCGTAGGAGGCTAGAACGTCGGCCACTAGGACTGTCATTTTAATCCTCTTATCTAGGAAAGCCACAAATTCAAATTGGGCATCTTTGATCTGTCCCAAAAGTGGCACTTATTTGTTTTCCATGGAGAAACATCTCCCAAAAGTTTTAGTTAGAGTGAGACTAAGAGAGTCTGCCACCTTGGCAGGCATCACATTATCAAATGCGCTAGAGTCTATTATGTAGTTGCTCAGCTTATGACCATTTATCAACAGAGAAACATAGAAAGGTTCTATTGTCCCAGGGGCAACAAGAAGAGTAATGAAAAGATTGTTTTGGGTTGAAGTATTTTTTAGGGGATCATGAGTTATCTTTGAAATAATTTGTCCTACAGGGATGGGTTTTTTCTTGATGCATTCAACTAACCTATCCAACTGCCAGGGTTAGCTTGTAAGTATTCAAACTTATACATTTAGATCTTGGTCTTCCTAATATGGTCAATTATATCAAATGACTAAAAATAACTAAGAATAGAGGAAAGAAGTCCATCATTCTGGGTTTTATTAGGTGTAGGACTGGTCTGAGAGATTGAAGCAAAAGGTGAAGGATTGCTTGCGGTACTTACTTTTTTATTGCTCACCGAGTCCTTTGATTGGAAAGGCAAAGAAGTTCCTCATTTAGTAATTAAAATTACTAGTCGAGATTCTTTCCCTATTTTTTTTTTATCAGTTTATTGAGTTGACTGGTTTTGGAACCTGGTAAATACAGTGTATGATCCATCAAACACTTTCTCCTTACTTTTAGCTTCATCTTGATAATTTAAGAAACCAATGTAGGAGTCACCAACTAATTCTTCTTCACCTTCTACAAAGAGATCAACGTCATCTTCTTGGTTCAACTCAAGTTGGAAAGAGAAATCATCTTCATCTTCATGATAACCAACTGCTGAGTTAGCTAGTGCTGCTTCAATGACAAGCTTCCCTAGTGGGGGAGGAAGGTGATTTAGTTGCCCTTGATTTCTGGTAGCATTGCCTTGATATGACTGGTTAGAAAACATCCTCCTTGGTATATCTTGATAATAAGGAGGAGCAGACATCCCTTGGGCCATTTATTTTTTTAGGGCTATGAATTTATTTGCTAGCTTTTGCACCATAAGATCAGTGGTGCCTGTAGAGAAATTTTTAGAAAATGAAGAAGATTTATTTCTGTTAGGATCTCTTCTTATCTTTCCTACCAAGATAAGATCATCTTCAACCTCAGTGGCCAAAATTTGAGCTGCATCAAGATCTATGTGGCTAGCCCACCTCAACAGAAAACTCACTTCAAGAAGCAGAGAATTGATGAAGAAGCATTTAAAATTTTCAGGTGTTGGCTGAGCAATGATAGGAATCTTATTTCTCAGCTTGTCAAATTTAGTAATAAAGTCTCGCATGGTTTCATGAGGCTCCTTCTTCATTTGTGTAAGTCGAGCTAACAGGGCATGTGCATCTTTCGTAGGTTTGAATCTAACCTCAAACTTAGCCTTGAAAGTGTTCTAGTCAGTCATTGTTTGTGCTTGCAGATGATAAAACCAGTCTGCAATAACACCTTGCAATGTTTCTACAAATAGTCTAACTGCTATGTCTTCATATTCAATGCCTATCACACCATAGGCTATGCAAAAGGCTGTAATATGTTCATTAGGATGAACTCTCCCATCACCATAAAACTTGAAAAAATTCTTTCTTGAAATATGGGGTACATGTAAAGGTGGGGTTAGATTCACAGGACCAAAAGTATTACCCCAGGGGCCTTGAGCTGCCATGATATATTTGTTGAAACAAGGGATAAAAAATCTCTATGGGATATGTATAGACAAAGCTCTACTAGTAGAGGAAAGAGAAGTTTTGCCTGTTATTGGGGACTTGATGTGTGTAGGAGAAAAACTCATGGTTTGCTAAAGGTGAGATGGTGGAGAAAAAAGATCAAAATTACTCAGCTGCACCAACTCAAATACAGGGTCAATAATACCTTGAGCTCTCTAGCTTCGTGTATATGGTGGATTGGCCAGAGTGTGAAATGGAAATAGAAAAAAATTGGAACTGCTTCAATTTGAAGCTTAAGGCTTCAAACTACTTGTTCTTCCCCAGCAGAGTCACCAAAAACTGTTGGGTGAATATTTTGTCATCAACTGGTTGATGGCAAAATAGTTATATCAACCACAACATAAAGAGATTTATACGGCAAAATGGATGTGGTGACCATAGCCAGAATGAGACAAATCTCTCCTCTCAGCAAGGGGAGGTTTCCTATAACTATAGAATACTAATATACGCTGAAAATAGACATAGGGGTGAAATCATACCATCCATCTCTCTTTTTTTAGAGATGATGTTCACAAAGAAAAGGAGAATTCCTGGGTAATTACTAAAAGCATTTCTCTTCTTTTAGAAATAATGTTTAGCAAACAACAAGAATCCTTCCTGGGAAATAACAAGATCCACAAGGAACCCATGAAAGCATAAAGTCTTTCATTGTTTCTCCTACTGATTAGGACAAAGAACACCATAGAATGAAGTGTAGCCCAATGTCTCCACTGCATACTACAACAAAGTGAAAGATTACGAAGGATAAGGAGATCTCAAAGTCTCTCCAGTATCTTTTACACAAAACACAGACTGAAGACAATTATGGTAGCACAAAATCTCTCACAGTTGGCTTCAGGACATCTTCCAAAATATTTCCACTTGTTCTACTTATTTAATTAAATGGACAAGACTATATTTAGAAAAAAGACATAAGAATGATTTCTTAGATAACACAAGCTATTTCAACACAAAGTCTGAAAAATCACTTGCTTTCTCATTCACTTGATAAAATATGATTAAAAATCTGAGCTCAAAGTCTCAGAAATGTCTTTCAATTTGGGCAGTGTTTTGCTTCTAATAACAAAGAGATCTCTTCTTCCAAAATGAGAGATTACAATATATAGCATTCAAAAGAAGACTTGGGTGCTTGTTTTTATGAAATGGCCCATACTACATTGAATGCATTGAATATTCTGTGAAAGGGCCATGCTGGAACAGGGTATCAGCCTTAACTTTGGTGTTCTAAATCATCTCAAATGTCTTCTTCTAAGCATGGATTGCTTGGTCTTTTTTATGATGCTTGCACAACTATCCATTCACCTTTACTGAATGAAGAAAAATAGGCCATGCCATTGAATGTTTGTATTCTTTGAGGTCCACCAGGTGGACTATTTCACCTACTGAAATAACTCTTTTACAAATATTTTTAGATTTTTCATAGTCGTTCCCTCTTTTCTTGCCACATTTTGTCTCTTCCTGGTGATTTGAGCTTTCAGGACTATCTTCTCACTTTCAGCCAGCATCGCTGAGTTTGTTCTCCAGTTTTTTAAAAATTAACGGTTATTTCATTACCCTAAATTTGACATCTCCAGGGACGTCATCGGTCACTTGAACCTCTTTGAACCTTGAACCTTGAACTCTTTCGGTTCAATGGTTCAATGGTTTGGCATTTCAATATTTTGTAAAGGGCCGTGTTCACTTAGTTTTCTTCTTTGG
The DNA here is from genome assembly GCA_037957365.1 of Torreya grandis. Taxonomy (NCBI): domain Eukaryota; kingdom Viridiplantae; phylum Streptophyta; class Pinopsida; order Cupressales; family Taxaceae; genus Torreya; species Torreya grandis. The sequence continues at coordinate 3,605,744 of JARHVA010000047.1, read as the reverse complement.
TTGAACCATTTCTTTGAACCATTTGGTTGAACATTTTTTTAGAATCTTTCGCTTCATCCATTCGCTTGAATCTTCCACTTGAACTTTGAACTTTTGAACTTTTTGGAGATGGGGTTCAATGGTTCATTCTTACTCTTTATATCCTTTTATTCTTTAAGTCTATCAAAATTATTGAACCTTTGAACTCGTTGAACCTTTGAACCTTGTGGAGGTGGGGTTCAATGATTTAACAGTTCAATGGTTCATTCTTACTCTTTGAAACCTACCATTGAGTCTTTTTATTGAACCTCAGCGTTGAACCATCCTCAAAATACTTAGGAAATGCCTTAAGTGTTTTGAACTTCCCTTTGAGAAAGCCCACTTGTTGAACCTATAATTTCTTTTGCTGAAAAGGCTTGAGTGTTTGAAAAACTTAACTGCTTAGAACATTTTTTGATAAAGAAAGAGAGCATTTTAGCCTGTAGGACCAAAATGATCGATATGTTGTCCACAAAAACAAGTGACGGATTTTGGGAACATCACTGTGCAAATTTTTTATCTCAAACAAGCCTCTCATATAAGCATGTCAAAAAGTCTTTTCTTCTTCACTCAAACTATTCTCATCTACACAATCAAACCTCTTCACATATCCACACACTGTAAGAGCACTATCCTAACATTAGGAACATGACCTATAGGTCATACACATAGTCAACCAATTGTTCTACTCATTAATTCCACCAACAGATACACTACCTATCCTTCGCTCCACACACACTAGCCTCTCTACAATCTCATTTCAAAAAAACATAGAACCTAACACATTTGGTTCCACTATATATATATATATATATATATAAATCACAAATTATCAAGTCTATAATAATCTCTATCAGCCACACTACATGCCTTCACCCTTAAGGTATCTCATATGGGTCACACTTAAGCACTGTCCCCTTTCAAAATAGGCCTGTCACTTTTAGGACCTATGGAGACCCATTCACCCTTTTGATACATCTCTAAGCAAATTAAGAATGCAAGTACATTTAAAAATACATAGGTTCACTCCGTATGTCCCCTAGGACATTTTCAAAAGATCACAGTCATTTTAGCTCACCTCTGTGTATGCTCAAACAAAGACTTATACATAGGAACACCATTAATGAACATACAATCAAATTCTTAAGCAATGTTCATACTCTAGATAGATTGATCACACCTCCAAAAATATTCACAAAGTATCCCCATGGAGTCTACAATACTCCCTAATAGCTAATTCACCATGAAACATTGGAACAACCTCTACATGAGCTTGAATATCCTTCTCGAGTCACTTGCAGAACATAGATGGAAACATAGTCAACTTTGGAGCTCAATATCTTTGTTTGTACATAATTTTAACTCTTCTAATCCATATTTCCATATGTTCTTTGGATTCCTCTACCACTTTGCTTTTTACTACAAGAGCAAATTCATCTTTTATCGAAAGATATAGTTAAAATATAGAGCTCTAGTTTTTTCCTGTGTTAAATTCAAATATTTGAATTTAAACGATCATAGTTAACCTTCAAACACAATGCTCTAATATAGTGTCCTCGTTGCTCAAATATAATACACACCATTGATATTTTTCAATATTTAACATATAGTCCATCAATGCCAGACATTAAACCTCTATCAATTTGACCTCATATCATGTAATCTTGAGATGTTGATTCAATGCATTCCATCAATCTTGTGGATCAGTCAGGTCATTAATGATCACTGCTCATCATTTGATAAATTTTATGAACAGTCACTCACCATTGGATCATTATCCTATACCTTTACTCAGTTGTTAAACATCATGCACCAGTCTTCATCTCGCTTCTTCTTGACTTCTTGGAGCAACATGCACCATTGATCTTGCTCGAGATTTAACTCTTGTAGAAATGACTATGGGGACCCTTTCAATATGTTTGAGAAGCCATTTTTGCACCTTAATAACCTCTTTTGTGCTTACTCGCATGATCTCAAATTTGGACCAGATGATCTCCTTAGAAAAATCCAACCATATGACACACTACTCTTGGAACTTTCACATGTGTGAGATATAACACCATTAAAATGCCTTCTCAAAATCTTCTATCACAGAGCCAACCATGTCAAAACCTGCTTGAGAGGCCAACTTTTCTCTTGCATAACTTTTATCGCACTTAAGTGCATGATCTCAAATTTAGCACAAATCATCTATGCTCAAAACTAAACAAACCTATATGATTAGATTCTCTTGACAACTTCACACGTATAAGATATAACATCATCAAAATGCTCACTTGGCTCTTTTTGCCACATTGCAAAATTGGCTAAGTATGGGAAAATACAGTCAAAATCCTTGGGAGCCTAACTTTGCACATCCATATCTATTGACGTGCTACATCTCATGATATAAAAATTAGCCCAAATAAACTAGGTCCAAACTTAACAAACTCATATGATCACCCTCTCCTGAAATGTCCACATGTGAGAATGTTGACCTCATCATCATGCTTACTCGACTCTTTATAGCCAACTATAAATTTGGCTATGGGAAAAACAATGAATTCTTACTAAGAAGCCAACTTTATACCCTCATATCTTTGACCATGATTTGATGCATGACTTGAGATCTGGCACATAACAACTAGGGACTATTGTGATCACAACCATATGACCAACTCCTTTTAACTCACTTCCACATGGCAATGGTGATGTCATCAAACTTCATATTGAGATTTTCTGCCACTAGATCCAAACTATCTAGATGAAAACGATGGACTACAAGATGAATTCCACTTATGAACACAAGATCTCCAAGCATTGACAACATCTTAGGGACCTCTTGCACATGCTCTAACTAACATACTCATCTCTGAACATCTCTAATTAGGTCAAAATTGAAGATCAACCAAGCTAACGTAAAACACACTAGAACAAACACATGCACACTTTGTCATTGTTACTTGGGCTATCAAATCACTTCATCCACTCACCATAACACTTTCATGACATCACCATTATATCACTGACAAATCTCCAACATTATTCTCTTTTGTTGTATGCATGTAGTTAATGATTCAACTTTGATACTTGATAATGCATGCTTTGACTTGACTTTAGAGTGCTTCAAACTTGGTTTGTGACTATCCTGGTGATAAGTTTGAAATTTGGGAAGAATATGGAGGATTATTTTAACGTGTAATAGTATATAAATGTATATCAAATAAGTGAAAATTCCTTTTTGAATGAGACCTTGATTTATTTATATATATGAGTTGTATAGGCTAATTTATCACACCATTGACACACTAGGATGATGGGTGACCCCTAAGGATGGGTTTGATTTCAGAAAATATTCATTGTTGGGAGTAGGTTAGGACCAACCAGATATGTCAGTATTGATTGGTGATACTATTTGAATCTAGTGGAATTGACCTATGTATAGACATACTGAACTAAGAGTCTTGAGAAGTTTGTGCAAGTTATTTAAATAGTTTGAAGCAAATAATGAGGTTCACGTAGGTGTGAACAACATAACAAAAAAGTTGACTCATAACATAGCATGAAAGTGTGAGAATATGGTAGATTAGGACATTGTTTGTGTGCTCAAGTCATGTTTGTAAATGTGTGTTAAGTTTGCTATTATCTTTATCAAGGACCATATTTTAGTATCTACAAATGCCCCTATTTTATTCTAGTAATAAAATTGATAGATTAAAAGGATAAAATATACTTGAGTGTGTGCAACACAATTTGTCTTTGGTATGAAGCTCAAATTATGCAAGTCACTCAATAATAAAACCTGAAATCATGTGTAGTCAATGTCCATAGATTGACTATTTTAATCTAAAACTAAAATTTTGAATGTTGAAAAAATAAGGGTTAGTGTACACCAATGTGTTAGTGAAAACCATGTTGCTCTTACAAATTATTAAAAATGATGCTTCCTTATTGAAATATTGAATAATTTATGCTTATTTGCTAAAGTACAATGAGAGTTGGGGTGTTTGTGCCCCAAATTTATGTAACTATAGAAGATCTTGGGTTGGGAAGATGACATGCCTCAACACTAATGAATGTGGGGATAAGTACACAATGTACTAACCCAAATAACTACGTAGGTAAATGAGAGAACCATCAAGCCAATTTCAGTTTTAAAAAGTGAATAAACCTTTGAAAATTTCTTATAGATTCAATTGCAATGTTTCACTTAAGTTCACTCCACACAAATAAAAAACATGATTGAAGGGGAATGGAATTTTTTTGTTCCCCCATCATGAACACATGTTTGATTATGTAGTTTCATTCAATTTAGAATAGATTGGATGATAAAAAAAGAATGGACAATGTCCATTATCCATCATGACTGTAGATATGATAAGTGGCAATGACACATACAACCTAAAATATGTGCTCTAGAGGGGCAATCAATTAGTTTATCAATACTTATATTTTCATTAAAATTGTTAAGATGAGGTCCGTTTACTTTGGTAAGATGTTGGCACTGTATGTGCGACACTAGTCTCTTACAAAAGCTAGGGTACTTAAGGGTTATGTATAGGGTTTATGAAACATGGGAGATGAATTACACTTGAAAACATGAAATTATAGGGAATTACATCACACTTATTGAAATTAAATGACACACTTACAAAAATGTATCAAAAATAAAATATAATATAACTTAGAAGCTTACTCGCAATGTACTGAATCAAACACACATAAATGCATAAGCTTATATATAAATCAAAACATAAATTCAAACAACACACAATAATTAAGAAACACACAAACAATACAAAATATAACTAATCTAACAAATGAGAAATTAGTTTACCATCTTTGTACGAGTGGGTCTTGTCTCATTTAAAATGGAACTTGATTTCCTTCCTTTGCTATGGGAGAATTACTTCAAACTGAATTTATTTCATAATACTTCAGCTATGACAAAATCATATAATTTCAATGCTTAAACCTTTCCTCTAATTATTCTCTATTACCTTATAACTCTATATTTCCTATCCTCTGCTACCTATGCCTTTACTCCTTATATATGGGAGACATGTGCTTATATAGAGATTCCTAAAATCTAGGAGTTACAACCATAAATTATGTTTATCCCCAAAATATAATTAGTTTCAATAATAAAAACAATAATACCATATTATTGAAACATAAAAACAATAGAATATTATGTTGTAAAAATAAAATAAACAGGGAAGAGGAGGAAAGAATATTTTAGTTGGAGTTATTTATTTATATTTAGATTCAAGGGATCATGTCTACTCCTTAAACCTTGAAAGGAATATTTCTCAAAACTACTAACTAACTTCCACGACCAACAATATGCATCTAAAATAGTGGATATGGGTGCACATAGTTTATTTGTTATGGGTGATATGCAACAAAGTTGATGTGGGGGTTACACGGTCTAGTCATTGCAGGTGTTGCATAATCTAGTTGATACAAGTGCTTCCCAATGGTTTTATGTGATTCTAGTAAAATAGATACAAAGCATCATAAAATTCATAGATCATTCTCCCCTTATGGTTTTGGGTGTCTCAGACATACTCAATATTAAATCTACACAAAAACCATTAAATTATACTATTTTATCCAAAAATCATTAACTTATATTACAATAATAAAAATATACAAGAATAGGAATAAGGATGAAATCATGGTTGAGGATTATAGCAATGGGGAAAATAGAAAGAGTTTTGGGATAATACTATATGAGATGAGTGTCATTCCTGGCCTCATTAGGTCATATCTATATACAAAATAAATTGTTCCTACAACTAGCACTAACACTGCAACTAACTCTAATACTATTCAGTGCCTCTAGATAAATTATGCCTCATCACCTTAGATGTAGAATCAAGGGTATTGGATGTTTGATTATGATGGAAACTTTACTCATAGAATTTGAATGTTCAAATGTCTATGACAAACTCAAAAAATAGTTATGACTAGAATAAATAAAAAATAGAAAATAATTCATCAAATTGATGTATAGTAAATGATAGAGTTTCCAAGAAAATTAAATTATAACAAGGTGAGTCTGGACTCAACTCATGCCACCTATAGGTTTGCTTAGGGTTGTATGACCTTGAATATATCCATGATGGATAATCCTATGGAGTATACATATAATGTTAAATATGTGCATACAAATATAAAAATGATGTAAAGTATCATTATTTGAAATGTGTGTGTGTATACAAATATACAAATACATATATATATACATATAAATATATATGTATGTATAGACACACACACACGTGTGTGTGTGTGTGTATACATACATACATACATACATACATATATATATATATATATATGTATGTATATGTATGTATGTATATATGTATACATATATATATATGTGTGTGTGTGTGTGTGTGTGTGTATATATATTCATACATATATATATGTATGTATGTATGTATATACATACATACATGCATACATACATACATACATAAATATTATGTGTTCTCACCATAATTTATCTCTGAATTAGGAGTTATTAGGGAGATACTTGATCTTGGGACACAACTGTTGTGTCAATAGAATATTGTTGCAATCCAATCACGGTGCATATAACATCTTTCATCATCTGTACAAGCAACAAATAAAATAGGTCAATTATGAATAAATTAAAATTAAACCTATTTAAAGATAAATTTAAATTATTCCTTCTACATAAAGAGAGATAGAATATCAAAGATATGTAGGTGTATTAAACTACAATGCTAAATGCAACATTATCAACAAATTTCCAAATTATAGAATGGGTACCCATAACGTCTATCATCATTTGTAAAACCAAAATATGAAATAGATCAATTATGAATGAATTAAAAAGAAAATATATTAAGATAAATATAAATTATTCCTTATACTTATAGAGAGAGGGGGGACGGAGAGAGAGGGAGGGAAGGAGAGGGGAAGTCTAAGCAATAAAAACATACTAAAACTATGTTGTACAAAATATATTAAAACAATATAGCAACTTAATAATACTTTCACAACTATGTAAATGTAGGATATTGCAGTGTTAATACTAGCCTCAAAAAATAGAATCCAATCTAGGTGGGGTACCCATTAGATTAGTCATCATATATACAAGAAACAAATGAAAGAAGTTTAATATGAATCAACTGAGTAAATATGTTAAGATAAAAATTAATAATCCTTTTGATACATTAAAAATATATAATTAAATAATTATGTAAATGTGTATGGTAAATTAGATAAGTCCCAAGGTGTTGAAGTAACTACATATGGCATATGTTATATCATACTTTCACGAGGTGCTGAAGTAACTGTAGATGGCATATGGTGTTGGATATTGTATTGAGATGTTGAAGTAACTACAATTGGCATATTATTTGTGGTAGTGCCTACTACTTTTGTAGATATAATCCATGTATGTCTAGCTTGAGCAAATGGTCGTATGTACTTCCTCACACATGATGTACAATATGTACATGAACTATAGGGTGACTACTAGTTGTGCCATTGTTTGATGCATCAAGAGTAGAAGGGACACTACTAGATATGCCTCCATATGTAGCCTTGTAGTACTCAATATATGCATCCCATGGTCAATCAATACCTATATGACACTACTAACTGTCTGAAGGATGTCCATATGCGTACTATGATGTAGGATTTTGGGTATGGAAGTACATGCCATTGAATTTTTACCTCTTTGGGGTAAGTTTTGCTCTTGCTTGGCACCAGGTATATCAAATGAGTAACTACCTTCCCTATCTTGAGATGCCCTCATGTCAAAATAATGTGTTATTTTTTTGAGAAAAAACTAACAATATGATATTCTCAAAAAATATGATGGATCCTCATTGTTATCATATGGAGGCTCATCAAACACCATCCACCTCCTTTAATAAAAGTTTTATTTTATCTTTGCATGAATATGACAATCAATGCTAATGTGTCTGTGACTTGTCGGTGGTGGTTTGGTAGTTTTAGGCATATGAAACAAAACATATAATTTTTTTTCTTTTATCTTTTTATTTTTAATGTCCTCATATGATAAATTATTAGAAGAATAATATTTCAATACTTCCCTTTGACGTAGCATTACATCAAGTTGGGAAATGACATTTGCCTCTTTGTTATAAACGACCTCCAAGTGAATTGCATGCACTACTTTTTGAAGAGTCACAAAACTATTAATGATAATTTCCCATTTTTTTGTTTTGAATTATATCACTGATATAATTATGATTTTGCAAAATTAAATTGTTAGGGGTTTTCATCAAGGTTTTGTTGTGGGTTTTCTTTATGGAATGGCTCCATCAAATTAAGAACTTGAAATAATTATAAAAATAAACAATTATATTTGGTAGTTTAAGGATTTCACAAGAGAATTTTAATTTTAATTTGTTTTCCCCACTACCTTATTATTATAAAAAATACACGAAAAAAGAAATGTTACTATAAACACTAAGCATGTCCTATGGAATAAAATAACATACTTGGGTTGTGATGCATGTGTGGATGCTTGGTGGAAAAGTTTGGAGATCAATTTGTGAGGAAAATCATGCACATCTTATATTTCATTCCTAAATTTCATCAAATCATGAAATTGGAATGCAAAAAATGGATTTTCTATATTTTTGTTTATTTATAAAGCCACAAGGGGCACATGACCTTGTAATACAAAGGGCATGCAACCTTTGTAATACAAAGGGTGCATGAAATTTTAGGCTCTAAAGGGAATATGTCATTTATGACCTCAAAGGTTTATAACCATTTATATTATAAATGTCACACACCTTTTAAGCTTGGTAACCAAGATATTTAAATTTTGTTTCATTTATGGTTTAAAAAAGACGCAGATCCTTTTTAAAAGGGCACTTTCCCTTTATAAGTCATGAATGATTTATTCAAGAATGTCCCCTTTTTTGTCCTCCATATTTTTGCATCCACAAAGGGTGCATGCCCTATGAGGTTATAAATGGCATATGTAATTTATAACCTTAAAGGGCATGTTCCCTTTGCATTTTTAAAATGACACTCGCCCTATGTAAGCCATGAATGATTTTTTTAAGAATGGTTTCCTTTTTCTCCCCCATAGTTTTGCACCCACAAAGGGCACATGCCCTTTTATGTTCTAAAGGGCATATGTCGTTTATAACCTCAAAGGAAATGTACCCTTTGTATTACAAAGGACACACACTCTTTAGTTTTGGTAAACAAGCTATTTAAATTTGTCTTTGTTTATGGTTTAAAAACAATGTGTGTACTTTTTAAAAGGGCACTCACCCTTTGTATGTCATGAATGAATTTTTAAAGAATGGCTCTTTTTTGTCTCCCATATTTTAGCATCCAAAACGGGCACATTCCCTTTTAGGTTCTAAAGAGACTATGTAATTTATAACCTCAAAGGGCATGCATCCTTTGTATTACAAAGGGCACACGCCCTTTAGACTTGGTAACCAAACTATTTAAATTTTTCTTTTTTTATGGTTTAAAAAGAACATGCATCCTTTTTAAAATGATGATTTTCATTTGTAATCCATTAATGATTTTTTCAAGAATGGATCCTTTTTTGTCCTCCATATTTTTGCATCCAACCATGTGTTAAAACATCACTCACATGCATCATGCTCAATTTTTTAATCTTTAGTCTACTCTGCACTACAACATAAGCTAGGTTGTGGTATTTGGTTAATCAAATTATGATCCTCTCTAGGGAGTATGGATCTGAGGCACAAAAAAATTAAGGGACAATCACAAGTTTTTCCAAGAGAAATGTATGATACAATATTTAATAAAACACCCCTCAAACACTATTAAAACTAGATTATTAACATTTAGAATATATATGTATATGTATAAACATGTGTATGTGTGGGGATCTCAATTCCCTCATATCTATGAATGTAACAAATTTTCACTTGGGATCCTACCCTTACACACTCTTTCACATTACACTTATGTGTTCATGCATTGTATATTGTCACATTCATGCTCATTCAAGATCCTTCATTTTTCATGTTGTGAGATTGTAAGGTTTTGCCACATCAAAACATTTCTCACTCACAAAATCTTCTATTTTTTATTCATCTTCCTATTGTGAGATTGTAAGGATTTTTCACATGTAAAACCAGATCTCACCCCACAAAATGCTCAATTTTTTATTTTCATCTCACCCCACAAAATGCTCAATATTTTATTTTCATTTGTGTCAAAACACTTTAGGTTATAACATGTGTCAATTTTTTCAATCAATTAATTGCATTTTAGAAGATTGTACCACACAATAAATGAATGAATGAGCGTCCCAATTTTAATGGTCTATCAATTAGTCACTTAACCAACCAACCAACCAAATTTCCCAATGCCTAGATGCTTAAATGGTGCTTGTTTACATTAATAAATCTTAATGGAGGTAAAAAATGAGTGAATGGTGGATTAATCATTTCATGTTTATACTTAGTCTTTCTTGGCCTCTTGTGGAAATTAATATCTAGACTAAATTAAATTAAATTGAATTGAATTAATACGTATCATAGTTGTCTACCATAACATGTTGTTTAGAAGAAAAATTGGTTATAAATTTTTTGTAATCCTTAAATAATATAGATAAACCCCAATCCTATTTTAATACATTCAAGGTTAAAATCACAATATATCTGAAAAGAATAACTTTCTAAATTCATAGTTAATAGGATGGTGTATGACTAAGTTAGATGGTCATATTTAATCAACATTTTAAGAGATATGACTACACATATTATTGTCAAAAAATTTATGGCATTAATAAGTACATTCATGTTTCCTAAGGGGTTTAAATATAAGACACATTTTTTTAATGTTATGTAGTGTTATTTTTTTAATCAAAACATGTATTATATTCAATAGAAAAGAAACATAATACATGCTTGTTCAAAACATGGGTGATATGAGAACACACCTTGAATTAGCAACTAAAAACTATTGGGTAAAAAAGACAACTAGATATTAGAATGATAGTTAATCCATTATAACCATAGTGACATCAACAAAACAAGATAAAATGAACAATAACCAATATTAAGCAATAAAGGCAACTAGTTCTGTAGTAGTAGGAGGAGGAGGAGGACTATTAGGTTTATGTCCCAATCCTCCCCCATGAGGGGTAGAGATATCCAAAATGTTCCAACCATATTCTTGATTATTTTATTCTTCACCTTGTTTAGTATGCCCACATGGGGGGGTTGATATAGAAATCACATGGGGAATTTTCCTTGACCATCTTTGCTTGGAAGATTAAACCCAACATGACCAAACTAAAAATGGGGTGAGGAACACCCTCCATAATCCCCATAAGGATAAAATCTATGAGAATGAGGAGGGGTAGAGAAAGATTAGCAACTTTGAGACCTTTGATGCCTATGGCCTTGCATTCGTTGCTCTTGATCTCTATTCTAAAATTCATGAGGAACTTTAGGGGGCACTCTAATGATAGTGCAAGGGGAATTACCCTAATTACTAATAAGAGTACAAAAATGTTAAATCTCAAGGTTATCTTTATCAGCTTGCTCTTAAATTTGTAACATTATATTAGATAAAACATAGTTTCTATTAGAAATAGGAAAAACTTTGTCTAAGTAGTATTCATTAAATATAGTTACATTCTTGTCTTTCTAGAGAATAAAAATAATTTTACTATGAAATATATTTCATATTTACTTATATATTGTAGGGAAGAGAGCAGAGTCCCCTAAGAGGGTAATGTTACAAAAGAAAGTTTCTAGCTTGAAAGGCTTAAAAAGGGAATAAATCCACTGCCAAGCATCTTGAGCTCTAGCACATAACCAAAATATGTGTTTTAGAGACTCAAAATGGCCACATACAAGGCATATAGGAGAGGGAATCCCGATGTGAATAAGTCTATATCCCACTAGGAGACCTTGATAAAGAATGCACAAGGAAAAAATGTTATTTTTGGGTTCCACCATGGCTGACCAGATAATTTGGAACCTCTTATTCCAAAAGGAGGGTGAATTGTTAGTATTCCATCATTTATTGAGCATCTCCCAAGATTCACCTTTAAGAGAGAGCTATTTATAACCAAGTTGGGGTTGATACTAAAGCATGGGGGTGGAGACAACCTAATTCTAGTCTTTCCACCACATGAGAGACTCTTTTGCATAAATTTTATGTATAACATAATTGGGAGCAATCATTTATGTCTTAGAGATAGACTCAAAATCTTGAGAATTTAACCTTAATTTAGATTTTAATTCTATAATATACCTAGGGAGGGGTATAAGAGTATCATAAATACTAGAATAGTGAATAGTAGAGAATAATAAAGAATGTTGGTTTAGATTTTTTTCCCATTGAGTTTTGCCTACACGGTTCATTATGCTTACTTAGGGTATTAGAGGCTATTTAGGTTATTTAAGTGATTTATGACATTATCATGATGTCATCATGTACACATGAATGCATGTGGTCACTTAGTGGGTGGGTGGGGTCTCCATTCCACTTGGTCCTCTTAGTGATTGCACCACTAAGGCCTCCAACCCACTAATATTCCCCTTATGTCTTCTCCATTCATAGTGGCAAGGCCCACGCACTCAAGTTTTTTGGTGAGTCACTGGTCCACTCAACCAACCTATAAATACCCTGTTCTCTTTTATATTTAGTGTGGAATGTAATGAAAGTTTGTCTTTTAGATCCAATATATTTCTGAAATATTCTCACTTGTCGATTTCATTTTCTTGCAACTTCATTGTGGTGTGCACTTTCTTGACTCGTGTGATTACACAACCATGTGCATTCGTTGATACAAAGATCCTGGAATATTATAAGATGGTATCAAAGCATCACTTAATGATTGTTTTCCTTTCTTTGAATCCTTGGAGATATTATTTCACTGATTCTTTGCTAGTTTTTTTGTTTAAATTGGTTGTACTTAAGGATTTTTGGTAGAGTTTCTTGAAAACTCATGCAAATTCATACGAAAAGTTATCTAACTAGAAAAACTATCTCTGGGTGAAGTATTTGAAGGGTTTTTTTATAGAGATTGGAGGCCTTATAGATATTAGTTATTTATTTGGCATCCTAATTATTTGCTTGGCATTGTGATCATGATCACTTGCAACCTCACACCTCCCTCTTTGGTGCTTCTCCATGGTGGCACTTCGATTGACATATCTCTAACTCATCATTTATATCACTTAAGGAGATCACAACCTCTACAAATAATTCTATTTTTATAATCCCTTATTGCTGCCCACCATCCAACTAGTATATTATTAGCATTTTCTTGATATTCAACTTAGGCATTTGTATGCTTTTTGTTTGTATTGGCATGCAAGTTATGTAGATCTATAAGGAGGCATTGATAGACTAAGTCGTCAAAGCTCACGCCATCCTTAAGAGAAAATAAGAGAATAAAAAGGTAGTTTAAATCTTATCTATGTGGTCAAAATCACTCATTAGTCTCAGATTTAGTCTGCCCATGAATTAGATGCCACCTCCTCCTATTCTCGCATATTGGCTTTGAGCTATTTATAGACCTATGTGGAGACCTCTCCTTTGAAGACATGACCTGTGTGCTGATCTGCAAGCCAAAGACTACTCTACATATCCCACCAAACCATTCCATCCTCCCACAACCATCTCCTCCTACCATCCAATCTCCCCTTGCCATTCATGACCCCCACTTGGTAGACATTCCTTAGACCGATGCCTCAAAACCATCACCACATAGCCTGCTTTTGGATCCAAATTATGGATTATTATCCAAAACTACCCTTATTATTCAACCCATGGTTTTCCCTTTCTTGTATTAAAAGAACAAAAGTTAATGATTTAAGGCAAAGGTGGGGATTTCATTTTGAATATCATGGGAAGAATTTATTGAGTGGGAGACATAAGGCAAGTGGGGTCTTTTTGATCGATGGTGAACATAGTGGGGAGTTTAGTTGTTGCAGATGGTGGGGCATGAAGTTTTTTTATTGTTTTTTATAAAATAATATATTTTAAATGATATATTAAGTAGATTGTTTCATTGGTTTGTAAAATATACTTTGTATTTTCACCAAACAAAGATGAAGGGTGAGGCCTGGGTTGGTAGGAGGCCAATTACCCCTCACAATCTAAACCACTGCATTCTAAACTCTGTGCCAATTTCAATGAGTGGTTCGAAGTCTACCTTGCCCTTTGTTTGGTCATGCATTATAACTTGTGCAAATTTAATTAAAATATGTCATTAATGACAATAAATGTTATTAGCCATAACTTTTACTCGGTAACTCGGATTTGAGTGTTGATTTTTGAAAAAGTTCTTTATTTTTCATTCTCATTCCATCAGTTCTATTTTTATTGTAAATGCACTAAAGTTATAAAGTGCCATATTCAGGGGGGTTACCTATGCTATGGGCCATACTAATTTTTGCATTGTACTTTGTGCACCAAGTGCTCACATGTGGATGCATTTTTTGTTGTGTTTGACATCCCCTTTCTAAATGTGCATTATCCCTCATCACTCCAAAATTGATTGCTCACTTGGATGCATTCTTAGATGTGCCTAACATCTCATTCATGAGTGTGCTTAAAGGGTTCATTATAGTTTGTATTTTGTAGTCTTACACTTCCTTCGTATCTTCTCTTAGTCATGATGACTCCATTTGAGAGACTCTAGAGGAGGAAGGTTAAGTCTATGCTAGTGGCCCTTCTTGGAAAGATCAATTATGCTTCTTAGTGTGTGTACATGGAATGATCACTCATGGATTAGGAGATTATTCCATTCTTATATGGGCAGATTCATGCTCCTATTGATCTAGGTAGATATGAATATTAGGTAAACTCTTATGACTATGTTTGTGGTCACTTATTGATACACATTTTATGAGATCTACACCAACATGTGGAGCACATAGAGTGTCCCTTCATCATTTGGAACACTCTTTAGAGTCTTTTCAGGGATCCTACTATGACCTACATCACACCTCCTCCACTTCCTATTATCTCTTCTAAGATTGTTGTACTCTCTCCTCATGCTTTTATTTCTTGTGATGATATATACATGATGGATAGTGTTCTTCCTTATGTTGATCCCCCACTATAGGATGAGATTATGCCAGACCTTAGTTGTCTCACTATAAATTTTACATCTATTCATGTGTAGATTTTTGCTTTTCTAGAGCCTTTTCAAACTTACATTTTAAATAAATTTACTAATTTAAGTGAGAGTATACACATTTAGAGTATCGATGACTCATATGTTCCTATGGACATTCATCTTTTAGATCTAAGTGCTTCATTTGCAGACCAGTCTTCAGTTTTGATGATTGTTGATCCTTGCTCTCCTCTTCCCATGGACATTTTTTAGTGAATGTTCCATGCCATTGTTCTTATATAGATGTAATGAGGGTACTTATAAACCCTACTATTCTCTCCCCTTCATTATTTTCTTCTCCATTGCCATATTCTATAATTAGTCCTATGATACCTGATTAGACTTTAGCACATTCAAGAATTAACAGGGAGACATTTGAGCATTTTATAGAGATCTACATCATGATTCCTACTTACATTCTAATTAATTGGGAATTCTATAGTTTGATAGCTTGGAGTTTCTTTATTTTGAAAGGAAGATATAACATTTATCGCAGAGGGACATACTATAGAATTTACCATGTGACATTATGTACTTACCTTCTCTTTCTTCTTTATGAAGACACACATTTTTAATATTTTTTAGGATATTGGGGATCATTGCTATGTACTTGGGTACCTCATTAGGCCTCATTGTCAAGACCCAATTATCCATCCCATCTAAGCTACACTTAAAGGGGGTGTTGGTGTAGGCTTTTTTCCCACTAAGTTTTGCCTACATGATTCATTATGCTTGCTTAAGGTACTATAAGTTATTTGAGTGATTTATGACATCATTATGATGTCATCATGCACACATGAATGCATAAGGTCACTTAGTAGGTGGATGGGGTCTCTATTCCACTTGGTCCCCTTAATACTTGCACTATTAAGGCCTCCAACCCACTAATGTTTCCCTAGTGCCTTTTCCACTCATTGTGGTAAGGCCCATGCACTCAAGTTGTTTGGTGAGTCACCAGTCCACTCAACCAACCTATAAATGGCTTATTCTCCTTTGCATTTAGTGTGGAGTGTAATGAAAGTTTGTCTTTTGGCTCTAATCTCTTTGTGTAATATTCTCATTTGTCAGTTTCATTTGCTTGCAACTTCATTATGGTGTGCACTTACTTGAATCGTGTGATCACACAACCATGTGCATTCATTGATACAAATATCCTGACAAATTCTTACAAGGAACAATAATTTAATACCACATACATAATAATGAGGAGTTGGATAGATTATAATAGTATAATAAAGGAGCATAGGCTATTATAATGCATCCAAGAATAAGAATTATAGTTGAGTCTTACTTAAAGGAGGTAGCCCCCTCAAAATATCCCATGATTGGATTTATTCCTTCTTCAAAAGGAATAGTGTGTGTGTGTAATATGTGATTTAGTTAATATATAGTTAGTGTTATTATTTAGTTATTGTTTGAGTTAGGTTCTTAACATCTAGTATCAGAGCTCTTTTCAGGGTCATTTTTGTGTAGTTTTTTTAGAAAGTCAAGTAAATTAATTTTTATGAGTGTGTTCATCGTATGATCTCACCTTGCCTTAACAGGATCCTAGTGATAACAAAGTTGATTAAAATTGTGTTGAAGAGAATATTTTTTTAGGAAGTTGGTTTTGGGAGTGGAAGTCATTGCAAACATAGAGGTATTGTGGTGAGTGTTTTTATTGCAGACACATTCTATAACTTCATGAAGCAAGTCTAAGTTCTCTATTACATATTGGGAGCTTTAAAAATTCAGATCTACATCATTTTATCTCATCTCAGTTAGAATTTGAAGCCAAAATCTATCCTTTACAAGTACAGATTTTTGTTTCTTCCATAAAAAATTTGACTATTCTTTTATATACATCTCTCAAAATATAAATGATCATGTCAAACCATTTATGGGTTTTATGCACCTATATTCCATATATTTGGAATAGTTTGAATTTTTTAATTTCATTTATTATTTTGAAAGTTATCATAGTTTTAGTAACTAATTTTATGTTAAAAAAACCCTTGACTATTCTTCTGCATTTTGCTCTCAAACATGAAATAATTGCACCAAACGTTTTCTAGGTTTTGTGAGCATTATTTTTAAATTTTTAGAATAATTTTAATTTTTAAATTTCATTAAGTATTGAAAAATTTATCATAGATTTAGTAACTACTATTGTAAAAAAAATTATTTTTAGTTGTTAAGTCCGTCTTTCGGTTATCATGGAGCTTTCCATTTTATCTAGCGTAATGCATCAAGTAATGTTATGGATAAATTTAGTAGTAATATGCATGTTAATGTAGATAGATTTGATATTCACTCCCATATACTAACACAATATGATGAGGAAAGTAATGCATGGCTGGATTGGGATAATAACTATAACAAATGGTATGGGGATTTATTTCCTATAGTTGAAAAATATGAGATTGAAATAACTAGATGGCTAGATTTAGAGGATAATTGAAACACATGGTATGTTTATTTCATTATTTTGGCCAAGACTACTACACATTTGGTTGCACCCATGCCATCAACAGAATCACCCATGCTGCAAATGAAAGAGCCCATGCTTAAAACCAATGATCTAACCAATTTGATGGATTCTTTGGTAGGGTTAGCTACTCCAAACATAATGTGTGGAAAGAAAAATGATAAGGGAGATGACACGTATCCTTCATTGGCTCACCAGATCAACTATTTTGTGTACCCTTCTTCTATGTTTGAGGTACTCATCACCAAGCTTCAACTTTCATTGCTTGACTGTAGTCGCTAGACTGACTTGATTCCAGTTGAATTTACACTATTCATCCATCTCTATGAACATATACATCATGTTATAATGATTTTATCCATATTATTAATGTACGTTCTCCTATAAAAACATAGGAAGAAGTGGAAGTAGAAAAGGACACATGGACGTGCCTTTATCTAGTCTTCTACATATTTTTGATATGTAATTCTTTGCATGTTTTGAGGATGGAATATGTCAAGTTAGATGGAATGTAATATACCTAGAGATGGGTATAATAGTAGCATAAATAGTAGAATAGTGAATAGTAGTGAATAATAAGGAATAGTAGTTTGATACCACATGCATAAGAATGAAGAGTTGGGTATATTAGAATAATATAAATAAAGGGGCTTAGGGTGTTGTAATGCATCCAAGAAGAAGAATTGTAATTAATTCTTGCTCAAAGGTGGTATCCCCCTTGAATTAGCCCACAATTAGAGTTATGCCTTCCTCAAAGGGAATTGTGTTTATGTAATGTGTGATTTAGTTAATGTAGAGTCAATTAGTATTGTTATTCAATTATTGTGTGAGTTAGGTTCTTAACAAATTCATACTATCTAAGCCAAAATCTAGCGCATTTGTCAAAGATATCCCCAAAAACTCAAATACCTCTACCAAAGAGCCTAATATATTTGAGTTTGGGGACTTTTACCAAGGGTTTTTCATTAACTATAATCACCAGGGACCACCAAATATAATGATCATTAATAGAGAGACAATACTAAAAAACATCACTTTATAGATTAACCATGTCTTCATCATTTCCCAATCTTTCCATAAGATTTTGACCACAAAATTCCTTGTAACTGACCATTATTGAGGTAATGAGCAAAGTATGGAACCCCAAATTCTGCCAAACCTTTCTACCAAAGGGATATCTAGATGAAATGCAATGTCAGAGGAGAGTTTTCCAAGCCTTCAACCCTTAAATTTATTTTACAATCCATTTGGCATAGAGGGCAAAATTCTATTTAAAATGCCAATGAGACTTAATCCTCCATCTTGTCTGGGTTGGCATCAAATATCCCAGGAAACTATATGAAATTCTTTATTGCCTTTAAAATAATGCAAAATAAAATATTTGATAAGATTTTCTATCTTTTTGTACATAGATTTTTAATGAGCACAATAGGAGGAATAATAAACAAGTGTGGCTATAATAAATTTAGAATAAATCTAAAAATTTATAGTTAGAGAGAGGATTTTGTAATCCAATTGGGTAACTTGTATTCCACTCTAAGAATGACATAGTTCCATAAATCAACCTGATAAACTAGAAAAAAAAAGGAATACTCAAGAATTAAAAATCTCTCCATAGGAAGTCCAATTCTACTTATAACCTTCAATCCAAATAGGTAGCAGACCAAAACATTATATGAAACATTGAGTCTTATCTTATTATATGTTAGATCTAATGGCCAAACAAAAGGTCTGTAAACATTTCATATCATTCTGAATAACTTCATCTTCCTCTTGAAGGGTGGAAAAGGAGTCATTAGTGAAGTTCCCATTTATGAGCTAGATGTGGGGTGCCACAGGAGATTGATTTCTTTGACAATACTTATGGAGGCATAATATACCAATAAATATCATAGCATGAAGAATATATAGGGAGGGGGTGAGAAGGAAACCCTATATAATAGAGAGAGAAAGACAAAAACTCTCAGATTGGTGTCCATTGATGGTGAGACAAGCTGAGATGTCTTGGAAGAAGGTTTGAGCATAATTAATGAACCTAGGACCAAACCCTAGAGCTTGAAGCATGGTTAAATAAAGGTCCATTCAATTATATCATGGGATTTTTCAAAGTCTATTTTAATAAATAAAGATATTTGTTTTGAGATGCAAACCCATTATATTCCTTCACACATAACAATGATATTATCCAGGATGTATCTTCCTTAGATGAAACTAATTTACTCAAGTTCATAAATTAAGGGGATGAGATATCTAATTCTAAGGGCTAAAGATTTGGAAATTTTCTTATAGTGACATTTAGAAGAGTTATAAGCCTCCATTTGGTAATAATCTCAAGGTCCCCAACTTTGGGAAGGAACTTTTTATTGCCTCTATCAATGATATTGCTCAAAGAACCCTTTATCAAATGTTCCAAATAGACTTTATGATCAAGTTTCAAATAATCCCAGAGGGCCTAACAAAACTCACAAGGGAAGCCATCAATACCTAGGCCTTTATCTTGATACATACTAATGAAAACTTGATGAAGGTCCTTAATATAAATATGTTTATCAAAAGGCATTTTTTATCTAGGTTAAATCCTATAGGGAACAAGATCAATGGATTTATTCCTTGCCCGCTGTTGAGCATCAATAGATGTTTGAGTTTGAAAAACCTATTTATAAAATTTAACAAAAGCTTGAAAGATGTCCGAGAGAGAGAGAAATGTGTTCACCAACTTTCTTAACATCCTTTATTTTCATAGCTAAGTTATGATATCTTGATTTATTAAAAAAACTTTAGAGACTCAATCCCAAATTTTGATCCAATGGATGCGAGTTCTAATATGAGCACTGTAGGCTTGATAAAGTTCAGCCATCTAGATATGATGTTTTAAGTCTACCACTTTGCTTTACAATAACCCATCCAAGGGAGTATCTTCCATCTCTTGGGAAAGGTGTTTGAATTATCTCATAGAGGTTGATTTAGCTCCTTTTTTTTATCAAAACCAATTATTTTATAAATAAACATAGGAAAGTGGTGGTATGAGTGATGGTTGTATCCCACTAGTAAATCCTCCTAGTATCCCTAGAGGGGCATGGAACCAAGTTCCACACTAAATTTATATGAGAAAGAACTAACACATGTTGTAAATGGGAGGTGTTGAGATAGAATTGGTTATTGTAAATTTTGACTTGAGGAGCATACCATTCTATAAAATCATTTATTAGTTAGTGGTCAGAGATAAGGAAATTTAAAATCACACTAATAAGTCTATCATACTTATAGGTAAAGGAGAAAATGTTTTGATCTGGAAGAAGAGACCTACCAAGTATTTTAAGGACTCTTTCATTACCTTGTCAAAAATTTGACCAGATGAACCAGGCTATGGGAGAGGATGACCTATGCTGATGGTTTAGTTCATACAATACCACCTTATTTAACTTGTAAAATCAATATTCTCTCTCATAAACACACCATCTCATGGGTAAGATTCCTTATTTATCTTCATATGATTCTATCATGTTGAAATATCCACAAAGGATCCAGTGGGCCATAGGAAGGTGATCCACTAGCCACTGCCAAAGAGTTGTCCTCTCAATGCCACCATTAGAATTTTAAATTTGACAAGGCCAATAATCTACCCATAAAATTGAAAAACAAGGTCCAGAGTGCATAATTAGATGGGTCCACACCCCATTCTATCACAAATGATGCATAGAGTGGTACAATAATTGTAATGACACCACCATTTCCTACATCATGTCTAGGCATATTAAAAATAACACACGACCAAATGATTTTGGTTTCCATATAGTGATTTAAAGTGTTAATATTGACCTCCTATAGATAGAATATATGCATATCTAAAAAATTCTATTAGTTTTCCCAAACCAAGTACTTACAGATTGGATTAGTTAAACCACAAACATTATAAGAGAAAACATTCATTGCAAACTATCAAGATTCATAATTTTTTCCTCTAGGCCTTTTATGTTGCAAAATGGTTCCTCAATAATTTTTGTTGTTGGCTCTTAGCTAGAAATTCCACAAGAATAATAGGTCATCATTTAGTGTGTAGAGTAGCCTCTTAGTAATTTACAATAGATATAATACATGAACATCAAGTTGTTGGATGGTGTGGAGAATAAGGACTACCTCATGCTTGGGAGACTAGGGTAGGAGCCTTCTATGGATATGTGTCTTGAAATTAAAAGAGATATAATCTAGGAGTAAAATATTCCTAAGGTTTTAGAATTGCATTAACAAAATTAGGATCACTCATCATATCTAGACTAGGGTTTAACATAGGAACCTCAAATGGAACCAGTGGTAGCATAGTGAGTACACTAGAAAAAGTGGAAGGCTAAGGGTTAATAGTAAGGGATTTGGGTTTTGATTACTAGGATTATTTTTTTGACCCACAATATGAAATACATAATTTTTTACCATTGTGGGTTGGTTGGTCTTAGAAATGGCTTTGGGCAGAGGATTCAAAATGGCCATAAGTGGGTAGTACTTGATCATATGGTCTCAAACTTGCATCTGAAATAGTTATTGGGGAGATTCATATAAATAAATATCTAGGTAAATCAATGCTCACTAATTTGGATATAAATATTATTGTAGAGGTATTGCATGAGGTCAACCTTAACATATATTTGTTGTTGTGAGTGACAAAGAAATAATCTATTTCAAAACATATGAAAAACCCTAACAATTTAACCAATTATTTTGAAGAGGGCAAAAAAGTCATAGGTAAACTAGGAAATTCAACTTATATAGGGGCCTTAAGTTTGTCTTTGTCAGAGATGACAAAGCCATAAGTCCAGTGGAAAATATAAGAAAATAAAATATCACATAACATGGGCCATCCTTATGAATAAAAACACACTACTTAGGGTTTTCAAACCTAAAAAGGAAAAAACCCTTGCTTAGATTTTGAATCCATATAATCTTTATGCCATGGGGATGCCAATTCATTTTATTCTAGCTGTGAGTCATGGACTCATCAAAGATATGACCCAAAAATAGCCCATAAGGGTATGATTTTTGAGACAATTACAAGCATGATCAAAAGTAAGTAAATCAAGTAAAAAAATAAGAGGAAATTCCTTGACAAGGGGCACATTACCTCGTGAAAAACTTTGAGAACAAACTTGCGAGCCCCATTCAGTGCCTTGGTTGATTCCTCTAGGTTGGACCACATCCAATGATGTGGGATTCTAAAAGGGATCCATTAAATAAAAAAATCATGCAAAGAGTGAAAACCAAGGCTAAAATCAATAACTATAAGTAAGGTCAGAAAAAGAGTCTCACATAACTGAATAAAATGGTGGCGGTATGACAAAAAACCCTAGGGGAAGACCGACATGACAAATACTCTAATTTTCCTTAGATTTCTTTTCCAATGTGCTATGTAGTTCTATTGGATACAAAACACTACCTAATATATTCAACCAATAAGCTAATTTTATATATTTGATTTATTCTATATACTGCCTTTATAAAATTTTACTTATTTTAAATTAATGTGATCTATATAAAGTAAAATATGAAATATTTATATTGTGTAAAATAGAGAAATAATACTCTAACTTGTATTGAAAAATATAAATATTAATATTGTATTTCAATGATTTGAAATTAATAAAGAAATAGAGGAGAGATGTACTTAACTTATTTTTGTATTCTATCATTCGTCACATTTATCACTATTCTATAAATATTATATGCATGCTTATATCATTAAATTATAACTCAAACCTTACCAAGACATTGTTGGTAATAGTGAGAACCTTATGTTAACCAATACTATCCTATCTCTACTGGCAGTGTAGTTATTGATTGTGCATGTTTTTGATTTCTTATACTATTGTACCAATACCTTAGATGCTCCTTACATGTGAAATTAGCTTTAGTCCTATTTTGGATGTTTGTTATACTTCTCATTTGAAACACTATACACACTTTTAATCATAATATGACCCTTAAAATAAGGGTTAGTATATTGGGTCAGAAAACCCCAACCACTACTTGATGAGTGACTCAATATTGCCCATGTTCCAATATTCTGAAGAGGGCTCAAACTACACATAGTTATCCCACATGTGTGTGTGTGGGAAACACCATGATCAATCTAGAATGTAATGCAATGTTTGGATTTTGATACTTGGTATCATTCAACTTTGACCTATGTGTATATTCAAACTTGGATCTAGGGATACTCGTTTGAGGGATTTCCTAATTTGTATACTTTTGTGATAATGCCTCAAGAGAGTGTTAATTGATTTCTCAATGTGATGGCTAGACTACATTATGAGTATAACCTTAGGATTAATTTTTATTTATAGCCAAATCTTTGATATTTCCTAATATGATAGACCTATGAAATATGTCAAGTCTAACCTAATGGAGACTTCCCAATTTGGAAATTAGCCATTGAGTGTTCCTAACAATATTTTCCTACCTCTATTGGTAGTGTCTTTTTTAATTATGTAGTTTTGTGATACTATACATTGTTATACCTACACCTGTAGATGATCCTTGCATATATGTTTTCCTTTGGTCCAATTATTTTATATTTTTTCCCTTATCCTTTGAAACATTAATCACACTTTCAAACATAAGATGACCCTTATAAAAAGGGTTAGTATATTGGGTTGGATATCTATAACCACTTCCTAATGAGTTAATCAACATTGTATATGTTCTAATATTCTAAAGAGGGTTCAAATTTCATATAATTCTCCCACCTATGTATGCATGTGAGAAACATCATGATCAATCTAGAATGAAATGTAATGTTTGGATTTCAACACTTTCTATCATACAAATTTGACCTATGTTTGTATACATACTTGTCTCTAGGGATACTCCTTTGAGGGGTTTTAGATTTGTATTCATTTTTGATAATTTATCAAGAGGATGCTAATTGATTATTCAATGTGATGGTCGAGCTACCATATAAATATAACATTAGGATTAATTTTTACTTATAGATAAATATTTGATATTTACCTCTATGACATACCTATGAAATGTGTCTAGGATAACCTAATGGAGACTTAACAATTTTAAAGTTATCTAGTGAGTGTTACTAGACACTATTAGTAGAGGCATACACCTATAATTAATCACAACTATCCATTTTTTTACCAATACTAACATGCAAGTGAAAATGAATTGTCTGAGATATAGAGACATTTTGTGTTAGATTCTATAAGGTTTATATATAGATTAGGTTGACCTTGAATATGTTTAGCAGGTGAATATAATTGGCCAATAAAATAGGTGGGTAGACAGATAGAGGGAAAGTGTGCACAATAGTCAAATTTTTACCTAATGTCCAAGTGCACCAAAGTTGATGTTGCTAAAAAGTCTAATATCCAATTTATGTCTCTACAAATGCCCCACTTTAATCTAGTATTGAAAATGATAAATTAAAAGGATAAAAGAAGTAATTTGGTACCCATAATAACCACACTTGATGTTGACATACATGCTCTAAATGTCCCATTTTCTCCATGCGTGACTTGTAGGAAAACATGTATAGATCAATGTCTTCTCAAGATAAGTATTTTGAAATAATCTAGAGCATGTAATTATTTGAAATTGAAAAACTAAGGAACAAATACACATAATGGTACATGAAACATGTTATCACATGTTTATTTTTTTGGAGAATGCCATTGGTTGATTAAGCCCCAAGGTGATGCAACCACTGAAACCATGAGTTGATGAGTGATAATGCCTCAACCACCATTGGATAAGGAGTATTAGAAGTTGAGTGCCATAGAAACCTCAACTACACTACTATGAATATCATCATAATTATTATATGGAAATCTAAAACCAAGTTCATATGTAAAAATGGAACCCAAAAAGATGTTTGTATGTAAAATTGGAACTCTGAAACTAGTTTCGTATGAAAATGATCAACTATTGCATACAAAATATAGACCCAAAATGCTTACTTATTACTATTAATCCTCAATACAAAATAAATAAAAAGTGTTTATGTGATCTATATTAATTCCCTCATATGTTCCACTTGTACCTCAAATTAATAAATAATTTCATCATCTATCTATCATGATGTCATAGAATGGCCCATTATTACTCATAATCCTTTAGAATCCTGACATATGACTCACATATGTTCAATATATCTCATTTAAATAAAATAATCTAACCTAATATACTCAATCTATTCCATTTGTATCACATAATCTATACAAAATGTGAATTGTCTATTTGTCATATGTTGAATCTTTAAGGCAAGCCCACTGTATGCTCCCTTTTGATAGGATGGATGAATCCTGAAAATCAATCATATCAAAATAAATATTTATACATATCATGTGTTATATAGATAATATAATCATGTGTGTGTGTGTGTGTGTGTGTGTGTGTGTGTGTGTGTGTGTGTGTGTGTGTGTGTGTGTGTGTGTGTGTGTGTATAAGACATGTCATCATAGAAATATTTGATCATTTAATCATGTATGAAACATGTAATCCAAGTCAATAGGCATACAATTTCCAATTTGTACTAGATATATCAATTAAGCACATATCTATAATAATAATAATAATAATAATAATAATAATAATAATAATAATAATAATAATAATAGGTGCATGATATAAACCATGACATTGGAGGCCAATGAGATTTGGGAGAGTTGGTTAAGTGGCTTGGTTCTTTCAACCCCCACCTAGATTCAAATCTTAGGAAAGGCATATGAGGCCAATTGTGGCTATTAGTTGTATTTTTTGGGCCGTTAATGGACGTTGGTTATTATCAAGGTTGGTGGTGGTTGTTGTTAGAAATAGTTGATATATATTTGGTATATAGGTGCTATTCAACTAGTTAATAAATCACATTGGGATTTGGGCCCCTAATTATGTCCCAGACTGGTCCATGCTCTGGTCAAAAGCCATCACCTAGAAAAAAATATTGACATTACACAAAATATATGTGATATATAATGTGAAACCAAACTCATAGTAATATTCATGTATTTATCCATGCACACACAGTATCATGATCATGAAGCACACAAGCACTCAAGACATGACATGAATTTGACCCAACACTAACATGACATGGCCATGACTTGGACTAGATGATTCTAGGACATAACTGATACATGATGTGTCAAAAAATATTGAATACACTCATAGAACACACAATATAGAAAGCATTAATGATCACACAATGTCATCATCATCATTATCAAGCACACAAAGCAAACAATGTTAGTCTATGTTATCACCAAAAATTTTCAATTTTTGCATTATTTTGCACTATAATAATGTCTAAGTTTTCCAAATCGAGTCTCATTTTGAACCCTTATAAAATATTTTCCTGTACCTAGACCTAATCAGGTATTTGTATGGTTTTGTTGAGCATATTTATCCAAGTATAAATGTCTCAATTATAACTAGGTCATTTTAGCCTATTTGGTATAAGAATTTCAAAAATAATTTTTTCAATGTTAAAGAGGTTTTAATTCCTTGAATTGTTCTATATGAATTCACTAAGCTCAATGTAATAACAATCAACTTTCTCAAGCCCAATTAGGTCTTCAAAGTGTGAAACAACTTTCTCAATACTAATCCACTTTCAAAAATCTGATTAGGTAAGTGTTTTCATTCAATGTAAATTGGAATTTAATGCCCAATATATACTAAACAGTCAAGTAAAGTTATCTTCAATTCTAATAGACACTTTTTATTGTAATTTACAAACAAACACCAAGTGTTATTCAGGTTTGGAAACCCAGATAAGTTTATGAGATTCCAAATAAGTTTTCAACAAGTTTTAAGTGATTTTTTGAAGCTCAACTAACATAATATGTTTTCAATAGCCTATTTAAAAAGTTATAAATGAATTTCAAAGCCTGACTAAAATTTTGAGACAAAAAAGTGTTTACATAGTGTTATTTAGCTCTAATTCCGCGAACAGGTAAGCAACATTTCAAAGTATGTTTATCAATAATAATCAACTTTCTTGAGATTTTTCAAGTTTGCAATGGATCAAAAAAATAAAATATATTAATGATTGGATTTATCAAGCCTATTTAAAAAAAAATAAAAATCAAAACATCTCCAAAAGTTGTATGTGACATCCAAATGCCCGACTAGATCATCAATGACATTAAAGAGTTTCAAAATGAAGTTTTACAATGCAAAATGGTGATCAAATCTTGACCAAGCATTATAAATAATGAAATATGTAATTGAATAATTCCACCAATTCTAAATAGGTTTTGAAGCTTGATTTAGTTTTGGAGGTTACAAAGGTTTCAAACATAGAGTAATATGGGTTTTGAAACTAGATAAGGAGGGATAAGCCTAGTGAATGTCATAGAAGTTTTACATAGTGGTATGTGGGTTTTTAAATAATGAATATTATATATATATATATATATATATATATATATATATATATATATATATATATATATATATATATATATATATATATATATATATATGATGAGAATAAGATTGATTGACAAGAAACTTAACTTAGTACAGGGTAGGTTTTGAAACATGATAAACAAATAAAATCCCAGTGAATGCAATAAAGAATTAAACATAGTGTATTTTGGGTCTCCATAACCTAATTTGATCTTTAAAAACAATAAAAATAAAAAGGAGTTTGATGAAGCCCAATTTGAACCAAATATGTCAATTTAAATGATCAAAATCTTATCCAAGCTCATTTTTCTCCATTTCAAACTAGTTTTTGGCTTTAAGGCCCCTTGAGAGTATTGGATTTTTGCACTATTGTAAATTCCTTCATACCAAAGGTTGGTCTTCTAAATCCTTTTATTTTTTTTCATTAGATTTTTCATGCTTATCTTAGGGTTTTTTTTTCCCTCCATTTTCACTAAAAAATGGGAAGCTTTGGATTTTTTTTTTGCAAACTAAAATTCATCTTGATTTAGTTTTTATTGCTCCTTAGCTATGGTATTGAGATTTGTCTTGAATCAATTACATGAAATGATTATTTAAAATAGTCAACCCTAGCTCTTCCTCTTCTCATAGGAAAAATCTAAATGAACTTCTAAGAACTTGTGTCAAGATTTATACCCACTATAATAAATCCAATTTACCCACAAAAGCATTTCCTTCCCCTTGACCTTGTCTTCAATAATTTAAAATTGCTTGCCAAATTTGGTATCCTTTCAAATACACCTTCAAAAATGAAATTCAAATACATGGGCTACAATCTTGTTTTCATTCTTGACACATAAATTTACAATTTCAATGATAACAACATGACATAAATGGATATTGAGTTCTATGAGAGAATGGATGCACAGAAAAGAACCACAATGGGACAATAAATCTTAGATATTGGTTTTTCATATGTTTTTATGATTCCAACATCTTTTTAGTGTTCAAATTTAGTGATTTCATGTGCTAAGTAACATGATTCATTAAGAGAGAAGAACTACCTATAACTAATTGATTGCAAAATTGGATGGAATCTCCATATCATTTTTGGAATCCAAACTCATAATGAAACTATGGAGATTAAAAAAAATAGTGGTCAACAATTTTGGGTTGACAATAAAGAGAAATGTTAAAAATTATTGAGTCAAACTTGGCTAACCAACAAAAAATGATAAATCCCAAGCTCTCCAAAACTCTATATAGATATAACTTCATAGATGAACTGTCATATATGATTAAACTCCTTAATAAAGTCATGGGGATGAAACAAAAAATATTTTTCATAAGTGGATCTACATGTTTATCAATATCATTTATTTTTGTATTTTGTTCATAGATTGGGCTTAGATAATCAGTAAGAACATCCATGAGTAATTTAATAATATATAACACATAAATTTTTTACATGACTTCATATTTGGTCTAATACATTACAGTGCTTAGAATTTGGCTAGGGTTGACTGAATAAAATCAAAATATTCCCGATGCACTAGTATAACATATATTTCCTCAACTCACTCATGAAAAATGAAAGAGCCACTTCAAAAGAGTGAACAATGCACTCACCATGATGCTTTTCAGAGACATGATATTAAAAAAATGATATCCTATAAATACGTTACATTGATAAACAAATAAATAAAGGAACTATTTCATTCAGTTCCCAAAGTTCACTTATATCTAAGTTGGAAGATTTAAAAGTGTTCATCTTAAATCATAAAATAATTCTAATTTAACTTTGTAAACAATTGAGTGAGGTACATAAGAAATGTATCAACCAACAAGTTAGAGATATAAATTTTCCTATTGACCATGATTAATTCATTTACAAATAAGTTATAGATGCTTCTAACATTGAAAAGTCAATTGTGGATTTATTAATGCAACCACAAATGAGAAGACTTGCATTTGATAGAAAGGACTTTGTGAAGAACAACCTCAAGCTAGTTTCCAACTATGGTCATATTCTAGAAATTAAAAAATATTGGGAAGATTGTGAACATGAATTCAAAGTCAATAAAAGAGATTAGTCAAGAATTACCTTGGAATAAATGAAATCCTTTTGGTTTGAATGGTGTACTACATATTTCAAATAAATTCATGATGATATTATTGATAAAGTTTTCAATGATAAAATATATCTCACAATAATTAATTTAGTAAATTGGTTGATAAGGGAGTTGACAGATATTGTTGATGCAAAAAACTATGTTTTGGAAGTCAAGGGATTTATACAATATAAGGATAAAGGAATATGCTTTTGATATTTCTTAAAAAAGTGAAGGGAGATCAAAAGTGTGGAAAAAAAATCCTTCTGCCTCAACCACTCAATCTTTTGGGACCAATATTTTCATAAGAGAATTTAGTTTGAGTGTAAGTGGATAGGGATATAGAGAAGATACCAATAAATACAAGTTTCCCAAGTAAATATGTAAAGTTTATCTACTAATGCGAAAGCTTTAAGTCAAGATACCTCCTCCATCTATTGATACAAAACTATAATTACATCGACTAATATTACATGCAAAATTACATACAAAATTAACTTTAGATAACTATGGCTTATTTGAAATTGGTGATTGCATGGTTGAACTTGACATGGTAGGAGGCATTGAAGTTGATGGTGAAGTTGAGCTAGGAGGTGGAATCAAGTTAGAAGGTGGAGTTGAGTTGGAAGCTATGACCATATCTTTCTTTTTTGCCTCCAATTCTTGGTAAAATTTGAAACTGACCTCATGTTGAAACCTATTGATGTTGATGTTCAAAAGAGGTAATCAATGTACCATGTTTGCTTGCTTCATTAAACATGCATGTTCAACCTTGGCGCTTCTAAAATTTACCTAAAAAAATTCAACATTTGTAGCATTGTTTCTTGAAAAGTTTAACTCAACCTTAATTTCTTCTAATGCTAGCCTTTGGAGATATTGCTTGAAATTCGTTGAATCCTCTTAGAGGAGTTGATCAAAAATGGATCTAATTATTAATATCCCTATCGAGGCTCTAGCCTAGAAAAATTTCAACTCATCTAAAATCTAAAAAATTAGGTTCTAGAGCCCTGTAAAATTTGGTATTATTTCCTCTGCAATTACAACCCACTCTGTTGGCTCCTATGTTTGGATGACAACCAAATTGAGGGAATTAGATGCCTCCAATGGTGTCATCAAGTTCAAATGGCTATAAACCTTATTTTTTGTGTACAAAATAAATAATTTCAATTTATTTTCATCCTATTTTAAAGAATTAAATAATTTTTTTATTTAAATGATATGAGGGACTAATTCACCCCTCATTGAAGCAATAGTGTCCAAGATGTTGCATAATATTGAGGTTATGTTTTATACATCTATCTCAATTTATCCAGGAACATGAATAGTTTATTATTATTCCCATAATTGCTCCAATTCTTGTTGCATCTCTCTTATCACTTTCTTAGTCGCCTCATGAAGTTTGAGCAAATCCTCCTTTTGCATTTCTAAATAAGATCTAAAATCTTCATTATAAGGAGACTGACCCAGTTTCCTATTCTTTCTCTTTTATAGAGAGAAAACATCATGTCTCTCTTCCAAAACTATGCCCCTACCAACATCATCTTTGACCTTCCTATTCTTTACTCTTTAGATACTCCCTATAGATTTATCAAATATTGAAATTATAGTGGGAAGCTCAGTTATTGTGAGATTTGGCCTTTTGGAGGCTTAAATTTCAAAGTCTGTAGCCCACTATGGGTTCACCTATTGAGTGGAGTTGATTGGTTGAGTGTCCTTGAAATTAGTTTCAACTAATAAGTCCTCTAAAGATTGCCTCAAGGCTTTTGCATGTAAGGGGTCTAGTAGTGATAGCCAAATGATCTTTGACTAATCAACACCACTGAATTAGGGCATATGATGGATTGTGTATACAAGCTTCTTGTTCCTAGTATTCTTAGATGATACTACAATAGTGATCTTGATGGGAATGGAAG
The DNA here is from genome assembly GCA_037957365.1 of Torreya grandis. Classification (NCBI taxonomy): domain Eukaryota; kingdom Viridiplantae; phylum Streptophyta; class Pinopsida; order Cupressales; family Taxaceae; genus Torreya; species Torreya grandis. Next base: position 3,573,713 of record JARHVA010000047.1, on the reverse strand, counting down.
ACGGCATTGGCAAACCAAACTGGGTGGAAAACACATGTAATTGTGCACTTGCCAATTCTCCCATAGTCTATTTAGTATGAACTCTTTTAAACTCAAGGGAAACTAAGGGAATGATAGAGGTACCAATAGTGTAAGTAGAGACAACTGATGTTGAAGAAACCACTAGAACTAGAGAAATAGTTGGGATTGTGGAGATAGTAGGACTAGAAGAAACAACTTCCACTTTGGGAACTGTTAGGGATAATAGGACACTAGGACACCAAGATTGAGAGAGATAGGATCAAATGAACCAATAGACATGGGAGAAACAATTAACACAACTAGAATTATATAAATAATAGGAACTAAAAAGATTGTTGGAACCATATCCTCACCTGATTTATCCACTTCAATTAGTGCTTTTCATTTTACTCCTTGAAGGCTCAGGACTTTACCTCTTTGCAACTCTTCCTCCACATCTTCATCAATGGGCTTACTTCCTACGGATGGTTTTTCATGCCCCCCAGATTATTCTATAGATGGTGTATTGACTGTTGTGTTCACAAGAGGTCCATGGGATTTAGGTTTCCTATTTTAACAAAGAGTTACCATTTCAATTTAGGAGGAAGCCATATGAGTTGGGAAAATTGGGAATTTTACACTTGAAATCATAGGATCTGAAGAAGCAATAGGAAAATTGGAGTCCTCTGAATTATAAGAGTTAATGTAAATTGTCTCTTCTACTCTCCCAAGGGAACTTGTAATGTTAGGAATCTCTTTCACCCTAGGCTCTTGCTTTATAATAGTTATCATGATGGGTAGCATTGAGATGGTTACCCTTTGTCCAATGATGGTTGAGAAGGTTTATTATTATAAAAGTCTATATCATCCCATCCACCTAGATGTGGAAGATGTTACTTATGCATCTTCAATGGAAATTGAAGGATTTCCTTGTATTATTTTCAACAACTCCTCAATCAGCTAGCCATATAAGTCCTCTCTATAACCTAAGATTCACTTTTAGAATTCAAGAATAAAAAATCATGGTCATAAGGTTCATGTTGGTATGGGATACCAATACCTTGGATGTGCTTATGAATTTAACCATGAGGATCCAAATCTATGTGCGATAGGTGGCCAATGAATAATATTCCTTGAACTTGACAAAGTCTTTGAAATGCTTGTAGTTGACATAGAACATTATGTCAATCATAAAATGAGATCCATGAAATGTTCTCTTCTTCTTATTATTTAAATCTTTATCAATTCCCCACTATAACTGGTATGTGATCTCCTACTCAACTAATTTATCTGGCACATATTTTGGGAGACGCAGTGAGCTAACCTTGTTCCCTATGACCATGATCATAATATAATATGGATAGATCCAATATTCCCCTCTTGGCATCAATGTATCAACAATTATTTTTGATACTCTTGGTAGTGGTGCTTCATAGATATCCCTCCATACCTAGGGATACACATCCTCTACAATTTTAATATATTTATTAAATATGCATAGATGTGCATGAATTAGTAGAGTCACATATTTAATTTTTGATGTAATCTAGAGCCAGGATCCAAAGATATCCATTATTCATGTCTATTGTGCCCATGGCTGCATCTAAGAGGTAATACATCATGTAGAAATGGCCTCTCACATGCCTCTTATATTTATGCAATACTTGCTCTTACAACTTGATGCTAATTATCTCTACCAGGGTGAAATTTAGCTTTGAGGTCATAAATATATCTATAAATGGAACCCAATATAAGTAATAAAGTGGATGCTAGGGTATCCATACAACCTATTTAGAAGATCGATTCCAATGTAGACTCCCATATGAAACTTGGTTATTAGTACTGATAGATTTTCCTTGAGGACAACTATTTCCCCAGGGATAATCTATTTGATTAGTGTTTTTCCAATTGTGTTATTATTATTCATTGACATAAATTTATGTAAGTCAAACATAGCATCTAAAATAGTTAAAAATAATTACCTTTAGAAATCATCTCCTGAAATATAACTGATTATAGTTTTATGCTCCATGTGATTTAGAAAAGTGTTACCAGTTACCTTGCCTGCAAAGAATAAATCCTCGAGTAGATTGATACATGGCATTACCTCAGGCTTGGTTGCTACAAAGTTTAATCCTTATCATTTGAGTGGGAGTAAATATATTTCCAATTGCCTTTGTGTTGGTGTTATATTTTCTCTACATGTATGCACATCCAATTTCCCAATTACATCTCATAGAGCTAAATAGTTGGAATACTCGTCATTGAACACTATTGAATAAAAAATGGTGTCTGTGTATTCTATGGAGTATTTGATTGAAAACTTGGAAGGTGGTTATAATCCCCTGAATGTTTTTGATGAATAATCCATCATTAATTTTCTACACCCATAGAGTTCTAGTTCTTCAATTTAATGGTTTGGCTCTTCTGTAAGTAATTCACAATTTGAACATAGGTGTTTAGGGCTTCAAATTATCTCAAGGATGAAAATTTGATTAGGCTTGTTAGTGATCAATGGTAATGATGTTTGATTTCAATTCATTGATATAGATTTTCGTATTCACTTCTAGTTCATGAGCCATTAATTCCTAATATCTCTAAACTTGTTTTACCCATTCAATTTGAACTTTTCCACTTTTTTTTTGGGTATGCCACATATAAATTATAGTCATTTAGAGGAATGCCACATCATTGCCTTTGATAAGTGTAATATTATCACTATTTTCACTCTAATTAAGCTATGTCATGAATGATTTTGGGATTTGGGTGTCAGATATTGCATTGGAATAGGGTCAGCTCAAAATTTCATGATGCGAGTACATCTCATGAACACAAGTTTTGAAGACCTATGGTAGACACCTTTTGTGAAGGGTATGAAGGACACTCTTTTTGAAGGCTAAGTTTCAAACCAAAAGTTTTAAACTATGATTTCTAAACATTTCCTCTAAAGACCAAAATATTGAAGGATAATTCCAAAGTATAATTCTGAACTTTTTTTCCAAAGACCAAATGCTGACCAAGACTTGTGAATAAAAGTTCTGAAGACCACTTCCAAACAATTTCTCTAACTAATTTTGCTAAACATTTTTTCTAAAGACCTAAGTCTGAATAGAAGCATCGACCATTTTCCCTAAAGTGTAAATGTTGAAGACTTTTATCAAAGACTAAAAGTTGAAAAGTACTAGAGTCACAAATAGAATCTACGATAAACACGAATGCCAAAGACCAAATGGGAAAAAAAAACCTATCATTAAAACCCATGAACAAAATTTTTGAAGATAATTTTTCATGAAAATCAAATAGCTATGAAGGAGTAGAAAATTTTGAAATCCATCCTGTGAACAAAAGTTTTGAAGAATATTTTTCATGATAGATAAAATATGTGAAGCCCAAAAATTAATAATCACTGCGCATGTTCGGAAAACCTATGTATATGCAAATTTTGTGAATAATATTAATATGTTAGTTTGAATAAGATAAACATGTGAAAATATCCATTATGTTTATACTGAACAATGAAGTTAGGTGCATATGTAAATATCTATGAAAGAAAAATTTCAAATTAGACCTAGAACTTTTAGAATATAGTGGGTCCCTATTCAAAAAATAATAATGGGGTTATGTTGAGTACAACATAAATCACATTGTAAAAACACACACAAACATAAAAAAATAAGAAAACAATACATTACTCAAAAATCCTAAACTACATGGTGATACTCAACACCTTCTCTCAATTTTATTTGAGAATTGATATAAATTATTGATGGTAAGTCTTAAGCCTACATCTATTTACACATCTTGGTAGAATGGTTCCTTGAATATCTTTTAAGACAATTGTTCCTTGTTGTGAGACATCATGAATGATGTAAGGTCCCTTATACCTAATATTTATCTTGATTTAAAATGTTTTAAATCTATTATCATATAGTAAGGTTGCATTTTCTAGAAAAAATTCTTTAGATCATAGGTTGAGATCATGCCAAGTTGTCTGACTTAATTTGTTGACTTCTTGCATCCATTTCACCATTTTTATATTTTATTCCATTCTTTTTAAATCCATCAATCATATCTACATAGAATCTTGATCCTCTAATCTTATAATAATTACAATGTGTAAACTAAGAACTATGTATTCCATAGGCAATACTACTTCAAGTCCATATACTATCTAAAATGGCATAAAACTTTTCACACACTTGTAATTTATTTTGTATGCCCATAGGATCATAGAAATATAATCTTCCCAATCATATATTTGGACATTGAATATCTTGGTAAGCATCTGGAAAAAAACTTTGTTTGACACCTTTACTTGTCCATTTACTTCTGGATGATAAGATGTGATGTTATGGTGCGATATCATAAACTCTTTTGTCAGAGTCTTGATGACGTTATTTAGGAAATACGTACCTATATCAATGACCAATTTTATTAAACACTATAATTTTTTTATAATATTTTCATATAATAACTTGGATGTGTCCTTAACACTATAACTTAGTGTCATAATAGCTTCCACCCATTTGGTGAAGTAGTCTGTCATAGTGATAATGTATCTTGAATTACTATGTTTACTAGGTGGATCTATTGGGCCTACAAAGTCAATTCTCCATTTCTCAAATGGATACTTTTCTATCATAGGATTCAATGGAATCTCATTCTCTAGTTAAGCTTTCCCATCCTTTGGTAGATATTGTAGTGTTTTGTTACTCGGTGTGCATCTTGAAACATAGTAGGCCACCATAGACCACTTTGTAGTATCTTCCTTGTAGTTGATTTTCATAAAAAATGTCCACCTATAATTCCTTGATATGACTCCTCAATAATTTGAAGTCATTCCTGATCCAAAGACACTCTACACAGTATATCATCATTCCCCATTTTGTATAGAAATCCATTAATGATACTGAATGAGATGGCTATAGTAATCATCTACATTTTGTCTCTTTCTACATAGTGTGCATGAAAGATCCCTTGTTCCATAAAATGTGTGATGTATTCCATGTTCTTAGGAATCATAGAGACGTGAAACATATGTATATCTATGGATTTATATTGTAGTTCTTTGGGTTCTTCTCCATTGTGTATTCGGATCAGATGATATGGTCCCACATTTTTTCTTTATGGATTTACATTGATCCTGAATTAAAACTCCTAGAATAACATTAACCAGTGATAAATACTTCCTCCTAAAATATGATTATTAACTAAGTATCACATAGCCTAATGATCAATTAAAAATTCAAATGGTGTTGATATAAGGTAATGTCAAAAATTTTAGAGTGAAAACACCATGGCCAAAATTGCCCATTCTGTAGTCGTATAGTTTTTATCTATAGATAATAGTTTGTGACTCATGAAGTGGATTGGATGATCTAATCTCCCATATCCTAGTTGAACAAGAACATATCCTACCATAGTTCTTGAAGCATTTAATTGAACATGGAAAGTTTTTCTATAATTAGAAAAGACTAAAAATGGCATTGTGACCAATATTTGCTTTAGGTCCATGAATGTTGTTTGTCACTCATTTGTCCACTCAAATAATTTATCTTTACACAATAAAACATCCATTGGAAAGATATATTTGCATAGCCTTTATAAATTTATTGTAGTTTCTTACATTCGCCAAGAATATTGCACCTTTGTAGATCTTGTTGGAGGTGGCATGCCCATAATTACTATAATTTGGCTTGGTCCATCAAGATCCCATCTTAGCATACTATGTATCCCAATAGGGCACCAAAATGTGTGAAAAAAAATCACTTCAAGTTTTGTGTAATGCATAGATCTTGGAATTTTTCCAACATAAGTCACAACTTAAACAAGTGTTTTTTGAATAAGGAAAATACAACCCAATCATCTAGGTAGACTTAAATAAAGAAATGGATGAAGTCCTTAAAGGTAGTGACCACGACCCTAAACAACACAACTAGAGCATTCTTCAAACCAAATGACATTACCTTAAATGACAAATACCCACACTCTATTGCAAATTGTAATTTGTCTTGATCTTCTACCATGATTTGAATTTGGTTGTACACACTAAACCCATCCGTGAAAGAATACACTTCATATCATGTGACTGAATCTAGGACTTCATCTCTAAATGGAATGGGAAAGAAATCATTTATACAAGCATTATTTAGTGTACAATAGTCCCCACACACTAAAATTTATCCAAACTTCTTAGGTTGTATTACCATTGGACTAACCCAATCTACCTTTTCTAATAGATATATAATGCCTACATTTGCATGTGATTTAGTTTAGCCTTTACTTTCAAATTCATATTGGGGTTTATCCTATATGGTCATTTTTTCATAGGCTATGCACACACTTTTAGTTCTATGTGAATTTCACCTAAAGAAGTGTCTAACACATTTAATTCTATGATTTTTTTTGGTAAAACATCTTGGTAATCTAGTAGTAATTACAATGCTTATGAAGTCTCATTTTGTGTCTAGTAATCACCTAATATCACAGGCTTTGGTGTTAGTTCTATCCCAATATTTCATACATTTTTTTTATAAGGGCTCATGATATATTTTGTTGGAACCAATTGGAATGGAATATTGAACTATTATATGTCATTCTTGCTCCTCAATATTAAGATTTTACAGTTGTCATTCTTCATTTTAATCTATGAATTTGGGTTTTAGATCTTCCATTTCTCTCTTTGGTTTAAAAAATATGTAAAATCTAAGTCCTCATCACTATTAGTGGACTCTTTCAATTATTCATCATCTACGATCCTATTGCATGGTTTACTAAAATCCTACTCCTTCTATTTGTTATCCTTGTAGTTTTGGATAACTATAATCAAACCTCAATTTGCTTCCTACTACATAGATGAGTCTATCGCAATACTTAAGTCTTATACTTGCCCATAACATATAAATATATTCAACTTCTATAGAGCATTTTGTATCAATGGATTTTCATCCTCTATGGCTTATGGATTCATTGTTGTAGTAAATGAAATTTTGATGTCGCATGTCCTACTAATGTACATATGCCATATAGTTATGTTTTTATTTTAGAAAAATCAATCCTATGATGCACTTCTTTACCATACTCCACACACCATAGGCCCAACTTGGGTTTGTTTATTTCATGCAACTCATCCATCTTCCTGATAAAATCATCTATTTTTATCTCAATTATAAAGCGAATATATGGAGCATCTCCATAATCCTCAATTTGCTCTACCTAAAATGCAACTACTCAGGCATCATCATTAGTTAGGAATTGTTACTGTGTAATGGCAAAGCTAATCCTTGATTAAAATCCCTCCATAAACTAGGAAACCTTATCTTTATCTTCCAAAATGAATTCATCTTTATTCGTTACATTTGAGAATATGCAATCATATTCCCACGTTGATTCTCCAATTTGTTGTAGAATCTCTTTAATATCTTAAATGGTTTTGTAGAATCTTTTTAATATCTTAAATGGTTTGGCTTGAACACTTTTTCATCTTGAATTATATAATTAATTGGTCCTTAAAATGTTGAAATCTTAGGGAATTAACATCCCTTTTATAAATGAATTCCATAGCTCAGCATGTTAAGGCTTCGATTAGCTTGCACTTTTTTACATACTCAATGGTCACTATCATAGGTTAACAATACTACTCAGGGTCAGAAGACCCATCATATGGTGTCAAGGAAATAAACATTCATGTGTTCAAAGATATGCTTGGTGCACTTATGACTCTACTGTTGGATTATTTATACTAGATTTTATTGGTGTCTTAAAATTTGTTGTGAAATAGAACCCAACCTAATTTAATTTATTATTGTCTATTATTTTCTTATTTTATGTGTTAATTTTAAAAAATTAATCTATAAATGATTCAAACCAATTTCTTCATGTCCTAACCTCTACACTTTATTTTCTCTATTCTAAAGATAAAATGGGCTTGGGTGATGTGTACTAGTGAAATGAATGATATATGTCTTCAAATTCTTTTGTCTATGATCTTGAACCTATGATAATATTTCAATTTTTCATAACTTCTTCTAGAGAATATTCTTTCCCTAGTCCAAACAATATCCTTCCTTATAACTGTGATCTACCACTATACTCTAACTACTGTACTTATTGTTGTCCCCAAAAATGCCACTCATTTTTGGGACAACCTATGAACTATTTTGGTTCAACAGACCAAAACCCTCTCTTCCCTTTTCAAAAATTGTTCTGAGCATTCAAGTTCTTCATTTATCAAAGCTTTTTTAGGAATCTACAGACTCTGCAGGCTTGAAACTACGGACTTTGCAGGTTCATTTCTATGGACTTTGCAATAAGAAATATACGGACTCCCCTAGTTCTACGAACTCGAGCTAAGAACTCTATAGGTGGAACTACGAACTTCACAGATGGTTTCTATGGACTCCGCAAGCAAGGTTTCTATGGACTCTTTCAAGGTTAGAGGAAACTTAGAGAAAACTACGGACTTAGTTTCTATAGACTCTACAGGTAGGTTTCTACAGACTCAGTTTCTACAGACTTCAAGGCCTCAAAACTACAAACTCTGCAAGAAAGAAACAAGCTCTCAACACTTAGGTGATTTCAAGGTTGGTTCAATGACTTGGTTCAATAAAAAATGTCTATCAGCAAGCTTCTAGGCAAGGATTGAACCATTGAAACATTAAACCATTGAACCTTGAACCATTTTGGTTCAACGGGTTCAATGGGTTCAAAGGTTCAATGTCATCAGCAAGAGTTAAGTGCATTTGTCAAGGTTCAAAGTTCAACCGTTCAAAGGTTCCATGGCTTCAAACACTTAGTGAAAAATAATGGGTTGAACCGTTGAACTGTTGAACCTTGAACCATTTTGGTTCAACAGTTCAACGGGTTCTGTTGATGTTTTAAAATGGTGCTAGATCTTAATCAACAACAATGGGAAGTTTCAAGCTGTGGGACAATGCGGCTTGAAAACAACCTCTAGATTTTAAAGAAGCTGGTCTCTTCTTTTGTATTGGGTGGTGGGGAAAAGGGATAGGAGACTAAACATAAACACAAAATGCAGGAATTGAAACCTAACTATGGCGATGCACCTGAGAGTAATCCTAATTCTAACCTGAGCACAGTGAAACTATTATGTGATTCTATTACATTTAAGAGCAGACAAGTGCATGATCAATGTAAAAGATTGGAATAACAAAAACAGAGGCTCACAATAGGGGAGTCTTTTGCTGAGATACAGGAATTGTCAACAAAGGCATAGTGTTCAATCTTCTTAATAGAATCTTCCAATCACATTAGAGGCGTAGAAGTCACGCACAGTTATATAGAACTTCATACTTCATAAAATGAGACAGAAGCAAATAACATTTCCAATCACAACACTAGAAAATCTACAGCATAGACTACTTTGCAAATGACACAGATGACATCAACAAGGGCATAGTGTTCAATTTTCTTATTGAATCTTCCAGTCATACAAAAGATGCAAAAACACACACAGTCATATAAACCTTTCAACTCAGGAAAATGTAACAAAAGCAAATGATATTATTGGTCAAAAACTCTGAAAGTCTAAAACTATGAGAATTCCCCCCTCCTTTTTTTTAGATTTTACAATTCTTCTTCTTTTATATCCCTAGATGTCTCCCTATACTTTATTTCCCGCACAATCTTCTCCATCCTTCGCTCATAGGGGACAAACAAACGACACCTTCAATGCTGTGGGTGGCTCCAAAAATCTACTCGATGAATTGTTTGATCTACTCGAATTAACTCTAGCCAATTTTTCCTCCATTTTTCTTTTAGCAACCGATACATGGAACACTCTGCTATGTTTGAAATAGGAGAGGACACTTAGTCAATTTTCTAAAAATCCCCTTGATCACCTAGAATACACCAAAAAATGACACTTGGTGCCTTCTGCCTGATTCATCGAAGACACGCAGCTCTTTTCGCTCCCCTTTGGCTGTGCCATGGTATCATTAGGGGCATATATCATACTCCTATGGATGGCGACATTTGGCAGCTTCCGTGGCTTCGAGGAAGATAAGTGGCATCTTCTGCTTCTTCTATGGATAGAGTAGAGGGGGACCCAAAGAGTGACACTTGGCAGCATCTGCTGCTTTGTGGCGCTTGAGCAAAATAAAATGACGCCTTTGTGCATTGAATGGAAAGAATTGGACTCATGGCTTCCCAAATGCCGACACGTGGTGGCTTGCGATTTTTCTCCAAAAAAGTCTTTCAGGGCCTCCGCAATTGCCACTTGGCACTTTCTGTCTTCTCTGCTGCCTTATGGGGAAAGTCTCTGAATGAAGTGTGGATGCTGATATGAGACGCAGATGCTGACACGTGGTGCGTTTTGCTTAACTACTACTGGGTATGTGGCACGATCTGCGTTTCTCAAAGGTTACAAAAAGGTGACTCAAGGGACGCTAACTATTAGCTTTGTCTCTCGAAAAGCGATGCTTGGCAGCATCCGCTTGAACTAATACTCGGGCAAAAATGAGATGAAGGAAACAAGAAGGGGAAAAAAACTACTCGGAGGGTGACACTTGGCAGCTTCTACTGCATCTCAGCACTTGGGCAAAACGAACTGGCCCTCTGCTTCAAAATTCTACCGCTTCGCTCAAAGAGCCAAAATTGCAGTGCTCGAATTAAAAATAATTAAATACGACGTAGAGTAGGAAATTACTCTACAGGTTCAAGGTTCAAAAGGTTCAACGCGTGGTTGGTTCAAGCGGTCAAAGTACTTAACCAAATAAAGAGAGTGAATTGATTGAACCATTGAACCGTTGAACCAAATTTGGTTCAATTGACAGGTTCAAGGGGCTACCCCAAAATTGAAGGAACAAGTGCCCTTGCGGAGGGCAGTGAACCGAGGCCAAGTGCCCTTGCGGAGGGTAGTGAGAGGAGGCAAAAAAGGTAGAATTTCTTTGGATTTGTTTAAAGGCTGAAGGAAATGACTAAGTGAAGGAGGCCAAAAGAATTCCTTCAGAAAGGATTTCCCTCAAAAAAATGGTTAAGGCAAAATTCCTTCGGACATTTTGCCCGAAGGAATTCACTCAGGAAGAAAACCTGAAGAAATTGAAAGAAAAAATGGCTAAGGAAAAGAAGCTTTTCCTTCAGACAAAATGTTTGAAGGAATTCCTTCAGACATTTTGTTCAAAGAAAAATCTCAGCGGAAAAAGCTTGAAAGCCAAAGCCCAGCGAAAAAAACAAAGCGAAGGAATTCCTTTAGACTTTTGTTCGAAGAAAAAGTCTGCCAAAATAGGAAAAACTCGCTGAGGAAATAGAAGCCTGAAGGCCGCTCGAAAGATCCTGAAGGGTAGGTACCCTTGTGGGGGGCACTTGACGTCAGAAAAAGGACTCTTTCCAAAGACCCAAAGGGATACCTTCCCTTCGGGTGTTCCAAAGGCTGAAAAAAGACATAGAAAAGAGCCCCAAAGACTTAGACAAAAAAGGCTTCAAAGAATGAACCAATTGAATCATTGAACTGTTAAACCTTGAACCAAAAAGGTTCAAGGGTTCAATGAGTTTATAGCCTCAAAGGTTCAACCAGTGTGATTAAGACAACCTCAAGCAAAGAGAGAAGCAGAAAATAGATGGTTCAATGGATGGTTCAACCAAGGAGCAAGAAAGTGATAGAACAAGGAAGTGATGGACCAAAAGAGATAGAATGAATTGACAAACCAATGAACCAATGAACTTTCAAGGTTTAAAGGTTCAAGGTTCAACATGGTTCAAGCAGCTAACGACCATTGATGACCCTGTGGACGTCAAATTTAAAGTAAGGGAATATCTATTGAAATTCAAATAGAGCACGGAATTTAGAAGAAGAACCAAGACACTAGCTAAAAAGAGAGCTCGAAGGCTCAAATTACTATAGGGGAGAGGGGAGCAAGACCAAAGGATCAAAAATATCTAGGTAGTAGCTATTCTAGTAGCTAAAACAGTTTGTGAAGTAGATTTTTGAGCTCTTAAACATTGAAGGCACGGCCTATTGGTCTCCCCTAGAGTAAAGACAAAATGGACAGCTATGCAAGATGTCAGAGGGGACACACTAGATGATCCAGACTCAAGAAGAGACATTAGATGAATGGACATGCCATATTTAAAGTAAGGCATTGTTCCAAGCATGGTCCATCCAGATAGAACTGAAGGTGCATTGAAGGTGTTAATTACAGTGTGGGTCGTATCATGGGAAAGAGGGCCAAGCCCTGCTTGGTGGCTATAGATTGTAATTTCTCTCATTATGAATGGGAGACTTTTCCATTTTTATGAAAACAAAACTCTACCCAAATTGAAAGGAAAATACTAAGACTTTGAGCTCAGATTGTTGTTCATATCATTTTATCTGAATGAGAAAGCAAGTTTTTACAGACTTTATGTTGTCATAGATTGTATCATTTTAGGAGATTGTTCTTATGTCTATCTTCTGAATGTGTTCTTGTTTATTTAATTTGGTAAGCAAAACTAGTGAAAGTAGTCAGGAAAGTGTCCTGAAACCAATTGTGGGGAAGACTTTGTGCTTTCACAATTGTTTTTAGTGTGTGTTTTTAGTTTCTTTTTGTGTTGAAGATTTTGGGATGACTTTGTGCCCCCATTATCCTTTATGTTTTACTCTTTGGGCAGTTGAGGTGGAGACTTTGTGTTCCATTTCACCCTGCTAGTTTCTACCCTTTGTTGCCAGTTTCTTGTCACTACTTGAAAGAATTCTTGTTGTTCCCTATAAGCACACTTCTAAAAGAAGAGAAGTGCTTTCAGTGTTTTCACCAGAATTTTCTCCTCTATTTGTTAACATCATCTCTGAAAGAAGAGAGATGGATGGTGTATTCTACCCCTGAGTGTTATTTTTTGCATATATTTATAATATATAGCTTCTGCATATTTATAGGGAACCTCCCCTTGATGAGAGGAGAGATTTGTCCACCTCTGATGTAGTAAACCTCCACACTAGGCTGACTAATCTCCTTTGCTATAGATGATAAGACCTATTTTCTCACCAATTAGCTGGTTTATAAAATATTCACCCAACAGTCTTTTTGGCGACTCCACTGGGGATGAACATGCAGTCTGAACCCTCAAGTTTTAGATTGAAGCAGTCCCTACCCTTATCCATTATGGACTCTAGCAACTCTGTTCCATGTCTTACCCATTATCATTATGGCCTTACCATCTTCCTCCATCTCCATTATATTATTTGGTCTGCAAAACCAGAGCTGTTGGGATAAAATGCATAGTTTGAAGCCTCAAGCTTCAAGTTGAAGTAGGGCCAATTCTTTCCCATTTTTGTTTTGCAATTTGGCAACTCCATGCTATACTAGAAGCTAGAGAGCCCAAAGTGTTTTTGATTCTATTTTTGAGTTAGTGCAGTAGGGTAATTTTGATTTGTTCCCTCTCCAACTTTAAGATCAAAGATCTAGGAGTGTTCTTCCTACCCATACCAGGACACCAACACAAGGTATAACTAATTTTTCTACTATTAGTAGAGCTTTGCCTATCCACATGTCACCTAGATTTTTTATCCCTCTTTTTCATAATACCATCATGGTAGTTTAAGGCCCCTAGGGTAACTCTTTTGGCCCACTCAAAATGACTCCACCCCTACATGAACTTTCATGCAACTTAAAGAAGAATTTCCCCAAATTTTTTGGTGATGAGAGAGTTGATCCTGATGAACATATTGTAGCCTTCAGCATAGCCTATGGCATAATAAGGGTGGAATTTGAAGATGTGGTAGTCAAGATTTTTGTGGAAACACTACAAGGTGCTACTGCAGACTGGATCTACCATTTGCATGCTCGATTAGTGACTGACTGGGACACTCTCAAAGCCAAGTTCAAAGCAAAGTTCAAGCCTACAAAAGATGCACATGCCTTACTGGCCCAACTCACACAGATGAAGAAGGAACCTCATGAACCTATGAAAGATATCATAGCAAAGTTTGACAAGCTAAGGAACCAAATCCTTACTATTGCTCAACCGACACCTGAAAACCTCAAGTGCTTCTTCATCAACTCATAGCTACCTGAAGTAATTTTTTTGCTGAGGCGTGCTGGCCACATAGACCTTGAGGCTGCTCAAGATTTGGCTACTAAGGTAGAGGATGACCTTATCTTGGTAGAAAAGATAAAGAGAGATCCAAATAGAGGTAAATCCTCTTCATCTTCTGAATACTCACCTACAACCACCACTGATCCAATGGTGCAAAAGCTAGCAAATGAATTGCTAGCCCTCAGAAAAAAATGGCACAAGGGATGTCATCTACTATTTCATACAAAGATGTACCAAGGAAGACATTTCAGAATAAGCCATACTAAGGAAATGCTACCAGGAATCAAGGGCAACCAAATCATCTTCCTCTCCTACCATTGAAGCACCTCCAACCAACTCAGTGATTGGGTATCTTGAAGCTAAATCAGATTTCTCATTTTAGCTTGAGTCAAATCTTGAAGATGATGCTAATCTCTTCACTGAGGAAGAAGAAGAATTAGCTGGCGACTCCAATATTAGTTTCTTGAATTATCAAGATGAACCTAGAAGTGAAGGTAATGCAGCTGAGGGATCATATGTTGTATTCACCCAATCTAAGAATCAATCAGCTCAACCAACTGATAAAGAGAAAGCAGAGGAGCGACCTCAATAAGTAATTTCAATTTGTAAGTGGGGAACCACTCTACCTTTCCATCCAAAAGACCCAGTGATTGTGAGAAAGGTAAGTACCTCAAATATCCCTGCGCCTTCTACTTCAAATTTGCAGTCCAGTTCTCCCCCTACCAAAGATCAAAAAGATGAACTCCCATCCTCTGCTCTTAGATCATTTCAGACATTTGACATAATTGACTATATAAAAAAACCAAAATTCAAATGTCTGAATTTGAATTTTTGCAGTCCCATCCTGACCAATTAGATAAATTGGTTCAATACATTAAAAACTAAGCCATCTCTATAGGAAAAGCAATTCCCAAGAATGCACCCACCAGGAACAACCTTGTCACTACTCCTCCTACTGCTCTCGATAAGACTGAACCTTTCTATGTCTCATTGCTGATCAATGGGCATTAGTTGAATATCTGCATCATTGATTTCAAAGCCTTAGACAATGTTATGCCTGCCAAAGTGGTAGAATCCCTTGGTCTCACATTGACCAAGATGTTTGGGAGATGTTTCTCCATGGATAAAAAACAAGTGACACTGCTAGGACAAATCAAAGATGCCCAATTTGCATTTACGGCCTTTCCAAACAAAAGAATTAAGATGACTATTCTAGTGGATGACATCCCAACATCATATGGCATCCTTCTTAGATGAAACTTTTACAAAGACATTGGAGGTGAATTGAGCATGGACCTATTCAAAGCAAGGATTTCAGTCAAGGGTGTTATGAAGAGGCTGCTCCCTGAGAAGGAAGCGAAATATGTGGTTACCCAGACCTTGACACCTGAAGCTCAAATCCTGTTTGAGTCTTCAGGCATGGGTAATTACTTTTTATCCATGGATGAAGTGCATGAGACATCTGATGAAGCTCCTGCAGGTGACAACTTAGAAATGTATTCAGCTGGATTAGCAAGAGAATTAGTAGAGCGCAATGCAAGTGTGGAAGAATCTCTCCCTCTAAATGAAGAAGAATCTAAAGGAAAATTAGTATCAAATGAGATATGGATTCTTGAATTTAATGGTAGCTACTCCTCTACTGGTTTAGGAGTTAGAGTTATGTTGATATCTCTTTAAAGAGATATTTTTTCTTCATCTTATAAATTACAGTTCAGTAACACTAATAACACAACTGAGTATGAATCACTATTGCTTAGATTGAGGGCTACTCGTGATAAAGGTGTCAAGCTCTTTCATGCTAAAGGAGATGTTGAACTAGTGGTTTGTCAAGTGAGAAACTTATATCAAATCAAAAATGAGAGATTGTGCCACTACCACAATCTAGTCTGGGATCAGATTGAGAGCTTTGATGCTTTCAGCATCTCTACCATTCTTAGAGAATTCAATGATCGAGCTGATGCACTGGCCATTTCAGCCACTCAATTGGTCTTCCACCTAGAATTAAAAGGAGATAAGTACACTATTGAGTTGATATTTAAACTAAGTGTACCTAATAATGCCAGTCATTGGCAGGTGTTCAATAATAACAACTAAATCATTGCCTTCTTGGAGCAAAAGGATAGCTTTGAATGGCTGCATTTTGAAGGTAGTGAACCTCAAAAGCTTGAACCAGCCCTTGAATCAAGTTCAAGCATGGATGGAGAGTTCTTACAGCTGAAAGGGAATAAAATTCCCAAAGGCCTGGTTTCCCTTGAGAAACTGTTTGACAAATATGATAGATTCATCAAACAACAACAAACGGATTCAAGCCCCTCTCAGGAGTTTGATCAAGTAAATCTGGGTACCAAGGAAGATCTCAAGATGGTGAAAATTGGTAAATATTGTACTCCTAAGGAGACGTTTAAGTTCACTACTTTGCTCAACCAGTACATGGACATCTTAGCTTACTCCTATGATGACCTGAAGTCACTCAGGCTTGATGAAATTTGACATGACATTCCTCTCAAGGCTGATTTGACACCTTATAGGCAAAATTCTAGGCAATATAATCTGAAGATATCAGGTACCATTTTATCTGAGATACAAAAAATGATAAATGCTAGGATAATCTTTCCAATCCATCATTCCACATGGATTGCAAATATAGTGCCTGTAAGGAAGAAGAATGGCAAAATTTGCCTCTATGTGGATTTTAGAAATATAAATCAATCATCTTTGAAGGATAACTATCCTTTGCCAATCATGGATCAAGTGCTTCAGATAGTGACTGGTTTGAAGATGTTATCAATGCTAGACAGCTTTTTAGGATATAATCAGATTGAAGTTGGTGAAGCAAACCAACACAAGACTGCCTTCACTACACATTGGGGCACATTTGCATATAGAAGGATGCCTTTTGGCTTGATAAATGTTAGCGCCACCTTTCAGATAGCAATGGACCTTACTTTCAAAGATGAGATGGGTAAGTTCATTATAGTTTACCTTGATGACTTGACTATTTTTTCTAAGCATTGCCCAGATCATGTGCGCTATTTCAACAAGTGCTAAAACGCTGCTGCCAGAATGACATTTCCTTAAACCCCAAGAAGTCATTTTTTAGAGTGACAGAGGGGAAACTTCTCAAACAAATTATGTCCAAAGGAGGCATAAAGATTGACTTAGATAGAGTCAAGTCTATCTAAGAGCTTACCTTGCCCACAAGTAAGATTGCTATTTACTCTTTCTTTGAAAAGGTAAATTTCTTACAGAGGTTCCTCCCTGAGTTTGCTAAGAAGACTAGACATATTATAAACATGATGAAACGAAAGGCCCCCTTCAGCTGGACTGAAGAAGGCAAGCTAGCATTTGAGGATATCAAGACTGCCATTGCCCACGCCCCAATTTTAGTTTGTTCAGACTATAACAAAGAGTTCACCATATATAGTTATGCTTTTGAACACACGCTTTCAGCAATTCTGGTTTAATAAAACTAAGAAAGTGTGGAATCTCCTATTTATTTCATGCGCTGTCCACTCAAAAATCATGAGTTGATGCACTCAAACATGGAGAAGCATGCTTATGCAGTGGTGAAGGCAGTAAAGCATTTCCACTTCTACATCTTGAATTCACACACTATTGCCTTGGTTCTTGATACCACGGTTAAATCCATACTAACTTAGCAAGAGTTTGGGATGAAAAGAGGTAATTAGATTGCAAAGATCTAGGAGTTTGATTTGGTCATCAATCCAATAAAGTTGGTATGGGGAAAAGGCTTATGCCAATTAATTACTGATAACAAGCCAAAAAGAGCAGGGCATGAAGAATCAAAAGAAGAAGACACACCAATAGTCCTCTTTGTCTCCACCACGATTGAGTGGTATTTAAGTATTGCTCATTTCCTTACTTATGGTGAGTGTTCTACTCACCTATCTTATAAAAAAAAGAGGACTATCAAGCTGAAAGCCATCAATTTTATTTTTTGGGACAATGACCTATATAAGAGGTGCCTTGATGGAGTGTTCCTTCACTACATGGACAAGGAGCAACAAAGCCAACTTTTAAATTTTTTTCATAATCTGGCTTGTGGAGGACATTTTTATGCCCCTGTAACTGCCAATAAAATTCTATGAGCTAGGTATTACTAGCCAACTCTCTTTCAAGATGCATACAAGTGGGTAAGAAAATGTGAACTATACCAGTAGTTTGTTGGAAGACCCAAGTTAACTGCCTTGCCTCTCAAGCCAGTGGTGATAGAAGAGCCTTTTCAGCAATGAGGAATTGATTTTATTGGAGCTGTAAACCCATCTTCAAGTGTTGGACATGATTATGTCCTTACAGTAACAGACTACTTCACCAAGTGGGTGGAAGCTATTCCAATTAAACATGCCACTTTAGAAGTAGTGAGCAATTTTCTCAAAGAGAACATCATTTCCAAGTTTGGAGTCCTAACCAAGATTGTCACTGACAATGCAACTTGTTTCACTTTTTAGGAGATTACTCAATTCTATTTCTACTAGAGGATTTCACTCTCCCACTCTTCTAATTACTTTCCACAAAGGAATGGACAAGCTGAATCAAGCAATAAGAACTTGGTGACTATCATCAAAAAATTGGTGGATGACAACCAAAGGACATGGCATAAAGCATTGGTTGATGCTTTATGGGTAGACATAATTACACCAAAGAGAGCAATTGGTATGTCTCCTTTCCAACTTCTTTATGGTATCAATGCTGAGATACCAATCACCTTGGAATTGCTAGCATTGAAATTGGCTAGGTAATTGAAGATCAAATGTATGAAAGCTCCCTTGATAAGAGGATCATGTGCTTGAATGAGCTAGATGGGTAGAGAACTATGGTGGTGGACTGAGTAGATACCCACCAAAGTTTGGTGAAGAAGCTCTTCAACTAGAAAGCAAAGAATCGTGATTTCCAGGTTGGAGATCAAGTCCTGCTGTGGGACAAAAGGAGAGAACCAAAGGGGATGCATGGAAAGTTTTATTCTCTTTAGAGAGGCCCATTTATTATCTATCAACTCTATTGTCTTTGAAAAATGTCACTCATTTTTGGGACAACCTATGAACTATTTTGGTTCAACAGACCAAAATCCTCCCTTCCCTTTTCAAAAATTGTTTTGGGCATTCAAATTCTCTATTTTCCAAAAAAAAATTTAGCTAAGGGACCCACATTTCTAGGATTTCAAGGCTTGAAAACTATGGACTTTGTAGACTTAGTTTCTATGAACTCCCCCAGGTCTATGAACTCCCCCAGGTCTATGAACTCTTTTCTATAGACTCAACATGATTGAAATTAACAGGTTTAAAGATTTCAGTGGCTTTAACAGATAAACTCCTTTAAAAGGGCAAGTTTCTAGCACTTATACATTTCTAGGGTTGGTTTAATCAAATGGTTCAAAAGGGAACACAAAAGAAAAGGACCAAAGAGTGGAACTTGCCATGTGTCCCTTGTAGAGTTCCGCAGAAGGCGATAAGTGGCAGCTACAGAAGGTTTCAATGTCTTTTTCTCAAAATAGCAGAACATGCCACGTGTCATCTATAGAGATTGGTGGAGGCTGCCAAGTGTCAACGGTCATTGTATCTTCCTTTGGTTTCATTATCAAGTAAAGACTGTGGCAGGCCTTGGGTAAGTCGCTAAAAAAATAAGCAGAGCACTCCAAGTGTCATCCTCTGTGTGATTACTAAAATTGAGCGGAAGTTGCCACATGTCTCTGGTAAGAATCAACAGAGGTTGCCAAGTGTCAACATCCATAGTTATTGAGTAAGGACTGTTGTGGACCCTGGGTAAGTCACAGGAACAAATAGAACATGCCAAGTGTCATCGTCCACATGAATCCAAATGAGTCTCAAATGTTTCTATAAGTGTTTCTAGAGCTCAGCGGAAGCCACCACGTGTCATCTTCTGTAGGACTCTCAAAGGTTTCTAAAAGATCCTATAAGTTAGGTAGATGCTACCAAGTGTCCTCGCCTATTCCGGTAGAAAATTCTATGTGTCATTTGTTAAAGGCAATATAATGTGCCACGTGTCAAAAATGGAACACTTTTAATACAAAGACACAGAGCCAAGGAAAGATTTATTTCAGCAAATTGTCTGAAAGAATTCCTTCGAACATTTTGTTTGAAAGAAATAAAGAAACAATAGTCTTTCAAAAGAATTAAAGCCCAAAGGCTTCCTGGGAGATCTTGAAGGGTAGGTACCCTCATGGAGGATAGTCGACACTTAGAAAATGAACCTTCTTTAAAGACCCCAAAGGGCAAGTTCCCTTCGAGAAAGATCAAGCCTCAAAGTGTAGTGGAAGCTACCAAGTGTCGCATGCCGAGACACAGTCTCTAATAAGTTTCAAAGCAATGGAACATGCCACATGTCCTTTGTAAACAAGTGGAGCGTGACAAGTGTCTGCGTTTGTGCTTCATGTTTCTAATAAGTTTCAAAGCTTATCCTGATAAGCTTATTCCAAAGCTGTGGATGCTACCACGTGTCTTCACCTTTGTCAGATTAGAAAGTGGCCATAGCAAGTGAGAAAGGCATGAAGGAATTGATAAGGAGGATGAAAGACCCATATACATCAAATTTGTGGAAATAAAGTGTCTGTTAATCTTTGCAGGCTTGAAAGCGGACTAGAATGCATTCAAGGGCCTTAAGGCCAAGATCGAAAGGAAGAACCATCCAGAAAATGAACCAAGAAAACCAAAAAAGGGAGAAGGTAGCCCGAGGACTCAAATCACAATAAGAAGAGACAAAGAGGGAAATATCTATAGGAGTTATTTCTAGTAGGTGGGGCATTTCATCAGGTAGGTATTTGGGCCTGCAAACATTAAAAGCGTAGCCTATTTGTTCCCTTTGGAGTAAAGGCAAAGTGGATAGCTGTGTGGATAGGAGGTGATAGAATATGTGACTCAGGTTCAGGATGAGACATTAGAGATGAATCAACATTTCACAGTTGAGGTAACCACCCTGTTCCAACATGGCCCTCCCTGACAGAACCAGAAATGCATCCAAGGCATTAATGCACAGCATGGGACACTCCATGGGACAAAGTGCCAAGCCTTCCTTGGCCTCTATATAATGTAATCTCTTGTATCATTTTAAAAGAGATCTTCCCGTTACCAAAAGCAAAACTCTGCCCAAATTGAAAGGTGAATACTGAGACTTTGAGCTCAGATTGTTGTTCATATTATTTAATTTGAATGAAAAAGTAAGTGACTTGCAGACTTTGTGCTGTTATAGCTTGTATCATTTTAGGAGATTGTTCTTATGTCTATCTTCTAAATGTGTTCTTGTTTATTTGATCTAACAAGCAGAACTAGTGGAAGTAATTAAGAAGGTGTTCTGAAGCCAACTGTGGAGAGACTTTGTGCCCCCACAATCACCTTCAGTGTGTTTTCTTTTTGTTCATGTGTAAAAGATCTTTGGATGACTTTGTGCCTTCATTATTCTTCGTATTCTATTTTTGTGTAAAAGACTTTGGGATGACTTTGTGCCCTCATTGTCCTTTGTATCTCACTATTGGGTAGTTGAGGCGGAGACTTTGTGCTACATCTCAGGCTGCTGGTTACTATGCCCTTAGTTACCAGTTACTTGTAGTACATGAATGAACTCATGCTATTTCTTGCAAGAACACTTCTAAAAGAAGAGAAGTGTTTTCACCAAAATTTTCTCCTCTATTTGTTAACATCATCTTTGAAAAAAGAGAGATGGATGGCTTATCCTAACCTTGAGTGTTATTTTATGCATACATATATATATATATATAGCTCCTAAATTTTTTATAAGAAACCTCCCCTTGATGAGAGGAGAGATTTGTCCCCTTTGGATGTGGTAAACCTGCAACTTTGGATGACCAATCTCCCTTGTTGTGGATGATCAGACCTATTTTGCTCATCAGTACACTAGTGACAAAATATTCACCTAACAATTTTTGGCTACTCCGCCAGGGAAGGACAAGTAGTTTGAAGCCTCAAGCTTTATGTTGAAGTAAGACCAGTCCTTTTCTATTTTTGTTTCACAATATAGAAACTCCACGCTATACCAGAAGCTAGAGAGTTCAAGGTTTTGTTGACTCTGTCTTTGAGTTGGTGCAGCAAGACAATTTTGACTTACTTTCTCCCCATCTTCAAGTTCAACGATTCAGGAGTGTTCTTCTTACCCATACCAGGACACCAACGCAAGGCAGAGCTACTTTTTTTGCTATTAGCAGAGCTTTACCTATCCATACTCCACCCAGATTTGTTATCCCTACTTTCAATAATCCAATCATGGTAGTTCAAGGCCCCTGGGGTAACTCTTTTGGTCCACTAAATTTGACTCCACCTTTACATGAGATTCCACGCAGTTCAAGGAAGAATTTTTCTAAATTTTTTGGTGATGGAAAAGTTCATCCTGATAAACACATTACAGCCTTCAACATAGCCTGTGGCATGATAGGCATAGAATTTGAGGACGTGGCAGTTAGGCTTTTCATGGAAACACTACAAGGTGCTGTTATAGACTGGTTCTACCATCTGCAAGCTAGATCAGTAACTAATTGGGACACACTCAAAGCCAAATTTAAAGCTAGGTTCAAGCCTATAGAAGATACACATGCCTTGCTGGCCCAGCTCACACATATGAAGAAGGAACTTCATGAGCCTATGAGGGATTTCATAGCAAATTTTGATAAGCTGAGAAACTGAATTCTTGTTATTACTTAGCTGACACTTGAAAACCTTAAATGATTCTTCATCAACTCACAGCTACCTAAAGTGAGTTTTTTGATAAGACGTGCTAGCCACATAAACCTCGAGGCTGCTCAAGATTTGGCTACTGAAGTTGAAGATGACCTTATCCTGATAGGGAAGATAAGGAGAGATCTAAACATAGATAAATCTTATTCTTCTTCTGAATACTCCCCTTCAACCACCACTAATTCAATGATGCAGAAGCTAGCAAATGAATTACTGGCCCTCAAAAATTAAATGGCACAAGGGATGTCATTTGCTCCTTCATATAGAGATGTACCAAGGAGGACATTACCCAATCAGTCATTCCAAGGCAATGCTGCCAGGAACTTAGGGCAAACCAATCATCTTCCTCTCCCTTAGAGGAATAACTTTGCCATTGAAGCACCTCCAACTGACTCAACGGTTGGATATCTTGAAACTGAAACAGATTTCTCATTTTAGCCTAATTTGAGTTCTAAAGATGACGCTAATCTCTTCACTAAGGAAGAAGAAGAATTAGCTGGTGACTCTAATATTGTTGGTTTTTTGAATTATCAAGATGAACCCAGAAGTGAAAGAAATGCAGCTGAGGGATCATATGCTGTATTCACTCAATCCAAGAATCAATCAGCTCAACAAGTTGATAAAGAGAAGACAGAGGGGCAGCCTCAACCATCAGTTTCAATTTTTAAATGTGGGACCACTCTGCCCTTCCAGTCAAAGGACCCAGTGACTGCTAGAAAGATAAATACCCCTAACATTTCTGCACCTTCAACTTCAAATTCACAGTCTAGTCCTCCCCCTTCTAAAACTCAAAAGGATGAACTCCTATCCTCTGCTCTTGGCTCATTCTAGGCATTTGACATAATTGACCATATAAAGAAAACCAAAATTTAAATGTCTAAATTTGAATTTTTGCAGTCCCATCCTAAGCAATTAAACAAACTAGTTCAATGTGTTAAAAACTAGGCCATCCTTGTAAGACAAGAAATTCCCAAAGTGACACATGATCCCCCCAAGAATGCACCCACCAAGAATAATTTTGTCATTACCCCTCCTACTACTCTTGGTAAGACTGAACCTTTCTATGTCTCATTGCTAATAAATAGACATCAACTGAATAATTGCATCATTGTTTCTGGAGCTTCAAACAATGTCATGCCTGCTAAAATGGCTGAATTCCTTGGCCTCATGCTAGCCAAGATGTTTGGTAGATGCTTCTCCATGGAGAACAAGCAAGTACCCTTGATGGGGCAAATTAAGGATGCCCAATTTGCGTTTGTAGCATTCTCAGACAAAAGAATCAAGATGACTGTCTTGGTAGCCGACGTCCCAGCATCATATGGCATCCTTCTTGGGCAAATTTTTTGCAAGAATGTTGGTGGTGAATTGAGCATGGACTTATCTGAGGTGAGGATTCTAGTCAAAGGTGTTATGAAGAGGTTACTCCCTAAAAAAGAAGTGAAATATGTGGTTACCCAGACCTCGACACCTGAAGCTCAAATTCTATTTGAGTCTTTAGGCATGGGTAACTACTTTTTATCCATGAATGAAGTTCATGAGGTATTTGATGAAACTCCTACAAGTGACAACCTAAAAATGCATTCAGTTGGAACAATAGGAGAATTAGTGGATTGCAATACTGATGTGAAAGGACATCTACCTACGAATGAAGAATATTTCAAAGAAAAAGCAGTGTCTAATGAGGTATAAATTCTAGAATTTGATGGTAGCTGCTCCTCTACCAGTTCAGGAGTTGGGGTTGTGCTGATATCTCTTTAAAGAGATATTTTTCCTTCATCCTACAAGTTGCAGTTCAACAACACTAATAACACAGTTGAGTATGAATCTCTGTTGCTTGGATTGAAATTTGCTTGGGACAAAGGCATAAAACTCCTTCATGCTAAAGGAGATGCTAAGTTGGTGGTTTTTCAAGTGAAAAACTTGTATCAAACTAATAATGAGAGATTGCACCACTATCATAATCTAGTTTGGGACTAAATTGAAAGCTTTGACGCTTTTAGCATCTCTGCCATTCCTAGATAATTCAATGATCGGGTTGATGCATTGGCTATTTTAGCTACTCTCTTGGTCTCCCACCTAGATTTCTAAAGAGACAAGTACACTATTGAGCTGGTCTTTAGACCAAGTGTGCCTGATAATGCCAGTCATTGGCAAGTGTTTAACCATGACAACCAAATCATTGCCTTCCTGGAGTAAAAGGACAACTTTGAATGGTTGTATTTTGAAGGCAGTGAACCTCATAAGTGTGAACTAGCTCTTAAATCAAATACAGATGCAAGTGAGGAGTTCTTGAAACTTAAAGGGAATAATATTTCCAAAGGCCTAGTTTTCCTTGAAAAACTATTTGATAAGCATGGCAGATTCATCAAATAGCATCAAAAGAATTCAAGCTCTTCTCAGGGGTTTGATCAAGTAAATTAGGGAACCAAGGGAGATCCCAAGATGGTTAACATTGGTAAATGTTATACTTCTGAGGAGAGATTCAAGTTCATTACTTTTCTCAACCAGTACATGGACATCATAGCATACTCTTATGACGACCTAAAGTCACTCAGGGTTGATGAAATTCGACATGACATTTCTCTCAAGGTTGATTCGACACCTTATAGGTAAAAGTCTAGGTGTATAATCTAAAAATATTAGGTACTATTCTATTTGAGATATAAAAAATGCTAAATGCTAGGATCATCTTTCCAATCCATCATTCCACATGGATTGCAAACATAGCCCCTGTAAGGAAGAAGAATGGCTAAATTCATCTTTGTGTGAATTTTAGGAATTTAAATCGGTCATTCTTGAAGAATAACTACCCTCTACCTATCATGGAGCAAGTACTTCAGATAGTGATGGGTTCAGAGATGTTATCAATGCTAGATGGCTTCTTAGGATATAATCAGGTTGAAATTGGTAAGGTAGACCAGCATAAGATTGCTTTCACCACACCTTGGGGCACATTTGCATATAGAAGGATGCCTTTTGGCTTGATAAATGTTGGTGCCACCTTCCAAAGATCAATGGACCTTGTCTTCAAGGATGAGATGGGTAAGTTCATCGTAGTTTATCTTGATAACTTAACTATCTTTTCTAAGCATCGCCTAAATCATGTGCACCATTTACAATAAGTGCTGAAACGTTGCCACTAGAATGGCATTTCTTTAAACCCTAAAAAGTCAGTTTTTGGAGTAATAGAGGGGAAACTTTTCAGACACATTGTGTCCAGAGGAGGAATAAAGATTGACTCAGACAGAGTCAAGTCTATCTAAGAGCTTACCTTGCCCACAAGTAAGACTATTGTTCAGTCTTTCTTTGGAAAGGTGAATTTCTTATGGAGGTTCATCCCTGAGTTTGCTGAGAAGACTAGGCACATTGTAAACATGATGAAGGAAAAGGCCACCTTTAGCTGGAATGAAGAAGGCAAGTCAACATTTGAGAATATCAAGACTATCATTGCCTATGCCCCAATTCTAGTTTGTCCAGACTATAACAAAGAGTTCACCATATACAGTTATGCTTCAGAACATACGCTTTCAGCAATTCTGGTTCAATAGAATAAATAAGGTATGGAATCTCCTATTTCCTTCATGAGCTATCCTCTCAAAGCTCATGAGATAAAGTACTTAAACATGGAAAAACATGCTTATGTAGTGGTGAAAGTAGTGAAGCATTTCCACTTCTACATCTTGAATTCACACACTACTACCTTGGTTCCTGACACCACGGTCAAATTCATACTAACTCAATAGGAGTTTGGGATGAAAAGAGGCAATTAGGTTGTAAAGATCTAGGAGTTTGATCTGGTCATCAAGCCAATAAAGCTAATGCATGGAAAGGCGCTACGCCAATTAATTATTGATAACAAGCCAGAAGGAATAGAGCATGAAGAATCAGAGGTGAAAGACACACCAACAGTCCTCTTTGTCTCTACCACGAATGAGTGGTATTCAAGTATTGCTCATTTCCTTACTTATGGTGAGTTTTCTGCTCACCTATCTTATAAAGAAAGGAAGACTATCAAGTTGGAAGCTGCCAATTTCATCCTTTCGGACAATGGCCTGTATAAGAGGAGCATTGACAGAGTGTTCTTTCGCTACGTAGACAAGGAGCAACAAAGACAACTTCTGAAGTTTTTTCATAATTTGCCTTGTAGAGGACATTTTTTATGCCTGTGACTGCCCATAAGATTCTACGAGCTAGGTATTACTAGCCAACTCTCTTTCAAGATGCATATAAGTGGGTTAGGGAATGTGAACTATGCTAGCAGTTTGTTAGACGACCCAAGTTAACTTCCCTACCTCTCAAGCTAGTAGTCATAGAGGAGCCATTCTAGCAATAGGTAATTGATTTTATTAGAGCTATAAACCCATCTTCAAGTGTGGGACATGATTATGTCCTCACATCAATAGATTACTTCACGAAGTGGGTGGAAGCTGTTCCAACCAAACATGCTACTTCAGAAGTAGTGTGCAATTTCCTCAAAGAGAACATTTTTAGGTTTGAGGTCCCAACCAAGATTGTCACTGACAATGTAGCTTGTTTCACCTTTCAAGAGATTACTCAATTCTATTTCTACTATGGGATTACACTCTCCCACTCTTTTGATTACTTTTCACAAGGGAATGGATATGTTGAATCAAGTAATAAGAACTTGGTGACTATCATCAAGAAGCTGGTGGATGACAACCAAAGGACATGGCATAAAGCATTGATTGATACTCTATGGGCAGAAATAATTACACCAAAAAGAGTAATTGGTATGTCTCATTTCTAACTTATTTATGGTATAAATGCTAAGATACCAATCACCTTGGAATTTCCAACATTGAAATTAGCTAAGGCAATTGAAGATCAAACATATGAAAGCTCCCTTGATAAGAAGATCATGTGCCTGACTGAGCTGGATGAGTAGAGAACTGTAGTGGTGGACCGAATTGCTGCCCATCAAAGTCTAGTGAAGAAGCTCTTCGACCAGAAAGTAAAGAACTATGATTTCTAGATTAGAGATTAAGTCCTACTATGGGATAAGAGGAGAGAGCCAAAGAGAATGCATGGAAAGTTTGACTCCCTGTGGAGGGGCCCTTTTACTATTCATTAGCTCAATGGTGAAAATAATTTTCTATTGAGATATCAAGATGGCACTCTCTTTTCTCTGCCCCACAATGGGCAACATCTAAAACACTTCAAATCTTGAAGTATCAGATGAGTTCACTTGTACATATGTATATTTATATAGTCCTTTGTTTTTTTTTTTTGTGTATTTTGTTTTCATTTTTTGGAACCTTTCTTTCTAGGTAGCATGACTCCATAGCCCAATGGCATACTTCAAGGCATTGGAGATTCTGGTTTCTACACCCCTCAACTGTGTTTCAAGTTTCCAATTGAAGGAAGTTCCCCAACTAGAGCTAGCTGTTGTCCCTGAAAAATGTCACTCATTTTTGGGATAACCTATGAACTATTTTGGTTCAACAGACCAAAATCTTGCCTTCCCTTTTCAAAAATTAATTTGGGCATTCAAATTCTCTATTTTTAAAAAACTTTTTGTAGCTAAGGGACCCTATAGATACATTTCTATGGATTTCAAGGCTTGAAAACTATAGACTCTACAGACTTAGTTTCTACAGACTCCCCCAGGTCTACGAACTCTTTTCTATAGACTCAACATGATTGAAATTAATAGGTTCAAAGGTTTCAGTGGCTTTAACAGATAAATTCCTTTGAAAGGGCAAGTTTCTGGCACTTATACATTTATAGGGTTAGTTCAATCAAATAGTTCAAAGGGGTGCACAAAAGAAAAGGACCAAAGAGCAGAACCTACCACGTGTCCCTTATAGAGTTTTGCAAAAGGTGACAAGTGGCAACTACAGAAGGTTTCAATGTCTTTTTCTCAAAACAACAAAATATGCCATGTGTCATCTACAGAGATCGATGGAGGCTGCCAAGTGTCAACAGTCACTGTATCTTCCTTTGGTTTCATTATCAAGTAAATATTGTGGCAGGCCCCATGCAAGTCACTAAAAGAATAAGTGAAGCACTCCAAGTGTCATCCTTTGTGTGATTGCTAAAACTAAGTGAAAGTTGCCATGTATCTCTGGTAAGAGTCAGTGGAGGCTGCCAACTGTCGACATCCACAGTTATTGAGTAAAGACTATGGTAGACCCTGGGTAAGTCACAGGAACAAATAGAACACACCAAGTGTCATCATCTGCGTGAATCCAAATGAGTCTCGAATATTTCTATAAGTGTTTTTAGAGCTCAGCGGAGGCCGCCACATGTCATCTCTTGCAGGTTTCTCAAAAGTTTCTAAAAGATCTTATAAGTTAGAAAGATGCTACCAAGTGTCATCACCTATTTTGGCGAAAAATGCCATGTGTCACTTGTTAAAGGTAGTGAAATGTGCCATGTGTCAAAAATGGAACACTTGTAATACAAATACGCAGAGCCAAGAAAAGATTTCCTTTGGACAAATTGTCTAAAGGAAATAAAGAAACAATAGTCTTTCGAAAGAATTAAAGCTTGAAGGCTGCTTGAGAGATCTCAAAGGTTAGGTACCCTCGCAGAAGATATTCAACACTCAAAAAATGAACCCTCTTTTAAGACCCCGAAGGGCAAGTTCCCTTCGAGAAATATCAAGCCTCAAAGTGTAGCAGAAGCTACCAAGTGTCACATGCCAAGACACAGTCTCTAATAAGTTTCAAAGCAATGGAACATACCACGTGTCCTTTGTAACCAAGTAGAGCATGACAAGTGTCTACATCCATGCTTCAGGTTTCTAATAAGTTTCAAAGCTTATCCTGATAAGCTTACTCCAAAGCTATGGATGCTACCACGTGTCCTCACCTGTGTCACAATGGAAAGTAGCCATAGTAAGCAAGAAAGACATGAAGGAATTGCTAAGGAGGATGAAAGACCCACAAACATCAAATTTGCAGCAGTAAAGCATTTGTTAATCTTTGCAGGCTTGAAAGTGGACCAGAATGCATTTAAGGGCCTTAAGGCCAAGACTGAAAGGAAGAACCGTCTAGAAAATGAACCAAGAAAACCAAAAAAGGGAGAAGGTAGCTTGAGGACTCAAATCACAATAGGAAGAGACAAAGAGGGAAATATCTGTAGGAGTTATTTCTAGTAGGTGGGGTAGTTCATCAGGTAGGTATTTGGGCCTGCAAACATTGAAAGCACAGCCTGTTTGTCCCCTTTGGAGTAAAGGTAAAGTGGACAACTACACAAATAATAGGTGATAGAATAAGTGACTCAGTTTTAGGAGGAGACATTAGAGATGAATCAACATGCCATAGTTAAGGCAACCGCCCTATTCCAGCATGGCCCTCCCTGACAGAACCAGAAATGCATCCAAGGCATTAATGCACAGCATGGGATGCTCCATGGGACAAAGTGCCAAGCCTTCCTTGGCCTCTATATAATGTAATCTCTTGTATCATTTTAAAGGAGATCTTCCCGTTACCAGAAGCAAAACTCGACTCAAATTGAAAGGCAAATACAATGACTTTGAGCTCATATTGTAGTTCATATTATTTTATTTGAATGAGAAATTAAGTGACTTGCAGACTTTGTGTTGTTATATCTTGTATCATTTTAGGAGATTGTTCTTATATCTGTCTTCTAAATGTGTTCTTGTTTATTTTATCTAACAAGCAGAACTAGTAGAAGTAATCAGGAAGGTGTCCTGAAGCCAACTATGGAGAGACTTTGTGCCCCCACAATTGCCTTCAGTGTGTTTTTTTGTTCTTCTATAAAGGATCTTGGGACGAATTTGTGCCCTCATTATCCTTCATATTTTGTTTCTGTGTAAAGGACCTTGGGATGACTTTGTGCCCTCATTGTCCTTCGTATCTCACTCTTGGGTAGTCAAGGTGGAGACTTTGTGCTACATCTCAGGGTACTGGTTACTACGCCCTTGGTTACCAGTTACTTATACTACCTGAAAGAACTCCTGCTGTTTCCTTTAAGAACACTTTTGAAAGAAGAGAAGTGCCTTCACTATTGTCACCAAAATTTTCTCCTCTATTTGTTAACATCATCTCTAAAAAAGAGAGATGGATGGCTTATCCTACCCTTGAGTGTTATTTTCTGCATATATATATAGTATATAGCTCCTACATTTTTTATAGGGAACCTCCCCTTGATGAGAGGAGAGATTTGTCCTCTTTGGATGTGGTAAACCTACAACTTTGGATGACCAATATCCCTTGATGTGGATGATCAGACCTATTTTGCTCATCAGTACACTGGTGACAAAATATTCACCCAACAAGCTCAATGGTGAGAATAGCTTCCTGTTGAAATATCAAGATGGCATGCTCTTTTCTCTACCTTATAATGGGCAGCATTTGAAGCACTTCAACTCTTGAAGTATCAAATAAGTTCACCTGTACATATGTATATTTGTATAGTCTTTGTTTCTACTTTGTGTTGTTCATTTTCTTTTTTTAGAGCCTTTTTTTTTGGGTAGCATGACTCCATAGCCCAATGGCACACTTCAAGGCACTGGAGATTTTGGTTTTTACTCCCCTTAGTTGTTCCAAATTTTAACTATGGAAAGTTCTCCAACTGGAGCCAGCTATTGTCCCCAAAAATATCACTCATTTTTGGGATAACCTATGAACTATTTTGGTTCAATAGACCAAAATTCTCTCTTACCTTTTCAAAAATTGTTCTGAGCATTCAAGTTCTTCATTTTTCAAAGCTTTTTCAGGAATCTACGAACTCTGCAAGCTTAGAACTATGGACTTTGTAGGTTCATTTCTATGGATTCAATTTCTATGGGCTTTGCAGTAAAAAATCTATGGACTCCCCCAGTTCTACAAACTCAAGCTACAGACTCTGTAGGTGGAACTATGAACTTCACAGATGATTTCTATAGACTCCACAAACAAGATTTCTACGGACTCTTTCAAGGTTAGAGGAAACTTAGAGAAAACTACAAAATTAGTTTCTATGGACTCTACAGGTAGGTTTCTACAGACTTAGTTTCTACAGACTTCAAGACCACAAAACTACAGACTCTATCGGAAAGAAACAAGCTCTCAACACTTAGGCGATTTCAAGGTTGGTTCAATGACTTGGTTCAATAAAAAATGTCCATCGGTAAGCTTCTAAGCAAGGATTGAACCATTAAAACATTGAACCATTGAACCTTGAACCATTTTGGATCAATGGGTTCAATGGGTTCAATGTCATTAGCAAGAGTTAAGCACATTTGTCAAGGTTCAAAGTTTAACCATTCAAAGCTTCCACAGCTTCAAACAATTAGTGAAAAATAATGCATTGAACCGTTGAACCATTGAACCTTAAACCATTTTGGTTCAACAGTTCAATGGGTTCAAGGTTCAAAAGGTTCAACGCGCGGTTGGTTCAAGCGATCAAAGGACTTAACCAAATAAAGAGAGTGAACCGATTGAACCATTGAACAGTTGAACCAAAGTTGGTTCAATCGACAAGTTTAAGGGGCTGTCCCAAAATTGAAGGAACAAGTGCCCTTGTGAAAAGAAATGAGAGAAGGCAGAAAAGGTAGAATTCCTTTGGATTTGTTCAAATGCTGAAGGAAATGACTAAGTGAAGGAGGACGATGGAATTCCTTTGGAAAGGATTTCCCTCGAGAAAATGGTTAAGGCAAAATTCCTTGAAACATTTTGCCCAAAGGAATTCACTTAGGAAGAAAACCCAAAGAAATTGAAAGGAACAAACGACTAAGGAAAAGATGCTTTTCCTTCAGACAAAATGTTCGAAGGAAAATCTCGACGA
Organism: Torreya grandis; assembly: GCA_037957365.1. Taxonomy (NCBI): domain Eukaryota; kingdom Viridiplantae; phylum Streptophyta; class Pinopsida; order Cupressales; family Taxaceae; genus Torreya; species Torreya grandis. The sequence continues at coordinate 3,541,209 of JARHVA010000047.1, read as the reverse complement.
AAAAGCCCGAAAGCCAAAGCCCGACGAAAAAAGACAAAGCGAAAGAATTCCTTTCAACTTTTGTCTGAAGGAAAAGTCTACCAAAACAAGAAAAACCCACCGAGGAAATAGAAGCCTGAAGGCTACCCAAAATATCTTGAAGGGTAGGTACCCTTGCGGGGGGTGCTTGACGTTAGATAAAGGACCCTTTCCAAAGACTCGAAGGGATACCTTCCCTTCGGGTGATCCAAAGGCTAAAAAAAGACATAGAAAAGAGCCCCAAAGACTTAGACAAAAAGGGCTTCAAAGAATGAACCAATTGAACCATTGAACCGTTGAACCTTGAACCAAAAAGGTTCAAGTGTTCAATGAGTTCATAGGTTCAAAGGTCCAACCAATGCAATGAAGACAACCTCAAGCAAAGAGAGAAGCATCAAACAGATGGTTCAACCAAGGAGCAAGAAAGTGATAGAACAAGGAAGTGATGGACCAAAAGAGACAGAATGAACTGACAAACTAATGAACCAATGAACTTTCAAAGTTCAAGGTTCAACATGATTCAAGTAGCTAGTGACCATTGACGGCCTCACGAACGTCAAATTTAAAGTAAGGAAATATCCATTAAAATTCAAATAGAGCACATAATTTGAAAGAACCAAGCCACTGGCTGAAAAGAGAGCCCAAAGGCTCAAATTGATATAGGGGAGAGGGGAGCAAGACCAAAGGATCAAAAATATCCATGCAGTAGTTATTTCAATAGCTGAAACAGTCTGCGAAGTAGATTTTTGAGCCTTTAAACATTGAAGGCATGGCCTATTGGTCTCCCCTGGAGTAAAGATGAAATGGACAGTTGCACAACATGTCAGAGGGGACAGACCAAATGATCCAGACTCAAGAAGAGATATATTAGATGAATGGACATGCCATAGTTAAGGCAAGGTGCTATTCTAAGCATTCCCTCTAGATAGAAATGAAGGCACATTGAAGGCGTTGACTGCATTGTGGGCTGTCTCATGGGAAAGAGGGCCAAGCCCTGCTTGGTGGCTATAGATTGTAATTTATCTCATTATGAAGGGAAGATTTTTCCATTGTTTTAAAAATAAAACTCTACCCAAATTGAAAGGAGAATACTGAGACTTTGAGCTCAGATTGTTGTTCATATCGTTTTATCTGAATGAGAAAGCAAGTTTTTGTAGACTTTATGTTGTCATAGCTTGTATCATTTTAGGAGATTGTTCTTATGTCTGTCTTCTGAATGTGTTCTTATTTATTTAATTTGGCAAATAGAACTAGTGAAAGTAGTCAAGAAAGTGTCTTGAAACCAGTTATGGGGAAGACTTTGTGCTTTCACAATTGTTTTCAGTGTGTATGTTTTAGTTTCTTTTTGTGTTGAGGATTCTAGGACAACTTTGTGCCCCCATTATGCTTTGTGTTTCACTCTTTGGACAGTTGAGGTGGAGACTGTGTTCCATTTCACTTTGTTGGTTCCTACCCTTTGTTATCAGTTTCTTGTCACTACCTGAAAGAATTCTTGTTGTTCCCTACAAGAACACTTTTGAAAGAAGAGAAGTGCCTTTAGTGTTTTCACCAAGATTTTCTCCTCTGTTTGTTAATATCATCTCTGAAAGAAGAGAGATGGATGGTGTATTCTACCCCTGAGTGTTATTTTCAGCATATATTTATAGTATATATCTCCTGCATATTTATAGGGAACCTCCCCTTGATGAGAGGAGAGATTTATCCACCTCTGACATAGTAAACCTGCACACTGGGCCGACTAATCTCCTTTGCTGTGGATGATAAGACCTATTTTTCTCACTAGTTAGCTGGTTGACAAAATATTCACCCAACACTTATAATCTAATCTCCTCCTCCTTGCTTTGTTCCATATCCTAATATCTATTCTCTTCTTTATCATGTGATTATAGTCCTCACTCTTCATAATTTTCAAACTTTGTAACTTGTGTAGCCTTTATCTGGGATCACCTCTCTTCTACATCCTCTATTTTACTCCTAATCATATTCACGGTTACATTTTGGTTATCTTATTTATTCCACCTTTATTGTCACATGTCTTTTTCTGATCCCAAAATTTTATTCTCATTCTAATAATCTAAATCCTCCATATTCAGGTTTCATGTTCAAGTTCCTCTACTTAACTCTTCATCATGCAATCCTAGATTGCATATGTCCCCATAATAGCTGAAATGACTACTCCATGTTGTTAGGGGTATGCACCATGGCATTTTAAATAACCAACATTTTTATAAGAGTAGGTAGTTGTTGGAGAAACATTCCTTGGATGCCTCTCATAAACAAGTCTTGCAAAACTTCAAAAACCAAATATCCTTATACATCAAATTCTATAATATATTCATCGATGTTAGTTTGTTACAGTGATCTATCACAAGAGTCCAATCAAAGTCCAATATTCATAGGTTTTATATTATTTATTTTATCCAAGTTGGAAATTATGTCTTTATTGATTGAAAACAATAGTATTATAATCTTGATAACCATGCAGCTAATAGTCCATGTAATCTGCACTAGAAAATCTCATATATTTCACCATAAATGTGCACGTGAATAACTTTTTATGAAGAACTCCATATTATTCTTGATTCATCCTCTATAAATTATGAGTTATTTCATTGAGATGTCTCTCCAAATCTCTATCCTAGTATCCATCGTAACATGTTATAAGCCTCCATGCTCACTGCACCATTGTTAGTAGAGTTTCCTAGAAAAACCCAACAAAACATGCTAATACAATGATAGTTGTGTGAAATATGAACAAAACTATAACCAAGACAAGTGAATGTAGACTAAACCAAGATATTATAGATAATTATGGATTTTACATGAAAAATAATGCAGTCTTAATATTTACAAAACCTATAAAAATACTAAACATGATTTAAGTAAATTTAGACGAAAAGAGCATAGAAGGTGCACACAACAATGATAAAATACATTCACTAGAAACCATTTAAAAACTTCATATTATTCTCTATCACATTGGAAATATTTTACATTATAATCAAGTGCTATATATAGATATTTTAAAATATGCTACGCTTCATATTCCATCATTTCGCTATAAACAAAAGAAAGACTCTTCACATTCTGAAGACTTTTGACATGATTTTAAGTACTAAATACATATAAAAAGAGATAAAAATAAAAAATAGTGAAATTCACACACTTATCTATTAATTATAGTCTGATTTTATAGCCTTGTTTACTATCAATAAATAACATATTCCTTTTAGTCACCAATTATTTGCTTGGGATAATAGAGTGAGTTATACTCATCTTTAGAGCATTGCGACAATATTGAATGAGGAAAAAAGTCATGTTTATAATGATCAACTCATAGTGATCATTGCAATAAGGAAACCAATAAGAATCATTGGAAGAGTGATTCATAGTGCCCTTCCTACTCTTAGGTAATACAGTTTTTTCACATGACCATCTCAATAGTCCAAGCTCTTGTTTATCAACCAAATCTTGATTGGGTATGTGAGACACATGAATAAATTTATTCAAAATTACAAAAATTTACATGGGATAATATAACCAATGCCATTCAATTTCTAATTTTTTTTGATGTATTAGAAGTGGAGGAAGGCTGTGTTGTTCTTACACAAAGAGTTGAAATACTAGATGCATGAAGAGCATAACTAAGAAGGTCAGATTAAAGAGTACTTAATTTTTACTTTGATCCTTAACAAAAAAATATATTTAAAACTGATAGAAATAAGATTCACTAGAGTAAGAAAGTCTCAAGGTCATACAAATTATTTCTCGTAGTTGTAATAATTTTTTGATTTTAAACTAAATCTTGAGTAGATAACAAAAATCAAGAAATCAGTAAGTATCCCATCAAGTCCCAAGAAAAAAAACACAAAAATAAGGTGGTTTTATAGTGAGTGAGGCACTTTTTATTTTTGGAAACATTCTACCTTTACAAGTAGTTTTTACAAATATGATATTACTATGGGGAAATGCAATAGGGCCAGTGGCTCTAGGAAATCTACATGAAGTTTCTAAAGGTTCATAAAGGAATTTTCTTAAATTGTTAGGTGATGTTAAACATCTTAATGAGCACATTATAACTTTACTTGTATAATGTGGGATCCTAGTATTAAAATTATGCATAGGTAAGGGGAGAAGTCACCAACATTCATCTCTATTTGGATCTGGTCTTGAAGGACATCTCATTCATCTACTATGTTTGTCTTGATCAACCTTGCATCAATCTAGTTTTTCCCTTGGGCCTTGGGATTGATAGACTTATTGATTATGTACCTATCTATTATGCAATTATAAACCATTTTATATGACATTAATTATAATTAATGACATTCACATGAATACTTTACCTCAAGAAATTCATTTCCTTCTAAAACTGCTCTTCTCACTCTCACTAGTTTTCACTAGCTAACCCCATTAGGTCTCAAAGACCAATACTTGGTTTAGGTTTCTAAGAAACAATATAGTTGCATTGATGATATTTAATGATCATAACATATATTTATATACCCCTTTAAGTATCTCAAACACACTTTACCCTTCAAATCTACTCACAAGGTTATCTTGAGTTCCTAAGGCTTATAACCTTTCTTTTTGATAAATCTATGTTGTACGTACTGATAATTCTTTACCTTGATAATATTAAAACATTTATCAGAACAATATATCATTATTTGTGTCTGTGTCAAATCTCATGGTCAAATTCCACCTTTAGCCTATACTTCCTTTGTTAAAGCCCTTCAAACTAGGCCTAATTAACCCTCATTTCTTGTCTCAACCCTAACATTTGTATTGTATGATCTAGTTTCAACCCAAAACCACTTTATTCATTATTTTAATATAAAATAAGGTGTTATCACAAGTTTTAATATTTTTTTAGGGTTACAACTCTCCCAAACACCAAAACCCTACTTCTAGGGTTTCATCCTTCTTGCACAAGCTGAGAGCCTATAAAATTGCATAACTTGATTTGTATATAGTTTAAAGTGATAAAATAACCTTCAAAAGTTCTATTTTTATCTTACCTAACTCATAAAAATTAATATAATCCTCCATTAATCCATTCTTTTCTTAAAACCTCAAAATCTTAGTTGACTATGCATGATTCCATTGACTGTACATGGTTTTGATTGTCTATTCTCCTTTCCTTATAAATTTATCCTTCTAGGAAAGTTATTGATGATCCTACACATTATTAAAATATATAATTTTCCTCTCAAAGACTTCATATACCTTCCATAGATCATTCACATTTCTATTTGTGTGTTGATTATGTCAACAGGGGTAACCATATGCAAACAGGGTCTATGTTCAAATTTATAAAAGTATCATAAAGGTTTTAAGGATTTTTAAGATTACTTGATAATGTTACATCCTCCCCATCATACATCCAATGGTTCACTTTTAAAGGTTAATAGATATGTCTCCACTTACTTTACATAGTAATTGTGCATACAAAATAGGGTATTCATAGTGGTCATATAACTCTTTCTCCTTTATATCACGACTGTTAGGTTTCTTTCCTCATTTGTATTTAGACCCCCAAATTTAAATTAATACACTAAATTATCAATACGTTACAAATCATACTTTCATTTTTCCTATAAAACCTTAACTTCTTTCCTTAATATTCTATGCATAAGCTTTTGACTACATATACAGGGTTTCTTGGACTGCAAATAGAATACTCACCATGCTAAATATAGTTTATAATAACACCATTAAATTTAGAATTCCAATTCACTAAAGTGACCTTTAAATAATCATATAAACTGACTCACAAAATTATCACTTGGAATACACCCTAACACTTTCAACCTTATTCACATACCTTCTACCTTGGTACTTACAGGCATGTAACAGGGTCTGTAGGCAAAGTTTTCTTTCTCCTGATTGTTTTTAATTATTCACACACCACCCTTAAACATAATATAGTCTATTTAGGTTCTAAACCTCTTCAAGTTGTTTTTTCAAGAGATTCCTTTCAAGCTTGGAAGGATCATGTTCCAATCCTCCTTTTACTAAACTAGAACATACATTGTGTGATTGTAGACCTGTAATAAAAAAAAATATAATATAATATTGGCCTCTAGGGCCTCTCAAATAAATATTAAATAAAAAACAAACCCAATACAATATAATAAACATAGACATATAGGACTATCACCCATTTATTCATTTTGATTCATCAAACATACATATTCAGTCAATAACAAGACTCCATTACTTTTCTTGAGGAGTTTTATGCATTTTTCATTCTCATTAATTTCCTCTCCTCTCTTAAATACCTCCATCATATCTCATACACCATATAATTCTCTCTTCCTTCCTCTACACTTACATGCAACTTTTTGGTTTTTTAAAATATTCCATACAAACAACCCTCCTATCTTCATGCACCAACTCTCATGTTGGATTCTTGGAGGTTATGAAACAAGAACATACTCATTTATTATAATAGCTTATTTTATGAATAATGTCATCTCTATATGACATATTAGACCACTATCCAACCTTTAGACATCACTTAAGACCTCTAAGATTACTTTTGAACAAGTTATTACATTTGAAAATTTAAATACAATTTTGGAGGGAAAACCTCTTATTAAAATCCTAGATCTTTTCAAGAGATCCTATCACCTTGAGGACCTATCATGGACCTCTTAGCACGTACTTGAACATTGAACACTAAAAATTTGATAATTTGGTGTGATTCTCCTATATCATACTCCCTAGGAGGGAGAAAAATAAAATGTTACCTTCTTCCTCTTTTTCCAATTATGCTTCACTTGTCTTTCTTTTCAGTCTTCTTCATGTCTTTTCTCATTTCCATCTTGTACAATTTTGTTCTTCTTAGTCTTATTAATTATATTCCTTACTTTCTTCTTCCATTTATTTATTATCAACTCTTTATCTACTACCATCATCCATGTTTCCACTTCTTGTTTAATTAATTCATGAGTCTCATACTCTTCTTCATTGTCTTTCTCCACTACACTTGCATATACAACATCATTCACATGCATTTCATTAATGTGATGAGGCAAAATTTTTAGAGCTTTTATTCTTTGTTTGTTCTTCATCCCAGCTATATTTTTCTTCATATCAACTTGTTTATCTTCGTCCATAAGCTTATCTCTTAATTTGCATCTCAGAAACTTGTTCCATCTTCTTCCTCATGATTTTGTCCTCCCATCTCAACTACTATATCATCATATAAACATGTATTTTTCTTGATTTGATTTGATTCTCCTTTCCATACTTCTTCATGAGTGCTTGTGACTCATCTTCTTCCTTCTTTATTTCCTTATGACGTTCAACCTCTTATTGTTATTCCATACCTGCAATAATCATCTCATTAATGCTTACCATTCCTTGTTCAAGAGTCTTATTCAATCCTTCATAGTTTTCATCCTCTAATCCATCCAATCCTTCTTCATTTGATCCTTACTTGAGCTTCTCTGCTGATGTATACCTGTATGTAGTCCTTTCAATGGACTAAAATATGTTTCCAACATTTCCAATTCTTATTTCAACATGAGATCATCTATCTGCCTATCATCTTCATCAAATATAAGTGCATTCTCATCATGTTCAACTTGCTTACCTTTCCTTTACTTGGTGTTTTCCTTAATTTCTTTATCTTTCTTCCTCACTTGGCTACCCAGCTACATCTTTACCTCTTTTGTAATATTATCTTCTTGTACCTTTTCCATGCTCTTCATAACCCATTGTCTTCTTGGTTCATGCTTAAATTGAAGTTTGATTCTTACCTCATCTTCTTCATGCATCTTAGCTTGATGTCATATCATATTATCCTAAGATATTCTCCCCTTTTTTCTTTGCCTCCATGTTTTCTCTTGTCTTTCACATGTAGTCTTGTCTTGCATGACCTCTGGTTTGAGGTTTTCCACCTTTCTTTCTTTGACTGGTCTTTGAGCCATTTAGGCACCACATATCCATGTTCTTGTGCCATTTTTGAGGGTTTCACTCTTCTCTTCACTTGGCCAATATGCATATCAACACCTTTCTTTTCATTAGCATAATCAAAATCAATGCTTAAACATTCATTTACCTCCATATAGGACTGATGTAAGGTTATCTCCTTCTTCTTGTCTTCATGGCTTGGAATCACGAATTCTTTGTGTGATTTTACTTTTGATTCAGTTTTAATATGCTCCAAATCACCCTTAAATTCCTCTTTATTCTCATCTTTATCATGTTGGATATCTCTAGTCTTCATCATATGAACTTCTACCATTTGTTCTCTTTCCTTATCATCTTATTTCATCTTGACGAGGGATTTATTTGTCCAATCTCTCACAAAATTTAAGGTCTCATTATTTTCATTTATAAATTTTTTATTCATACCTACATGTACACACTCAAAATCAATATTAGAATATAAAATAGGAGACCACATAGTCTCCATGAATACTTCTTTCTTGGGAATTCTCTTAGTTTCTTTGTCTTCTCTCTTAAGTGCTTCTCTTGGCACTTCATCCTTATTCATGTTCTCTTCAATTAGAACTATCTTCTCAATCTCTCTATCTTTTTTTTAATAATCAAATCTTTATCCCTCATGCCTCTATGGGCTATACCTTTGTTCCCCTTATCCTCCTCTTTCTTCAAGGCATTTTTCTCATACCTTCTCTTTCACATAAGTAGCTTTAGTGGCCACTTCACTCTCTTTATCATATGAAATCCATTCCAATGACTCTCTTGAATCTTAATGAGATTCACCATGCACTCAATCCTCTCAAATATATGCCCCAACTCTTTTTTAAAATCTCTTTTACTTATTTTTCAACATTTATCTTTACTTCTAGGCCTCTCTGTTAGACATATCTCTTAGCAAGATACCTTCTTTATCTCTTCTTGGACCTCTAATGGAAACTTTTCCTCTCTCATTTCCTCTCTCTAGGACTTCTCTTATATTTCTTGACTCTCTTTCTATGAGTCTACCTCTTCTCTCTTCTTTCTTGGAGCTCCAATGTTCTCTTTTCTCTCTATCTTTTCTAGTATTTCTTGACTAGCTTCTAGTCCTTTCTCATATGACTTTGGGAATTTATCTCTTAAATTTATCACTATTATCCTCATCTATACTAATCTCCATAGATCATAATTGCAACCTCCTTCTCCTTCAATACCCTTCAAGGTGTCATCTTATGCATACCTTCTAACACTAGGCATTCATCTCAAATCAACAACTTATAAATAATTCAAAAAAAAACTCAAATAAATATTACCTTTCCATGATACCAGATTATGAATAGGTAAGTAGATAAGTCACCAAAATTCATATCTATTTATATCTAGTCTTGATGGACATCCCATTCATCTACTACGTTTGTTTTGATCAACCTTACATCAATCTAGTTTCTCCCTTGAGCCTTGGGATTGATAGCCTAATTGAGTATGTAAGTATCTCTTATGCACTTATAAAACCTTTTATATGAAATTAATTCTCATTAATGAAATTCACATTAATACTTTACCTCAATAAATTCATTTCCTTCTCAAACTGCTCTTCTCACTCTCACTAGCTTTCACTAGCTAATCCCATTAGCTCTCAAGGACCAAAAATTGGTTTAGGCTTGTAAGAAATAATATCATTGAAATTATGATATTTAATGATCATAACACATCTATATAACCTATTTAAATATATCAAACACACTTTACCCTTCAAACCTACTCATAAGGTTCTCTTGAGTTCCTAAGGTTTGTAACCTTTCTTTTTGACAAATCTATGTTCTATGGAATGATACTTATATACCTTGAGAATATGAAGGAATTTATTATCAGAATTTATCATTATATATGTTTTTGTCAAATATCATGGTCTAATTCCACCTTTAACATATACTTCCTTTGTTAAAGCCCTTCAAACTAGGCCTAATTAGCCCTCATTTCTTATCTTAGCCCTAAAATTTATACTGTACAGTCTAGTTTCAACACAAAACCACTTTATTCCTTATTATAATATAAAATAAGGTGTGATCACAAGTTTATAAATTTTTTGTAGGGTTACAACTCTCCCAAACACCAAAACCCTAGTTTTAGGGTTTCAACCTTCCTACATAGGCTGAAAGCCTATAAAACTGCATAAATTGACTTTTATAGGGTTTAAAGTAATAAAATAACCTTAAAAATCATGTTTGTATCTTAACTAACTCATCCAAATGGATATAATCATCCATTCATCTAGTCTTTACTTGAAACCTCAAAATCTCAGTTGACTATGCATGATTCCATTAATTGTGCATGGTTTTGATTGTTTATTCTCCTTTCCTTATAACTTTATCATTATTCAAACCTTATTTGATATCCTAAAAATTATTACAATTTATAATTTACCTCTTAAAACCTTCATTTACCTTCCATAAATCATTCACACTTCTATTTGTGTGTTGACCGTGTCAACAAGGGTAACCATATACAAATAGGGTTTGTGTTCAAATTTATAAAAGTATCATAAAGGTTTTGAGGATTTTGAAGATTCATTGATAATGGGACCTCCTTCCAATAATAAATCCAATGGTACACTTGGAAAGGTTGATATATAATTCTCCACTTACTTTGCAAAGTAACTATGCATACAAAATAAGGTATTCACAGTGGTCATATAACTCTTTCTCCTTTATAGCCTATCTAGTGGGTTTATTTCCTCATTTGGTTTTACACCACCACATTTAAATTAATAAACTCACTTATAAATAATTTACCAATCAGATCACATAAGGTTTTGATTGCAAACACAATGTTTCTTGGACTGCAAACATAATACTCACCATGCTAACTATAGTTTATCATAACACCATTAAATTGAGGATTATCATTCACTAAAGTTACCTTTCACTAAGAATATAAACTACCTCACAAACTTATCACTTGGAATACACCATAACACTTTCAACCTTATTCACATACCTTCTACCTTGGTACTTACACACATGTAATAGGGTCTGTAGGCAAAGTTTTCTTTCTCCTGATTGTTTATCATTTTCATACACCACCATTAAACATAGCATATTTTTTTTAGGTTATAAACCTCTTCAAGTTTTTTTTCAAGATATTCCTTTCCATCTTGGAAGGATCATATTCCAATCCTCCTTCTACTGAACTAGAACATACATTGTGTGATTGTAGACCTGTAACAAAACAAAGTGTAATATAATCTTGGCCTCTCGGGCCTCTCAAAGAAATATGAAATCCAAAAAAATCCCAATAAAATATAATAAACACAATCATATATGGCTATCACTCATTCATTTTGATTCATCAAACATACATATTTAGTCCATAACAAGACTCTATTACTTTTCTTGAGCAGTTTTATGCATTTCTAATTCTCATAATTTTCCTCTCCTCTCTTAGAGACCTCCCTCATCTCTCATACACCATTTAATTCTTTCTTCCTTCCTCTACTCTTACATGTAAGTTTTTGGCTTTTTTTTATATGCCATGCAAACAACCCTCTTATCTTTATGCACCAACTCTCACATTGGATTCTTGGACGTTATGAAATAAGAACATACTCATTTATTCGAATAGCTTAGTTTATGCATAATTTCATCTCTATATGACATATTAGACCACTATCCAACCTTTATACATCACTTAAGACCTATAAGATTACTTTTGAATAAGTTTTTACATTTCAAAATTCAAATATAGTTTTGGAGGGAAAACCTCCTATTCAAATCCTAGACATCTTTAGGAGCTCCTATCACCTTGAGGACCTATCATGGACCTCTTAGCGTGTACTTAAACCTTAAACACTAACAATTTGCTAATTTGGCTTGATGCGCCTACATCATAGAACATGAATACATTATAGTCAACTTGTTCATGGAGACTCTTAGAAATGAAATTGCTGATTGGATCTATCACCTTACTCCTGGTTCTATCAACAACTAGGATACTATAGAAAATGAATCTGAAAGTCAATTAAAACTAGCTAAAGATGCACATGTATTTCTAAAAATTATCTTGATGAATAAAGAAGCATTTTAACCTTTGAGGAAATTTGTGGAAAAATTAAATTAGTTGTTGAACAAAATACTGATAACTACCTAGACAAACTATAGAAAACCAAAAGTGCTTATTTATCAATTCAAAATTCATAGAGGTAAGATATCAGCTAAGAAGAGCTAGAGTAGTTGATTTGGAGGTATCATCAAAATTAGCCATTTATTTTGAGGATGATATGATCATGGCTATAAAACTAAATAAATAACCTTCAAAAGGTAAATAAAAAAGTTTAAATCAGACTTATATTGAACAACTTCTTCAAACAATTATCAATGATATAACAATGTTAAATAAACAATTGCCTTAAAAGGCCATTACTTCACCTTATAAATATGTTCCAAGATTAAACTATGTGCCCTATTAGGGAGATTGTCCATGTCTACATGCCCCTCAACAAAATATTTCCAAGAGGCTCCTCCATCCAAATATAGGTGTTCTTGTAAATGTTGTTTTTGAAAAGGAACAAATATTTGGATATGAAGAAGAATAAGTTGAGATAAAAAATTTAGGCCCTCAAGAATTTGAATTAAAGGAACTTGGTGGCAACTCCTCTAATGTATACCTATAATATGATTTTGGGGAAGATGACTATGATGATATAATTTATGATATGAATGTTCAAACATTTTTAGTATTTAAAAATACACAAAATAAGAAGGAGAAAGCAAATAAAAAGTTAAAAGCTATATTTATTTCAAATGTTACTCTTCCTTGGGGTCCACATCACCCAGTTAAGCAAAAGGAAAATAACATGTGACAAAGGTATATAACCATATTCAAACCTTTACTATTTCCTATTTAAAAGTTAATACTCTTTATAAAAATGATTTAAATATGTCTCATCTTGTTGCAAACATTAAAAATTATTCTTTCATTGGTCTACCTGATTTTGATATTATTGAACATGTAAATAAGACAAAAATTCAAATGTCTCAAGCTAAGTACCTAAGATCAAGCCTTGATAATTATATAGACTATTTGAGTTCATCAAAGGCAAAAAACCTAATGTAAAGAAAATAAGTGTTAAAGGGATACTTGTAACTCCATTTTCTTCAAGGTCTCTAAATTCCATGGTTGTTGCCACTTTCATGTCTGACAAAGTTGATTTTTTTTACATTTCTCTTTTACTCAAAGGCTGTAAAGTGATCGATCGTATCATTGATACTAACACCTCTAACAACATGATGCCATACAAATTTTCTCATGCCTTAGGTTTGAATTGCACTAAAACCTTCAATTGTTGTTATTCCATGGAAGCAAAACAATTTCTCTTGATTGGCCAGATTAAAGATGCTCATGTTGCTTTAACATCTTTCCCTTAAAATAGAATCAAAATCACCATCTTGGTGGTAGACATTCATGATACATATGATATATTATCAGGAAGAGTTTTTTGTAAATAATTAGGTGGTGAGATTCAGTTAGACTTATCTCATGCAATGATTCAAATTAAAAGGGTTAAAAAATATTTGGAGTCTAAACTAGAAACCAAGTATACAATGCAAAAGGTTGATGAACTAAGTGTTGATATTTTGTATGAAGATGCAAGAATAGGGAATTAGATGATAATGTCAGAGGAGGATTTAAATATTCTTAAAGTGATAGAATGCCATCCTAATGACAAATGGATGCTTGAATTTGATGGTAGTTATTCCTCAACTAGTTTAGGTACATGAGTCATTATTATCTAAGCAAGGAAGTTCTTCTCCTTTTATATATATTATAGTTTGAATTTACTAACAATACTACAAAGTACAAAGCTCTACTCCTTGGCTTACAAGTTGTTGAAGAAATGGGAATCATATATTGAAAAGTGAAAGGTGATGTAAAATTGGTTGTGAAATAAGATCAAATGCCACTATCAAATGAATAATGCTCGTATAAAGCATTGTAGTAATAAGGTATGGGATAAAATTTAAACTTTTGAATATTTATCTATAACATCCATCCCTAGTGAAAATAATGCAAAATTTGATGCATTTGTTGTATCTGCTTCTCTACTAACTCCTTATTCCAATATTATAAAAGAAAAATAAACTATTGAATTGGTGTACAAATCTACTGTACCAATTAATTCCAAAAATTGCTAGGCATTCAATAATGATTATTAGATTATCACTTTCCTTGAAAAATAAAAAATATTTAGAAATATTTACTTTGAAGGAAGCAATTCAACATACAGGGAATATTCAACATAGGTTAGGAAAGAAGGAATTATAGAAGAACAAAATAAAGACAGTGATTAAAATATAAGGGAAAAAATCCCAAAGGTTTAGTATTTAAAATGATTTTTTTATAAACACAATAGGTTTATTATAAAGAAAATGCAAAAATATGCTCTAAATTCAACTGATTATGAAAAAGTGAATATTGGATCTGAAGAGCAACCAAGGATGCTGGACATGGTAAATGTTGTTCACCAAAACAATGGAGAAGGTTTGTATCAATTCTTAAAAAAGACATTGATATTATTTCCTATTCGGCTACTGATTTTGAATATTTTAGCCAAGAGAGATGCAACATATAGTTCCACTCAAACTTGATGCAAAATATTTTAAGAAATAAAGGCGATATGATTTAAAAATAGAATTAAACATGGGTTGTTAATATAGTGATGATACATAATAAGAGTGGAGAAATTAGACTATATGTATATTTTTGAAATCAAGTATCACTGAATGATAATTATCCATTTCCCATAATGGATCAAGTACTTTAAGCAATCATAGGTTCCAAAATTATTTATATGTTGGATAGTTTCTCAAGATATAATCAAATTTAAGTATGCAAATAAGATCAACACAAAACAACCTTCAACACTTCTTAGGGCACTTCTGCATATCAAAAAATGCTTTTTGGTCTCATCAATGTAGGTGTAACATTTTAACAAGTAATGGATATTGATTTTAATCATATGAAGAATAAAATAATTGTGTTTTGTCTTTGGATTAAATAGAGGTAAGTTGGTCATATTGTATAAAAATAAGGAATCAATATTGATCTCAAAAGAGTTGAAGCAATTCAAAAAGTGTCTGTGCCAACCAACAAGCCTGGAGTCCGTTCCTTCTTTGTCAAAGTAAAATTCATAAAAAGGTTTGTACTTGTTTTCATAGATCTCAGGAGGAATATTTATGATATGATGATAGGTAATCCTTGTATTAAATGGAATAATCAATAAAAATATGACTTTGAAAGGATACAAAATTTAATTTCTCATACACCTACCTTGGTGTGTCCATATTTAAAAAAAAACTTCATCATTTATTTTTAATATTATGCTTATACACTCTCAACCATTTATGATAAGAAGATTCATACTAGTGGGGAGGTTATTATCTACAATTTGAGACAATAAAGGATCTCTTAAAATAGGCCATATGATCATTTCTATATGTTGTCATACTTGTTAGATGTTATTTGTGCCATAGTCGACCCATTAGGGGAAGATCAATGGAAACCTCACAGAGTGAATAGTATAATTTGTGATGATTTCAATATGTTACACATTAATAGGTTTAAAAACCATATATCTTCTACCCCCTATTTTACAAGTTGTCAATGCCAAACGTATGCCTAGAATCTCAAAATAAAGTAGAAGGTCATTAAAGACATTGGGCAGTTACTAGTATTATCTAGATCATGTTATTATTAGTATAGAAAGAACACTGGTGGACCTTTTTTTATCTCATTAGGTATGTACCAAAAAAACTACCAGAGTAAGAGATAGCTTAACAAATGTCTAAAAGTGTGGATGTTAATTGTAAAACATCTATATTGGGGTTCTTCATAATACACCTTTGAGCACTTGGAGACAAAAATATAAGTATTGGAGTCAAATATTCAGAGCATCAAAGCACATGACAAAATTACATCTTGGCTTACCATAATTTAGATATTGGGATCCCAATGGTAAAGTATTAAAGCACATAAGGAATTGTGGAGGAAGGTTAAAAATGAATTATTTTAAATTAATTATTCACATGAGAACATTTTAATGGACATAAAATATGATTCTGAAGAATGGATCAAAATTAATTTGGTTGGGATGACCATGGATATTGTTCACATAATCCAATATGATTCTCATATAAATAAAAGTGATGTAATTTATACATAAAATCATAAATAATATTCTAGTGGAGAGACTGAGGAAAAATTAACAAGGAAGATACTTAGAGGGCTTCTACCACCCAAAACTCCTCAACTATAGGATTATTTATTATATATGGGCACTCCTTTGGTCCCTATAATTAAATTTAATTTTTTGGTCCCTAAAATTAAATTTACTTTTTATACCCTAATTAAACTAGATTAACTACCTCCATCAATGTAATCCCATGTGGTAGGATAAAATCCTTCATTCATAATGCTTACATCAGATAATTTTTTTCAAATGTTCAGGCTAAGAGGGCACTGCCTAGTTCTTTTAGGTCTCCTACAATTATAGTGGAAGAGATACCTCCTCCACATACAAAATCACCATTTAACATAATACACTTAGATTCAGAAGAGGAATATATTTAAGGAGATTTAGTAGATACATGTATTGTAGAGAAGCATCCAATAAAGGAAGAAGAAGATGATATAAAATATCAATTACAACATGATGTTTTTTAGCATACACCTCTACATATATTTTTTACATATTTTAATTCCAACTCTATTCATACAAATTACATAGATAAATAAAAAATTGGGACACAAGAATAATATATTAGGGTAAGCAAGGCTATAGACCCACTCATCACAATAAATAATCCTCTAGTTGACATATGAATTACTTGTGGTGTGGATAGTCCAATTATAAAAAAACCAATACTACCTAGGTCATGGTTCTTTCTTCCTCTATTTCATATTTTCTTCCAATTAATACCACTCATGTTTCTACTCCAAATTTCACAATCCTATTAGATTCTACAGGTCTTTCTATTCATTTGCCTAGTATTTCTAATATGTATGTAGTAACAAGTCTTGATATTTCATTCAATTCAATGGCTAGTCCCATTTATATCCCCATAAGTATTAATGTTTCCCTTGGCACACGCACCATTTCCTCAAGTATCAACAAATTTGACTCAGGCTACCATGACACAACCTAAATATGTAATAAATCGTGAAGGACATATTCTTATTGATCCCTAAGAAATACATTTTAAGGAATTAATTTCCCAGTCATTATTTGATCCATTTAATATCCATGCATCCAGTTAGATAGGATATAATATGCCATCAATAACCAAAACAAAGTCCTTTATGTTTATAACTATTCAAGAGTCTCCTAATTTATTAAAATACATTATTCAAACTCCACCTAAAGTTAAGGTCTCTAGTGAGAATATGGTTGATCATCCATTTCCCACATAACCTTCATTTACCCCTCCATCACTCATGGGACCACCATCAACCATTTAATGCATTCTCATCTCATCTCAAGATCCTATATATAATATGAGACTAGTCCTAGCCACACCATGGATGCAATAATTACAAGCAAAAAAATAAGATAGACAACACTTGGTGCTCATTGAGACATCCAAGCTAAGTTTAGAATTTGATGAAAATTAAAGGTTTGAGGATTAGAAAGAGGGACATGACAAGTGATAGTAAATAAATTGAATTTATAAGTGAATAAGAATTATTTATCTTTATAAAAAAGATTAAAATGGAGCCTAACGAACATGAGGAGTTTGAGGAAGACCTCATATATATGATAGATGCCACATGGGAGTGATAAATAAAATTTTCTATGGTCTCTAATAGGAAAATAAGAGGGGGAATATCACCCTAGGATTGAATCCCTAGGGGATATTATAGAACAAGTACAAAACTATGCTCAATAGGTATATTATTTGGTATTTTCTATCCATGAAGCAAGAACAAATTCAAAACCATAATGACATAAGGTGGTGGAATTTAATGAGGCTTTGATGAAATTAGATGCTAGATTGTAAACAATAATAAAGTAAGTTAGGGATAATTCATACCCAAATTTAAATTTATTGACACTCCAAAATATCAATTTGGCTCATAATTATGTGAATAATACAAGAGATGGTGTTACAGAGTGGCACCTAGAAATGAAAAATTTAGTTAAATAACTAACTATTCAAGAACACCAAGCCACATGATTGCTTAGAGATATGCACATATCTTCTCTATATACTCCATATGGGTAGATAATCAACTGGATGTATTTTTCACCTTGATTTGAACCTCTGTTAACCATTTCAAAGTAAACGTTGATAATACAGTCCTTGAAAGTAGTGATCTAATTTTATAATTAATCAAATTCACCTTGGAAAGGATAAACTATGCAAAAGCATTAGACAAATATTTTGATACTTCAATGGTCACACATAGAAAAATAATGGAAAATATTCTTGTTCTATTCCAACTTCTCATTGTCAATTTTGAAGTAATTGAATTGGACTTCACATCATGTGTTAATGCTTACAAGTTTAGACAACTGTTGTAGCACCTTTAGTTACCACTACAATAACTAGTTACACCACCATTAGTTCCACCTCATCAACTCCTACTTATATATTAAATAATCCTAATCTACTAACTAGATTTTAATTAGGTTTGACTCCATTTACCATTGATAGTACCACTCAAACATCACAGTCTAATTTTAGAGTTTATTTTTGGCATATTTATTTATATTTTTGCTTCATCAAGAAGCATACTATTGTACATGCATGAATGGAAAATTAAATTAAGACTGGGAATTATTTTTAGTCTCTTTTACATGTGATCCCACTCTAAATACGAGTCAGTGCCTATCCATAACTATGTATGCATGTTTTTGATACATTGTAAAGGGAGGAGAATTGTGACAATTAATGAAAGTGAAGAAAGTTCTCTACAATTGTCATGTGAGTTTATGTGAATGTGTTATCTCTTAGAAATTTATATTTTCTATTGAGAATTTCCATTAAGTTGATAAATTTTTAGTAGGTTGAGTGTGTGTTATTTACAAGGATAGGATTGAACATTATGTTAGTCTTATTAGTTCTTTGGTTATAGATCATACTTACTACTTGTTAATGATATTGGATATGTGTAATAATATGGTAGTAATGACTTATTTGATTGTAATCACCAAATATTTTTGTAATTTTTCCCTTAGAATCTTCACTATGTTTATTTGTGTTCTCTACTTTCAGTTAATCCACAACACATATTGGTTTGTGACATATTCTTGGCCTGGTATAATAAGTTAGCTTGGAATATTTAATCTCCAATTGGATCATAGGACCCCTTTTTTATACCTTACCCTTCCCTATTTTTTATCTTTTGGATAGATTCACCTTATCTTATATTTACCCATCCATGCTAATTAGAATTTATATTTAGAGTTAGACATCCATCATATTTGAAATATCCATGATAAATAACCATTCCACTCATCGCTATTCCACCACATGGTTATTTATAAAACTGAGACCCATAAATTGTACATTAGAGCGAGTTTTCACTGATCCTAAAACATTAAGGACATTCCCATATGAATATTTGTTGTGAAAAAAACCACATCAACAGGGTTTATTTGGAACTAGAAGGAGGACCACAATCTTCAAATCATCTAAAAATTTACTCAAGTTGTGTACATTAGATCTAAAAGTGAGATTAACAAAGTCTAATTCTGATTTGGGAATGATATTATTATCACCTTTGTAGGTTCATGAGAGACCTAAATTATATATAGGTGTCCCTAGGAGAGATGCAACTTTACCAAATTCACCAACCCAAGGGGACCAACCTCAACATTTCACTATGGTCTAGTTAACTAGTTCTACCATCACCGTAGTTAGTGTAGTCAATGATTTACCTAAGAATCTTAAGAAGTACCTTCATTATCTCCTTATGGGGGATGAATTACAAAGGAACATATTAAAGCCTTTAAAAATTATTTAGAATTGGTTAAAGTGATTCATGAAGACACTGCAAGTGGATTATTCCTTTTCACCCTACAACATGTTAGTTATGACTGGTTCCTTAATCATCCACATAATTCAATTATGTCATGGAACATGTGTCATTAAACATTTATTTCAAAAATTGGGTAGGTTACCAACCCTAGTGTAGTATATTATCATTTTACAACTATGAATAGGGAATCCAATGAACCAATTAGAGCTTTCAATGCAATATTTAAAAACATGTATAATCATGTAGACATTGCATATAGAATTACTACCACATTAGCCCTTGAGTGTACAAAAACTCCTTAGATTATATGATTATGATATTCTTATGTAGAGCTTAGAATACCAATAGTTTATCAGACACCTATGTTGAATCAATCAATATTGATCAACAATTGAATCATAAATTATAAGCTCTTTCCATAGCTAACATAAATCCAAATTTCCCAACCTTGAATCACATTCCAAATGCCAATAAAAAATGTCATGGTCAACAATCAAAACTCAGTCTTCTTCAGTTACCTCAAGTACATTCTTCACCAAACAAGAATCTATTTTTTTAAAATAATATTACAATTGTGCCTAATCAATAAAATTAGAATTAAGTCTTAGTACCAATTACAACTTCTACCACATAGGATACAACTTTTGATTCCACCAAAGTTGAATTAGATGCTATTAAATGTATGGTGAAAAAAATTATCAATGAGTTTCTAAACATGCAAAAATTCTTAGGGAACACTATAGAGGAAACATTTAATAGTAATTTCATACTCTAGAGAGAAAAAATAATTCAACAAGCCAGACAATAACTTAGATCCACAACCTAACAAACTTCTTGAGATAAACATTTGTGAGGCAACCTTACCAAATTAGTGTAGAGTTCACAATACCAGACAACATGTTGAATTGGATTTCATGGAGTTTTGTACTACATTTGATATTTTAGAATGATATGGAAAGATGTGAGATATTCAAAAATTATCCTAATGCATACCCATCTAGTGCTTATGGTATCTCCAACATTGTAATGGTGTTTGAAACATATGACTTCCCATTCCCCATTGAGGCCGAGAATGAACTAGAAGACAACTAAAATGGGATTCATACTTTTTAGTAATTCTAAATAAATAATTATAATATGAGAAATAGTAATCAACATCCTATCATTAATTTCACACCTCCAAACAACAACACAATCACTCCTGATCTAAATGCCAATAATAATCTTCCTACTCCTAAGGAAATGATCAACAATGACTAACCGATCCAAATAATAAGAGTGGTTACAATATAGTATATGACACAAAGAAAATAAAGGCAAAAATTACCTTCATGAGTTGACTCATATTACATAATAGAGAGAACTTTTGATCAAGGCTTTGACTAGCAAGCCATCTGTTAGCAAATCTAAAGATGAACATACCAATATGGTCATCTATAAAGATAAACTTAAGGTCCCACCTTTCCTATTGGTTGTCATAATTTTTAGGAAAAATATGCATAGATGCTTAGTTTACTTGAGTATTTCAGCTAATGTGATGCCCACTAAAATATGCTAGGGTTAACTCCAGATAAATCCAAAGGGGTGGTCTTATAACTAGACAAATATTCAATCCCAATTGTTAAGGAATTGTTGAACTTGCACATACATCTTACTTTTGAGCCATGTGTCTAACAATACATATACATCCTTGTAGTTGAAACTCTTAAGGCTTATGGTGTACTCCTGATTTATGATTTATTAAAAACATTCAATGGATATATGGTGATGGAATTTCCAAACATGTGACTACCTTAGAAGGGAGTAGCTAATCAAATTAGGGTTGACAAAGAACCAAATATGAAATATTAAATATGAAACCATAAAATACAATGTTAAAAATTAAATAATTAATTTTTATTCATCTCATGTAGGGGTTTACATTTTCACAATAAAACCCGACAGTAATGAATGATAATTTGAAAGCCCTTCAAAAATTTAGACCTTATATTTTGATGGTTCTTGATTCAAATTGGGTTAAGGTGTAGGTATAACTCCTATTGATCTTGATGGGAGGAAATACCTTTGCTTATTTCAAGTTATAGTTTCCAAGTACTAAAATTCATGTTGAACATGAAACATTAATTTTGGGGCTCCAATTTGTGTTAAAACATAATGTCAAACAATTTTTAATGTTTAGAGATTCAGAATTAGTTGTTGACCAAGTCAAAATTAAGTATCAATATGAGTTGTCATATTTGAAAAAATATAAATACAAAGCTTGGGACCTAATTGAATCATTTTAAGCTTTCAACATAAAATCAATCCCAAGAGAACAAAATCAAATGATATATTATGCATTTGGCCCCATTACAAGAGTAAAAAATATAGAAATTTTATATATAGTTAGTACCATGTCCTTCAGTCCCCAATAATGCATACAATTTTTAGGTATTTTATGATGATCAACAGATCATATAACTCATGGGCAATTCTGGTGCTTTTGATTCATAAATCATTGATGAAAAATATTTTGACTCGATGAACAAAGAAAAAGAGAATATGATGGTATCATTCAATTGAAAGAAAATAAAATACCTAAAGGCATGGTTTATTTGGAAGGAGTCTTTGATATGGATTACCAAGATGAAAAATAAAATAAATCTAAGACAAAAAAATTAGACTTAACCAAGGTGGACTTAGGAACAAATGAGCATCCCCAACCTATCAACATTGGATTGAACTATAATAAACAAGGAAAGTAGAGGAAGAATTATTGATAAAAAAATAAGGATGTGATTGCCTTGACTTACAAAGACTTAAACATTTTTGACCCCAAAGTTATCACACATGCAATACCACTCAGAGAAGAACATAAACCTTTTAAATAGAGAAAAAGATTGATTAATCCAATTATGTAGCCTCTTATTCATAAATAAGTTTAGAAATTATTAGAATCTAAAATTATATTTCCCATTTTACATTCTACTTGGGTGGCCAATTTAGTCCTTTTGTGAAATAAGAATGGTGAAATTAAACTGTGTATATTTTAATAATTTTAATCGAGTTCATAAAAAGACAATTATCCCTTACGCTCCCTAGATGAAGTAATTTAGATAGTTAGTGGGTCAGAAATGATGTCTTTTGTAGATGGATTTTTAGGATACAATCAGGTCTTGGTAGAGAATGATGATCATATGAAAATTGATTTTATGATTAAATGGGGAACCTTTGCATACAAGACAATGCCTTTTTAACTAATCAATGTAGGTCCTACCTTTCAACATGCCATATATTTAAATTTTCAAGGACTCATTGGTAAGTGCATCATTATTTATATGGATGATCTGACTGTATTTTATAAAGATAAGTTAGATCATGTTGCTCACTTGTAAAGATTGTTTGATATATGTAGAAGGTATGGAATTTCATTAAATCTAAAAAAAGGTATTTTTAGAGTCACAAAAGGTAGCTATTGGGCCATGTTATCACCAAGGAATCTATTTAAATTAAACCTAAGACATTTCAATCTATCTCAAAAAATCCATATCCAAACAACAAAAAGGAACTTAAGTCCTTTTTTAGCAAGATAAATTTTGTTTGAAAATTCATTTTAGGATTCACATAGATTATGAAAGCATTGAATGCAATGTTGAAATAGGATGTAAAACATAATGAACATCTGAAGCTAAGAATAAATTTTTGGACATAGAAATAACCATTGACCAAGCTCTGGTCCTGATCAACCCAAACTTTACAAAGGATTTCTTCTTATATTTATTTTCATCAGAACATACTATAGCAATTATGCTCACTTAAAAGGTTGAAGATAATGAACATCTTATATCATTAATGAGCACCAACCTGAAGGAAGCATAATTTAAATACTCTATGATTGACAAGAAAATTTACACCTTAATCAAAGCTATGATGAAATTTAGGCATTACATTCTACGTAATAAACTTCATGCCATTATCCTAATTCTAGCAATCAATCTCACACTTGGAGAAAATGAGACAGGTGAAAGAAGAGGCAAATGGATGTCCATATTATAAATCAGGCCCATTAAAATAGTGTGAGGACAAGGTATTACTCAACTATTCATAAAAATTGATCCTTGCATCTCCATTGAGCAGGTTAACTAATCTTATAAAATTGGAGGTGACTGGTATACCCAAATCATTCATTATTTACTTATAGGTACATGCCCCCTAAATTGAATAGAGAATAAAGGTAAGCACTCAAGATCAAATAAATAAACTATATGATCGATAAAGGGGTGCTTTATTGAAAATTTTATGAAGGAATTTATTTGAGATGTGTTTCTAGTTAAAAAGTTGTATAAATACTTGATAAAGTTCACCAACAAGATTTCTCAACCTCCTCATGATGATATTCTATAGGTTAATATGTGGGATAAGGGTTTAATTCATAAGATTGAAATCTTTCTTTGGTTCTCAAAATAGTATTTTAATAATGGAGAATCTTAGGAAGAGAGGTTTGGTTCTTGTGAATATATGTGCGTTGTATGAGAATGAAAATGAGACTGTTTCTCATTTGATGATTGGTTTCTATTTTTATTATGAGGTTTTGTTTTTAATAACTTTCAAACCTATTGGGCTCACCTATCCTCTATGATGTAATTATGGTTGTCCTAGTTTCTCCTTTTCACTAATAAGAACATTAAAAGGATTTGGAAGTTGTCACTTCCTCACTTCATATGGGGAATTTAGAGGGAAAGGAATAATATAATATTTAGAAATGGTAATATTTATAGTAGGTAGGTTGCTACAAATGTCTATGATAGTATCCTGGAAAACTTTAAGAGTGGTCCCCCATGTAAAACAAATAGTCTTTCAAATGAGGAAGCAAATATTGTGATTAATTGGAAGATTAATGTTCTATATCAAAATATGATTGATCCAAGAGCTCATATTAGGAAAAATTTAAAGTGTTTATTCCCATCTCCTAGTTGGGTTAAACTAAAATTTTATGGGGTCTTGAAAGGTAACTCAGGAGCCTTTGGGGGGATGAATTATTTGATATGATAAAGGAAAACTGGGTGCAACTTTTTCAGGTGGTACAGGTATTCAAAACAAACATTGGGATGAAGCATTGACATGATTATGGGGTTTTTAATTGTATAATGGGTTGGGAATTAACATGTTATAAATTGAAGGTTAATCCATTAATATCATAAATTATTTCTCCAATAAGAATTTAGTTAACTGAAACATTAGTCATATAATGTAGGAAACACTCATCATTATTGACTCCTTAGGGAGGGTAATAAATCCACACATCTATAGGGAGGGTAATAACTCCACTAACGAGTTTGCTAATGTGTGTGTTTCCTATAAGAGATTAAAAATATTATTTTGTAGGGATGACCTACCTATCTTGATCCTTATAATGATCAAATCAAAGGTTATTAATAATCAAAATACTCATTTATCATGGATTTGATTTTTGGCTCAACTTTATTTTTATTCATTCACTTCTGATGGGTTAGTGGAACATGGTTGAAAAAAATTATAGAAAAATTGGCATATTAACCAATTAGAAATATTGTAGTTTCACATGCGGGAATATGGAGTTTTTCTAAATATTATTTGGAAGGATTTAATAGTTCATTATGAGAGGTATGTGAGATAGGTTTCAAGCTTACTAGTTCTAAATGTGTCAAGAGGAGAACTTTTTTGTGTAAAGAGAGTGGTTTTAGGTCCATTTTATTAAATATGGGTGGGGATTTACTTAGGATTGAACCGATCAAACTATTTGAAACAATATGCAGAGCTTTGGGATATCCTTCAAAAAGAGGGATTGGATAATTTAATCCAATTAGTGGAAGGTTGTGACAAACATGTTTTCAAAATTTATATGAAAGGTTGAAGGGAGAAAATCATGGAGTTAAATGTAGTTTCCATTCAAATAATGGAGGATCTCATTGATCAACTGACTAGTTTAAACGTAGAGGTAACCAAAGTTTTCAAATATGGAAGGGATTTTAGGAAGGATAAGGATAAATTCCTACTAGAAGGTGAAGCTCCGAGATGATTCCAAAAGGGCTTATCTCATGAGGACCTTCCTCACCCATTTGATGAGGTATAAAATTAGATAGTGTTGTACATTAATCTTTAATGAAGACATAAGGTAATACACATGCCTCACTTTATCAAGCATCACATTTCATTAATCTTGCCATTTTATATTTTGCATTCTTTGGAGTGCTATGTTCTATATGTCAAGAAGGGGAGGAAAAAACAACCCCTTCACAAGGATGTCAATTTAATTATTTTAAATACTTTAAAGGCATGTATAAGGGCCCTATGTGTAAGCCTAATTTGGGTACAAAACAAAGGATTTTTAATGAGGGATCGAGATGAAACCTGAGGAGTCTTTCCAAGGGGAATTATGTTGGTAGTTATAGGAGAGGTAAGGTGGTTGGGTTAAAAAATGAATTTAATTCTAAGGAAAACCCCCTTGAGATTTAAGAAGAGTAAATATAAGAGATAGTGTCCAGTTTATACATTCATAAATGCTTAGTCTAAAATGGATGATAAGGCTATAGGTAAGAGAAATTTGAGTGTCAATTTTGAAGTTGTGGTAGATAATTTAAAATATTATAAAAGTCCCAAAGAGATGGACTAGTAAATATGTATTCATAGGTATTTACTCAGATCGTTTATGAGGGAGAACACATCTTTGAAGGATTGAATGAAGAAGATTAATCATGATGGTAGATCTCTAAGCATCAAAGAATAACTAAATGAGGTGGTCATTTAGGTTAAAAGACTCAAAGACAGTGAATAATCTAGAGAGAGAGAATGAATTCATGAAAGATAATTTTAATATTCTTGTTGGTTTTAGTAGAATTTATATGAAAAATAACATTTCGAATATGGAAACTCTTAGATAATTGATTGGTAGAAAAATAGAATAGGAAGGAACCAATTCAGACAAGAAAGACAAATAGATGATGACTTCCAAGGGAGATGATAAATATACCCAAATGTCATAAAAAATGGACAAATACTTATAAAGGATGATTCACAACTGATAAGAGGCATTCCAGATAGACTAAGGCTCTATTTTTTAGAGTATTGGTTTGTTAGTTATTTTTTGCTATTTTTCTACTATGTAGTTGTTCTATAGATTTTTAGGTTTTGATAATAGATATTGATGTATATATAGGATTATTAGGCCTTCTCTACTTGTTACTTTTATAGGTTCAAGGCCTTATTTTAAAAAATCCCATTGTACAATAATAGAAAAACTTTCACCATAAGGTAGGCAATAGACACCCTTTAGGAAATGCTAAAACACAAAATTTTAAGGATGGGATACTACTGGTCTACCATTTTTAAAGATGTGTATAGTCAGATTATAATTTTTCCCTAATGTCAAGTGTTTTTGTAAAATTAAATATATGCCACCATGCCTTTTTCAGTGTGTGATTGAAGGATGCCCTTTTAAAAATGGGGCCTGGATTTTGTAGGGGTTATTAACCCCAACTCATCATATGGACACATGTTCATAGTGACAACTACACATTAATGCATGAGATGGACTGATGTTGCAGCAACACAAAATTATAAATCACAAGATGTGATCAAATTCCTTGAAAAAAATATTTAGACTAGGTTTAGAACACCAGTTTCTTTAGTGTGTGATAATGGTCATGATTTTCAATATACATAATTCACTAAGTGGGCTTAAAATAATCAAATTAATGTTAAGTTCTCTTCAAATTATTATCCACAAGGGAATGGAATTGTTGAATCCACCAATAATAATTTAATTGATGCCATCAAGAAATCAAACCAAGACAATGACACATATTACTAAAATATGCATTATGGGCAGATATGACTATACATAAGTAGGCTCTATGGGCTTCACCTTATTGATAGTATATGGGAAGTATCCTATTTTCACTATTACTCTCAATTTAACAAGATATAATTTTATGTAATATTATATGTAAGATGATGACAAAATGCAGTCTAGATTGTTAGGCATAATTTAGATGGAAGATGCATGAATAAAGGCTTTATTGAATTTCAACAAACATTACGACATTACCAAGAGACGGTTTAACAAAATATTGAAGATCAAAGTTTTTAAGATTTCATATTTTGTTCTTCTATGAGATAAAACACATGAAAATAAAGGTCAACATGATAAGTTCACTCCATTATGGATTAGATGATATCAGATCTCCAAAATTTTGGGAAATAATGCTTTTCATTTGAAAGATCTCCAAGATAATGATTTGTTTTTTGTAGTTAATGGATAATTTTTGACACATTATTTCATAGTTTCCCTAATTTGGAGCATCTTGGAATGAATGTGAGTTATGATTTAGTAGTAGGTTTAGACATCTAATTTTGGCCATAACTGGCTTTCGATTGGACTTTAGATTGATTCCTACCAACCATTGAAAATTAAGCCTAGGAATCATTGAACGTCCCAATTTTGGTGTGCATCATTCATCAATGCTCATAATTGTGTTAAGGCATCCCTATTTTGGATACTATCTTGTATGAAATAATAACTTCTCACAGATTCATTCCTAATCACCTTGTGACATAACACTGCCAATTCAGCCTATGGACCTATTAAGTGGGGCACTTGAATCAAATCTTAAAATAGCTAAAATGATAATAAAAATGAATTATATAATTAAAAAAGATTAAATTCTTGGTTGAATTATCCATTTAAAATTAATGAATATCTTAAAATGGAAATTCTAAAATTTAAAATATCAAGTCTTTTCATCATTGCCTTTATGAGTTGTCAAGCTCTTCCAAAATATCCCAAAATATCTAATTTGAGAGCATTGCCTAGTAATTGAAAACCATAATTGCATGGTAAATTTTAATTCAGTTGGAGTTAATCTTAACTCACCTATGGTTATTTTGAACCAAATTTATGTTTAAACTCAACCTTAACTCACCTTGGGTGAGCGTTAATTCTTGAGGCTATAAATACAAGGCCATGCCTATTAATTTTAAGTTCTCTTGGTATAAAGTTATTATTAATAAATTTAATCAAAGCTTTGATAGTGTAGTTTTATAATGATAATTTGAAGAGAGAGAAGCTTTATACAAGTAGTATTACCATGCCCAAATCATGAGCCAAATAACCAAGCCAAGGTGCAAAGGAAAGATGAAGCCAACAAAACTCCATTGATGAAGATTTATTGATGCACAAGCCAAAAAAACCACTTAAAAAATCTATTTGGATCTCCAAGGAAGGTAAAAGAGTGTGTTATTTAATGTTTTTGTTGTGCTTTCATTTGTATGTTTGTTACCTATTCTCTCTCTAGTGTCTAGGCTAGAGGTGTTAGGATTTTAGTGTGTTATTGTGATTTATTTTATTTGAATAACACTAGAATAACCTCCCCTCTATGTATTCCTTGTTCACAGTAGGATTATATTAGAGTTTCTTTTTTCTTAGATTATATTTTCTATTTTCCTAGGCTAGAAAAAATAATGTCATTTGGACCACTCGCAGGAAAATTATAAAAAATTATCTCAGAGGGTAGTTGAAAGGATATTCATGGGTTTAATCATGATGAATTTGGGTCTCAAATTTAAGGTGTTTATCATGCCTGAATGGAAAGTTTTATTTGAATAAAATAAGTTTATTAGTAATTAGAAGTTGCTTTGATATTTTCATGCAAATTTTAAAAAGACATTCTCATTTTGAAAGATCAATTGCAAATTTACAAGCTTAAAACTTTTTTTAGAGATAATAAACATTGAAAAAGATAAAATATGATTAAAATATATGATTCATGTGAATTTTATTCCTATACACCTAGCCAATGGTGGTTCCCAACCCTTCTTCCAAGAAATGTTTTTGCAAAAAAAAATGGAAGAGGATTGATTCATTTAATCTCTATTAGGGCTATGAATGCCTGGCTGGAAATAGAGAAATGCTTAGAGTGAAATCAAAGGTATATTTATTGGGGATATACATGCTTGGATGGTAGCAGAGTATTTCTTAGGTTCCCAAAACCTTATGCTTAAAAATAAAATAGATTGAAAAAATAATGCAAAGAGACCTTAGCTTTTATCTAATATTTGTTAAAACTCTCATAACAAGGAAAAATAATATTCACATGATCTGATAAATGAGAAGGTTTGTATGTCGTATGATTTTTTTAAAGTCTCTTTTAGTTTTATAATTTATTTATTTCAATTTTATAAAGTTCAAAGTTTTTTATGATACTTAAATTAGAAATTCTAGGTTCTCAAATACTCAAGAGTATTTCCCCATTGAGTCACCATTTGTTTTGACCAACACACCTCATTTTAAAATTTTCAAATAGGGACCCATTTAATCTTCAAAACTACATATTTAGGTCTCATTCTAGCATGATTTAACTTTAGACCCAAGCATACCTTGGCCTAAGTCCTATTATTTGTGAGTTATTTTGGGATTAAAGCTTAGGCATTATTTGGAAAAAAATAGATTTTGTTTTAGTGACCAACATGACTAATCAATGGTTGTCCAAAGTTATTAAGTTTATATGTACATGGAAACACTAAATTTTCCACATGTCTCTCTCATGTTCAAAGATGGATGATTACCTAAGTATTTATAATATCATTTTTGCATCAACTATTGGGTATACACCTTCTTTGGAAACTGTACCCAAAATTAATTGATTTTTTATGTATATAATGTTTTGGTTTAGTGAGATCACACCATACATTGTTACCATATTTTACTACAATTTTTATATGATAAATGGATAGGTATATGCTTCTCTAAACTAAGAAATGTGATGAGATCATGCCACATGTCACTCTCTCAGTTCAAAGTTACCAAATAAGCAACTAAGCAACACATTGAGAACATGTCGTGTGTCACTCTCTTGGTTCATCGTCAGTCTGAGCCAAAATTTCAAAGTTACCAAAGCAATGATTAAGAAACATAGTAAGATCATTTTAAGTGTCACCATATCACTACATAGATAACAATGGCCAAAATAAAAAAGTATAAAAATTGCAACCAAGCGATCAAGATATAGGATGCCACATGTCCCACATAATACAGTCTAGAGGCATGAATCACTCATTAATGAAGTCATGTGTCCCTCCTAGGATAGTCAACTACCACATGTCATGAAACATGATAGATACTCACTCCATCATACACAAGTAAAGAGCCAAAATCTCAAGGGAATCTAAAACTAGAGAGATCAAATGACAACATGCCATGTATCTCATATCGATACAACTGGAGTCTAAACCTAATATAAATCCAACCAACTTCACGTAAAACTAAAAAATAAGACACGGCTAAGTGAAATAATAATATATATCAATGACATATGGATGTGATAAAAAAATAAATGAATAAGTAGCTAAAATAAGTGCCAACAAGATACATGTCAAGTAAATTCCTACGAAAGTATACGTCATAAAAATAAAATTCAAAATTGAAAGATAATCAATATAAATTATTGTTCTATAATTAATTCACACAGATGAGAGATTATCATAATGAATTTCATGTTCATATTTATTATTCATCCATAATTCAACCTAACTATAGTTTGCAAAATATATTAATGAGCTAACTAAAATCCATAACCCTCCATTCTTTGTGAAATTTAGAATCTACAATCCGAAGAACAAAATTCAATTATCTACAATAATAAACCTAGAAGAGAATAATCTTTCACCATTAATATTCTATTGTGGTACACAAGTAGAGTTCAAAGATATTGTTTTTGATCGTAGTGCCCTATGTAAAAAGTCACTCCACTGATCGACTCTTTGCATAGAGGTAGATAGAGTCCAACAATATAATGATGAAAAATATTCAACATTGCCTAAAAGGGAGTATACATATGATCTATTGGACATTAAAGCAATGAGATTACACAAATCAACAGTGAAACCAAAGATATTTCCATGCATTGATGTTTTTAATTTTTTTTCTATGGTTAGAACATGTACCAATGATATATTTCATAAGATCAATAATAAGGAACCTATAACTTTCATAGCTAGAATAACCTTTGAGAGATACTATGGCCTACCTCAAAGTGATATAGTATATGAATTTTCAACCATTTCAAATTAGCTCAAATACAACAATGTTAGAGAGACACTCAAGGCCTAGGCCAATGACCCCAATACTTTTATGAAATGGAAGAATCTTCCAATTATGCAATTCAGGTCAAGAGTCAGGATAGTTATGGCCCTTATGAATAGAATACAAGGATCCCCATCCATAAAAAATGTATATTATGTATAAATCCATTTATTATCAATGATTTTAGATTATAGGAGTAATCCTACCATTAGGGATGTCATTAGCTATTTTTTAAAACAATAAATGATGTCTCAGAACATGCCAAATGATCATTTTTATATGTTATCATACTTGCTAGATTATATTTGTGCCACAATCACCCCACCAAAGGAAGCTCAATTAAAACCTAGGGGAGTGAATATTATAATTTATAATGATGTAAATATGTTCCACATTCATAACTTCATAAACCATATATAGAGAATTGTAGATATCTTCTACCCCTTAGTTTATAAGGTTGTCAATGCCAAACCTATGCCTAGACTCTCAAAAGAAATTAGAAGGCCATTGAAGACATTGGGAAATTATTGGTATTGTCCAAATCATACTAGTATCAAAATAGAAGGAATGTTGATGGCCCATTTTTATCTCCCCACGTATGTACCAGAAAAAATTAGCAGAGCAAGAAATAGCTTACCAATTATTTAAAAGTGTGGATCTAATTATAAAAAAACTACATTAGGGGTTTGCAAAAAATACCCTTGAGCATTAGGAGACAATAATATAAGTATTGGAGTCAAATATTAAAAGCCTCAAAACATAGAACATAATTCCATCTTAAGATAGTAAAATTTAGATATTGGGATCTAAATGGTAGAGTAGTCAAGAAAATAAGGAATTATGGAGGAAGGTTAAAAAAAATTATGGTTATATTGATTATTCACATGACCATATTTTGATGGATAAAGAATATGATTCTGAAGTATGGATAAAAATTCATTCAATTGGGATGACCATGGATATTACTCAAAAAATCCAATATGATCTTCATATAAATAAAAGTGTTGTAATTTCTATGGAAAATCCTAAAGAAGAGTTTGGTGAAGAGATTGATGAACAATTGACAAGGAAGATACTTAGAGGTCTTTCACCCCTAGAACTCCTCAACCATAGGATTCTTTGTTAGATATAGGAAATCATTTTGTACTTCCAATTATAGTTAATTTCTCTACCCCAATTAAACTAGCTCAACTACCTCCATCAATGAAATCACTTGTGTTAGGATAGGCTCCGTCATTGATAGTGATTACATCAGACTAAATTTATTGAAAAATTTAGGCTAAGAGGACATTGTCCAACTCCTTTAGGTATTTTTAAATTATAGTGGAGGAGAGATTTCCTCCACATACAAAAGCATAATTGAATTTAAATCACTTATATTCATAAGAGGAATCTTCCAAAGGAGACTTAATAGACATAGTTATAGAGGAGCATCAAATAAAAGAAGTGGAAGATGATAAATAATATCTATTACAATAGGATGTTTTTCAAAATAAACCTCTATATGTATATTTTGTAGCTTTTGATTCCATTTGTCTTCATACAAATGATGTATAATAAGAAATAACTAGGACACAATTAAAGTTATTAGGGTAAACAAGGATGTTAACCCACTCATCACA
Organism: Torreya grandis; assembly: GCA_037957365.1. Taxonomy (NCBI): domain Eukaryota; kingdom Viridiplantae; phylum Streptophyta; class Pinopsida; order Cupressales; family Taxaceae; genus Torreya; species Torreya grandis. The sequence goes on along the minus strand of JARHVA010000047.1, from coordinate 3,507,504 downwards.
ACAAATACTCCCCTAATTGACATATCAATTACTTGTGGTGTGGATAGTCTAGTTATAAATATAATAACTATTACCTAGGTTATGACTCCTACTTCCTCTATTTCAAATGTTATTCCAACTACTACCACCCATGTTGCTACACAAGAGGTCATAGTCCCATTAGATTCTACATGTATTTATATTCCTTTACCCAATATTTATAGTACTTATATAGTAAGAATTATTTCTATTTCATTTGATTCATTGCATAGTACTATTGCAATCGCCATAAGCATTAATTTTTTCCTTGGCACATGTGTACCATTTCTTAAAGTATCAACAACTTTTACTTAGGTTACCATGGCACAACCTGAATATGTAATAAACCCTCAATAACCTATTCTTATTGATCCCCAAGTAGTTAATTTTGAGGACTTAGTTTTCCAAATATCATTGGTCTATTTCATATTCATTCATCCACTCATATAGGATCTCCTATGCCCTCAATCACCTAGATAAAGTCCTATATTGATATAACTATTTAATAATCTCATAATGTATTCAAATACATTATTTAAACTCTATTTATTACACTCCCTTCATCTACCCATCCATTAGTCATAGGACCACCATTAGCCATTCCATATATTTCCACCTCATCTTAAGAGCTTGTCTCTAACATGTGACTAGTCATGGCCACACCATGGATGCAACCATTGAAATTAGAGAAATAAGATACCTAAAACTTGCTACTTATTGATCCATCCAAGATAAGTTTATAATTTGATGGAAATAATAACAAGCTAAAAAGGATCAGAAAGAGTAAAATTACAAGTGTTGGTAAATAAATTGAATATAAAAGATAAAATGAATTATTTAACTTGATAAAGAAGAGAAAACCTTAACCTAGAGAGCATGATGAGTTTAAGGGAGACCCCATATGTTTTGTAGATTCCAAGGGGGAATGCTAAATAAAATTTTTCATGGTCTCTAATAAGAAAATAAGAGGATGGAGTCTTAGCCTAGGATTGAAGCCCAAGAGAATATTCTAGAATAAGTACATAAATCTGCTTGATCCATATATGATTTGGTATGTTTTATCCATAAAACATGAACAAAGTCACAACCACAATGGAATATTGTGGTCATGATGATTTGAATAAATTAAATGCTAAATTATACATAATATCAAAGGTAGTTAGGGAGAAGTCATACCCAAAGTTGAATTTATTGACACTCCCAAATATTAGTTTGGCTCTTGATTATGTGAACAATACAAGATATGGTCTTATGGAGTGACATTTAGCAATGAAAGAGCTAGTTAAACAACTAACTAGTCAAGAAGACCAAACCACATAATTTACTGGAGACATGCACATCTACTCTATATATACTCCATAGGGGTGGATAATCAACATGACATTTTTTGACACCTTACTTATAACCTCTATTAACCATTTTAAAGGAAAGGTTGAGAATTCATTCCATGAAATTAGTGATTAGATAGTCCAATTAATCACATTTTCCAAGGAAAATATAGGCCATGCATAGTAATTAGATAAATAATTTGATACTTTAATGGTCACACACAAAATAATAATGGAAAAGATTCTTGTTAGGAATGAGAAATAAGACCATTCTAAGCCCATGACTCTGAAGTATTCACAAAAAATACATCACAAGAAGGATGGAAATATGATATGCAAACAAAAGGCAAATCATATATTATTTAGAATAAGACATGCAAGTACAAAGGAGAACCCTTGCATAAGTAGGCAAGGCAAAATAAGAAACTAGCCTAAGTAATGTGGGATACATCCTCACATAGGACAAAACTAAGAAAAAGATAAAAAGCTATCTAGACCCTAGTAAGCATGAGAAATATACTCTAACACACCCCCTCAAGTGAAAATAGGGGACAATAATAGCCAAAAAAGATATAGTGGCTTATCCACAATATGAGTCCTGATAACTAGGCTTGATAAGGTACTCATGTACAATATATATCCATGAAATGAAGAAGGAATATGTCCTCATAAACACCTCTAAAGATAGCTTCTAAAACCCTAATCATGCCACACAACTCAAGGAAATGAGGTGATGCAAAAAGCTTCATGAAGATGCCATCAACCTGCTGCTGAATCAAAATGTACTCCAAGTAAAGAACTCCATCTTGAATGTGTTGATGAATGAAGTACATATGTACCTCAAATTTCTTGGTCTATTGGTGCTCAACTGGGTTATGGGATGTGTGAATTATACTACGGTTTTCAAACCAAATTAAAGTAGATGAATCCTATGTGAAACCAAACTCTGTCAATAACTGACAAAGCTAAAGAACTTGTTGACTCCCAGTAACTATTACCCTATACTCAGCCTCTATAGATGAAAGTGCAATATCTTGTTGCTTCTTTCACAAACAATAAATAGGTAAAAAATCAAGACAAAATATGAATCCAAAAGTGGAACACCTATCGTCAAGATAACCTACCCAATCTAAATTAGTATACCCAACCAATTGATTAGAACACATGGTGTAGTTGTAATCATACTTCCCGTGACCCTACTCCTCCCTATGATTACACATCAGCTCATATGAAAAATACCAACCTTGGTTATCCAAATTTAAGAAATTTAACACTCATTTTGACCTTTCATGCATTGTACATCCATCCCCTATACATCCTTAGCACCTTACTAACTTTCTTTGCATAGACAGGCTTCCTAGACGCCTCTTGGGGCCCTTTTAGAGGCATGTTGACCATTCAAAGTGGCCATTTAACCTAGGACATGGCTTAGGGAGGAAACCCACAACCTAATCTACATGTTTCCTTTAGAAAATCCATAGCCTAGGCCATGCCTAGGATAAAACATGTAAAAAAGGCCCCAATTTGGCCCAAATAGCTAGAAATGGTCACTTTTTGGCCTTTGGTAGATTAGGGTTGCCTTATATGATGCTTCATCATTCATTTTATCTTCTCTCCTACATTTTTTTATAATCTTCTCTCTTGATCATAAATTTTAAAGATTGGATACCTTCTTGAATCTCACCTAGTTCATTCTTGATATGCTTTTATTATGATAGGGGATGCCCTACTATTCTATAGTTCATTTTGGTGATTCACATTGCTCTCTACAGTGTTCTTAAAGCATGTGGGTTGCTCCTATCTTCCTCAAGAATCCATTTCACCTATTTATTATGCTCCATCTATTGGCTCTCTCTTAGTTGGCATATTTTCCTTCACGTCCTCCACTGTATTTGGATCTTTGTTTGGACTCGGGTCACACACAACCTGATCCTCCTCCTTCACTACTTCCTAGCTTGGATAATCGGTTGGTAAAAAGTTTGCACACTAATTTTGATTTTTATATGAGGGCAGTTTTATATGAAAAGTGAAATTCCTATTTTTTTGCAATAATATATATGCTAGGTTTTGATTGTTTTAGTGATTTAGCTTGTTTAGGGCATTATCTAGGATAGTTTCTAAAGTTTTATGCATTTATATGTGGTCAAGAATATGCTTAATTGCTTGAAATATCTTCTATTACATGTCATTCTTAATTTGGAAACACTTATCATTACATAGTGGAATGCTAAATGCTTAAAAAAATCTATACAATTTGCATAAACAATTTCCTATCTTGTTAAACTAGAAAATTGCATTGTTAGTTAACAATAGTGTTAAAAATAAAGAGTTAGTTTAGGCTTAGATTAGGCATGATATTGCACCCTTGATTAAAAATGTATTTAATTCCTAAAACATATTTTATTTGTCCTGAAAGTACCTTTGCTTCTAAGTTTATTAATTACTTCATAGCTCTCTTTATTCAACATTATCATTTCTATAATTTGTATACAAGTGAATTTCTAGTCTTAACTACTTGATTTACTATGGTTATACCCATTAGAGATACCTGCATCCTTTGTGCACTTGATTGTGCTATCCCTAACCTGATTTAAAATTCTATCTAGAGCTTGGTGTAATCCATCAAATTAGATAGCCTTTATAGATCTCTAGTAGCCCATAGAAGCCTTGAGCCTTCTAGCCTTTTAGGTATTTGTTTAAGTACCCCATATATCCCCTTGCCAAACACTAGTGGCTCTATCCATATTCTTAGAGCTATATTCTAGCACACCTAGTGGGACCCCACATACAATCTCATGCTAGTTCTATCCCATTTAGAATTTTTTTACCCAACTCCCCTCTATTAGCTATTAGGATTTACTTTAAGTTATGTTTCAGCTCTTGCCTTGGTTGTTTTATCCTACTTTGGTTTTGTGTCATCCTCCCTACTAGTTCTCCATCTATTTATTTTTTATATTATCTCCCCTATTGATATTGATTCATTGCATCCATGGTTGGCCTCCCACCCTTGGGACACCAATCCCATTAGATTTAGGGCCTTATCCTTGAGCTCACTCATGAGTTGACCATGGCTACAATAAAACACCATAGACATTGTAGCATCTAGGAGGTTCCCTCAACCCAACATGGTGACCTAAACCCTCTCACATTCTACATGGAATAATATTGGTAGGTCTATAACCAATGGACTCAGTCCCCTTTTCACTAGTTTGAGATTCATTCATCTAAGGATCTTTCTCCTCAGCCTAATGTTGTGACTCATTCACCCATTCAAGGTGATGAGGACCTCCTTTCATGAATGAGACCTGATGAATTACATGTGATCATTAATGACTTTTTTAGATGCCTTAAGGTTAATGAAGTGCACCCTTCTCCCCTAGGAGTAAGCTATGTGCTTCCTTTGGAGATAGAGATCATACCTATTTAGTTTTGAGTGCCTCAACTAGTTCTCATGTGAGTTCCCCACTTATTTATCAGTAAGAGAATATACCATAAGAACCCCCTCATGTCCATGTTATGGGACATAGGTACTCTAACTCGGTAAGGCATCTTTATCACATAGAGTCCTCCCATCCTCTTAGTCCATCTTTTAGAGTTTCAGATGAGCTTGCTGATTTTGATCGCCACCTACAGACTAAATATCCATGGGATGCCTATCTTGAGCATAACACCCTTAAGTTTACCCTTGTTTTATGGTAGGTGACTAGCATCATAGAGACCCATGTCACCACAACCATTTCCATGAGTATGCCATGTCATCCCATCATCCCCTTAGGGAATGATATCCTTACCATGGTCATTCCCCACCCTATGGTAGGGATGATTTCCAAAAAGAGCATGTCCCTTCCCAAAAGCAATCTTATCATCATCCCATATACAATAAGGGTTATGATGAGGTATACTTGCATAGACAAAATCATAATCACCACAAGCCTCATCTTAGAGCTCGTTGCCAACCCACTATCAACTATGCCTACAAGGATCTCCATAGCAATCCTCTAGCCCCTTGGGTGCATGATATTACCCTTCCTACTCCTATCTCTGAACTACCTAAGTTCAATGGGAATCAGAACTCTAGTCCCACAAATCATATGAAAACATTTATGATGGCATATATGGATTGGGAATAGGATGAAGTCATGATGTAAAAGCTCTTTGCTTGTTCTCTATGAGCTGAAGCTCTCATTTGGTTTTAGAATTTGCCTCCAAATTATTTATTTAGTTTCCAGCTCCTTCTGGATGACTTCTTCCAATACTTTTATATCTTGAGACTGTTCAAACTCAGCATCCAATCACTCACATCCATGGTGTAGGTTAAGGGTGATCCAAACTTTGATTTTGTGCTTAGGTGGTGCTCAACCATCCATACATGAAAAATAAGGTTTTTAGATGATCAAATTTATGACATGTTCACGTGAGCATTGAGGTAGGAGGTTCACCTTGAATTTATCAAGCATGAGCCCATCTTGTATGATGAAGCTATTAACAAGTGTCTGAGGATTGGATTATTTGAGGTGCATGTAAGCATGCATCCTATGCCAACACAAAAGTCATCCTCTTTATGTGATCATAACCACAACGTGACTAGTGATGGTGTTATTGATTCTCCACTAATTCTCCTCCTGAGAAGAAGGACAAGAGGGATAGCCATGAGGTAAATATCTTTGAGGAAGATATAACTGAAAAAAGGATTCCAAATCAAGCACAACAAAACCATGCATGGTGTTTCCTCATGACCCCACCAAGTTTTACAATTTTCATCAGATGAAGGGCCACAATGATGCCAATTGTGGTACCCAAAATTTTAGTGCACAAGCCTCACCTCTGTCTTAGAGCTATCCACTTACGAAACCTATCCATAAGTTGATTGTGTTCAAGGAGCTTCTTCCTGACCATGGAAAGGAGAAAAAGAAGAATAAAAAGAATAAATCCAAGGCTAAGGCCCATTATTCCCCTTATTGATCTTTTTAAACTCTTTTAAGTCCTCTTCCTAGGCTAAGCTGAGAGGGAAATCCAAGTGTGAGAGTTGCAAGGTCATTGATGCTATTGACATAACCCATACTAGGTTTGAGTACTTTGTTAGCATGCACTTGGGTTAGGTCACTAACCCGTTGGAGAGACTAGTGGTGATGGGCCTAATGTCTAGCCCATGGGGGCAAGGAACCCTAAAGTTAGATTTGAATTTTAGTGTAACATCCCTCCCCAAGCATGATAGTGTCCTTACACTGTCATAGAGGAGTTATAAGGACTCTCAACTAGGATATCCATTTGGGACCTTCTTCACCTTTACCCTGAATAAAGGGGTCTCATCTTTGATAAACTTGGTCTTTCTCATGAGGGCCCATTGCAGAATGATATCAAAGTTTTGTCCAAATTTGATGCATCTAAGTACCTTCATCCTCCCATTTTATATTTTGACCCTACCTCTTTGCCAGGTGTTTTAGTTATTGTAAAGAGGGCTCAGTTCCCCCTCTATATTGAGACCTCCATTGATGATTTTCATGTTAAATTATGCATCATTGATGAAGGATTTTGGCTGAATATCATGCCCCTACATGTGTTTAATGAGCTTGGGATTAGTTGAAAAAAGCTCTTTGATTCTTTTTACAATTGTGTTGGTTTCAATAATGACATGGTTGTGTTAGTGGGAAACGTAAAGCTCTGAGTCAATTTTGGCCCTAAGATAATTAGGATCAAGTTTTATGTGTTAGACTTGGATATTTCATACAATATGATTCTTAGCCATCCTTGGACCACTACTATGCAAGCCATCACATTAGCCACATTTTGCATGGTGCAATTCATGCATAAAGGTAAGGTTCATACCATGGAGACTGACCCATATCCCTAGGCATTACTTTATGCAAATATAAAGTACTCAAGTTAGGCATTGGCTATTTCCTCATAGGGCTCAATGGAATCACACACACCCCCTACTTTTGAGTCTTATTTTCTCAAGGATCCCCTAGCAACCCCTAGCATCCCCATAGTGCATGTCCTAGCAGTTGAGCCTAAAGAGTTATACCAATCGATCCCTCCTATGCCTGAGTGTTTTGAGGAAGGAAATGCTATGGATGTTTAAGGATATGTAGATGTCAACCTAGGCACTTATACAAGGCCAAAGATCATCAAGATCAATTCTAGCCTTGCTCTAGAGGAACGTGATGTCTTGGTCACTTTTTTGTGAGAATTTTTGGATGTATTCATTTGGGAATATGTTGATATGAATGGCATGGATCCCAAAATAATTATCCATAACCTCATTATGGATGATGGGGTTTGTCTTATTCACCAAAAGTAATGACCAATGGTGGTCAAAGTCTCCCAATTAGTCAAGGTTGAGATTGAAAAGCTCATCTGAGTTGGTTTCATCCAAGCCATTGACTACCCATGATGGGTTGCCAACATTGTCCCTATTATAAAAAATAATGGAGCCATTTTGATCTAGATAAAATTTAGCAGTAATCCAAGCAACACTTCAGGTGACAATTCAGGCAATGATCCTACCCCAATTGGTGGTGGAACATCTAGGAGCCATAACCTTTACAACATAGCTCTGTTTGACTTCCCATTTGAATCGTTGGAAAGATAAGAATGAGGGGAACACCATGAAATGGCATAGAGATTTGATCAATGGTTTTTTAACCTTAAAAACCAAATAGAAGTGCCCCAAATTTTAATTTTAGTAGTGCAGTCTAAAAATAGTAATTTTCTAAAAATAGTAATTTTTTAAAAAATAGTAATTTTCTAAAAATAGTAATTTCTCAAATTTTGTGTTGTTGTAATTCGTGGAATTCAAACCATTTCATATCCCTTGAGATTGGTGACCTTTCACATCCTCCTCCTACCTTTGAAAATAGGTATAAATAGATATGTATCCTGAAAAGAAAAATAAACATCTCTTCCCAGAGATATGCATATGTTGTATCGATAATTTTGAGCAATAAAACATCTCTTATCAGAGATAGAATTATTATTTTTGTGTTCTATAAATATTATTCAACCAAAAATTCTATGTTTTGAATCACATTCACATCTGCATCAAATTTCAAGATCTCAATTTGGATTATCCAAAGGATTATTTTCCTACTCCTTTGATTAACCAAATTATGGAATCCACAACTAGTTTTGAAATCATGTCCCTCATGGCTAGATTCTCAAGGTACAACCAAGTTTATATTAAACCCAAAGACCAAAACAAAATAACATTAACTACCCCATAGGGTACTTTATATTATGCCATCATGTCTTTTAGTTTGAAGAATGTTGGGGTTACATATCAACATGCCATGACCCATGTTTTTCATGACCTCATCCATAAGATTGTGGAGTGTTATGTTGATGACCTCCTCAACAAATACCATAAGAGAGATGAGCATGTGCAAGACCTCAAAATCATCTTTTATCATCTCAAGGAGTATCACATTAGCCTTAACCTTGAGAAGTGCATTTTTTTTCTATCCATTAGAAATATTCTTGGCTTCCTCATTTTGAAAAGAGGCATCGGGGTAGATCTTGAGAAGATCAAGGTGATACTTGAGATGCCTCCCCCACACAATCTTATTTTGTTATAGTCCTTCCTTAGAATGATCAAATTCATTAGACATTTCCTCGAGGAGTATGCTCATAAATCCATACCCCTTACACATATCTTATGCAAGAACACCCCATTATTATGGTATCTTGAAGTTCAAGTGGCTTTTGAGGATTTGAAGCGCATGCTTCATAATCCTCCCATCTTGATGGCACCCATCGAGGGTCATGATTTCATCTTGTACACTTATGTCACTGATCTTTCCATCAAGGTCATGATGTTTCAAAAGGATGACACTAGTAGAGAGAAAGTTGTTTACTATATCTCTCGCATACTAGTTGGCCCTGAGCTTAACTACTCTCTTTTTGAGTGGTAGTGCCTCTCTCTCATATTCACCATGAAGAAGTTTAAACACTACATGTTAGGACAAACCACCAATGTGATTGTATAATCTAATCCACTCCTCTCTTTTCTTAACAAGACACATCTTTTTGATTGGACTACAAGGTGGATCATGCTTCTTCAAGAGTTCAATATCTACATTGTTAGCCAAAAATCTACCAAGAGTTTATCTATATTTGAATAAATTACTAAATGCCTAATACCTAATCCTATCATGGAATTCGTTGATGATGCCTTCCTAATCATATGGTCTATTCAATAGATTGAATTAAGGTATTCGAGTGTGATTGGTATTAGGACATTTTTCATTACCTTGAGACTTAATCTTATCCCATCAATGCTCTTTCACATGAATTCTATTAGATCTGCAAGCTCAACACTCGCTATGTCATCATAGGTGGCATCTTATTCAAGATAGGTCTCGATGGCATGTTGATGTAATTCTTGGACCTCAAGGACACCTCTCTCACATTAGAAGAGTCTTATAGGAGTGTCTATGGTGGCCACCTAGGAGGGCAAGCCACCACTCAGTGTATTATTGAGATGGGTTACTATTGGCCCACTCTTGTTAAGTATGATGTCTAATGATCCAAAAATTCAAGATGTGCCAAGTCATTGGGGATGCTATCAATTCCCCTATAGGCCTCTTACATTTAATTTTAGCCCCTTGGACCTTCTTAGTTTGGTCTCTCAACTTTGTCAATGAGTTCAAACCTGCCTCTTTTGATGGCCGTATTTCATGAAGTGGGTTGAGGCCATGCCTCTTAATGGCATGTATGGGAAGACCTTTGCCAAGTTTATCCTGAACCAACTCAATTTTAGGTTTGGGATCCCCACTATGATCATGATCGATAATGGCCCAGGCTTTTAAATCCCCAAGATACATGAACTTGATGAATGTTTGGGTTTAAGATCCATTTCTACTCTACATATTACCCCTAGGGAAATAGGCAAGCTAAATTTTCAAACAAGACTTTGAAGAAGATGCTTCTTTGCATAGTTTGTTATTCCAAGCATGACTGGCATCTCATGCTCTATCCTACTATTTGGGCCTATAGGACTAGCTTCTAGATTGCCATGGGGGAAAACCCATATGTGCTCATATATGGGTCTAAGGCTATTATTCCTTTATAGGTCTTAATACCTTACTTATGGGTTAAAATGTTTGGATCCCTTTCTGATGAGGAAGAACATATCACTTACCTCACCAAGTTTGAGTAGTTAGATGAGTGTTACATTAATGCTCTTGAGCATAATCATGCTTACCAACACTGTTAATGCCACCAATTCAAGAAATTGGTGTGCCCACATCCATTCAAGGTAGGTGATATAATCCTCATATTTGAGAAGGAGCACACAAGAAGGGAAAAATTTCACACAAGTGGTTTGGCCCTTTCGTTATCACTACCTCTATAGAGAATGGGGCTTATCATCTCTCTACCCTCAAAGGTGAACCCCTATAGCACCCGATCAATGTGTTCTAACTCAAGACATTTCATGTATAGGGCCTATATGTCCCTCCAATAAATTTTCCTATGTTGGTAAGGTGAACCTTTCCTCTCTTCTCACACTACTAACCTCCTTGACACTTGTATATGTGTGTGCATGTGGGTTCTTTATTAATAATTCCTACTATCTAATCACATGTATCTAGTAGTTTATATCAAATGAAGCATACACATCATGCATAAAATCATATACACATGCTAATAATAAAAAATGAATATATATATATATATATATATATATATATATATATATTCATTTTTTATTATTAGCATGTGTATATGATTTTATGCATGATGTGTATGCTTCATTTGATATAAACTACTAGATACATGTATATATATATATATATATATCACAAAAAATACATGTTTTTTTCTCGAGATACATCACAAGGCTTTCTTTAACCCTGGGCTCGTAATCTCCAAAACTACCCCATGCATGGCTACATATACAATACTATCCAAATCATCCTATAATTGAGATCTATATATGGTATCCCTAATATAGGTAGAGATCTTGATCTTTTCCTCTTGACCAATTGAGCCACAGTCTCCTCTAAGGTAGCTAATTAGTTTGCCCTCTCTATAGGTGCCTATGCTCCTCTAGCTTGCTCTCAGGCTAGCTCAGCCCATAGTCGATCGATCTTGGTCTTCAATCTAACTATTTGTGCCTTAGCTCATGATAAAAATATCTCATGCCATTCCATGGATACCTTGTGTCATTATAAAATTACCTCTATCTATGGTATTTCGTGCTGTGGTCTTCCCATCTTGAATGATGCTCTTGCACCTACATGCCAAAAGTGAGTATGTCACTCTGCCCCCACTGGTAGATATGGCACCCAATCCATGAGTGGTGTCACCACCACATTAGGGAATAAATCCTTTAATAGTAGGTCTACCTAGGGTCAATTCCAAATAGGCTATTTTCTTACACACACACATAAAGCACATATATTAGTCACCTATCAACTCTTGCTAAAGGATGAGTGCAAAAGATAAAGTGTTATCTAGTAAATACACTTTTCTTACTTGGTCATGTTGATGGCCTCTATGGCCCTCAAGCAAGTCATGTTCCTCCTGGTGGTGGTGGTCCTCATTGTGGCTACCTCTCTCTACCTTTGGCTCTCTCACTCCATCATGACTATCCTCCATGCTTAGCCTCAACTGGCCTAGGCTGTACCTATCTCTCCTACACCACTAGAGACTATCTCCCTGGATGCTGGTATGACACCTATGGACATTGGAACTCCTCATATCCCACATGGATCTCCACCCTATCATCCTCTAACCACACCATGAATTTATATGGATCTTAAAAATATCTACGCACTACATCCTAATCTAAGGTGGCTTGCCCAGGCCTAGCCTTGTATGCAAACTTCACAGCCTATGTAGTACCTTTTTCCAACATAAGGTATGAATTATTACCCGATGGTATCATTCAAAGTGTCAATGGAAGTATCTCATAAGACCATGATAGAAGTAGGTTGGGATATGTCAATCCTCTTACCCTTATGCACCAAATGTGATTTAGCTACTGGTATAGTCCACCTAGGATATACTGGCCCCATGCATATCTCTATCCTCCCTCTACTCATTGGACAAATCCTATCCAAGATAGTGGTAGTCTCCTCATGCTCTATTTGGCATAGAACCTCTTAACCTTAGTTCCTATTATCACTTTCTTGGTGATATCTATGTGATCTTTATTGTATGGCTATTTTGATTTTGGTGGGGTCCCACTAGGTAGATCTCAACTATGGATGTGTCCTACACCTATGGTAGCTCTATATCCCTCCCTATAGGCTCTACCTTATAGATTTAATAGACATCCTCAACACTCAAGATGACCTCTAGCTCAGGACCCAACTATAATACATGTCTCTTAAGTACCCACATGGTCACCAATGTGTTCACCAGGTCCCTAAAATAATGTAGTGAAGGCACGTGTGCCAATTTGCAAAGCCCTACACTTCATAGGCAATCTTGGTCGTCCATAGGTAGAGCATATACCTCCTTAGCCAACCATGATGGGACTCTCTCCTATTTTCTCACCTCACATGGTCTACTTCTCTATGCTAGCTGTTCCCTTGCTTATGAAGTCTCTCCCTCTACTGGTACACTAATTCCTCTACATGTCTAAAAATTGAGTAACAGGAAAATGGATTAGTGTCATTGGCCATGAAATAGGCAAATTAAAGTAGAAAACAACTATTTTGAGCTACTTATCTATTTCCCCTCCCTCTAACCTATTTTGGGCCCTTCTAGGCCTTCTTAGGCTCCCTAAGGCCTGTTTTAGGGCCTTTTTGCCCTAGGTTGTAGCTTTCTGGGCAAAGTCATAGCTTAGAAATAGCCTAGGCCATAACCCCCATGGCCTGACAGTGTCCCAAGCCATGTCTTTGCCTAGTAAGACAATGGTCTGGGGTGGGGCCCCTTGGGAATCCCTAGGGCTTCCTATTTCTCTCTCTTAGGACCATCATTTGACTTCCCATCTTTTCCAATATGTCCCCTTCAGCCTCCTAGTCATTTTGACTAGTGGGTCCACTTGATTCATCCACTAAATCATTTGAATTTAGTTAAAATGGATTTTAGGCCTCTTAAACCCCCAAAATAGACAAAATTTGATAAAATTTTGATCAAAATACTTGCTCAGACCATCTTGTATGCCTGTGGCATACTCTTGCATCCTCATTTGCTCTACTTGGGCTTTAACGACTGGTGGGATCTCCTCAGGATCTCTTAGAGTGAAATTAGGTGTGAAAATGATTCACTTTTCACTATTTTTTCCTCTTTTTAGCCCTTTTTAGGTGTTTTACCCTTTTTTGTGTTTTAGACCATGAAACCTCCATTTTATGGGTTTTGGCCCCTTTTAAGCACATTGGTGGCCTCAAGTTTTGGCCCTTTCTAACCTTGTTTTGGTCTCCAAGACCCCTTTCAGGTCCCCATTGACCTCCCAAGTTAGTGCCCCATATCGTGGGTACCGAAGGATATAATTTTATTGTTGTGCTTATTTTAGTTAGTCAATTCTTTGATTTTTTATATTCGATACATTCTAACTCCCATTTTCTATTTTTCACCATAGTTTTAGGTAGGGTCATTATCCAATTATAGTAGTTTGGGAATTATTCTGGTCTTACTAACTAGTCTTCATCTTCTACAAACTTCCCCCACTTTCTTTTGTTACCTCTTACTATGGCTGGCATTGGTCAACCTCTTTGTTTGTGACTTGGTTTTGTTGTTCATTTCCCTCATGTACCTCACTTATCCTACCTCAATTTGAGATCACATTTCCACCATTGATCATCTTGCATCCTCGACTCCCATCATGGTGCACCTCTCAGTGGTGAGTCACATAGATGGTGATAGTCGAGGCAACACAAGACCTAATATTATGGCTTAGGTTATCAATGATTTATAGGGCCATGATCTTATTGTAGCTAGTTTCTTCCTTACCAATGAGATGAATAATGCCATCAAGTATCGCATAATCATTAATGACTTGATCGATGCCCAGGGGTTAAGTGCATGTTATGTACAGTTATTTTCTAACTCAATTTTAGTTATGTCTCAACTCACTAGTGCCTAAGAAGTCCTTAGCTCTGAATTACTCCCCCTCTTTGAGGTAACATGTAATTTGCTCTCCTTCTTCGAGGATTTCTAGGTCACCCATATCCCTCGTAGGGAGAACACTACGGTTGATTCCTTAGTGAATGTCATTATGGATTATACATTTTGATTTGATATCACTTGTGCCCCTTCTTTGTAGGAGCTAGAGCTATATTTGGATTACACAACACTTGCACTCTCACTCATGGATCACACCATCGACTTCTTCTACTACCATCCTTATCTGATAAGTGTACGTAATGTTCTATTTTATCTTTTCAATTCCTATTTTGATTTGATTTTGTGTGGCTTCTAGGTACTACATAACACTCTTTGTTCATTCAAACACTAATTACGACCTCAGGGTCATATGTAATCATGCTTCCCATGAACCTACTTCTCCCTATGATTACACATTAGCTCATGTATAGATTATTGACCCTAGTTATCCTACTTTGATACATTTTCCATTTGCATGGACCTTTTTTGTGTCATACATCCATCACCTTATACATCCTTATCACCTCACTGCCCTTTTGTGCATAGACAGGCCCCCTAAAAGCCTCCTAAGGCCCTTCTAAAGGCCCGTTAACCACCTAGAGTGGCCATTTGACTGAGGCCATAGCTTAAGGAGGAAACCCATAGCTTAAGTTGCATGTTTCATTGAAAAAATCTATGGATTAGGCTGTGGCCTAAGTAGAACATGTAAAAAAGGCCCTAATTTAGCCTAAACAACTAGAAATGGTCACTTTTTGGCCTTTGATGGATTAGGGTTTCCTTATATGATGCTTCATCATTAATTTTAGCCTCTCTCTCCATTTTTACTTTGATATTCTATCTTTATCATGAAATTCAAAGCTTAGCTACCTTATTGAATCTCACCTAGTTCATTCTTAGCACACTTAGCTTTCATTATGATAGGGGATACCCTACTATTATGCAGTTCATTTTGGTGATTAAAATTACTCTCTATAGTGTGCCTGAAGCTTGTGTGTTAATCTTATCTTCATCAAGAATCCATTACACCTATTTATTGTGTTCCATCTATTGTATCTCTCTTAGTTGGTAGATTCTCCTTCACCTACTCTATTGCTTTTGGATCTTGATTTGGACTCAGGTCACACACAGCGTAAACCTCCTCCTTCACTGCTTCTTAGCTTAGATAATCGATTGGTAGAAATTTTTTACACTACTTTTGAGTTTGATATGGGGGAAATTTTCTATGAAAAGTGAAATTCCTATTTATTTGTAGTAGTATATATTCTAGGTTTTGATTATTTTTTTGATTTAACTTATTTAGGGCATTATCTAGGATAGTTTCTAAAGTTTTATGAATTTGTATGTGTTCAATAATATCCTTCATTGCTTGAAATATATTCCATTACATGTCATGATTATTTTTGAAACACTTATTATTACATAGTAAAATCCTAAATTCTCAAAATAATCTATACAATTTGCATAAAAAATTTCTTATCTTGTTAAACCAAAAAATTGCATTGTTAGGAAAAAATAGTGTTGAAAATAAAGAGTTAGTTTAGGCTTAGATTAGGCATGCTCTTGTACCCTTTCTTGAAAATGTCTTTTATTATTAAAACATATTTCATTTGGCTTGAAAGTGCCTTTACTTCTACGTTTACACATTACTTCATAGCTTCTCTTTATTTGGAATTGTCATTTCCACAATTTGCATGAAAGTGAATTTCTAGTCTTAACTACTTACTTTATTATGATTATACTTATTAGAAATACTTGCATCCTTTGTGTTATTGATCATTCCATACCTAAACTAGTTTAGAATTCTATCTATAGCTTGGTGCAATATGGAAAACTAGATAGCCTCTATAGATCTCTAGTAGCCCATAGAAGCCTTGAGACTTCTAGCTTTCTAGTTATTTGTTTAAGTAGGCTATGTACCAAACACTAGTGGCTCCATTAAATTTTTTGGAGATATAGTAGTGTAATCTAAATTAGGTAGTGCCTCACAGATATTGTAAAATCCTCTTGACATCCTACCAATGAATGTCATGAGGAACATGTGTAAACCTAGATATAAGCCCAACTACAAATGAAATGTCAGGGCAAGTATGGGTCAAATACATAAGAATTATAACTATATGCATATATAATGTAGGATCAAAAAAAGGAGTAGTGTAGGTATAAGTGAGAGTGATTCCATATTAAAAAAGAGAGGGACTTGGCTTGGAATCATCTATGCCAAAATGCCAAATAAGATCAAGGGTGTACTTCTGCTAACTTAAATGAATCCCTAAATCTAACTGAGAAATATGCAAACTAAATAAGAAGTGAATTTTTTTGAGATCTATCATATCAAACTACACTAAATGTGCCTACTGAATTGCCTAAATTTGAGAAGAGGAGATGCCTATGAGAATTACATCATCAACATACAAGACCAAAATAAAAATGTCCTCCCCAACATGTTAGATATAAATGATGGGATTGGAGTGGAAAAAACAAATCCAATATAGATAATAAAAGAATACCTCTTCTCATATCAAGCTTGAGGTGCCTATTTTAGACCATAAAGAGACCTCTTAAGTTGATAAATAAGAGAATAATCATGAACAAACCCAATAGGTTTTTCTATATAGATTTCCTCCTGTAAATATCCATGCAAGAAAGAACTCTTAATATCCATCTAATACACTAGCTAACCTTGTGATGCAACAAGATAAAGTACAAGGTGAACATAATCCATCTTGGCAATGGGTGCAAAAGTGTCATATTAGTCAATACCTTCAACTTGTGAGAAACCCTTTGCAACAAGATGTGCCTTATATTGTTAATGGACCCATCATCTTCATACTTGGTGTGGTATACCCACTTGTACCTAACCAAATTTCTTCCCTTAGAAAAAGATACCAAATCCCAAGTATGATTCTTCATCAAATAAGAATACTCATCTATCATCACATCATCCCAATCTTGTATCCTATGAGCTTATGAAAAAGATTATGGATCCCTAGATAATGCCTAACACAAAAGTCCAGTACCTTTAAAATGTGTATGATGATGTTGAGTGGGTGGAATATCTTGTATAAAATGTTTTACCTCAAAAACTATAGTACAAGCCCACAATGGCATAACCACAACATTAGTCGGAATAGGATCCTTAACATTCATAACCTCCTCAATGGCCACCTGAATTGGCTCCTTAAAGAATGAATCCTCAAGAAGAGGTGATGAATCATCAAAAGAAGAATAAGAAGACATGGAAGAAGATGAAGAGTCATGAGAATTGAAATTCTCATCAAATTATACATGTGTTCAAAAAAGAACATCACGAGTATCAGGATCCAAAAAGTGATAAGTTTTCATGTCCTCTCAATATCTTACAAATGTCAAGCATTTTATCTTCTTATCCAATGCTTTCCTTTTATTATTTTGTACAAATTCCCAAGCATGGCTCCCAAAGACTCTAAAAAATGATACATCAGGCTTGGTTCCAAACCAAGACTCCTCTGGAGTCAAATTATCAAGTGTGCTATGTGGTGTGGGATTCTAAATGTAATTCACATAATTAGCTACTTTTTCCCAATATTTATGAGGTAAATCCCATGAATGCATCATGCATTTAGCCATCTCCTTCAAATTTTGGTTTTTTCATTTTGATAAGCCATTCTATTTTGGAGTATGTGAAATAGAATGATGATGAACAATACCATAATCTTCCAAAAAATTAGGGAACTCTTGAATGAAGTACTCCCCCTCAGTATCAATACAAATCTTTTTGATTCAACTAGAAGACTGGGTCTCTACCAAAGCCTTAGAGACTTTGAAGTGTGCAAAAACATCACTCTTGTACTTTGTAAAATAAACCCAAGCATGTCTTGATAAATTATCAATAAAAATTAGTGCATATTTAAATCCATTGAAAGGAGTAGGAAAGACCATCAAATCACTATGCACAAGCTCAAGTGGTGAAGAAACTCTCTTGGACATACCTTTAGGAAATATATCTTGGTGTTGTTTTCCTAATGCACAACTAGGGAAAACTCCATTAAAACATGAAACTATAGGAAGACCATCTTCCATACTATGAGTGCTTAACTCCAAGTATTTGTAATTAAGATGTCTAAATCTCTCATGCCAAAGATTACTCTTAGAATTTGTATGAGAAACCAAAAAGGTCCCTAGAGGAGGAGTATCATTAAAAAACTCAAAGTAATAGAGTTGATAACTATGATCAATAACACCCTATGCAATAAGTGTATGAGGCTCTAACAAATCTTGAACTTTAGCCCCCTATGGTGTGAAAGTCACTATCTCACCCTAACCAGAATGGCAAATCTAATAAGCATAAATTAGATTGGTGGTGATTTTAGGAACATATAATGCATCATTGATGCATCCACCATCAAGATATATGTCACCATTTACATTAACATAAATAATGGAAGAATCTCCAACCTTAATGTTGGAAGTAGAACTCAAACCAAGAGATACAAAAGAGTCTTTATAATAAGTCATGTGGTGAGAAGCAACATAATATATAACCTAATTATCTAAAATAGGTGACTGAGATATCCCAACAATATTAAGTGTTTTTCCATGCTCATGGGATGGAGATGGATTAGAGATATAAATTTTGTGTTTTCTGATGACATCCTCTAGGGCTTGCATTCTCTTAAAACACCTAGATTCTTCTTAACCAGTCCCCCCAAAATAGGAGCATAAAAGGTTAGACTTATTCTTAGGTGAGGTTAGAAACATTTGAGAAGGTGAACATAGTGTGTGAATTTGGGTGCAAATTTAGGATAGTTTATTGACTACAAATCCAAAAAATATTTGTGCATTGTAATTATGAGAAGATAGATTTGAGAGTGGATTATACTCTTGTTGGCTTGTAATAAAATTTGAGCAAGTGTTTCTTGATGGATGTATCCCACATTAGGTGAACCATGTTAAATCTTCTCTTCTTGTGTAATTTTTTTTTTCCATATATATTATTATTGTGATTTTATGAAATTATTTTGAATTAATTTCTATTTTATTCCTAACAATTAGTATCAGATCTTCAAGATGTATTTTTTGAAGTATTGAATTGTAGGAAGGGTTATTAGTTTAAGTGGGAGCTATGGATGATGATAATTTATCAAAGTTTAAAAATTTCAATAAACAAAACTTTGGTCTATCAAAGATGCATATGAAGGATTACCTCTATTAGAAGGACCTCCATGCTCCATTAAGAGGAAAAGTAAAACAACCAGTGTGTACAAAAGATGAGTCTTGGGAGCTACTTGGCAGGAAAACACTTAGGGCCATCTGGTTATGCTTTGCATATTTGGTCACATTTAATATATCATAGGATAATACCATGAAATTTCTCATGAATGAATTAAAGAAGTTATATGAGAAACCCTTTGCTTCTAAATAAAATATTTTTAATGATAAAGTTATTTAATATGAATATGTCTAAAAATGGTTCTGTTACTGATCATTTGAATGAATTTAATATGGTTGTGAGTATGTTGAACTCTATAAAAATTTAATTTGATGATTAAGTTAGGGTTCTACTTATTTTGTGTTCTTTATTAGAGAGATGGAATAGCCTGGTAATGGCTATGAGCAACTCGGTTTCTAACAATGCCAAGTTGAAGTTTGAGGATGTCATAGGAGTAATCCTTTATGAGGAAATGCAATGAAAAATATATGGGGAAAATTCTAATTTAGGTGATGATTTGGTGGTGGAGAGTAGAGGGAGATACAAGTTTAGAGGAAAAGGAAATCGTGAAAAGTCGAATGGTAAAAAAAGGTGAAAATCAAATAACTGGATGGTATGTTGGCACTATGGAAAGATTGGGCATACAAAGAGGGATTGTTGGTTTTTTTAGAACAAGAATAAAAATCAAGAAGACACTAATGAGGTGAATCTAATAGTAGGTAATGTTTATCAAGATGAATTAATTCTCTCCGTAGATAATGTTACTAAGTCTTAGGTTTTAGATTCAGTGGCTTCTTTTCATGCTACACCACATAGGCATTATTTTATTGATTATGTTCAAGGAGATTTTGGACATGTTTATCTTGGTGATGATGAAATTTATAATATAGTAGGAAAAGTAAGGATTTAGATCAAGATGTAGAATGAGAACACGTGTCTTCTAATGGATGTCAGGGATGTGGGCAAGTTGAGATAGAATTTGGTATCTGCAGGACAACTAAATAGTGAAGGTTGTATGGTGGCATTTATAGTAGATTCTTGGAAGGTGACAAAGGGTTCTCTTATGGTAGAAATATTTAAGAAGGTTGGTACCCTATATTTATCAAGTAGTGATAACTATTGTAATTTAGTTGTTGCAGATGCAGATACAACTTTGTGGTATAATAGGCTCAGTCACATGAGCCAAAAGGGCATGCAAATTTTGAAGGATAGGTTACCCAAATTGAAAGGGTATGATTTAGATTTTTGTGAAGATTCTATGTATGTAAAATAGAAAAGGGTAAAGTTTTTCAAGGTTGGACCTATGAAGAAGGTTAAAAAGTTATAGCTAGAGCTGGTTCATTTAGATGTATGTGGGCCAACTCAAGTATCTTCTATTGCTGGCTCATCTTATTATGTCACTTTTATTAATGATGCAATGAGGAAAGTTTGGGTGTATGAAATTAAGAGAAAATATGATGTGTTTGATACATTTAGAAGATGAAAATCCTTGGTTGAGAATGAAACAAGTCTCAAGTTAAAATGTCTCAGGTCTGGGGAATATTACAACAATGAAGTTTTTTATTACTATTCTATGAATGAAATTTATAGACAGAGGATAGTTCCCAGAACTCCCCAGAAGAATGGAGTGTCATAAAGGATGAATATGAATATCATGGAGCATGCTATGAGCATGAAGTTGCATGTAGAACTACCCCTTTAGTTTTGTACAGAAGCTATAAACACCACTGTATATCTGATCAATAGAGGTCCTTCATCTTCTTTGGATGGAGGTATAACTAAGGAAGCTTGGTCTAGTAATAAGGTTAATTATTTATTTCTTAGAGTATTTAGAATTTAAGCCTTTGTTCATATTAATAAAGATGATGAAAATTATATCTTTATTGGTTATGGTGAGGATGACTTTGGTTTTTGGATTTGGAGTCTTAAGGATAAAAAAATATTTCAGTCTAGGGATGTGATCTTTCATGAAAAATTCATATATAAACAATAGTTATAGGATTAGAGAGGATTCCAAAAAAAGATTACATAATATTGGAGGACATTACAAATGATAAAGTGTACAAGCAACTAGTTCAACCACCTACTCCACAAGAACCCCAAACTCCTATGGTGAGAAGGTCTTATATGGTAAGAAGGGAACCTAAATGTTTTTATCCATCTCTTAATTATTTATTACTCATTGAAAATGGAGAGCCAAAGTGATTTGAAGAAGCAATACATGTAGATGTTAGGAAGAAGTGGGAGCAAGCAATGGATGAGGAGCATCAGTCTCTCATGGAAAATTAGACTTGTAATTTGGTAAACCCACTTGAATGTAAGAGAGCATTGTAGAACAAGTGGGTGTATAAAATTAAAGAGGATGATAGAGGAAAGAAAAGGTACAAGGCCCAGTTGGTGGTAAAGGGATTTGCACAAAAGAAGGGAATTCATTTCGATGAGATTTTTTCTTTAGTGGTAAATATGACTTCTATTAGGATTGTTCTTATGATAGTGGTAGTGGAAGACTTGCACTTAGAGAAGCTAGATGTGAAGACTGTGTTCATGGTGATTTAGAGGAGTACTTATACATGGAACAAACACATGGATATGAGGTCATAGGGAAGAAGAACATGGTGTGTAAACTAAAGAAGAGCTTGTATGGCTCGAAACAAGATCCACAATAGTGGTACAATAAATTTGATAGTTTTAAGATGGAGTCAAAATACTCCAAGTGTCGTTCAAACCATTGCCTATATATCAAGAAGTTTGATGATGGTAGTTACATTATCTTGTGTCTATATGTGGATGCCATATTGGTTATAGGTAAGAACATGCAAGAAATAAAAGTACTCAAAGAACAACTTAGTAATTCCTTTGTTATGAAGGATTTGGGAGTAGAAAAACAAATCCTTGGTATGAGAATAACTTGAGATAAGAAGAAATGAAATATAAATTTATCTCAAGAAGAGTACATTAAAAAGGTCTCGGAGAGGTTTAGTATGCAGGATGCTAAATAGATTGTGACTCCTTTGGTAGGCCATTTCAAGTTATCAAAGGAACAATGTCCCAAGAAAGAGAAAGAGAGATTCTAGATGTCCTATGTCCCTTACTCATCAATATTTGTTAGCTTAACGTATGCCATGGTGTGTACTAAGCTATATATTTCCCATGTAGTGAGAACAATAAGTATGTACTTGAGTGATCTAGGTATAGATCACTGGCAGGTAGTAAAGTGGATTCTTAAATACTTGAGAGAGACCATGGGAATAGTTTTAATCTATGGTGGATTGGATACCAATTTACATGGTTATATAGATTTAGACATGGCTAGAGATTTAGATATCGGGAATATGATAGGATATGTATTTATTGTAGGTGATAAAGTAGTGAGCTAGATTTAACGACTACATAAACTTGTGTCTTTGTCAACCATAGAGGATGAGTATGTTGATACCATAGAGGCAAGCAAAGAGATGATTTGATTACAATAGTTACCTTAAGATTTAGGGCATAAGGAGGAAGGGAAGATGTATAGTGATAGTCAAAGTGTTGTACATCTAGCAAAGAACTCCACTTTCCACTCTAGGACAAAGCATATTCAATTGAGGTACCATTTCATTAGGAAAACTTTGGAGGAAGAGAAGTTGAAGCTAGGGAAGATTCATACCAATCAGAATCCTATAGACATGATGACTAAGGTTGTCACAAGGGAGAAACTGAAGCTATGTTTAGTTTTAGTTGGCCTTCACAGATGAGAGTGAAGGGTTGAGAAGCCTACTCAAGGGAAACCAGTCTCCAAGTGGGAAATTGTTATGTTATGGATCATTTTTCTATATTACAATGTATTTTAAATACTATACATTAAAATGCATTGTACACTCTTTATGTTTTTTGGACCCCCTTAATAGGGAACCATGATGGGTTGACTTGGCCCATGGTTTTGGTACCCATTGTTTTGTAAAACTACTATGTTGGTTATCTATTGATGTATTATACATGGACATATAGTATGTAATACATTAGAGGTTAGAAAAGTTTGAATAGGTGAAAAAAATGTTTGAATTTAGGTATGAATTTAGGAGATTTTATTGAGTGTGGATCCAAACAATATTTATGCATTTTTAATTGTGAGAAGATAGAACTGAGAGTGGATTGTACTCTTGTTAGCTTGTAATAAAATCTAAGTAAGTGTTTCTAAATGGATGTATCCCACATTTGGTGAGCCATGTTAAATCTTGTCTTATTTTTTTGCAATTTTATTTCTATTCACATATCTTATTATTGTAATTTTGTGAAATTATTCTACATTAATTTTTATTTTATTCCTAACAATGTTGTTGTTGGGCTTAGGGGTACTTTGAGATGGAGGAGTGTTCTTGGTCTTATTCCTTGATTTCCCATTGCTATTATAATGTGATTCTACTAATGATTTTTGAGAGGTGGAAGACTCAAGGTGATACAATTTGGATTCCTCCCTCGTAAGTCTTTCACAAAACAACTCTAAATCAGGCATATTGAATGTGGCACCTAAGACATCCATGCTAGAAAAAAAAGTAGAAAAAAAGATTTGGAATGGACTGATCCAAAACTCAAAAAGCTTTGGTTGAAAGATAATTCAATAAATAAGAACAACATGATTCAAATAATGTTCTCTCTAAGAAGAGATGTCTTATTGATTAAATTTTTAGACCCAAACATATGCCTATCTCTGAGAAGAGATGTCTAATTTCCCTTTTGGGTTACATCTTCATTTATATACATTTTGAAGGTAGGAGGAGGATGTGTAAGGTCACTAATCTCAAGGGATATCAAGTGGTTCAACTTCCACGATTTACAATAATATAGAATTCAAGGAATTACTATTTTTAGATTACACTACTAAAATTGAAATTTAAGACACTTCCACTAGGTTTTTAGGAGTCAAAATATATTGAGCAGATCTCCATGCCATCTCATGATGTTTCCCTCATTATTATCTTTCCAACAGTTCAAACGATGAGTTAATTAGAGCTACGGTGTAAAAGTTATGGCTCCCAAAATTTCCATCATCAATTAGGGTGGACCCATCGCCCAAATTGTCACCTGAATTATTACCCAGATCATTCCTCCCTCCTTGAGAAGAAATGGTCCCCATTGCATCAAGATTTGTCATCAAGTATGGCAATTATATTTTGATTTGATTCTCGATGCATACTTAGAATGGACTGTGCTTTATGGAACTATGTAGGGCTTGATTATTCACCATTTCTATCTGACCATCAGTCTGTGGATGGAAGGATGTGAACTTATTCAGCTTGGTATCTATTTACTTATGTTATGGTGTTGTTTGTGTAGTCAGGGCTACAACATCAACCCTTTTAGATTCTTGTGGCTTGACCACCATAAGAATAAATTTCTTGGTACTAATCAGAGAGACAGATGTAAAAGGTGGTACTTCTGGTATCCTATAGCACCATGTTCCAAGAGTGAGAGTGATCCTTTGAGTTCTTGATTAATATTTGCCATGTCAATCATACATGAAGGGATAACCAATGAGTACATCACAAACATTTAGATTGACCACATCACATAAGACCTCATCTTGGAAAGTTTTTATTGCATATGAGAGAAGACATTGGTGGGTGACACGAAGGTTTCTCCCTGGACTCAACCATCCAATAATGTATGGGTTTGGGTGAGGCTTCATGGATAGATTTATAATTTTCAAAACATTAGTAAAGATTAAATTCTTTCGACTTCCACTATCAAGAATGAAATGTAGAGGCTTACCTTTCACCCATAACTTAGAGTGAAACAACTTTTCATTGTCGCCTAGCCTCTCCTCATGGGTCTGTGATGAAGAAACAATGGATTTGGGCTCAGCATCTATAATCTCTTATTCAACCTCTTCAACTACAGGGTCTGTATGAGGTAGAGCAGTGGATTTTGAGGATTGTGACTTAGAAAGCAAGGACTTGATGGATCGACATTCTTCTTTGGAGTGAGTTCTAGATTTTTGATAATCATACCACTTCCCAGTCTTTCCTTCCTTTTGCTTCTAATTTTGGCTTCATGTTTGACCTTCTTTTTCACTTTTCCATTTTCAAGGCTGACTCTTCATAGTCATTCTTCCATGTTTCTACTCAATCTTCACTGTGAACTTGTATCCTCACCGAGGGTTTCCAAATTGAAGAGTTCCATTTCTTTCCATATGTACCATTGTAGTCCACCATGATATTTAAGAACTCTGTGTTTCTCACTTTCTTGGATGCCCAATCTCGTAGATAAAGAATAAAAAATGTCAATGTAATCTTGAACAGATTGTTCCTTACCTTGGTGAAGTTGTTGCCACTCTATATATAGATCATCATGTACTCCAATGGGGTAGTATTCTTCCTTTACAGCTTCTATGAAATCATCCCAGGTAGGTTCCACCTCAAGGCCAATATCATCTACACTGAATCTCTTTTTGTACACTTCCCACCAATTTTTGATAGGCAATGATGCTTTCAAAAGAGCAAAGGCAATTTTCTCTTTATTGGTGAATTTATTTACAAAAAAATAAGATGACAATTGATCCAACCAATTTTCTAGTACATCACCATTGATTTTGCCTTCAAATGTAGGGATATCAAAATTCACCTAAACCTTGAAGGGTGTTGGGGCATTGAAAGGATGTGGGGGTGCAAATGAGGAGCCAAAATTTCCCATCGAGATTTGTTGGAGAATTAGAGTGAATTATTATAGCATCTGTGCTTGATACTATTGGAGGGATTCATTCACCATTTCCTTGAAAGGATCAGATGTCTCGATGTTGTCCACCATTTGAATTCATTTGGAGTGAATAGGTGGAGAGTCTGTTGGTTCTATTTTCCACCCAAACTTCTTGTAATCTGACCTCATCCTTAGGATCATACACTCTAAAAACAAACCGCTTTGATACCACTGATCCAAAACTCAAAAATATTTAGTTGAAAGATAATTCAAAAAACAAGAACAACACAATTCAAATAATGTTCTCTCTGAGAAGAGATGTCTTATTGATCAACTTTGTAGACCTAAACATATGCCTATCTCTAAGAAGAGATGTCTAATTTCCATTTTAGGTTACATCTTCATTTATATACATTTTGAAGGTAGGAAGAGGATGTGGAAGGTGACTAATCTTGAGGGAGATCAAGTGGTTCAACTTCCACAATTTACAATAATACAAAATTTGAGGAATTACTATTTTTAGAAACTTACTATTTTTAGACGACACTACTAAAATTGAAATTTGGGACACTTTTATTTGGTTTTTATGGGTCAAAATACATCAAGAAGAGCTCCATGACATCTCACAATTTCCCCCTCATTATTAGATTTCTAACAATTCAAATGGTGAGTTAATTGGAGCTATGGTGTAAAAGTTATGGCTCCCAAAAGTTTCGTCGTCAATTGGGGTGGACCCATCACCCGAATTGTCAACTAAATTATTGCTCAAATCACCTTTCAACTTAGACATAATAAGGTACACACTCTCATCATATTTATTATCTCATCCACTCCCCTTTAATTGTGTCAAAAAGTTATTAAATTGAGTGAGATAGTCTATAATAGAGGGAAAATCTTTAGGATTGAATCAAGTAAGCTCCACTTCAAACTGCATGGCTCTCATGTGATCCACTTTCTAAAATAAGCCTTTTAGTTTATCTCAAATTTTGAATAGAGTGTCACGCACATCCAAATTAAACAATATACTATCACTCATATAATTCCCTATCAAACCCATACACTCATCAAATTTACATTGGTAATGAAATTTTTCATTTTCTCTTGTGAACTATTGTTGAGTTTCATTCATTAGGGACCATAATCCTTTGTGTTTAATAATTATTTCCATTCTAGGTATCCATGTATGGTAATTATGTGTATTCAAAGGTTCACATTGATCTAAACTATAAGTATAAACCATGATAATGAATCACCAAAGAGTAGAAAGAATACAAAAGGGTGCACAAATTGGCACTGAGACAACCCCCAAAAAAATTGAATTAAGCCCCCCCAAATTTGGCACTTTATAAAAGTAGTTTTTAAAAAAAATAAATGACATGAATCGATAGATAATTTAAAACCATACACTTTTGGAAAAAACTTAACTCAATTCCAAGTTACGGTTCAAAAGATATAGGTTTTACGAATTATCATAAATGGGTCAAAAGTAATAAAAATTACACTAAAAATTGATGCTTGTGACCAAATTGGAAATAAACCTAGCCTTCAAACTACTCTTTTGAACCAAAATTTCACCATGAATGTTATCAATTCAACAAAAGTGAAAAATAATTTGCTAGGTGACCCCTATGTGCATAAAAGCAAAATTGATTTCCTCTTAAGGAAAAAATACAGCTTGTAAAAAACAAATATTGAATATATAGTTTCATTAAGAGGATATAATGTGGATTATATTTTTTTGATTTGATAGTGCATTAACTCTATGCAGACTGGGATGACAAATCAGATATAGGTGGAGTGGTTGGATGACCAGCTAGTGTAGCAAATGGTGAAGCCACCATAGCGAGGTAAGTCCATTTTAATGTCCAATGCAAACCTCTTCATCACATAAATAATTAATCTCTAAGCAGATCAAAAATGATTTTTCCTAAATCAATAAATAACATATCTAGAAAATAATAATATAGTATTTGAAGAAGGTGTCTTACAGATCTCCTCCATGCATAACACTATGATCCACCCTTAATACATACCTAGATGCTTTTGAATCTCATAGGGTTTAGTCAAGTGAAGGAATGAAAATTTAGGTAGGTGAATATTGGAACATAAAATTATGATCTTCAATGAATTTTATTTAGAAAACACAGTCTTATACCAAAATGTAGACTTGTGAAAGATAAAAACTCCAGCACAAAAATGAAAGGTGTAGAGTGGCACTTGAAATATATCCTCCAACACAGCTATCCAAGGATGAAACAAAGATTAGATCCTCCCAAAATAAATGAAGGCCTCTTCCAACATTGATCTCCCTCTAATGCTCCATGCACTCATTCAACTTCCAATACCAATGCATAGACTAGATTGAAAAAAATATGCTGCATGAAACTTCAATGTTCCACTTAGATCTCTATTCCAATGCAATTATTCCAATGCATGACACTTGACAACATATTTTTAACTGTAGATTTTATATGAAATCTTCCACTCACTATAAAAGCCAAGAGGAATGCAGACCAAAGATGCAGTCCTCCAATGTTCCACACTCACTTTCTCTTTGTGCGAAGGTAAATAGAAGTCCACCAAAGCAAATAGAATTATTTGAAATAAATGTATCAAACAACTAGATGATTACAAAACTTCAAGGCTCTAGTACCATGTTAGGAATAAGAAATAAGACTATTTCAAGCCCACGAGTATGAATTATTCACAACAAAGACATCACAAAAAGGTTGCAAAAATGATATGCAAACAAAAGACAAATCATATATTATTCAAAATAAGACATGAAAGTACAAAGGAGAACCCTTGCATAAGTAGGCAAGGAAAAATAAGAAACTAGCCTAACTGAGCAATGTGGGATAAATACTCACATAGAACAAAACTAGGAAAAAGACAAAAAAGCTATGTAGAACCTAGTAAATATGAGAAATATACTCTAACATCAATGGTCACACATAAAAAAATAATGGAAAAGATTCTTGTTATATTCAAACTTTTCATTATCAATTTTTAATTAATTGAATCAAAATTTGCATCATTTTTTAATGTCAATAATAAAAATAAGGAACAATAACAACTAACTGCTCAAAAAGAGCCTTCACAAGTTTAGATAGTTGTTGTAGTATCTTCAGTTACTATTGTAGTAACTAGTTCCTCCATCGTTAATGTCATGGCATCATCTCCTCCTTTCAAAATACCTAGTCCTAATCTACCAATTGGAGTTCATTTTGGTTTGACTTCAGCTACCATAGTTAGTACTACTCAAACATCATAGTCTAATTTTTGAGTTTAGTTTTGGAATATTTATTTATATCTTTGCTTCATGAGGAAACAAACTCTTGTACATGCATGAATGGAAAACTAAATAAAGACTAATATTTATTTTGTTTGTTGTATATGTAATCATGTTTTGAAGATGAGGTGGTACCCATATAAAACTATATATAAATGTTTATAATACATTATAAAGGGAGGATAATTTTATAAAATAATGCAAGAAAATAAAGTTTTCTATAATTGTTTTGTGAGTTTGTATGAATATGTTGTCTCTTCCAACTTTCTATGTTTTAGTTGGGAATTTTCATTAAGTTGATAAATCTATAGTTGGATGAGTGTGTGTTATTTATAGAGATAAGATTGAACATTCTATTAGTCTTGTCAATTATTTGATTATAAATCATACCTAATACTTTTTAGTGACATTAGATATTTGTGTAATCTGGTAATGATGAAATATTTGGTTTTAATCATTGAATCTTTTTACAATTATTCCCTTAGAATCTTCATTATGTTTTTTTTATGTTTTGTTCTTTTAGCCAATCCACAATAAATATTGGTTCTTGACATATGCTTGGACTAGTATAGTAAGTTAGCTTGGAAGTGTTTAATCTCTAATTATATCATATGACCCCTTGTTTTCTACCTTATCCTTTCTTATTTTTATCTTTTTAGATAGATTGACCTTAGCTTAGATCCACCAATCCATATCAAGTAGAACTCACATTTAGAGTTAAAAATCTGTCATATCCAAACCATCCACATAAATAACCACTCCATGTACTATTATTACACCACATGATTATTTATAAAATTGATACCCATAACTCGTGTTGTGGTGTGAATTTTCTTCGATATTAAAATGTTAAAGGCCTTATCATAAAAGATTTTGGTGTGTGCAAAACCCACATCAAAAAGACATGTGATCATTGCATGTAAGACTAGAAGGTTTCATGGTGGGATATGATTATTAAAATTTTAAACCATCTAACAAGTAGTTGGAAGACCATAAAATGTAAACCTATTAAAGCACAAATTTAATTTTGAATAACAGTGGGAATATAGCCAACATTAATGACATATGATGGCAGATAATAATATAGAATAAAGAATAAGAGATAAAGACCCGAAGTCTTGAGTGTGTAAAACATCTAAGGTAGTAATCCATTTATTGTGTAATATACCTATATAGTCATGTTTGTATATTATAATTATTCATTCATCAATAATTTAAATTTTAGCTCTTTGTGCTAAGTATCGAGTTTTTTTAAGTGTTTATTTGTAACTTATGGTCTAAAGCAGTTATTAACTAAACCCCCTAGCCATGACTGCACCATTATTTTCTTAATTTCTTAATTTAAATTATGTTTTAGATATACTATGATACCATCAATGGGATTCTCTTATGAAGTTCATGGATCGATTGGTACAAATGTCACATGCCTTGTACGAGGGTAAAAATGATCATGAAATATAAAATATTCAACATCATCATCATATTAAACTTGATCTTGTATATGATACATAGCCATAATAACTATAGTAACCTACGAAATACGTTTTATGTTATGATAATGCATCATTGTTCATTGTGGAACACACTCATAAGAGCTTTTTAAAATTATCTTAAAATGTGATGAACCAAGTAATGTCTACTATATGTAAATACATCATTGATGTAATGGAAAATGTATGATTAGTTGTACAGGAAATTAAATCACTTTATTTTAAATTTTTTTCATAGGATGAACCTATACCAATTGTATAATACACTATGGTGAAGTTGGATGAGATAATATCTCAAGATAAATGGGATATTCATATGGAATACCTAGAATCATAACCACTTATTTTATAGATTTCTTCAAGATTGGATGTACCAAATATGGGATTACATGTATAATATTTATCCATGGATGTCTTAATAGCATGTCAAATGCACTGGTTCTATTAAAACTAATACTAACATAGTTGTATTGGCAGGCCCCACCATAAGTGGTAACATAATGCTCCCAAGACGATTTTTTCATTTTCCATCAAAACCTTTTAATGTTTTTATCATAATTTTCAAATATATATGCATACACCCAACACTAATAAGAATTTACATATGCATATATTCTTCCTTGACTTGTTACCCACCATAACATTGTGTATAGGATGTGAGTCACTAAAAGCATGTATGAACAAAGTCACATTGGTAGGTTCATCATAAATAATATCATGCTCATCAAATGTGATTTTAGGTTGTTTTATAGGTTTTGATTGCATGTGTATTAGTAATACCATCGATAAGTTGAGCCTCCTCAATTTTATAATTATATGAAGTTAGAGGAGGATGTGCATTGTAAGTCATATGTACCCTATAATTAATCTTGGTTTCATGTTGCATGTTTTAGGAATGTATCAAATAATATCTTAAGCTTCATGTTAATTTATGCATAAAATCAATCATAGGTGTATGAGTATCAATGATCTCAATAATGTCATTATTGATTAGGTCTAGTATCTTATGTCTTAAGCCAAAGCATTTTTTAGTTTAATGCAGTGTGCATCTATGCCAATCATAATGTACATTGATATCAAACCCCATAGGTTGTGCCTTTGATATATCAACCTCTATTTGTGGAGGGGAAAGATATGAGGTAGCAATTGAGTAACTTGTGTAAAACCTTATGAGGATATTTTGACAAATTTGAAAAATACCTCCATTGAGGTGCTAAAAAGAAAAACCTATTAGTCGGTTGTGAATATGAATTGACTATTGTATTAAATTCATTATAATTAATATTAGCCTTGGATTTGCAATTTTTTTTATTTGAAATATTTTAGTAGAATATGTGGGAGAGTTAATCCCATAATTCAGCTTGTTCATGGAAAATAGATAAACCTCATGGCCTTTAACAATAAGGCACATGTAATTGAAAGATTGGAAGCATTTAAACATAATAGACCCATGGATAGACATAAATTGGTTTTGATTGAATATATATTTAAAGTCATTATCATCCATAATATATGTCAATTTTGAAAGCATAGTCTTGAAACAAAGCATTTAGTCACTAATGGGCTCATTAGGTCATTTGTTAAATTTTGAAATTAGAGCAAAGGAGACCTTCTCATTAATTTTTATAGAGAAGTGAGCTAGGAATTAGCTAGACAAAGAATTAAAATCATGTACTAATTGAAAAGAAAGGTCATATAAATATTGCAATGCATAGTCCTTAAGGATCCTAGGAAAAATATTTTTCAATAGCATATTTCTAGATGAATATTCTATTTATGTTGTATAGAAGGCTCTAAGATGTTATTTTGGATCACCTTTACCATTAAATGGTGTAAGTTTAGGTGAAAAAAATTATTTTAGATAAAGGATAACTAGAAATATGTGGGTCCAAATGGTTATGTAATAATGCATGTGAGTTTTTCAAATGACCCATTCTATTGGAACCTTAATCCAGTTGAGAAACCTTGGCTTGAAGATGTAATAATGTTTATATACGCACTTAATTTTTAGGAATATTATAGTGATTAGAAATATGTGGTGTCACGTTAATTTTAAGCCTAAGAAACAAAACCATATGTTATGTATGGATAACAGTATAAATGTGAAGAGTAGATTTTTTTCCCTCACATTACATGTATTTATTGCTTATGTAATGATATGTTTAGACACATGAATAGTAGATATTGGATTAATTATCTGAACACATAATATAGAATCTATGGCTATAAAAGGTAAATTATTTCCATTCAAAATTTCATCTTTATATTTCTCAAATGTGGTCTCCTTATCAATATTTGCATTCTTAACCTCTAGGATAAGGTTCAAGATAGTAACTATGTCTTTACCTTGCTTACTAATCTTTATTCAAAAATTTAAAAGTGCACATATTTGTCTATGATATACACCATTAAGCTCATCAATATGTATTATACCAAAATATACATCATTATATTCCACATCATCTTCATAATCATTTTAAAGGTTAGACATAACATTATTGCTAATAAATTCATCTACATCTATGCCTTCCTTATCAATGTGTATATTAGTAGAAAAAGAAACATGTATATCATTAAATTCCACCATTTTAGTTGGCACATAAACATGAGATTGAGTCAAAGGTGTTTAAATATGATCAATTATAATTACACTTAATCTATCATTTTAGTGTATAAGTAAAGGAGGCCTAACCTTCTTATAGGACATAGGATGTATGTGTAGACACTCATATTTTATATTAGACATTTGAAAATATAAATTTTGGCCAAAAATTTATATAATTGACTTGCACACATATAAATGACTCCTGCTTACATTATATCTTAGAAATTTTCCTATATATGGACCTCACCTTCCCAAATTACCATTAACACTATATAATATTTCCATAGTCTCTACCTAGACAACTCATTATCTCATTCATATTTTATCCTAATCTCATATCAATTTTTCCTTATTTATGGTCACTTTTAATCTTCCTTAGATGGATCCAACCTACCCGATTCATCAATTTGGGCTAGATCTATTCATGTTCCCTTTAACAAATATTTTACCTAATTAAAATCTTTCATATGAGTTGGCCTACACATTTTACATGTCGGTGTGGAATAGAATTACCCAAAGAGTCATTTATAAAAATCAAGTCTAAGATTATTTATAGATAATAATAAATTTAAAATCATTAACGCACTAAAGAATACATTTGCACATTGAGAGAAACTGACCTAAAACTTTCAAATATAAAACCCATCAAAGGAGTAGGCCTTAAGCTAAGTCTGAATACTATTACAAGGTCAAAATAACTAGTTTTGAAGTGTCAAAATATATACTCAAGATTGCACTGCATGTTAGTATTACATTTATTGAATATACTTAGATAGGTGGGAGAACTATGTCTAGGTTGAGCCTTGTTTAGATTATTATAATGTAGGAAAAACTTACCCACTAAATGTGGAGTGATTGGGTAAACTCAACCCATCCCTCTAACCTATTTTTATAGGTGAACCTAATGTCAAAAGTGAGGCTATGGATTTAAAACAAGGAGAAGGAAAATAAAGTTATCTGCAGAGGATTGAAGTTATCTAAATAAACAAGAATCAATTATAGGCACATACCTAGTGACCCAAATTTTCGTGGACCCAAATTAATCTCATAAATAGTTCTAGTCCCTAGTAGACAGTGTTGCCATTTCACAGGCATCCAAGAAAAATTAGACTCATTTGAGCAAGCACAAGCAATATGTTGATATATTTAAGTGATGAAATACCTATTTGAGAACTTTTCTGATGATTACACTCTATCATAGAACAAAATAAATTATAAACAATCTAAGAGTCCAATTTCTTATGTTTTTGTAAATGATAGGTTGCAATAAATCTGAAAAAACTCTACTAGTTACACTCAAATTTATATGTGGATTGTTATATCTTATGTAATATAGATATTCTATAGTTTTATCTTGTTTATATAATATTAATCCAAAATTAGATTAAAAAATTATGAATAAGAGTACTAATAAATCTTAGGGTAAAGTTGAAAATTTAAATTTTAGTATGTGATAAAGGGAATCATAAATTAAATATGAAAATCAAACCTTAAAAAGGAGATAATTTTGAAACCCTAAAGGATAAATAAACCTATGGATTTTCCCACTGAAGCCAATGATTGAGTCACAATTTTTTTTACTTATTTTGTATTAAAGTGATCTAAATAAATTAAAAAACTAAAAATATTTAATTTGTGTAAAACATAACAATGATACCCTAATATGAATTGAGAAATGGAAAGATCGATTTTGCACTTTGAGGATTTGAATTTGATAAAACACAAGAGAAAAGATGTAATTTTATTATTTCTATATTATGTCACTCAAAAAAATCATCACATGGTTTGAAAATATTATATGTATGTTCTATCACTGCTAAAATTTAAAAATTGTAGTTAAAACCCATCTATTAATAGTGAGACCCATGTGGTGACCATTATTATCTACATTTACTACTAGTGTCCCTATAGTCTAGGTAGGTTTGTGATGCCTTAGATCATTGCATCTACTCTTTTAGATTATTATTGTGCATGAAATTTCCTTTGGTCATGCATTTTTTTATATGTTTTATTCATCATTAATTTGAAATTGTACTCACACTTTGACCACAAAATGACCCTTGAAAAAGGGGTTAGTATATTGGGGGACAACCCCAACCAATCCCTATTGATTAATTTAGCATTACCTACATTAAAATACTTCAAATAAGGATAAATTTTCATATAATTATCCCACTAATGTGTATATTTATAAAATTATAATCAATATAAAATTTAATGCAATGTTTGTCCTTCGACAATTAGTACCATGCAAATTTTACATACATGTGTATTCAAACTTTGATCTTTGGCTACTACTTTGAGGGGATTTCATATTTTTATTATTTTTTGATATTGTCTCAAGAGAGTTCTAATTCATTTTTCAATGTGTTTAAGTGATTCTCAACTTGATGGCCATGTCACAAAGTTAATATAACTTTAGGATTAATTTGAATTTTGTAAATTAATTTTTAATATTTCCCACTATGACTGGCCCATGAACCA
The DNA here is from genome assembly GCA_037957365.1 of Torreya grandis. Taxonomy (NCBI): domain Eukaryota; kingdom Viridiplantae; phylum Streptophyta; class Pinopsida; order Cupressales; family Taxaceae; genus Torreya; species Torreya grandis. The sequence continues at coordinate 3,471,371 of JARHVA010000047.1, read as the reverse complement.
TAGCTAAGGTGACATAATGGAGACTTCCCAATTTGAAATAATGTCTTTGAGTGTTTTTGGACAATGTCAATAGAGGTATATACCTATAGTAAATCATAGTTGTTGAACTATTTACAATATTGTCCTAGAAGTAAAAATTAATGATATGAGATAAGGAGATAATTTGTGGTTTTTGTATAGATTAGGTTGATCTTGAATGTGTATCTAGAGAATATGGACGGTTAAGACAATATGCAGGTATACAGATAAAGGGAAAGTATGCACAAGAGTCAAATGTATAAAAAATGTTTAAGTATGTCGAAGTGTGTCAAATTTTACATTTACAAAGTGTCCAATACCAAATTTAGGTGTATATAATAATGTTAGAGATTCTCATATAAATAAAAATATTAAAATCAATTCAACACAATCCATCCAAGTGTTGGAATAAAATTTTTAGTGCTAATTAAAATATTATTTAAAGTGTGTATGGATGAATTATATGGTTTGGAAATAACTCATAATATATATGTTACTATGGACTATGATAATGTACAATCTCATATTAACAAGGTTTTCTTAATGTAAAGCTCCAACCAAATATGTCATTGATATCAAATCATGAATATTGTGAGTAAAAGATGGTCTTGTGATTGCTAAGGGGAAATCTAATTTTTTGGTTTTCCCTGCCATGCTAGCATTTAATTTAATATTTGTTTTTAAAATAGTTAATTTCTTTGTGTTTTTGTTTAAAATAACTTGTATAGCAGAAAAAGGTAGTTATAAACATTGTTAAGGAAGTACCAATAGAGGTGTGTGACTTGTTTGTATATCTGATAATTCAAGGCTTGAAAGAGAAAACATTTAGAGTGACTTGTTTGTAGATTTGTGCTACCACCATCTAAGACAAAGCCCCACCTTATATTTGAAAGTCTTCTACCCTTCATTGGAATTTGTATACCGATTCATTAATTCTACCAATCTCATTCCATGTGACTAAAGGTTTCCTAGATAAAATTTAATAGATATTATACACATTTCATTACCTATCATGCACCTGTATATTATATTATTTATGCAATCAATAATTTTACAACCTCGACAATCATGCACAAATTCACATACAACCTAGCAAGGTTGTACTCTTATAAAACATATGAAAGAGAGTATATTCTTAGAAAGCATGCTTAATAATTTGTTTTTCAAGTATTAAAAAATGAGTAGTAGTGGCATTAAATTTTTGAAACACGTTGAAACTTGAAATAGGTGTGGGAGTGAAGATAAAATCAAAAAATCAAAAAAGAGAGAGTAACATGTGACAATGAAAAAAATAAAAATAAAAATGTGCCACCACATTTTTAAGAGTTCATACATACTTTAGTCAATGCACTCTTTTATATGCAATGGATAATTATATTAAAGTGACAAAATGTGAGAGAGAGAGAGAGCACATGCCACTCAAATTAAAAAAAAGGTGGATGAAGCTAAGATGAGTTAAAAAGTAGATTAAGGTGAGGATAATTAAAAATGAGTGAGTGAATTTTTGTTAGTGTTAGTGTATTTAATTATTTGTACATACTATTTTGTGGTTTTAAGGTGTACTTGTATTATTTATTTGTAATTCATGGGTAGGAATTAATTTGTGCATACTTATATACAATTTATCATTAGAGAAGATTATCAATTAAGTAAATACTTAATTGACTTATGTTAATAATAGTTTTATCATATTCTATTTATAACTACTCAATAAAACCCTAACCCTAACCTTAGACTCCTCTCTTATTTATAAATTAACATAGAGGGATAGTGGGTGAGACCTATTGTGGAAAAGAGTGACTATTATATTGGTAGAATTAGGCCAATGTTAATAAAAAGAGACAACTATGCTACTTGGATGAATTTGTCCTATTTTATTTCTAAGATTTCATATACTTTTATGCATGTATTGTGGGTGTTTGTCTTATGGTAGATATCATGATTATAGACCCTATCCATTAATTCATATGGTGTCAAAGCTATATAAGTTTCACCTCGTTATGAATGCATGTTTAATTTTTAGATATGTCATTTTATTTTTAGTTCTAAGCACTGATTTAAGTGGCCTATTGAAAATGCCCAACCTTATGCTCTCACCTCACCCTCAAGATATCTTATTTGTTCATAAATTAGTGAATGTATGGGATACTAAGGGTCTATAAAAAATCAAGTTCTCTATTTGTTCTAAATGCTTGTCAAATGATAACTATTTTCTTCTACAAAAACTATTCTTCTACATCGAGGGTTAATTTGGCTTTCATACGATAATTTTGGGTTGCCTTTTGAATCATTCAAAACATAAGAGTGCTCATTTAAACTTAAAATTTTCTAGACAATAGATAGTGGACTCTATAAGAAGCTATCCTTTTGTGTCAAGTGTTAATTCAGCCATTTTACAATAGTTTTGGGTTGCCTTGGGATTTGTGTATAAATAAAAGTGCTCTATTTGACCTAAAAAATTACTAGACAATATATATTGATATATAAAAAAAATTTCCTTTTGTATTATGTATATATTTGGTTTATTTGTGATGTTTTTAGTGTAATATCAAATTATGCCATTTCTTTTGGGTTGGACTGATTTTTTGCAGGTAGGTATACTATGTGTTTTTAATAAATTTTATCTTATGATGACATCTTTGAATCACTATTTTTTTAATATATCCCAAGTTATTTGAATATATATATATATATATATATATATATATATATATATATATATATATATATATATATATCTGTGTGTGTGTGTGTGTGTGTGTGTGTGTGTGTGTGTGTGTGTATTTGTAGAAATCCCTAGGTTAAAACTCATATGATCTATCATTTTGAGCAAAGTAGTCAAAACTTTTATTTGATCCATGGTGTGGGGTAAAACCCAAATAATCAAGCCATCATAAAATAATTTATATATAATTTTGCTTCAACATACCTCATGTTATATAGGAAGTGCCTCATATTTTTATTTTTTACAATAGAAAGCCTCTCGATCATTTCATTTTATAGTGCACTGATAAACAATTAACCTCAGTAAGTTACTCTTTATGTACCTTAGAGACACTACAATGTACCTAAAGGAATGGTGTAAACCTTCATATTTAGTGGCCTTTGGATTGTGTTCATTTTTAAACCTAAGATTGGTATTGTGTGCAATAGGAATCTAAGGGAAAATGTGCATTGGTCACTTATTAGTAGAATCAAACATCCTAAACAAACTTAAGACAAAGCATTCCCAATCCTAGATATTAAGGGAAGCTAGATAATAAGATAAAACATAACACAACTAGAAGAACAAGAGACAAATCCCTTTCACCTTCCTTGTAGCTCTGAATCACTTATTGAGATGGTAGTGGGTTTGTGTCCAAATGGAGTCTTCATTGATGCTCTTGCTTTATGAACACCTCCCCTTTGTTCACTATGGTTTTGGATTTGGCATGTATTGGTATATGAATCTTCTTTTATAAATTTTGCATAATAATTTTAGACAAAAGAGCTTTTTAGAAGTGAGTGTGAGATCTTGTATTTATAGGTTTCAAACTAACCCCAACCTAGATGTGATTAAGTTTAGACTAACCTTGGGTTAGACTTGGGAGTCCAAATGCAATAAATAATGTCTTTAATTATGCATTTATGGAAGCATGGCTCAACTTTTCTAATTTTTAAGGCATTTATATTAATATTTTGTAATTCTTGACTTTGAGGATGATGACATCATCATGACCTCACTTCCATTTGATATTTGTTAAATTTTAATTTTTTAAAATTATAAATTGACTAATTTAACATGGATAATTTAACTAAGTATTTAATTTTATTTACTTGGTTAATTAATTATACTTAGGCTTTTGGTCATTTCAATAATTAGATTAAGTGTCCCGCTTAATTAGTCAAAAAATTTAGTGTACTAGGTCACAATCTAACTGTGGATGAATCCATGAGAGGTTATTGTTATGTATAAGGTAATACCCTAAATAGGGGTGCTTTGACATAATTTTGAGTACTTACATTAAATTTGTGGATGGATTTGGGATGTGTAGTGATTTATAAGTTTAATTTGCATAGTTTGGTAAAAACCAGTTTAAAATCCATTTAGACATGAATGTGGCCAAAAAGGAGTGTCTAGATTTTCCCCTATTTGAGTAGGTGTTCTAAGACACATGCATAATAATTTCTTCCTAAAAAATGAAAAAGTCATTATGTTGAAAATTTTACTACTTTGGCTAATGTCCCAAAGGGCGGTTGATAAGCTCTAGATGCCCTTTCAAGGGATCGAATGGAAAATAATGTCATTAAACAAGCCCTCAAAAAGAGGAAGTGACACAGTCTAGTGGTAATGGGGGTTATAATACCAATTTTACCAAGGTGGTTATAATCGATGGCATAATGATTTTATCTTGTAGGGTGATTGGGTCAAAATAATGATTTTCCCAAAGGCAGTTCTAATCATTAATTTAGTGAGTTTTCCTCAGTAGGGAAAATTACTAATGTAATAAAACCAATTTTACCCAATAAGGTAGAATAGATCATGAATCGGTAAAAAATAATTCATCGCATCTTAGAAAATTATTAAAAAGGAGTTCATGAAATAAATCCATAATATGGAGTAATTAAAAGTTGTCATAGAATAACAACATAAATCTAGCATACCTACTAGTACGAAGATACACATTCAAACTAGCACGTGATACGACAAGAAAATACAATTGGTAAATGGGTCTCTAAAACAGCCCAATAACATAGTTTGGTGATAAAAATGGTCAAAAATTAAAGAATGTAATAATGAATGGCACAAAAAATGGACCACCCATTAAAAAATAAGACCTCCTAGAACAAATGGAAGGAACCTTAGGCATTAGGGGTGAAAAATTAAATTTTCAAGCTATATATTCACCCTATGGGGTGAAAAAAAATCATTTTCACCCAAACCATTTAGAAATTGAAACTCTTACCTAGAAATAGAAAGGAGATAAACAATTGTGCATGGATGAGGATAGAGACACATGAGTGACCGAGTAAGGAAGCACGAGTGACCACTACACGATGGGCTACCGATAAGTTATTTCACTTGAGCCTCTTAATCATTTATTATGCATTTAATGATAGGGTTTTTAGGAAAAATGGTAAATTCATCATTTGTGTGGCACACAAATGGCATCTTCACCCTCCAATTTTTGATGACTTTGTTGAAATATGATGAAAATTACCATTTTAGCAATTTCACCAAAAATAGGTGAAGTCATCATTTTTGTGCAAAATGAAAATGGTGTCTTCATCGATTTTCCTTGAAAAATGTTGAATCAGTGACTTCATTTAAAATAGGGGAAGTCATCATTTAAATGTAAAATGAAAATAGTGACTTCACCATAATTTCAAGGGAAAATTATGACTTCATCAAAAAAACCAATTAGAGCAACTTTAGGGCAAACAAGCATTAGGTAGGTATTGGTTAGATAGTAGCATAGGCTAATGCAGAGCTATCTGTGGCTACAAGAGTGATTTAAGGTAATCATGGAACATGAGAAACACTCTCATTACTTATGGATGCCACATATCTAGATGGAGGACATGGTGGCATTTTTGCACATTCTATATCTACATGACATAGCTAGGATGCCCATGATCAAAGTAGATTGAGCCTATTTGAGTGCAAAAGCAGAGCATTAGAAATTGAAGACTTATATATTCCACCTACCAACAAGGGAGTATAAAATGATGCTTGAGGATATTTGATGTATTTTGAATCTACCTATGAGAGGCCAGAGGTTGTTTTGGATATAGCCTAGACAACAACAAACTATATTGGATGACTTGACTGGTCATATATATTCCCATGGTTCATGGGAATGTCAAACTTGATCTACTAGATATGTATATTAATATTTAGTTATATGACCTTCTCTTGTAGGACCTATAATGACCATCACTAATTAACAAAGAGGTCATTATTATCATGGCTATTATTAGTGGCATACTATTGTCTGACAAGAGCAACCAATTATTTCATATGGGTCTAGGCAGAGTGATCCTATCTATGATGGATGATACTACCATATTTAATCAGGGTCTAGTAGTATTGGCCTAACTTTACAAAGACTTACACATCATGGCCTACTGAGGAGGAAAGAGTTTTGGCACTTCTACTTTTCTCTAGGTGTGGGGATGGGAACATATTTCTATTGAGTGTCCTTTTGGCTAAAGATGGGTACGATGCTTGCAAGATCTAGTGGCATATGGCTAGGTTCCAATAGGAGTAGGATGTAGAGGATGCTGTGGGGATATATATTTTTATCAGTGCATGTTAGATGAGCTAATGTATAAGTTATTCATTTGGTAGCCTTACTTATCCTATCAATTTTAGTAGCCATAGGATGATTGCTACATGATGTTCATGACTACTTAGTGCTTCCTAATAGGTAGATAGGCTCATATTATCGAGGAGTACATGTTTGATTTAGTGTTATGATAGTTTGGCATACTATAGGATGCCCCTATTGACCCAAGATGGTTTACACATAGTACTTGAGATATTAGTTTTGCAACCCCAGTGATTCCTAGGAGCATAATTATGGGTAGTTATGGGAGAGTTTCACAAACTCCATGGGCATATATAGCCAACCCAACATATGTAGGTGTGACACTGGATTATGTTCTATGGTGGGCATAGGTTTGTTTTTTGAGATTGGCACCACCAATATAGGCACCAAGATAGGTTTAGGATGGACAGGTATATGTTGTGCAGGTATAGGCTATGTAGATTTAGGCTAAGAGTGGTGATTATATGGACATAGATGAGGAGAGTGAGGCTAAATGCTAAGAAAAGCAGTGGTTCTAGTAGCACTGATAATAGTTGGCAGAATAGTGGGGGCAAAGATGATGATGATGGAGATGATGGGGATGATATACAAGCTATGATAGTAAATCTAAACTCATTAGGTATAACAAGTGATTATAAAGATCCAAGCTAGGCAGTTTCATCTGATGCAGTTAAAGTAGATAGGGATAGTGTCATGATAGAGGAAGAAATTACATCCATGCTAAGTAAGATTCAAGGCCTACAAATAAGATTTGGCTAGTTATAGGCTTAGATGAACCACATATATAGTTATATTACTACCCTTTAGTCAAAGGTTGACTATCTGAAGGTAGAGGTGGCCTAGATGACATAGTCATAGGCCCAAATACATGCAACTACGGATTAGGCTATATTAGAGAGGGATCAAGCCCTAGCAAATGTGCATATGATTTGGTATGAATAGGATGAGGTACAATTTTATAGCTCATAAGCAAGGTTTTATAGGATGGTTTTGGAGAGCCTTCAGGCTAAGGATGAGGCCTATTACTATCCATGGACCTATGAGGCTACAGTCTTGAGAGATCAGCATATTCCTACATTTGAGGTATGGGATGCACAAAGGGATGGAAATATGTCATCTCAATATGGGATTAGGACACATGGGACAATAACATTAGGTTAGTCAGTATAACAACCATAATCACCAGGACCACCAGGACCACCTCCTATAGGACATATGGACTCATACAGTCATACTTGATGTTGTATAACTCTAGGATATTTTTATGTTATGACATGTATATAGTCACAATGTATATGACATTGTCTTTTGAGATATATGACATTCATACTTGGTCTACAGACTTATACATGGACTATTATTATTTTTGATATATATATGTGATGTTTTGTTTATTTGCTTTATCATGATTGGCCATGAATCCATGTTTAGATGTGATTAATTTTCAATGTTGATGCTTATTTTCATTTAAACTTGTATGCTCTCTCATTTATTGTATGCCATGTATATGAGTTGTTAGGCTTTGCTTTTATATGCTCATGTTGATGACTAATAGTATATGCTTACTCAATGATGCATGTATGTAATAACACATAATATAGTCATTATGATTTGGTTTTTTATGGGTTTGTATTTGTTTGGGTAGGTATATTTGTGAACAATAAGAAGTATTGCTAACATCATTGTTTGACAACTCCTTTGGCTTGATTTTTATTATAGATTATGATATTATGCATCATAGATATAGATAACTATAATAACAATGTGTATCCTAAGCATGGAAAAATTAAATTAAATGCAAATATAAACCACTTAGGTGCCAAATATGAAAAATCAAATCCTAAGTGTAAATATAATGCAATAAACTAAGTGTAGGAAAGAATACAAATATTCAAAATTCAAGTACAAGATATGGTTAATCAAGACTCAATTACAAATAAAATTTAATAATATTATATCCATTGAGGAAAAGAGGCACAAGAAAATAAATTAGTTAACAACCAATTAAAATAAACAAACTAATAAAATAAATAAAGAAACAACAACAACCTAATGAAAAAACTAAAACACTAATGAAAGAAATAATGTTAGTCATCAACCAATTAAAAAGAAAAAATGAATTTAACAACCAAACTAAGGAAAATAAAATAAACAAGACAAACTAAAGTGCAATTAATAAACAATTAAGTTCAATCAACATCAATAGACAACCTAAGTTAAGGTAAAATGAATAAACAAACCAACTAAGGTGCGAGCAATAAATAATTAAGTTTAAAGCAAGAGCTATAAATAACCTAAGTTAAGGCAAAAGAACCAAAATATAATCTAAATCAAATGAACAAATAACTAAACTAACTATTTGTGCACATGTAATAGAAGTGTTATGCTCATCACAAAGGTTTCCCCTAGGCTATAGGGAAAAATGACATAGGTACAATGACACAGGTTATCCCTAGGCTATAGGGAACAATGGTAAAGATAAGATTGGTAAAAGGTTTCCCCTAGGATATAGGGAACAATGGAATTAGAATGGTTAAGGGTATTAGAAGAATAAGTAAAGGGTGGCTAAGCTATCTTCAAATGCACTAGGAAATTGGATGCTATCTACATAGTCTCATGGACATGATTTACAACTTGGACTTCAGGCCAAATGTAGTTCTCCCAAAATTGGGATAGAAGAAAATTGATGACAAGTAAAAGAGATTGATCATAGAAGAAAGTAAGAATGGGCTTAAAAAACAATGCGAGTGTAAAATAAAAAGGTTTGACACTCATGAATGTTAGAACATCAGGTATAGGAACTCATGAAATGTAAGAGCATGGTTTAGGCTAAAACCACATTGAAAGACAAAAGGTGAGTGTTCACAAATGAACTTGGCTGATAATTCATAGTGTTTACCATGTCTAAGGATTAAAACATAATTAAACTTATAAAATGGTGAGAGCGTAAAAGATTCATAAAATGGTGAGAGTGTGAAAGCTTTAGTTATACCTGCTGACTAGGAGATACACATCCTAAGTGACATGGATACAATCTGAATGGCCTAGTGTTGGTGACTTGTTTAAGAGGGTTTTTAGTGTATTACCTTATTTTTATATTATTTTAGGCATCTCAACTCAATGGAGAATTATGAGATATAGAATGGGTTACTCATAAAATGATGAAAGCATGGCTTAAGTTGCTCACAAAATGGTGAGAACATTTGGAATAAGGGTGGTTGAGCTTACCTCAAACATTAAGCATTGCCTACATAGTCCAAATAGACCTCAAGCCACTATAGTTCACCCTACAATGAGGAAACTGACTAAGTAATAACATGTTCATATATAGGTAAATGGCAAGGTATGAAACAACGATAAGGCAAAGCATAGTAAAAGCTTACTCCTAAGCTATAGGAAATAATGACACAAGTATATTTACCCTAAGATATAGGGGAAAATGACATAGGTAAGTGATATATGGCATTTTTTAAAATGAAGGGTGTATTACCACACCATTGTCATACTAGCCCTTTGTGAATTAATGCACTCAAAGAGTCATAAGACAAAATCAACTATCAAAATTGCATTATAATCTCATCACTAAAAATGTATGAAGTATCAGTGAATCAAAACCAAGGCCAAAATGGTAATAGGGGTGGTATAAAAACTTTAGCTAACAGGGATGGTATGGTGGGAAAGGTATATGATACAGTATAAATAAAGTGATGTTATGACATAAAATGAACAATCCTCATAGACAATACTTTGGGTCACTCAAGCAAAAAAGCAATTGAAATGTATTATGTTCATTGCTTCATCAAGTTCATCTCCTTTTGGAGTAGCCAACCTGTATGCTCCAGATTCGTAGTTATCAACAATCACATAAGGTCTCAACCAATTAGGCTTGAACTTTCCCTTTTCCTTGCATTTAAAATTGGTGTTCTTATAGTTTTCTTTGAGTACAATATCACCAAGATCAAATTATCTATGTTTCACATGCCTATTATATTGACCATGAAGTCAATTTTGGTATGTGTGAAGACTATTCACAATAGCCATGCATTTTTCCTCTAGTAGTTTCAGTTCTTGTAGACAAGCTACTTTGTAATCCTCATCATCAAGGATATGTTTCAATGAAATGTGTAGATAAGGTAACTTGACCTTGACAAGAAGAATGACCTCAACACCATAAACTATGAAATATGGTATGGCTCCTATTTGAGTACAAAAATTGGTTTGATAAGCCTAGAGGGCACAAAAGTATTGAAATTTCTAATCATGACCAACATCATTGATAATCTTCTTAAGAATATTGACAATGGTTTTGTTAGATGCCTATGCTTGGCAATTACCTTGTAGGTAATATGAAGTGGAAATTTTTTGGGTAATGTTATACTCGACACAAAGGGCTTTGACATCCTTGTTTTTGAATGAACTTCCATTATCAAATATAATATTGGAGGGGATATCATAGTGACAGATGAGGTGATTGAAAATGAATTTGGATATTTACTTGCCTATCACGCAAATGATGGGAATGGCTTCCACCCACTTAGTGAAGTACTCAGTGGTGGTAAGGATATGTTTATGGCCATTTGAGGAGGTAGGGTTAATCTTTCCTATGAGGTCGAGTCCCCATGTTGAGAATGACCATGGCATAGTCATTGGTTGGAGCATGTATCAAATTAGCATGCTTCTTACATTGTATACACATTTTAACATAAATAACTTCATCTACTTCCATAGTCATCCAATAATAACCAATACACAATAAATTTTTGGCAAGGAAGATCCCACTATTGTGGGCCGCACAAACCCCTTTATGAACTTTCCTCAATGCAAGTCCATATTCTATTGAGGTTAAAAAGCGAAGTAGAGTTCCATCAAAGATTATACAATATAGCATAGGTAAAATTTAGGTATAATGAGATGCTTGGTGGGTGAAGGGTTTTTGTTGTTTATGATAAAGGTCTAGTGGGAAGACCTAGTTATGAAGGTAATTATGTAGTTCAAAATACCAGGTAGAATAGGGATCAACAATATCACAGATCACCTCAATGGTTGAGGGTTTATGAGTAGCCACTATAAGATATTCAAAGAGAAACTGAGAATCTCTTGCTTTATCTATGATGTGGATCATAAAACTAATGGTAGTCATGCAATCTATTGTTCTATTACTGGCCTTAGGTATTTGTTCAAACTGAAGGTGGGAAATCTATTGCTTAAGAGTGTCCACCATGGAATTATAAGGTAAATATTCTCATCCTTGGTCCAAAATTGGTCTATGGTCTAATTAATGATAAGTTGTGAATCCTCATAAACTAGTAAATTTTGAATGTGCCACTGCCGAAGCCCTATAATGAGTGCTTTGTACTCAACCATATTATTGGTATAAGGAAAGCCGATATGAAAGGACTTGGGAATGAGATCCCTATGTGGTGTTATGAAAAAAATTACTTATCTTGACCCATGAGACATGAATTAACCTTCAAAATAAAGTTTCTATTACTACTCTTCAAGAGGTGTTTTTGTTACAGTCATGATAGACTCATATGGAAGCCCAAATGTAAGTGGTTGAGTGTTAGTGAGAGGAACTTATGCAAGATGGTCTACAATTATCTATCCTTGATGTAATTTTAATTAACATATTTAATCTAAAACTTGCTTAGAAGCATAATCTATTTAGCCACATGACACTATAAAGATGTTTTTAAAATTAGATACTTGGGCAGATATACTTTGGCAATGATAATGGTCTTCTTATTTAGCATTTAGTTTCACAAATTTTGTTGTAGAAATACCATAGATAAACAAGCTTTCTTGATTAGTGTATAATTGTGCTCATAATAGACCAATGTGTGACTTAGGTAATAGATGGCATGTTCCTTCCCCTAGTCATCATGTTGAGCCTATCGTGCCCTCAGGGCATTTTCAGTTGCAAAGAGGTAGAGTAGAAAAGGCTTGTCTAACATAGGCAAAAAAAAATGGGTAGATTGGTCAAAGGCCTTCTATCACTCTACATTCCATGAAAAAGTAGTGCCCTTCTTCATTAGATGGGTAAATGGATGACACTTGTTGACCAGTTGTGATATGAAACATATAATCGATTGTATCTTTGGAACTACTTCAAATTAGAAGGTAACAACATATCGGTAATGGCCTTAACTTTGGTTGAATCAATTTTAATTCCTATGTGAGAGCTAATGAAGCCTAGAAATTTTCCAGAAGTTACATTAAAGATTTACTTCTTAGGATTGAGTCTAACCTTGTACTCTTGAAGTCATTCAAATATATTTTGAAGCATAGCTCAATGTTTGGCACAGATATTATATTTACCCAAGATCTCATTAACATATCCCTCAATTATATCATGCATCATATCATGGAAAATTACCATCATGGCTCATTGGTATTTTTTTCCTACATTATTGAGGCTAAAAATTATGCCCTGATAGTAGAATGTTCCCTAAGGAATGGTGAATGATGTCTTGTGTTGGTATTCTAGTAAAATTATGATGTGGTTGTATCCTAAAAACCCATACATGATGAAAATCATCTCATACCCAATTTTGGAGTCAATAATCATGTTGATATTCAGCAAAAGAAAGTCATCTTTTAGGTAGGCCTTGTTAATATAATGGAAATCAATGAAAATTTTGATACCTTCTAGATTTCTTTTATTAGCACAATATTTGAGATCGACTCTGATTAATCAATATGATGAATGCATCTTATGTTTAAGAGTTTATCCAATTCTTTCTTGACTAAGATGACAATAAGAGGTTGCATTTTCCTTAGTTTTTACTTGATTGGCTTGGCATCAGGATATAAAACAAGATTGTATACAATTAAGGTACGGTGTAAACCTGGCATGTCAAAATAATTACTGGTGTAGGCCTTTTTCCCACTAGGTATTACCTACACAACTATATTAGCTTGCTTAGGGCTATAGAGGTCATTTGGGTTACTTGAGAAGATTAGTCCCACATTCACTACAATGTGTGGTATCTTTATCTCTCCAACCTATATATACACCTCTTTCCCTTTGTATTTATCTTTCAGTGAGCCAGAGAGCTATTGATCTTATGTGTATTGTGGATTGTTTGAGCTACTTAGTTGTGATCTATGATAGCTTTGAGAGATATGAGAGTTATGAACTTTGAGCATTTGTATAAGAAATTTATCTTCATTCTTAAATCTAATCTCTTTGTGCAATATTCTCAATTGATGGTTTCAATTACTTTTAATAGGGTGATGTGTACTTACTTGAATCACATGATCAATTCACCATGGCCATTCGATGATATGGAGATCCTATAAAATTCTTATATGGTATTAGAGTGGCAATCTGTGTTCACAATTTTCTGATTTGTTATGTTATAAGCTTTGTTTTGAAATCTAGAGTTTATTTGCATATTTTTGAGGCAATTTTTTAAAGGGCTTACAAAAAAAATTGGGTTAGATTTAAAAACCTCAGGAAGGGATATTTTTTTTAAAATCTATGATATCGATGTATTTTGTTTGCATTGGTTGCATGATTTTGGTTACAGATCTATAAAATCATCCTCTTTGCCAGCTGCATTGAATTCTGCTAAAAAAAAGGATTGGTGTCCTTTTTTACTCATTTCTTCCATGAGTGGAATTTGGATCTTCTACTGCTACATTGAATAGATCTATTAGACACACTATTACATTAAGATCTAAGAAAGAGCATAAATTTTATGTTTTTTGCATCATTATTTATGTTTTGGCATCACTTTCAGTAGTGTGGCATTAGAAAAAAACACTATTCTTTTGTCTTTTTTTTGAAAACTCCATATTTGGTGTCCTTGTTACATCCAAATTTGTATTTGTTTTTTTTAGAGGCTCTTATTATGCATTGGATGTAGTAGAAGTGGTGTGGGAAAGAGATATCCTTTGGTAGCATTGAGTTTCTAGCTATAACATAATACTTTGGTAGCTTGGCCTCATCATTTTCTTCCTACCTATGCATTATATCTGTTGCCCTGCATTGGAGATCTTATCCTAAAAACTAGGCATTGAGATCTTCCTACATGTAGAAAAATATTTGAAGTGCAAGAGAAGTGGCATATTAAAGTGGAAAGATCTATCTAAACACTAGAGTTTCTTTGTAATGTGAGAGCTGCATTGAAGGAGGATATGTTCTCTACTGCTATGTTTCAAATATTCTCATCAAACTTATGGTGTCTTCATCTACTATTGAGTGGCATTGAGAAAATGGCATTAGATCTATTTTAATAAAATCCCTGACTGCTACATTGGAATACAACCTTTGGCATCACACTTTATAGTTTTGACATCATTTTCTTCCTAGTTGGTGCATTGGATAAGGAAGAAATAACACAACACTTCTTATTTTGTGATATGAAGCACTAGGTGTTAGCTGAGGAGTTGGAGATCTGAAGCATTGAATTCTATAATAAGCATCACTATCTACAACCTTGGCTTCATCTTAAGTAGCTGTGGCATTGACCATTGGCATTTTTTTCTCAAAATCTATTACGTAAAAGGCATTTTAATATGCATTTGTCTCTTTTTTCTTGAAGACCTACATTATTTCCAGCACATAGAAGGTAGTGTGGATCTGAGGAGAAGGAAAAGTCCTTTGATTCTAAGGTGGTCTACGTTCATGTAGAGAGGAATTAAAGGGAGATTTGGGATCCAATCTATTGAGAAAAGGCATTGGATCTAGAAGATGCCACTCTTTTTTGGTCAAAGGATCTGATCTGATCTAGACTTCCCTCTTCATTGACATTTTAGCCTAGTTGTTGTAGACTTTGGCTCATTAAACCTTCCCTTAGAGGCGTCATATGGTTCAAAAGTGGTGTTTCCTCCTTCTGACACTGTACATCTAATTTTTCAGACCTGTGCAAACATAAGGTGGTATTTAGTTTTTCGTCTTTCATTTACAAAGTCTAAAAACCTAAAAATGCCCTAAAAAGATTAAAAACTTAAGCATGTTTTAATTTTATTTGAAATAGCTTTTATTTTTTAATTAAACACTTTCAAAACTATGCCCTTTTCATTAAAGTGCATATAGGGGTGTATGGGCTGACTGGTTTTTCTTTTTAGTTGGCTTAAGGAAGATTGTGGTTCAGTGTCAATTCCAACGAGTGGTTGCAAGACATATTTCTCACCCAAGTGTTTTTTTAAAATTTTAAAGTGCAAGTTTTTAGTCAATAGGCCTATTTACAATAAATTATATTATTAATATCTTGCAAATTATAACTCGAAATTGAGTACCATCTTTTGAAAAAATGTTTTTTAATTTCCCATGCATTGGGCCAATTTTCCTTGTAAAATGAACTAATTTATAAAGTGCCAAAATTTGGGGAGGGGGTCACTGATGATTATCTCAAGGAATTTGTTGTGGGCCCTGCATTCTCTTGTGTACATATTCAATTTTTATAACTATTACTTGTGCCCATTTAGTGACCACTTACACAAATTGCTCTTATATTCTTGAACACATTGTCAACAGAACTTGACGTCTATTTGAATGTGCATTATCACTTTTGCACTGATTGTTCTCTTTTAATTGGACTCGTTTTTGGTGTTGTCTAAAGTCTATTTGAGCATGCATTATCACTTGTGCATAGAGTCCTCTCATTAGACTAGACTCATTTTTGGCATAGTCTAAAGTCCATCTCTAGAGTGTGCACTATTACTCTCAATTGTGGTCAGGTTGACTACATTTGAGATACTCCAGATGAGGAGATTTTTTTCATCTCCAGTGATCCTTCTTGGGAAGGGCAATTATGTTTTACGATGTGCTTATATGGAATACTTGATTACATTCAAGACACGTATTCCATTTTTATATGGATAGATTCTTGCACCCACTGATCCTATTTTGTTTGATAAGTGGGATAATACTTGTGATAAGGTTTTTACCACTTTTTTACAACATGTTTCCATGGATCTTCATTTTCATATGGAATATATAGTTTCTATGCACTGTTTGGAGCATACTACATAATATTTTTGGTGATCCCACTGACATTTATGTCACACCTCCTCCTCCACTACCTATCATCTCTTCAGAGATAGTTGTATTCTCACCTCCTAATTTTGTTTCTTGTGATGATATATCCATGGTGGATAGTGCTTTTCATTCTATTAAACCCCCACTACAAGATAAGATTCTACTATACCTCAATTGTCCTATTATAGATTTTACTTCTTTTCTTATGTTGATTATTTCTCTTCCAGAGCCTTCACATCCTTGCACATCAGAGGACTCCATTGTTTACAGTATGAGTACACTTATTGTGAGCATCAATGACTCATCTCTTCTTGTGGACTTTCTTTCTTCAGTTGTGAGTCATGCTCCACTCTTTATATGGACATTATTTCAGTGAATGTTCCATGTCATTCTTCTAACTAGTTCACTTTAGTGGTATTAATTTCATATCCTATGCACATTCTTGCTAGACCTATGCCACATATATGATTTGGACCACATTCATAGATCTTCATACTGCTGCCTTCATCTTCCATTGTGGAATGGGTAGACTTTTAGTACACACATTGGGTTGTTCCTTTGCTAAAGGGAAGAAACATTGTTTAATGTCGATGGAGCTTTTATAGTATTTAGGTAGAGGATCTCATCATCAACCTTTATCATATTACATGTTGTACTTGGAGTAATGATTACTTTAGCATCATCATTTGGGAGTTCTTTTAGTCTCTTCTTCTTCTTTTCTCTCTTTTAGGGGGGTTTTTCCCATTGGGTTTTCTTTTCTCTATGTATGAGGGATTGCATTGTACTTGGATACCTTATCAATCCTCATTTTTAGGACCCATTTTTTGTATCATCACCTACGTAATCTATGCTTATGGGGAGGGTGTTAGTGTAGGCCTTTTTCCCACTGGGTTTTGCCTACATAATTGTATTAGCTTTCTTAGGGTTCTAAAGGTCATTTGGGTTACTTGGGAAGATTAGTCCCACATTCAATAGAATGTGTGGTATCTTTCTCTCTCTAATCTTTATATAGAGCTCTCCCTTTGTATTTATCATTCAGTGAGCCAGAGAGATATTTCTCTTTTATGTATTATGGATTGTTTGAGCTACTTAATTATGAGATGTGATAGCTTTGAGAGATATGAGAGATATGAACTTTGAGCATTTGTATAAGAAATTTATCTTCATTCTTAAATTTAATCTCTTTGTGCAATATTCTTGATTGATGGTTTTAATTGCTTTCAACAATGTGATGTGTGCTTGCTTGAATCATATGATCACTTCACCAGGGCCATTCATTGATATGGTGATCCTAACAAATTATTATAATAATCCCATTAAAAAATATTGATGATCTCCCTAAGGAGGGATGTAAGGACTTCACATTCCTCCTCAATGAGATACACACCTAATTTGATCCACTTTGGATTGGTTGGTGTTCCAATGTTGACCTCAGAAGTGTCCTCCACAAGGAGTGTAGAAACATCTTATAGGAGATTTGGAAAATATGTAAATTGGTTGGTAATATCAAAGTCCTATGGTTAGACTGGATCATCAAATTCTATGAAATATGATGAATCAGAATCACCCAATGGTTGTAATGACCATGTAACAAATAATTCAAGACATTCTTAGATAATTTTTTCAAAGGCCCATTTTTATTCTTCACTAATTTTAGACCCAAATATGATTGTGGCATTGGTGGCATCATGAAATTCATCCAAAGAAGGGAAAACATCCCCATCTAATGGAACTTGAAATAGGTTTTCACTAAGAGACTGGCCTTTTTCTTATCTTTTACCCTAGTCCAAAATCACCTCAAAGAGATTTTCACTTTTGGTCCTCAATTTTTGATTTTATTTTTGGTAAAGGAAGTTCACCTGATCTCTGAAATAGGTGGCAAGATCAAATCTAATAGAGCAACTTTGTTTATGATATCTATGTGGAATATGGTCTCATAGGTCCAAAACGTCATGAATAGCCTCATCATTTTTGAACTTGTTAAGTGACACTATGGATTATTTATGGTCCCATTTGATGAGTTGTAGATGATGAAGGAAAAGTGGGGAAATATGAATAACATGCATAATAGTACATACAACATGAGGGTTAAATAGGTTGGTATTAACTAAGTCTTTGTATACATTGTAATCAGACTCTACATCATTATCAACATCATGATCACTAGTTATTAGTGTAGGAACATGAATATAGTATGTAAGGCCACCCCCAGTTTGTTTAAATCCAATAACATGAGTTCCCTTATAATTGGTTATAGAAATTGGCTGAAGATTACCTTGTTGAGCTTCCCTTAGGCCTATGCCTTCATAAGATTGATTATCCGTGATTCAGTTAGGGATGGGATACCTTTTGCTTTGGTAGCATTCAATCAAGTCATCATTATAAAGATATGAATCCTCTTCAGCAAGTGGTTTTTGTTCTTGGTTAGTGGTTGGTGTGAAAATAACAGGCTCTAGGGCATTAAACTTGCCTTTTTATAGCCATTCCATGTGAGTAGCCTTAGATTTAGGTATTCCATAGGATTTAGGGGCCCATGGAAGGTTAGATACATGGAATGAATTATGCGTATGGTATTTTCATCAACCTTTTTTAGAGATGGTAAAATCATTCAATATTTTAAGAGGGGACACAAAGGAATTAGAGGTAAGGCTATCAGGGTCTATATAATTAGAATCTGATAATTCAACATGTAGGTCTTTTTCCTTCTTAGGCTTTGTTGATTATATATTCTAATGTATGCATGAAGTTGTCATTGGTATCATGAAAGTGTCATTTATGTCATTCTAAGTTGTCTTTGTTACTGTTAAAGTTGAGTTCATGAGCCATGTACTTGAGAGACCTAGTGAAAAGGCATAGGCCTAACATGATGAAATGATCAGTGTGAGACTTATGTGAAGAAGGTTGGTAGTATGTGAGCATGGTATGAGGATTTATGACATGATAATGAGGTTTTGAGAACAATACAAGAGGTTTTATGTGTGATCAACGTCTAAGTATGACTGGTAGTTCAAGGCCTAGTGTGCAAAGAGAACTAGTGTGACCTAATGAGGGGTCAAGTTCAGTTCTCAAAATGATAGAGATAATAATAATATTTTCATAGGTGTGATAGGTTGTGTCAAGTTTTTTGACCAAGTTTGAGGTCAAATCCTGAAGGAGAAATCATGAAATTTGGTGTTGAGGTTTTCTATGTGCAAAAAATGAGATATTATAAACCTGAGAAGGTTTAATTGGCACATTAAACCTTTGCATGAGATATTTATAAATTCATGGAAGTTGGATAAGGGTCTTATATTGAGTCTTTTGGCATTATTTTTGGATTTTAGGGGCAATCCTTTATGAATGATTGCTAAGAATAGAAAGCAGTCAAAACCCTCCTAAAACCCTCATAATGAACTGATAGAAAATATATTATTGGAAATAGATCATAATTGATGGTATGACCTATTTTTATGATTTGATCATGTATAGGACTCTCCTAGGTTTATCTAGGTGACATTGGTCTATTAGAAGAGTGAGTGGAAGCTATAGGAAACCCCTTATTTCTTGAATTTATAATGTAGCAGGCATGGTTGACCAAGTCAAAGAATGAAAATAGTTGGAGGATGATGTGTAATACTTTTATTTTATGCCCATGTAACTTTATTATCAGTTTTTAGACTTAAATATGCTAAACCGGTCATGGAAGTTGACCTATTGCTAAATAAGCCTAATGAGAAGACAGTGAGAAAACTAGGGAGAAGTGAGAATGAGATTAGGGATTGGTTGTAGTGGATTAGGAATGGATATAAATGTATGGAATAATTTTTCAATAAATATATCACATTTATCTCTTGAATATAATTTTTGGTGATGCACATAAACAAGCAAAAATTTATTCTCAAAGTAATTTGTCTAACACAGTGAGGTTTGTGTAGGGTGAAGACATGAGATTGATCTGTAAGACCAATATTGATATTGAACCATGTAATATATTTATTTAAATATGTTATAAGGATATTTAAATATCATATAAAACCATTTTAAGTTCATAAAATTATTCTCACAAGTGTTCTCAGACTTGGTTTTCATGACTATGTTTTTAGAGCTACAGGCAGTTTTATGTGTAAGTGAGATTGATGTTCCTAAGTATTTTTGCATAGATTTGAAGAATAAAATACACATTATTTTTTTTTAAAGGTCTCATATGTTATTTTTAACACATTTTTATTCTTGAAATTTTTTTATGGAGTGAAAAGTCAAAGGTTCTTGATTAGGTTCTTAAGGCTTATGTGCAATTCTAAGTGAGCATATGCAGATGATCAGTTTGAGGTATTATGGCCTATTTGGTGAAATCCAATGAAAATTATTATGAACCTGAGGTCATGAAGGTTCTATCCATGTGATTTTTTTATATGGAAAATTTGAGTGTATGCATCAAATTTACAAGATAAACTTTATGGCAGTGAGAAGACCTAATTATGAGTAGACCTAATTGTGTGGTTCATGGAGTGAAATGAGATAAATGGTGTTGGAAACGTAAGGTGAGATTATCAAGCATATAATTTAAGAATTTATGAAGTGTTTAATCCATTTTTCAAGTCTCAAGGTGTTCCAAGAAGGTCAAGATAAAATGTGTGCTTTGAGAAGGTCTAATTGCATTAGGTCTCTATTAGGTCTAATGGTGGGTTTAGCCCCTAAGGGTAATGACCAATGTATGCAGTGGTTATTTCACTTGTAAATTTTTTTTTTTGATCTATTAAAATGGTGATACAAGTATTTAAATGTTCTTGGCTGTCCAATATGGGTAAGAGCAAGAGTTAAGTATAAAGAAAAAGTCTAATAGGCCTAATTGACTAGTTAATATATATTAAGGATATGAACAAATGAAATAGAAGTTTGGAAATTAGGTGGAGGGATTGAATACCATTAGAGAGGTATTTTTAATATTTCATGAAGCTATAATATTAATTACAAAAGTG
The DNA here is from genome assembly GCA_037957365.1 of Torreya grandis. Taxonomy (NCBI): domain Eukaryota; kingdom Viridiplantae; phylum Streptophyta; class Pinopsida; order Cupressales; family Taxaceae; genus Torreya; species Torreya grandis. The sequence continues at coordinate 3,450,096 of JARHVA010000047.1, read as the reverse complement.
ATTATCAAGGACATATGACCCAAATCTATCAAGAAGTGGACTATTTGAGATAAGAGGCCTAATAGGTTGTTTGAGAGAGATAGAAGAGTGAGAAGAGAAAAAAAAGGTTGTCATCATTATTTTATTGATCAAAAGGTGATCATAGGTTCAAGGTAACATATTTGGTGCTAATTTACGTAGGGGTTGGTGTCTCTTTGCAAGTTGGTGATTGACTAGTGAGGGTTGGTGCTCCTTGTGAAGTTGGTGCCTCACTAAAAGTTTGATTCATTGCTTATAGGAATATAGTCAAAGTTTTATGTCAATGGATTTTATTATCCATGAGGGTTTACCACATATATCTTGTGTTCATGTTTTATGTTCCTACTTCATGCTCATAATAATGATTGATTAGGCCTTATTATATCTCTAGATTTATTTGAATGACTAATGGATGTTATATGGAATTAAAATAAGAGTTTACACACTAGCTCACCTCACCCTCTCAATCATTTTGCTTCAAATGATTTGTATTAGAGCAAGGTCCCTTATGTAGGCCTAATAGTCTAAGGGAGATCTTTGGAATGCAGGTATGGATTTTGATAGTGAGAGCGTCTTTTATGATTGCAATGAGGATCTATACACAATCATTGAAACATCTTGTGAATGTTTTTAAAAATACAAGAATCATATGGAATAATGTACCAAGTTTATAATTAAAGTAAAAAATTTAGAAGCATAATTTGAGCAAGATGTAATCAAGATCAGGACATATCAAAAATTTGAGGAGAGTACTGGAAAGCTTAACAATATTTTAGATAGTCAAAGGTCATTTTATGATATGACAGGTCTTGTCTTCAAAAACAAAAGGAGTTCAAGGAGAGTCAATTTATAAAAATCATTGATCAGTTACAGAGTGATAAAGTTGGCAGAATTAAGACCTATATAGAAATGGTCACGTTTGAACTCAATCATCAACAATCCAATAAGGGTTTTACTACATCAAAAGATATAAAATATAGTTTTGTATCATCCTATGATCATCAAAAGATAAATAAGGTTAAACAATCATAGTATGTGGATTATTTAATTGGTTATTATTTCTCTTGTGGTATATTTAGACATAAAGCTATTAACTGCAAATGGAGAAGTAGAATCTTGTGTTATAACTATAACCAAAGAGGAAATATTTCAAAGGAGTGTAAGACAAGATCTATAAGGAAAACCAATCATGTTAAGAATACATGTAGTCATGATACTAAAGAATGGATCAAAAAATTAGACCCTATGGGTAAGATGAAAGAAAAGTAGGAATCTAGAGGAGAAGAATCTATGATAGCCAAAATTGCCTTTGATACTTAGAATGAAGACTTGAAGTGGTACATATATAATGGTTACTCAAGTCTCATGACAAGAGATAAGAACAAATTCATCACTTTGAATAATAATGCCATAGGTTTAATAAGATTTGGAGATAACACATTTGCCAATATAGTTGGCAAAGGTGCTTTAAATTTTGATAATGGGAAAACCAAGACATAAAATGTATTATAGGTATATGGATTGAAACATAGATTATTGAGTGTAAATCGAATGTACACCCAAGGACATACCCTAACTTTTCATGAGAAAGGATGTGAGATAAGGAGAAAACAATCAAGAAGGTTGATTGCCAAAGCTAAGAGAATTGAGAACAATCTATATGTACTAAGTGATATCATAAAAGAAAAGTGATTTATGAGCAAGGTAGATGAAATTTGGCTATGGAACAGGAGGTTAAGTCATATGAACTTTGACAATCTAGTTAAGATCAACTCCAAGGGATCCATGAAGAACATGCCCAAAATTTCCAAACCTGTAGATACTCTTTGCAAGGCATGTCAACATGGTAAGAATAGTAGAAGGAAATTCAAGTCTAAAGAATACTCTACTACTATACCTTTAGAATTCATTCATACTTATATATGTGGTCCTAAAAGGATTCAAATTATTCAAGGTGATAGTTACTTCATGTTGCTTATCGATGACTTTACAAGAATGACTTGGATAACATTTTTGAAGGAGTAGTCAAAAGCTTTAGGTAAGTTCAAAACTTTAAAGGCTTTGGTTGAAAATGAGATTAATGTGAAGATCAAGTGTATTAGGTTTGAAAAAGGAGGAGATATTTTTTCAAATGAGTTTGATGAGTTTTGTGAGATTAATGGAATAAGAAGATAGTTTTTAGTTACTATAACACTTCAACAAAATGGGTGGTTGAGAGAAAGAATAAAATAGTTCAAGAAATGGAAAGGACCATGTTAAATGAGTTAAATTTATTTGATGGCTACTAGAGAGAAGCTATGAGTATGGTAATTTACACTTTGAATAGAGTACATATTAGGATCAATGGTGACAAGACCCTATATGAATTATGGAATGGTAGACTTACAAGTGTTGAACATTTTAAGGTATTTAAGAGTAAATGTTATATCAAGAGAGATTATGAGGACTTAGGAAATTTTGAATCAAGCTCTGATGAAGGTATTTTCTTGGGATATTCATCAATAAGCACTACCTATAGATGTTACAACAAAAGGTTGTAAAAGATAGTAGAGAACACAAATGTGAAGGTTGATGAGACTAAGAAATCATATTCTCAATCAAAAATGATGAAGGATAAATATAGATATATGAGGATGAAGAATAAATTGAGGAGATAAAGGACTCAAAAGGTCCTTCTAGGAAGATTCAAAAGGATCATCTTGAATCTCAGACCATTGGAAGCAAGAGTGTAGGTATACAAACAAGGAGAAGGATGATGAGTAATGTTAATCAAGAGAATACTTCCTTAATGTCCAAATTTGAACCTAAAATATATTTATAAGCAAGTGAAGATAAGTTTTGGATAGATGCCATGAATTAGGAGTTAAATTAAATTGAGAAGAATGAGACTTGGGATTTAGTACCTAGGCCTAAAGACAAAAATACAATTGATACAAAATGGATGTTTAGAAACAAGTTGAATGAGAATAGAGAAGTCACTAGAAACAAGGATAGACTAGTATGCAAAGGATAGGCTCAAGTAGAAAGAGTGGAATTTGAGGAATTTTTATCTCTTGTGGAAATGTTAGAGGTTATTAAGATGTTTATTGCCTATGCAGTCTTCAAAGGCTTCAAGATATACCGGATAGATGTCAAGTCAACTTTCCTAAATAAAAACTTGGAGGAAGAAGTATACATTGAGAAAACTAAGGGTTTCTTATTTAATGATAATAATTACTATGTTTTTAGGTTGAAGAAGGCATTATATGGTTTTAAACAAGCTCCTAGAGCTTGGTATGCTAGACTAGACAAGTATCTTTTGGACCAAGGTTTCAAGAGAGGAGATGCAGATAGTAACCTATATATCAAGACTAAAAATGACCATCAATTGATAGTGGTCATCTATGTGGATGATATCATCTTTTGTGGAACTAATGATAATATGACCAAGGCATTTTTAGAGGTGATGAAGTTATAATTTGAAATGTCTATGCTTGGAGAATTATCCTTATTTATTAGACTTCAAATCAATCAATCAAAAAAATGTATGTTCATTTCACAGGATAAATATATAAAAAAGATGTTGAAGAAGTTTGAGATGGAAGATTTCAAATATGTAAGTACACCTATGGTTACAGGATGTAAAATAAGAAAGGAGGATGAATATTCAAGAGTCAATCAAACAAATTATAGATCAATGATTGGGAGTTTGTTGTATACTACCACCTCTGGACCTAACATCATGCAAGAAGTATGTCTTGTGGTAATATTTCAAGTAGATCCTAAGGAAATTCATCTACAATTAGTCAAGAGGATAGTTAGGTATCTCAAATGAACTATATAGTATGGATTATGGTACCCAAGGAGTAAGAAGTTTGACCTAGTAACCTATATAGATCTAGATTGGGTTGGGAGTCTAGATGATAGAAAAAGCACTAGTGGAGGAGCCTTCTTCTTAAGTAGGTGTATATTCTCATAGATAAGAAATAAATAAACACCAATGGATTTGTATAATTTTGAGGTTAATTACATTTCAACATCTTCATGTTATACTCAAGTGCTGTGGATGAGAAAAATCTTATGAGACTACATGGTGGAGTTTGATGGTCCTAGTCCTATTCTTTATGATAATACTAGTGCCATAAGTGTTTCAAAGAATCCTATCATGAACTAAAGGACCAAGAACATTCCTATCAATTATAATTTATTAATACAAAAGGTAAGTGAACAAAGTATTAAGCTTGAATTTATGTCTACCAAAGATAAGATTGCAAATATTTTGGCTAAGCCTCTTCCAAAGTCCTCTTTTGAACATCTGAGATATGAATTGGGTATGATTCTTGTTATTATAAATCACTAAGAAAGTCAAAGTTATTAGGGGGAGATAATAAGGAGGTACTTTAGCTCCAATAGTAGGAAAGAAGTGCATAAGCTATGAGGTCAAAGGGGGTGTCATATCTGTTTGTCAAGAGGAAGATGTTTGAGGTATGCAATGAGATAGGGGGAGCCTATTAATATGATATTTCATTCGTATTTATTGATTTTTTCCATAGATATTGGTTTTTCATTAATTTTAAAGTGGGAGATTTATCTATATGGGGGAGATGTATGCCAGTAAGAGAAGCTTATTTGAATGATTGCCATCAATGAGTGGTTGCCATCAATGACAAAGGGGGAGATTGTTGAGAATATGTTCTAAGGTATGCATGAAGTTGTAATTGATTTCATGAAAGTGTCATTTATGTCATTCTAAGTTATTTTTATTGCTCTTAAAGTTGAGTTCATGAGCCATGTACTTGAGAGACCTAGTCAAAAGGCATAAACTTGTTAGCATGATGAGATGAGTAGTATGAGACTTGTGTGAATAAGGTTGGAATTATGTGAGCATGGTATGAGGTTTTATGACATGAGGATGAGGTTTTTAGAATAGTACAAGAGGTTTTAGGTGTGATCAAGGCTTAAGTATGACTAGTAGTTCAAGGCCTAGTGTGCAAAGAGACCTAGTGTGACCTAATGAGGGGTCATGTTTAGTTCCCAAGGTGATAGATCTCATAATATCATTGTTATAGGTGTGAGAGGTTGTGTCAAGTTTTTTTACCAAGTTTGAGGTCAAATCATAAAGGAGAAAACATGAAATTTTGTGTTGAGGTTTTCTATGTGCATAGAATGAGGTGTTACAGACTCAAGAAGGTGTTTATTATGCTCGTTGGCATGTGAAACCTTTACATGATATCTTGAGTAGTTCATATAGATTGGGTAAGGGTTATATATTTAATTTCTTGGAATTATTTTTGGATTTGAGGGGTAATCTTTTATGAATGATTTCTAAGAATGAAAAATAGTCAAAACCCTCCTAAAACCCTCATAATGACCCGATAGGAAAGATATTATTGGAATTGGATTAAAATGGATTATATGACCTATTTTTATGATTGTATAATGTATATTAATCTCCAAATTTTCTCTACGCGGCATTGGTCTGTCAGAAAAGTGAGTAGAAGCTATAAAAACCACTTGTTTCTTGGATTTTTGATGTAGTAGGCAAGGTTGACCAGGTCAAAGCATGAAAATGTTTATATATGATGTGTGATACATTTATTTTATACCCATGTAAGTTTATAATAATTTTTTAGACCTTAAATATTTTAAATTGGTCATGGAAGTTGACCTATCGTTAAATAGGCCTAATGAGGAAGACAATGAGTAAACTAGGTAGGAGTGAGAATGAGATTAGGGATTGGTTGTAGTGGATTAAGGATGGATCCAAATGCATGAAAAATTAACTATATAAAATTTACCCCTTGAATATAAGTTTTTTTTATGCACATAAACAAGTAAAAAAAATTCTCAAAGTAACTTGTCTAACACAATGAGGTCTGTGTAGGGTGAAGACATGAGATTGGTCTGTAAGACCAATATTGATATTGAGACATGTAATATATATATTTGAATATTATATAAGGATTATGAAGGATCATATAAACCCATTTTAATTTCATAAAATTTTTCTCACAAGTGTTCTAAGACTTGGTTTTCATGACTGTGTTTTTGGAGGTACAGGGAATTTTTTGTTTGTAAGTGAGATTGACATTCCTGAGTATTTTTACATAGATTTGATGAATATAATGCACATAAATTTTTTATAAATGTATCATAAGTTAATTTTAACACATTTTTATTCATTATAAATTCATATGGAGTGAAAAGTTAAAGGTTCTTGACTAGGTTCTTAAGGCCTATGTGCAGTTCTAAGTGAGCATATGAAGATGATTAGTTTGAGGTCTTTTACCTTGTTTGGTGAAATAAAATTAACATGATGATGACCCTAAGGTCATTTAGGTTCTATCCATGTGATTTTTTTTTGGTTTGTGTAAAATTTGAGTGTATACATCAGATTTTCAAGATAGACTTTTTGACAGTGAGAAGGCCTAATTACGAGTAGACCTAATTGTGTGGTTCAAGGAGTGAAATGAGATAAATGGTGTTGGAAACCTATGGTGAGATTATTAGAAGTATAATTGAATCATGTATGAATTTTTTAATTCATTTTTTTAGGATCAAGATGTTCCAAGGAGGTCAAGCTAAAACATGTGCTTTGAGAAGGTCTAATTGCATTAGGTCTTGATTAGGCCTAATGGTGGTTTTGGCCCTTAAGGATAATGACTAACCTATGTAGTGGTTGTTTCAATTGTGAAAAATGTTTTTTGATCTATTCCATTGGTGATCAAAGTATGTAAATGTTCTCGACTGAACAATATGGGTAAGAGAAAGATTCATGTATAAAGAGAAGGTTTAATAGGCCTAAATGACTAGTTAATAAATATTAAGTATATGAGCAAATGAAATAGAATTTTGGAAACCATGTAGAGGGATTAAAGAACATAATAGAGGTTTTTTGGATATTTCATGAATTTATAATATTAATTATATAGGTTAAAAGCAAGGACATATGACCTAAATCTACCAAGAAATGGGTTATTTGAGTGAAGATGCCTAATAGGTTATTTGAGAGAGATAGAAGAGTGAGAAGAGCAAAAGAAGGTGGTCATATTCAGTTGAGTGAGAAAAAAGTGTCAAAATGTGATAAAAGGTTCAATTTAACTAAGTTTTTCCTAATTTACCAAGGGGGTTGATGCCTCCTTGAAAGTTGGTGCCTCCTTGCAAGCTGGTGCTTGTTAAAGGACTAGTTGAGTTGGTGCTTGACTAGTGAGGAATTGGTGCTCCTTGTGGGATTGGTGCCTAACTAAAAGTTTGATTTATTGATTATAGGACTGTATGCCAATTTGTGTGTCAATGAGTTTTATCCCCCATGAGGTTTTACCACATAAATATTGTGTTTCATGTTTTATGTTCCTACTTCATGCTCATAATAATGATTAATTATACATTGTTATATCTCTAGATTTGTTTGAATGATTAATGGATGATATATGGAACTGAAATAAGATTTTTTAAACTTATTCACCCCCCTCTTAGTTTTTTTCTTCCAAAAATCTTAGGGTCTAGGACAAAATGGTAATTATAAATTTCATACTCGGCCTTCTAATGTTTCTAGAATTGGTACGGGTGAGGTCTATAGAAATAGTTACCTCCATCCCAGAATGGGGGAACTTAATACATTATTGTAACATGAAATGGGTTTCCTAGATTTCATGTATCCATAGTTGACCTAGAAGTGAGTTGTATGAGAATTCCAAATCTAGCACATGACAAAGTTTGCCATGTGTTTAAGGGCCCAACAACAACTAGCAAATAGATTATTCCTTATGATTCTTGCTCTTCATTATCATAGGCTTTGATTGTAATAGTCTCTAGCTAAAGGTTAGTTATCATGTATCCCAAATTCTTGATTAACTATAGAGACATAATATTGAGTCATGATCCATTCTCTATGAGGACACGCTTAACTTTGTGCCATGCTATGACAACTTCAATATATAATGGGTTATTATGGAGAGGGCCTAGGGATGATATATCACTTTGGTCAAAGGTCAATTGATGGATAGGGGTTAAGTGTCCAACCAAATCTTAGAATTTGTCTATCATAATGTCATTTGGTACTTGGGATTGGATGTAGAGTTCTATAAGGATATTTTTTTAGTGGTAGATGCACACAACAAATATAAAATAGAGATTTGTGCAAGTGTCTTGTGCAGTTGCTCCATAATATCATATATTTTCTACTTAATAGTAGTAATTGGCTTACTCTTAGCTGGTATGGTGGATTGAATAACCTCATTGGTAAAAGGTGGATATGGGCCTAGAATGATGACTTTAGTCCATAGAATTATTATTAGAAAATATAGATTGGGTAAAGGGCCATTATATCTAGAGGAAGAAGGAGAAGGGCCTGGGATGATAATTATTGGTTATTGTTGCACTTGGATGTGGTCACAAGACAAAGTAAGATTATTGACATATGAAAACTGATAGGCATTGTTAGGCAATTGTCATGGTTGATTGGTAGTTGGTCTAGGGTTGATCATAATGGTAGATATATGACCAATCATAATATAACTTACAACTTTATTATAGTCATATGAAATGACATGATAGGCCTCTTGATTAGATGGGTTATTTTGAATTTGGTTTTGACCATTGTGTTAATTTCTCTATTGTTATTGTTTTTGTTGCTATTATTATTATTGTTATTTTAGAGGTGGCCTTCATGTTTGTTGATTTTGATTATTAGTGTTATGTTGCGGAAAAAGATCTCGATAAATACCTAGGTTTTGATTAGAAGTAGAAGCCCCATTATCCAACTCAATCTCTTCATTTTCCAACATGTTTTGAATGAGGTGCCTTTATTGCACATATTGGCATATAAAATGACCTTTTAAGCAGTGATAGTAACAAAATTCATGATCTTTATACCAATCAAGGAAAGGAAGACCTTCAGGGAATGGTTTTAGCATGGGCCAATTAATCATATTGACAATGACTAATTTTTTAAATACTAGCTCGATTGGTTCTCAAAGATCACTAAAGACTCTATCATTAGGTATTCTTCTTGGAGGAGGCATTTACAATGGAGGAGGTGGAAGTGCTTGCATACACGGAATTGGATACATTTGTGGAGCTGGTTGAGATTTTGGAATTGTCTATGTATATGTATCTGATTGGTTATATAGAACTAGTTGAATAGATGGTGTTTTCACCATTTGGACATGGAGAGATTCGATAACTCCATTACCAAAAACATTCTTGTTATGGTTATAGGATTTGAGTTTTTCAAAAGTATTGCCCTGAGGTGGTACAAGAGCCTATGTTTAAATTGGACTCTGGGTTTGGTTTTGGCCTTGATTTTGATTTTGGTTGTAGTTTTGAATCTAATTCTAATAAAGAGAAGACAATTTTATTATCCCTTATTGATAAGGGCCTTCTAAATTTATATACTCTTTTCAATGATTTCCTTAAATGTGTGAGCACACCGAAGCTCAAGGTGATAAGATATCTCATTATGTAAGTTCTTGGTAAATACATCTTTCAACTATTTATTAGGGAAATTATGTGTGAAATCATTAGCAAGTGATCTCCACTATTGCAAGTAGCTTGAAAACCTCTCATCGATTCTTTGTCTAGTTTGACCCAAATCAACCATAGTAACATCATGTTAGAGATTATAGGAGAAATGCTGTATGAATTTGTCTAAAAGGTCATCAAATTTAGATACATAATTCTTTAGTAATTTGAGAAGCTACTCCAAGACCTATCCAACTAAACTTTTAGGGAAAAGAGAAGTAGATATCACTATAGGCCACTAGTTGGCAAACAATAAATAACTCCTTCAAATGCTCCTTAGGGTTACCTTTGCCCTTGTATTTATCAAAATTTGGTGGCTCATAACCTAGAGGAATGGTTTTTGAAGGTACTCTATGTTAAATGGATATAAACACACCTCATCCAATTTAAATTTTTTTTCTACTTCCCAGTCTGAATAGCTACAATTACATCCTTCATTGGTTGCAATTCTTGGTCTAAAAAGCTAGATGGTGCATTTTGTTGCTTTTGTGGTTAGGTGGTCAAAGATACATTACCTTGACCATGGTATAATAAATGAATGTTGTATTGTAGAATGTTGGCTTGGTTGATTTATTGACTTGGAATACATGTCCTTTAGTTAGGATCGTATCATTGATATAGTACATTATAGGTAAATATTCTAGGTAGAATTCATAACATGACTCTAGTTTGGAGGGAACTATGGCTAATATGGAGGATTTGGCTTTGTGAAATGTGATGTGCATGATAGGTTTGAATAGGAACATGATGTTGACTAGTCAAAATCTATTGTATAAAAGGTATCCATTATTGGTTGAGGATCTGTTATTAAAGGTGTTGCATGTTAGACCCTTATTAAATGTGAGGTGGTTGTTGGGTAAGAGGCAATGATTGCCTAGCAGGGTTAAGCCCTTGTTTTTGGGTGAGCACATATTTCCTATTTGTTACTTATTGAATGTTTGGCACTTGTTGACTAGCCATCAGCTGCTATTGACTAACAAATGTATATTATTTATTAGATAATGTTTGTAATGGATTGACCATTTGTTGTGAAGGAATATTAGATATTATTTGATATAGTATAACATTATTTTCCACCTAATGGGGTGGAATGCTGATATACATTTGATTAATTTATACCTATAATGTAATAGAGGAAGTAGATAGTGGAAGAGTATTCATTTCTTATGTTTATGAACTAGACGTTCCTAACCCCTACTATTGTGAACCACTTAAGTCATTATCCACCATGTTTTGTAAAGGGTCTTATGTAGGAGCCACAACACCTTCCCCAATAAATTGGGTATTAAGCATGTCCCCAACTTGGGTACTTTGTGTGAGTGGGTCCATTTTCATATTGGCATAGTCTTATGAGTTAGTTTGCACCCCAGTTGATGGAGTTAACTCTATGAGCAATGTATTAGAAATGGTCATGGCATTTAAATTCCTAGCCAAGTTAAGGTACGTTTGGTATTATTGTTACATTTATACTATTTGGTTATAAATTTGACCCTTTCTTTTTACAATCATAGAAAGCTCTTAGTTATGCATTGGTAAGAGGGCCTAGTTATGGCTAGATGATGCATGTTTGAATGGTCAAATGGTAGGCGCATTACTACGAGATATAACCAAACTAGGTAAACTTTCATGTGGAAATTTAGCTAGTAATTTAACACCTACCTCTATTTATCCAACAAGAATTTCATTTCTATTCTTGATGAGATGGTGATAAAAAAATAAGGATTGTAAGTGATCTGAGTTGGAGCAATCACATAGTACAGTTACTATTGTTAGACATATTCCATGTTAGATGGTATAATAGCAAGGTATTGTGTAGTTTGATCTTGGTATTGCCTTGGAGAAATATGTGTGTTGGAAATATAATGTGATAATGGGTCTTGGCCCTACTCCACATAGTGGGTATTGTATATGGGATATCGATTTGTCTCATATGCTATGTCATCTCCATAAGGAGCTTGAGAAAAAGGGTAATTTATGATAATGTTTTGGTCCTCTGAATTATACATGGTTCTGATATGTGTATAGTGAGGCATGTTTGGATCAATGGTAAGTGTCTTATGAAAATATTGGTCTAACATTTCAAATTTTTAAAAGTTGGCCTAAAAGGGAAACTTGAAACAAACTTGGTCACGGTCTAAAAACTATCACAATAAACACACTTGGCTCTTAGAAAGAGGTCTAAAATAAAAATGTAAACATGGTCTTGGAAAAAATTTATACTAATTATAAGGAAAATTTGGAATGAAAATGTGCAACTCATTTTTGACAAAGGTCTTAAACTATTTAAAGATAAAACAAACTTGGTCTATGTCTAAGAATGAAATTGATCTAGGTCCTTGGCAAAAGTCATAAAGCTAGTCTTGGAAATGAACTTAATCTTCACATGAAACTTGAAATGAACTTAAATATAAGGCAATTAGTCTAAAATAAAGAGTGCACTTGGTCAAAGCAAACTAAAAAACTAGGTCAATAGTAAACTTGGTCTAAAAGGAACATACAATAAAAAAATGGAGGTCTAAAGTTGTTCTAGGTAAATGTCTCCAAACCAATTGGAAATCCAACTCAAGTATCAAAAAATAAGTGAAAAAAGTAAAACAATCAAGCCCAAGTGGTAAGCATGACTCAAATGTAAACTAGTTGTGCTTAGATATATACTTAGAAGTGGATTTCAGACTTGGCTTGAGAAGAAAACCTAACTCTTGGCACAAAGGTCAAAGATTTATGTGAACAACATAACCACACTAGATTTGAAATTGATTACACATTATTAGGATGCTTAAAACATGGTCAAGAATAAATCCAACTTGTCTAGGCAAAAATGGACAATGTAACAACACTATTTTAGAAACAAAGGGAAAAAATGATTTTGATATCATTTGAACAAGGCAAATAGTTTGAAACAATTTTGGTAGTGTAGCACTTCTTTATACATGGTGGTATGTGTAATATGTGTTTGTTGATGTTTTAATTAATTTTATTTAACAAAGTGATTTTAGACTCAAATAGTACAAGTAAAATAAGAAGTAGTACCTAAGTGCATGCTCATATACTAAAAATGACATGAGGTGTGCATAGTATCTACCAAAGCTTCCACCAATATACTAGTCTTGAGAGGAATTACTTGTTAATACAAAAATAAAGAACATATGTAGGTAGAGTGTTTTAATCCCTCATTTATCTCTTAAGAACTAATATGTGGCAAGGAACTTAGAGTATCGAAGCAACTCAACATTTGGCATGATAATCTACCACAAGTGGGGTCAATTGATATAAATTTTTGACTTGGCTTATATAGATGGTCCACAAGTACCTAGAAATACTTGGGCACAAAATTTGCATCAATTGGATCTAAACCATCTATATTTTTATGCAATGGTCTTATCCCTTATACAAAAACTTTAGCCATGTACTTCCTAGTGAAGTTTGTTGTCTACACCACTATATAGATCAGGGATCCATTTGACTTGTCAAGTTAACTATTCAACCACTATCCAATCCAATGACATGCCCAATTTATATCCCCTAATAGAGAGTGGGTTTGGAATGATGATGGGTGATAAAACCCTAGGTTAATGCTCTTCTAAAAAATATAAAAGGAGATGATGAACTCCTACTCACAAGCAAAAAAATAAAATAAAGGAAAAACTAGGTCATTTCTGAGTCACCTAAGTCCTTAGGAATAAGGGGAGAACAAAAAAAAAATTATTCATGTTTTACGCAATAAGACAAGTAAAATAATGCATTTTTGGTCACCTGAGTTCCCTAAAAGGGATAAGGGGAGGACATATGTGCAAGGATTTACTAAAATGAAACTAATTTAAGAAATAAAACTAGCTAAATGATTTGTAAAAGAAGAACAAAATAAAATTGCTCTTAGGATCCCTAAGTCTAAATGTGATTTTTCTTATTAAACACCTATTTGAAATGTGATTGAAGTTTTGCCTTTGTTGTAACTTTGAAATGCTATAACGTTGTTTGCAAGAGTATTTTAAGCAGAAAAAACAAGCGAAATGACTTTTTTAGCATGTAAAATATCCTCTACTTTGTTAGTTACCTACACAAAAGATTAGAGGATTAATCTGTTCTTGCTTATATTGCCTTAACAAAGCAAATTTTCAAACTTTTAAAGTCTCAAGTTTTTGGTCTCAGGGTGAAGTCATCGATTAGTAGATAGGGTAAAGTTATTGTTTCCCTATAACATAAATCACATAATTGTCAAAGTCACTAATTACCAAGAGAAAAGTCACCAAATTTAATTATTAAAGTGATTATTTTTGTTAAAAAAGTGGTGAAGTCACTGAATTCATAATAGACTACTACTTGGCAAATCCACCATTTTTGTGGGTCGAAGTCATTGATTTCTTTTATCAAAGTTGTTATTTTCTAGAAGAGAAAAGTTGTAGGCCAAAGTCACCATTTTAAGGTGAAGTCATTATTTTCCATCAAAGTCATCGATACATAGTAGTGAAGTCATTGATATCCTTTAAAAATCTAGTAACACATAGAATGGTGAAAACTAGAAAAGTCATCAATATCTCAGGTTAAAGTCATCAATTATCAACAATTAAAAACACAAGAATTTGAAGGAAAATTTCTAAAACTAAGGTCTAATTTGAATTTTGCTTGGATCTAAGGAGGTCAATAATTCTCTTATGATGAATGTGGGGTGCATGGTCCCATCAGATGTGTCATTACGTATGCAATATGAATCCAAGGGAAAAGATGCATTAGTCACGTATTAGTAGAATCAAACATCCTAAACAAACTTAAGAAAAATCAATCCCAAGCCTAGATACTAGGTGGAGATAGATAATAATAAAAACACAACATAACTAGAAGAACAAGAGACAAATCCCATTCACCTTCTTTGTGTGAGCTATGAATTTGAATAAGAAGAGGAGATTAGTATGGTGTTAGTGAATGAAATCAAATCAAAAACACACTAAGCTAACATTTTCATGCCTAGTTACTAAGGTGAGCTTAGTAACAAAAATAAATGACAAACACAAATAAAAAGTAAAGAAAAATAAGAACAATTATTTCACCTTCCTTTGATGCTCCAAATGCCTTTGTAGTAGTGGCTTGCTCGATTTGTTCTCATAAAGTCCTCATCAATGGAAGCTTGGATACCTCCATCTCTCTTTGAAACCTTTGGCTTTGGCTTGGCTTGGCTTGGAATCAATTTAGCATGGTAACACTAGTTGCATGAATCTTTCTAATCAATTCTACATTATAACTTTGCATAATCATGTGTTTTTGAAGATATTTGAACATAATAACTTTACACCAAAATAGCTTAGAAATGATGTGGTAAGGCCTCCTATTTATAAATTTTTGAGATTGATCAGAATCAACTTGAACCATCCATCTCAAGATTGAGATGTGTGGCTAAGGATTAATCTAATTTTGCAATTAACATTGATAAATAAGCTCATTAGTATTTGGGATAGAGGAGCAATTAAGAGGCATAGAGGGCTTTGAATCCTAATATTTGTGGCATTTATGGCCTAGGGATGTCTTCCCAAGAAATGAGGTCACCTGATGATGCAGATATTCAATATTCATTTCCAAAACAAATTATTCAATAAGTTTCCATAGAATTCTGGATTATGCCTTGATTCGGTGTAATTAGATCTTAAACATGATTAAACACTGTGTACAAATTACTCAATTTGATCAAAATGCCTTGTTATTGGTCCAAAATTAAACTACATTAGAATTAGAAGGCAATGTCAGATGTATTGGATCTGTATTCCCATTTAGGATGTTACTAACAACAAATAATAAAGGGATGTGTCATGTAAAATATTTAATAGGAAAGAGCACTCCAGAGCATCTAAGTGTAAAATTGGCATTTTGACTCAGAATGATCTGATCAAAGTTAGCTGGCCCATAAATTGCATCGCCCAATTTAGGGATACCTTAGCCAGAATCAGCACTTGACCTTATCAATTTCAACTCATTTAATGCATTTTAGTAATTTTAGGCCAAATTGTGCTCTTCAGGTGGAAATTGGTCAAAATCCTGATTGGAGGTTATTGGTGGCCAGATTTAGGTGTATACATCATTTCTAGGCTTGGCTTGGCTTGGAATCAATTTGGCATGGTAACACTAGTTGCATGAATCTTTGTAATAAATTTTGCATTATAACTTTGCATAATCATGTTTTTTTGAAGATATTTGAACATAATAACTTTGCACCAAAATAACTTAGAAATGATATGGTAAGGCCTCCTATTTATAGATTTTTGAGATTGATCAGAATCAACTTGAACCATCCATCTCAGGGTTGAGATGTGTGACTAAGGATTAATCTAATTTTGTAATTAAAATTGATAAATAGGCTCATTAATATTTGGGATAGAAGAGCAATTAAGAGGCATAGAGGGATTTGAATCTTGATATTTGAGGCATTTATGGCCTAGGCATGTCTTTCCAAGAAATGAGGTCACTTGATGAAGTAGATATTCAATATTCATTTTCAAAACAAATCATTCAACAAGTTTCCATGGAATTATTAATTAGGCTTTGATTTGGATTAATTAGATCTTAAACATGATTAAGCACTTTGTGCATAAATTACTCAAATTGATCAGAATGCCTTGTTATTGGTCTAAAATTTGACTGAATTGGAATTAAAAGGCAATGTCAGATGCATTGGATCTGTATTCCCATTCAGGATGCTACTGAAAACAAATAATAAAGGGATGTGTCTTGTGTAAAAGATTTTATAGGAAAGAACACTCCAAAGCATCTAAGTGTAAAATTGACATTTTAACTTAAAATGATTTGATCAAAGTTGGCTGGCCCATAAATTGTATTACCCAATTTAGGGATACTCTAGCCAGAATCATCACTTGACTATATCAATTTCAACTCATTTAATGCATTTTAGTGTTTTTAGGCCAAATTGTGCACTTTAGGTGGAAATTGGTCAAAACCCTGATTGGAGGTTATTGGTGGCCAAATTTAGGTGTCTACACCTTGTAGCTCTGAATCGCTTATTGAGATGGTAGCTGGCTTGTGTTCAGCTTATGTCCAAATGGAGTCTCTCAATTTCTTTATTTGTGGGTATCACTTCCCATTTTTCACTATGGTTTTGGATTTGGCATGTCTCGGTATATAAATCTTCTCTTATAAATTCTACATACTAACTTTAGATAAAAGAGCTTGTTAAAAGTGAGTGTGAGACCTTGTATTTATAGGTTTTAAACTAACCCCAACCTAGGTGTGATTAGGTTTAAAATAACCTTGGGTTAGACATGGGAGTCTAAATATAATAAATAATTTCCTTAATGATGTATTTATGGAGGCATGACTCAAAATTTCTTATTTTCAAGGCATTATGTTGATATTTTACAATTCTCGACTTTGAGGATGATGACATCATCATGACCTCACTTCCCTTTGATATTTATTGAATTTAGATTTTTTAAAATTGTAAATTGATTAATTAAATATGGATTATTTAATTAATCATTTAATTTAATTTACTTGGTTAATCAATTCTACTTAGGCTTTTGGTCATTTCAAGAATTGGATTAAGTGCCCCACTTAATTGGTCAAAAATATCAATTTGCTAGGTCACAACCTGATTGACGATGGATCCATGAGATGTTATCATTGCTTACAAGGTATTACCCCAAAAATGGGTGCTTTGATATAATTTTGGGTACTTACATCCAATGTGCAAAAGAATTTTAGAATTTCAATGATTTCTAGGCTTAATTTACATAGTTTGGTAAAAACTAGTCTAAAATCCATTTAAACATGAATATCGCTGAAAAAGAGTGTCTACAAATATATCAGAGAGTTTATAGATCAAATTTTTGGATTATTTTATGATCCATGGTCCTTTTATCTTAATATTATACATGTTGTATATAGTATTTACTTTAATGTTATGTTTTCTTTGTAATAACTAGTTGGTTCACAGGAATGTCATTTGTATACTGTAACCACCTCATAAAAAGATTTTAAAGCTTTTCACCTCTCTTTATAGATATCATTCAAGAATAATAAATTACCATTTTTGTGTGATTTTTTTTTGTAATGTAATTTATTCATAGTGCCTCCAGTTTTCTGAGCCAATAGTGGTATTAGAGCCATGTTTTGAGGAAAGGTATTCAATAGGAAGGTTGTTCATTCACTTGATTTTCATACCCTGGATGCTAAAAAGGTATCAGGTTCTAAATGTATAGAATTTCTCAATTTAGTAGAGGAAAAATGGAAAGGCTCCTCAAATTAGAGTGAGATAGTGGACCCTTTGAATGGACAAAAAATCATTGCCATGATGGATCTTTTTACAGCTAAGATTAAACCATTCATTGAGAGCTTGCATTCACGACCGAAATATGGATTACACAACTCATTTAAAAATTATCAAAGGTATCTTATGTACAGATATATTTATATAAGGGTTGCTACTACATTGAAACAAACTGAGGTAACATATTTATTTGCAATATTGATACAAGTATCTCCTAACAGTTTTGTTGAAGCACTTACCAAGGTCACCATCACACAAACATTCTTTGAGAAATTTTTTTGGGACCAATTCTAATTTTTAGCTTGATCATTCGTAGTGCTAGGAAATCATCTTGGACATAAAAGACATATGGCAGCTGAGTGTTTAAATTCCATGCTGGACTTGTATGGTGAACTAAGAGAAGTATTTAACAATTTGAAAACCCTAATATTTTACTCTCAATTTTGAAGTGGGTCCCATGAAATAAGGAAGGTGAAAATATGAGAAATGTTTTTACAGTGAAGTAAAATTGGTAAAAGTCTTTTTAGCATAATAACATAGTTTGGTGAAAGATTTTACGATGTATTTTTTAGCTTTCATTTGAAAAATCAAGGTTATCTAGGACTTAATGATTTTTTGTACGTAGATTGATTAAAATCAAGTTGGTTAAAGACATTTTGTTAGTTATTTTCATAAGAGGAGGTATAGGGTTCAAAACCCCTTAATGTATTTTTTTTCAAAAATTCTTTTATAAAGGAGATATAAGGGTGTAAAATGGTGCAATAAGAGTGTAATAATTTTATTTTTTTATAGCTCTTGGAATCTTTGTAATAAAATCTATTTAGTGGGTCAAGGCCAAACCCAGATAACATTTCCTCTTTTTTGACTTGATTATCTTTTTGATAATATGATGGAAAAAATTATTAGTTTAATCTTTAAAAATGATAAATTGTTACCTAAAATTTATAAAGAATGGAGTAGAAATATAGAAAACACCCTAAATTTTAATTATTTATGGGAAAATCATAGAGAAAGAAACCACACCACCAATTGAAGCTGTGAAGTTGGTTGAATACTAACAATGTGATAAACGTGCACTCACACTTTTAAAATTATCTTACATCAAACATGTTATTATTCATATTGAGGCAGTTAAAATTATGCACATAAAGCATTTTAATATTTCTATGAAAATCAACCTACATAAAATAAGATTGACTTTCGTATGTAGTTTTTGAATAATAAACTGGTAGATAATGAAGATGTCTCTAAATATCTTCCTTGCATGAAAACCCTGAAACAAGAGAATGGTACTATAAGGGGTAAAATTGATGATGACGTGTTGATTTTCATCACATTGAATGAGCTTAATTATAAATACACCATTTTTTTGAAAATGCAACATCTTAGTGATAAGCTTAATGGTGCCACATTTGATTCCATCTATGAGTTGTTGACTCAACATTAGAGACAATTTACAAAGAAGAAAAATAATGCCGATTGAAGAGGCTCACTATATAAATAATAGGTCCCAACATAGAGATCATTGCCATGTACAATGATAATTTTAGAAGCATTCTCTAAAACACTCTCAATGACATTATCCACATCATTTTTGATAGTTTCCACAACATTCACATCAATACTCTCCAGGGTATTCCAAATGAAGACATCATCACAAGCATTCTAATCACTCCAACAATTCCTCCAGTGATTCAACTTGTTCAAAATCTCATTGGCATAGGAAAAACAAAACATAATTCAACTATGTTGGCATTCCATATCTTGCAGATGTTTGTCCTTATCGATGACCTCACTCTCCACATAAAAAGAAAGCTAAGGCAATCAGTCATTGGTGACAGTACAAGTTGATATGGGTTGATAACACTTTCAATGTTGATAAAAAGTCATCAGTGTTTGTGGGCATTAGGGAGATGTGCCATACTTATTAAAAATTTGTCAATTGGATGGGTTCTTATGTGGGACCTTATGTGGATCGATATAGTTGGACATGCTTGATTGTGTTCTACTAATGTACAGTACAATGATCATCAGGGGTGAGTAGGATTTGATTATATTTATTAGCCATTTTTTTTCATAACTCACAAGGGTAGGCTTCTTTATGAAGTGGCATTAGTTTTTGGTCAGTGCTAGAGGTATAGTGCACCAATTGTAGTTACAATAAAGTTTGTTTGATGACATCAGAGTTATTTATCCATATATTTCATACCCTTTTGTATCAAGGGGAGTTTGTTGGATTATTTTATTTTCCAAGGTCCTTTTATTTTAATATTTTACATGCTTTAGATAGTATTTACTTTAATGTTATGTTTTATTTGTAATATCTAGTTGGTTCATTGGAATGTCAGTTGTATCTCATAACCATCCTGTGAAAATCTTTTAAATATTTTCACCTCTCTTTGTAAAGATAATTTGAGAATCATACATTACCATTTTTGTTTGAAAATATTTCTTTATAATGTAATTTATTCACAGTGCCTCCATTTTAACAGGCCAACACAAACACACCTAGCCTAATAATTCTAAATTGTTTTAGGGTATACATAAAAATGTTATACACTATTACCATATCTATGTTCAAATATATAATTCTTATTCAATTACATTATTATCATACCTGTTTAGATAAATTATAGATTTTTTTTTTTTTATAGTTTAAAAACCTAGTTTTCAAATTCTAATTTAGAATAGAAGAGTGAAATGGTAGTGTGAAGGGTGTGTTTGGTTGAAATAATTAATATGAGATACCTTTTGATCCATTTGGAAAAAAATTACCTGAAATAATTTTTTTATTAAATCATGGATGACAATAAATTAATTCTTATTGGTTTAAACTACTTTACCTAGAAATGATACATTATTGATGTGTTCCTTATCAAGTTTATCTACCACATTGTAATGAATGAAAAAGATGCACCTTTACATATTATCAAATGAAATAAATGTAAAAAAAAAATTGATGAAGCTAGAGACATCTTTGGTCAGTCAATATCCCTTGAATTGATGTTTCATTTTCATAGCATCATGAAACCTTATAAAATTTGGACTACCTTGGAATACTTTTTTGGAAATCAAAGTAAGACAAGGGGATGTTAATTTGAAAATGAGCTCACTACTATTAGTCCATGTAACTATCCTCACATAGAGGACTTAATCACTCAAGTCAAGCACGTGAGGCTTCTACTAGTTGAGACTAAAGAAACCAAGATTGATGAAAAACTTAGTGTGATTATTTTGTCTAAATTGGGTCATCCTTAGTTTTTGTTTCAAACTAGTACACACATAAAGATTCTATGGGAACTACATATGTGGAAATAAATTTTGAAAATTTATGTGAGAAACTTTAGAGAGAACAATAAAAAATAATTTTAATTGGGGGAATCCAACCTGAAGGTACTAATCAATAAGCATTAGTGGTGAATGATACTAATGCAACATCACACCCCAAATATGGCAAAGGCAAGGTTCCTTCCAATAAAAATGGAAATCAACGATTGATCCTAAGGGTAATAAATTAGTTTAGCATAATTTTTCCATAAGTCAATCAAAGGAAAAGATAAAGTAAATACCAATTTCAATCAAGATTTTTGTACATGATTTAATAAACTAAGCCATGTTAAACATGGATATTTCAAGAAAATGACACACTTAAAAGCAGAGATGAAAAAAATGCAGATTTCCCCTCCCAAGATAGGTGAAATAGTTTTATAAAAAAATTATTACATGTCACTATATGGATTTTATATTTAGGATCCTCTCAACATATGGCACATGATGGATCACTATTTAAAAATATTGACCAATGCCACACAACAAATATTATTTTGGGAAACTTTATCCCTCTAATTATTGAGGGTGAAGGGAAAATTGACATGGAGAATGGCATATTTAATAGATTTTTCCACATTTCAAACTTGCATGCAAACCTTCTTTCCATTTATTATATCACACATTTAGGTGAAGGCAAAACTATTCAGTTTACACCTATCGATATTGTCATAAAAAATATCAAAGACCAATCTGTTATTGTAGCCATTGGAAAGGTTGATCATTAAATAATATTGTAAAAATTTGACAACTTTATATTCACTCAACATTCACAATGCATGATTTCATATGCTAATGATTTGATTGAACTTTGGTATGAGTTTTTTTGTCATCTCAATTATCACTCTTTGATGACCTCGATAAACATCACCTAGTTATTGGGTTTCCATAATTTTATTTCAAACATGGCATGTATCTAGGTTATGCACTTCAAAATAAAACACATGTATCCATATCCCATAGGAAAATCATTGAAAGCAAGTGAAAATTTAGATTTGGTTCATAATTATCTCATGTTCTTTACCAATGTTTATTTTCAAACACATGAATACATGTTTACCTTGATTGATCATTTCTATTGTATAACTTGGGTCTAGTTTTTGAAAAATAAAAGTAAAGTATTTAAGAACTTAAAATTTTCCAAGGCACTTATTCAAAACCTATCAAAGATAAAAAATTTAGTGTCTCAACACAAGATAATGGAGGACATCTTGTCAACAATAATATGATTAGATTATATTAATATATAAGAATTAAAATTCAACATATTATACCCTACACTCCTCAACAAAATGGTGTAGCTGAGTAAAAAAGCCACAGACTAAAGGAAATCTACAATTGCATGATACATACCAAATACTTGACTCATTGAATTAGACATATGAAATTTAGTGTGTAAAATATGACTCCCAAACAAAAATGGTCTGGAGTCAAACCAGATGTTTTTGATTTATGAATTTCTCAATGTAATCTATGGTCACACATTCAAGATCAAAACTGCATAGTAACAGAAAGAAAGGGTTGTCCTTATATATATTTTAACAATTATAAATATGTGAAGGCATACCATCTTCTTTTTTTGGGCACCACTAAAATGATTTATCGACATGATTTTTTATTTGATGAACAATCCTAAGATTTCATGCCAATATATCCTATTCCTACTCCATTACCTTATAGAGATTTGGACACAAATTTTGAGGTCTCTTATGAAGAATAAGACAATTTAAATGATTTCCATTTTGAGAGTTATTACAACATAAATAATGAGCCACAAGGGTGAAACTAACCCCTCCAATGTTAGCGATATAAGACTATTATAAATGCACCAAAATAGCCAACATAACATCTACCATAATTGGTTCGTACACTTTCCCCACAACAAGATCAAAACATCCATGTTGTGTTGCACATATAAAACACCTAGCAGTGACACATGATCTAGAGACTTATCATCAAGCTTCTAAGCATCTTGAATGGGAGAAATTTATTTTAGAATAAATTCTATCTCTAAAGATACAAAAACATGGGACTTGGTTGCTCTTACAAAAGAAATAAAACTTGTGAGGTGTAAGTGCATTTACCAAAATATATATGTATCAGATGGGTCCATTGACATATACAAATCCCAATTTTTAGTTAAATTTAACCATGAAAACTTTTCTCCAAGTTCCAAGATGATTTCCTTCAGGCTAGTACTCTCTTTGGCTACAACACATGAATAGGAAGTCCACGATATTAATGCCAAAAGTGTCTTATTACATGTAGACTTGAAAAAATAAATATACATGTCCTAACCTCCTCACCTCATAAGTAATGATAAATATATATTTTTGTGAGTAATGAAAATGTCTTTTTATGGTTTGAAACAAGCTTTTTGAGCTTGGTATGAAAATATCAACATGTTTTCAATCAAATCAAGCTTTACACAGAATCTTTGTGACCCCATAATATATGTAAATAAAGTAGACAAGAAAATCCTAATTTTGAGCCTCTATATCGATGAATTAATCATCACATAGAGTTTCACCAAATAGATCCATGATTTAAAAGTTTGGATAATGAATTATTTTGAGATGAGTGACTCAGTATTGTTGCATTTTCCCTTCATCTTTAGATTTCACAGTCTGAGAGAGGAATTTTCACTAATCAATCCTCAAGTATGCTCAAGATATACTCAACCACTTCAACATAAAAGGTTTAAAGTATCCACATACTCATTATCATTATGGATTCAATATTTATTACATGTGTTATTCTCTTTTGATTGATGGCACATTCTATAAAAAATTGGTAGGAAGTATTTTGTACTTGACTCATACTTATCCTGATCTTTCATTGATTGTGAACTTGGTATCACACTTCTATCAACACCCCCATGAAATCTATTGGAAAGCTATAAAATTCATTCTAAGGTATCTTCATGGTACTGCTAGTTATGGAATTGAGTATAAGTTAGGATAAAAAGCCTCAATTTTGAGTTGCACTTATAGTGGGAACATAACAATTTTTGGATACATAAATAGTGATTGGGTAGGAGATCTAAATGATCATAAGTCAACCACATGATATATATATATATATATATATATATATATATATATATATATATATATATATATATATATATATATATATATATCATCTTGGGGTAGGGCTCATGACTTGGTATAGTAAGAATCAAATAAATACTACTTTTTCTACTATAAAATTTGAGTATAATGGAGTTATCACTATCGAATGAGTCAATTTGGATTCAATGCTTACTCTTTGAATTTTGATTTCCATAAAGATAACCCATACCGTTTTGGTGTGGTAATCAATGTTCTCCATATTTATCACAACATAATGAAACACTAAAGCATAAAACACATTAATATCCACATGCATTATATTTAGAAATTGATTTTGGATAAGATTTTTATTCTTATGTTTTGTCAAATAGATGATTAAGTTAAAAAAATATTCATAAAACTCTTACTTGAGCCAAATTTGTTTAGTTTAGACAATTTTTGAGAGTGAAAGAAGGTATCATCAAAGTGGGATAGTTCAGTAATTCATCCATCATTCCATTCATTTAATAATATATTAATGGGGGATGTTATTTTATTTAGTCAATCATACATTATTATATGGTTTTAATATGCACTTGTATTATTTATGTTTAATTTAGGGGTAGGCACTAATTGACACATACTTATGCACAACTTAGTATTAGAGAAAATTATAAACTAAGTAAATACGTAATTGCCTTCTACTAATAATAGTTTTTGATGAGTCCATAAAATGACTCATTATATCCATAAAATAACATTTTTTTCTTACATTAGAAGTGGATCGAAATGTAGTTTTCAAACTTATAGTTTATTTAGAATGAAATAGTAAGTATATATCATGGTTATATCTTTAGAATTCCTTGTTATCTATTGGTTAACTATTTCTAATGATTATTGAGAAAAATTTATCAATAAGTTCATATACAGTTCATAATATGCTAAGAATAATTCAAAGTATAAAGAGTAACCATGTTGAAGTCTTATATAATAAGAATCAGTATTCTAGTCAAGATATTGACTCTTACAGGCTTGTTACAACAGCGCTAGATTATAATAGGGACATTACTTCAACTATAGATTACAATAGAATTGTTACAATAGCTATAGATTACAACAATATTTCTACAGATCAATTAAAAATTACAATAGACTTGTTATAGACCAGCTACAGATTACATTAGACTAGCTACAGATTTCACCAGGTTTGCTATGGATTTCAGCAGGTTACTATGGATTGCAATAGAATTGCTATGGACTTTAAGAAAATTGCTATAAAATTATTTGAAAAGTATTTATAAATATATTCTAATGTTCCAACTATCATGAAGAATATTCTCTCTCTCTCTCTCTCTCTCTATATATATATATATATATATATATATATATATATATATAGACTTTTCATTACAGATTATATTCATTTATGTAATTTCATTCTAATAATTATCTCTCTAGTGGAGATTGAGATTAGGCAGTAATAGATTTCTTTATTAGAATAAATATCTCTCTCCATATTTTATGGAGATTGAGATAGGATAGCATATCTCAGATTATTACTCCTAAATAAGATGCTTGGTTGGAAGCATGAATTATAAATGTAACCTTCCACACCTGAGTGTATATTCCATTCATTCAATTCAATCAACCAATACATTTTCTTTCCATTATTCTAAGCAATCCATCTGAAACCTATGTTCTAAATAAATCATCTCCCGAAGAATGAGCTAGCCACTCATTCCAATGAAGATGGATCAATATATTTTATTTTATTTATTTGTTTAGTAATTATTCTTTTTGATGTAAATTATTATTTTATTTCTTTCTTGTTATAATTTTTTTTTTATAGTTTACTGTAAACCTATAGGTATTTTATGTGTTTATCATTTATTTTTAATTCAGTAATTTACTTTCTACAAGTATGTTTTAATTTCATGTAAGTGTACTTTAATTTTTTACAAGTGTGATTTCATTTCTTCAAGTGTGATTTTCAATTCTAGCAAGTGTGGTTTTTAATTCTTACAAGTGCACTTTTCAATTCCTGTAAGTGTGGAGTGTGATAAAGTGAACCATTTGCCAAATGTCTCTTTTTCATTTTGCATATAGTCTTCAGACACCAACCCTGGATTGACATTATTAAATAAAGGGTATTGATGACACCCATCATTTTTAGCACTATTTTTTTAGACTCACAATGTTATTAAGAGATTCAGATCTATTAAGAAGATTCCTAGTGAGAGGGAATATTTTTTTGCAAATTCAATGATAGGAGATACTTAGTTAATAGTTTCTTTAGGATTCATTTTTTGCAACATAGATTAGAATTTATTTTTTTGAAATTAGATGTTAGATTAAAAATAAAAAAATTAAAAACCTTAAATACTAACATTGTTGTGTAGAAAATAAAAACTGCTAACATCATGAAGAAAAATTTAATTATTGATGCAGGATAGAAATAAAATTCAGAAACAACGAATGAAAAAAATAGTATGATACATGAATTTTTGTAGTTGTTCACAACATATGAAATAGATATTTTTGTATCTAACATGCATATTTAAGAAATGATCTACATTTTAAATTAGTCAGATCAATTATATATGGTTGTGAGAAATATATACAAATATAGCTGCACCTTATTTCAGAACCACATATAATGGATCACACATGTTTTTGGATGATTTTGGAAAAGTTGCATGCTAAGAAATAGGTGAAAATCACTGCTAGAATGGTCTTGAACTATTTTAAATTGTCTCATACCTACATGCTTGTAATAAATATGTTTTTCTATTTTCTATTTGGTTAAAAAATGCAAATAATTTATAGCAAAATAAAGATTGCATGTCAGATTTTTTGGTGAACAAAATTCAAAAATGGATAAAATTTATGAAAGATTGACTAAATTATACAAAGAAATGGCATTGTAGGTAGAAAGAATCATGCTGATGACTTCTCCTAAACTAAAATAGTTTGTAATCTAGTCTGATTAATTATTGAAGGTAGATTCATGAGTTGATAATATATGGGGTATTCAATTTCTCAAGTAAGCACAGTTATTTTCAGTAATGATTGATTAATAAATAAATAAATAAAATAAAGCACTGTATAATATGTTGGAAAAGAACTATCGCTTCCACTAAAGACCTAATGATTTTATTCAGTAAAATATTGTATAAAGAATGATTTCATATGATTGATTAATTTGTATATATAATAATGGTTTCAATAGTTTTATTGCTAACTCATGCTATGATCGAGAGAGATTTGTATGGATAATCACCAAATCTAGTCAAGTCAATGCAAGTAGAGATTCATGCATAGATTCATGGATAAATAAAGCCTCTTAGAAATATTGCATGCAATATCACCATGCATAGAATTAGTTACTTTTAATGGATTTCACATGGGTCGAATGGTTTTGATAAATTAAAATTAAAAAATAAAAAAATTATCACAACAAAAGTGGATTTCATTAAAAGTCATGATTTTTGCTAGAAGTGGAGCATACAATAAATCAGATGCCATGCAATAGATTTAAATGTTATGCATCAAGATATTTCTTCAGATTTTGCATGAGTCAAATAATGAAATTTCAACATCGATGATCAGTATCACATAAATCGTTGATTTTTAGCATGCATAAGATTTTAATATTTCAATTCCTATTTTCTCTTAGATTAATCGCTAAAATTTATATCAAAATTTTATTTTAAAGATTAATTTTAAATTATAGTGATAACATTTGATAGAAAATATCAATTTAAATATTTGAGATATTTTATTTTGATCTTAGTACTATATGTTTGTTTTATTTTTTGTTTTTCCTATTATCTGCATGTATGAGAAAGTTTGTGAGATAAAAAAAAATGAGTCTAAAAAATAAAAAAATCAGACCTCCCTTCCATTCTAGACTAGCGTACAACCCAAGATATTGAATTTACATATAGTCATATGAGACTGAGTGTTTAAATATTTTTGAGTATTGTAGATGCTATAAATTGGTAGGAATTACATGTTTTTAGCAAGTTATCTAAAATAACATGAAATTATCAAATTATCTTCAACACAAAGAAAATATATGGTTGCAAAAGTGGTAAATTGGGCTTGGCTTTGAGGGGCTCCAGCCCCTTGACCCTACCCTGTATCACGATAGGGAGCATGCAAGGGGTGCTACCCCTTGATATCGTTAGGGGTTGCCACCTTGAAACCCCAACTTTTGATTTCTTTGTAATAGAAAAATATAGTGAAGAAGCTTGCCTGACATAATGCAAATTTAGGTCAAATGAATAACATAAAAATTTCAACTGCAGACAAGGCATGTCAAATCTATCTGTAATAAGGAAGCTAAGGACCTCCAAAATTCAATCACCAGGTATGTTTTCAGTTTTCATAAAATAATTCAACAATGTAATTTTATCTTCTCTGTACAAAATAATAGTTAGTATTTTTTGTACAATTCATAATAAAAAATAGATTACATTTCATTTCACTATTTTCATCCATCTTCAAGAATTTACTGAATCCATATCCACTTACATAATAATAAAACTTGTATGAGGAAGTTCTTATTCTCGATAATAAAATTCGATCATCAATAATACTAATTCTTGAACCATCAATCATTCTTACATAGGTTGAATTGCATTCTTCTATATATATTCAAATATTTGTCTTAACATTATGTTGTTGATATTTATTTATTTTTTGATATTGTTGATATTATGCTTGTTCGAAAAGGATTTATTTGCTTTTGATTTTTACAGGATACTTTCATTACAAAGTCATTCTAGAGATGAAATTTTTTACCCATGACTTCAAAAAGTAGTTGATAGATTATCTTGAGTTATCTTTGACAAACAAAATGTAATAGAATTAGTAAAACCAATACTGAAAAAATGTCAACATACAAAAAATTCCATGCTACATTTACAAGTACATGCATAGAGTTTATGGTTAATTATTTCCATGTCATCAGTTATAAAAAAATTAAAAATTAAAAAGATATATATATATATATATATATATATATATATATATATATATATATATATATATATATATATATATATATATATATATATATATATATATATAATTTAAAAAAAAATAACAATTAAAATCTTTGGGTATTGTTGGCAGCCTTGGTTTGAAAACCAGCTTGCTGGTGGATCAAGTCCTAGAATAAAGAGCTTTGATTAGAAAACTAGTTTACTAATTAGTTAAGGGCAAAAACATTAAAAAATAAATAAATAAAAAGAATACAATTTGTCCATTGGATCAGTTAATGCACTTTTTTTACATGGTTGCTTACTTCTATGCTCTTATTTCTAATATAGCATGACTATTCTTTTTTCAACATTTTTTTTCAATATTTTTCACTTTGACTACCATGGAAACAACACTGAAGACTAAAGGCATGCCATGATATTTTAATTTATTATTTTATATTTAAATTTACTTGTAAATTTTGTTATTACATAAAGATCCACTCTTCCAAACAAGTTGTTCTACGAAAATGGACAAACTTCCATCTAATCTTGTGTAACCTTCTCCCACTTCATTCATTAGACATGTATGAAGACATGCATAAGCTTAGGTGTGGAGGAGGAGAATAGTTTCAAAGATATAAGAATTGATCTTTTTCAAACATACAAAAACAATTTGATATTGATCATGGTATATTGTTTTGAAAAGAATAAGAATTTCATGGTACATAGTTTTGAAAGGAACCAAAAAAAAATTATGTCAAAAATTGCTTTGTGGTTGAAATACATATGTATAGACACAATAGGAAATTCTTAACACAAGAACCAAGTCTCACCTCTTTAAAAAAAAATGAAAAAAAGAAGAAACAAAAGAAAGATAAAGAGAGCAACATAAGAATTTCACACAAGAACCTGTGTCAAAAATATCAAATAAAATCTAAGGATAGTTGGAAAAAACTTTCACACAAGAACCTATCTTTAAATGCCCATTTTCATTGGCCACTTTTGTCTGAAATTTTAAAAGATGAATTTCATTATCTTGTACCAATGAGAATAATTTGGGGAGCCATCTAAAGTATGAAGCTAAGTCTAACCCCTACATATACACCATGATGTTTTAAAAATAGTGGCATGCATGAAATTAGGTGTGGGTGAGATGATGAGTCTATAAAATGACTCATTATATCCATAAAATAACATATTTTTTCTTGCATTAGAAGTGGATCTAAATATAGTTCCAAATTTATAGTTTATTTAGAATGAAATAGTAAGCATATATCATGGTTATGCCTTTAGAATTTCTTGTTATCTATTAGTTAGCTATTTGTAATGATTATCAAGAAAAAGCTATCAATAAGTGTACATATAGTTCATAATATGCTAAGAATAATTCAAAATATGAAGAGTAATCATGTTGAAATCTTCTACAATAAAATCTAATATTATGGTCAAGATATGGACTCTTACAGACTTATTATAGTAACTCCAAATTACAGCAGGGTTGTTAAAGTAGCTATGAATTACAAGAGGCTTATTACAATAGCTATGGATTACAATAGGCTTACTATGGATCAGCTACAAATTACAATAGGCTTACTACAGACTAACTATAGATTACATCAGATCAACTATGAATTTCACCAGATTTGCTACAAATTTTACTAGATTTGCTACAGATTTCAGTAGGTTACTATGGATTGCAACATAATTGCTATGGACTTCAATAAAATTGCTACAAATTGGTTTGAAAAGTATTTATAAATATATTATAATATTCTAGCTATCAAGAAGAATATTTTCTATTTAGATTCTTTCTATATATAGATTTTTATGTATAGACTTTCTATTATAGATTGTATTCATTTATATAATTTCATTTTAATAATTATCTCTCTCCATATTTGGTGGAGATTGAGATTAGGCATTTTTAGATTTCTTTATTAGAATAAATATCTCTTTTCATAGTTTATGGAGATTAAGATAGGGTAGTATATCTTGGATTGTTAGTCCCAAATAAGATGTTTGGTTGGAAACATGAATTATAAATGCAACCTTCCACACCCGAGTGTATATTTCATATATTCATTTAATTCAATCAATCAATATATTTTCTTTCCATTATTCTAAGCAATCCATCTGAAATCTATGTTCTGAATAAATCCTCTCCCAAAGAATGAGCTGGCCACTCATTCCAAGGAAGATGGATCAACGTATTTTATTTTATTTTATTTATTTATTTTGTAATTATTCTTTTTGCTATAAATTATTATTTTATTTCTTTCTTGCTATAAATGTTTTTCTTTTATATAGTTTGTTATAAACCTATAGGTATTTTATGTGTTTGTCATTTATTTTTAATTCAATAATTTACTTTCTACAACTGTATTTTAATTTCATGTAAGTGTACTTTAATTTTTCACAAGTGTGATTTCATTTCTTCAAGTATGATTTTTAATTTCAACAAGTGTGATTTTCAATTCTTGTAAGTGTAGAGTGTGATAAAATGAACCATTTGCCAAAATTCTTTCTCTTTTTGCATACAACCTTCAGACACCAACCTTGGATTAACATTATTAAATAAAGGGTATTGACGACACCCATCAGTTTTATCTTATTATATTTGTAACTACTCATTAAAACCCCTAACCCTATCCTCCTATTTTATCCTTATAATAACATAGAAGGCTAGTGGGTGGGGCATATTATGGATGAGAGTTATTGTTATATTGACAGAATTATGCCAATGTTATTAATAAAAAAAGGTAGCTATGCTACTTGGATGAATCTATGTTACTTTATTTATAAGGTTTTATAGATTTTTTATATAGGTATTGTGGGTATTTGTATTATTTTAGATAAAACGATTCTAGACCTTATGTGGTCATTTATATTTAAAACATGTTTTAGGATTTATAAAAGATCTCATGAATTTTCAAGATTCTTTTGTCGTGTATTGTTTTTAAAAAAGATTTTTTTTCACTTTATTTTTTTTTTAAATGTCATTAATATCAGTGGTCATGTGTAGTTAAATAGTGATTATCTATTGTCATTTTTTTTTTAATTTTCATAGTTTTATATCAAAACAAATCATGTGTATATTATCAATCATCAAAATTAATTTTTTTTTAAAATCATGTATTATCAAGTGTTGGTGTGAAAATTTGTCAGGGGGACAAATCGATAACTTCACATCAATAGCGTGGGGAACAAAGTCTCTCAGATATTAGCAGGTGGAGCTACTTTTATTTAAATTCATAATAGGAAAGCAAAAAATATTTATAAATAAATAAATGTAAATCATGTGGGTAGTACCTTTAACATGAAATTATGAAAATGAGTTTTTGGAAAAGAATGTGTTGAGAAAGAGAAAGAAAGGAGAAGCTTTAGGCAATAAATTCACCAACTTAGAGACTGAGACTGGACAAAAGTGTTGAGAAAAAATTTAACTTTCAAAGGGATAAAATATCTCTCATTCAATGGGTTAAAAAGACAATCATTTTCTTAGGGATATGAAACATACATCAAAAAACTATTTAACTCTAATAATAGTAATGAATAGCCCTCTGTATTTTCTAATTAAAAAAAACAAAGATATTGCCTTTATTCCCACCAAGATTTTCACATGTGTTAGAAATATAAATTACAACTCTAGATAGATATTTTGTAATTTAATTTCTTATTCTTAATAGTTTTAAATTTGAAGCAATGACAATGAGAACCAAATACACTGAATTAAGTAAAATGACATAATCTAAAAGAGATTACTAATACAAAGTTTAGGAACACTTTTTAGTATTAATTTTTGAAGAGTAGAATATCTGATCTCTGTTTACAAAGCTTTGTCCAAAATCTATCTATTTTAAACCTTAAATATGAAGCCATAACTTGTAATTATAGACTAAAATGGGTGGTTATAGTTCAAAACCACCTACTTTACCTTTTTATAGAGTTGTAAAAACACCAACAAGAAATTATAATTTGAGATAGTGAAAAAATGTTTTGAGCATTTAGCACCACTTGATAAAAACACTTGAGATTTTGTACTACTTACAAAAACACATTATAAATTTGCACAACTTGAAAATTCAAGTTGATAAAATTATAAAGATAATTTATAAAATGACAACATACATTTATAAGGGGAAATATAATGCAACAATATGAATTAGGTGCAAAAGAAAAAATGAGAAGAAATAATAGAAACACTAAAAACAATTCTTCATTTTTTTTGTTACTATATTGATAGTTCTTTTCCTTTCATAAAGTCATCAACTATTTAGAGAAATGCCTTGATTAAATCTTTATCTAGTCCATCTATGTATCTGTAGGTAATGTTCACTAAGTAATCTAACTTGTTCATTTCCTAAAGCTTGCTTGGAGATTGTTTATCCTCATATTTAGATTATCAGGATTCACTTGGCATTTAGCTAATAGGTGAAGTTATTCATGACCAAATGTAGATGTGGGTTTCACAATGTCTTGAATTCACTCTTTAAAGTATCCAATCATAGTTTCAATTGAAATCAAATTTCTATTTTGACCTCTAACATTAACAAAAGGACAATTTAATTTCTTTACCTTAGTGTCAATTTTCATCATTCTATCACTTAATGTGACTTTGCATTGTTGAATTTATGAAGACACTCTTGAAGAGATTGGATCTTGAATTTAGAATCTCAAAAAAATTTGATCTGATAAATAATTTCTTCCTTATTGATAACTCCTTTTTCAATAAGTTCAACAAAAGGAAATTTTGAGAATTTGACCAACCTGAGAATGAATTCTTCTCAATTTTGTTTCTCTTTAGCATATCCACTTTTTTTTATCATTAGT
Source organism: Torreya grandis (assembly GCA_037957365.1). Taxonomy (NCBI): domain Eukaryota; kingdom Viridiplantae; phylum Streptophyta; class Pinopsida; order Cupressales; family Taxaceae; genus Torreya; species Torreya grandis. The sequence goes on along the minus strand of JARHVA010000047.1, from coordinate 3,416,110 downwards.
TATTCGTATTATGACCAGATTTTAGATAACATTATTATCATGGTGAGAATTGTTGATTTTCCTTGATAAGTAACTTTTTCAATCCAATCTTTTACTGCATTGCCCATTTTACCTACCTCTCTAACTTTATCTAATGTCTCAGCATAAAGACTCGATGAATCAATAGTTGGTTGAATTGGTCTGATCACTCTCTATATCATTGAATTTAATTATTCTATCTTTTCTTTCAGTTCATCTTTATTTTCCTTATCTTTATCCATTTTTTTAAAAATGGTACCAATCGCCAACTATACGTCTCCTTTCATTCCCTCACTGGTTGACTTTCCAAAATGAACCCTGGATACCTGATAGTCTTCAATCCTGATATCTTATTTTTTTTTACCACAAAAATTACCAATTCTACATACTTTTCTCCCTTTTCATCTATTATCATTTACAAGACTGTTCTTGCTTTCTTCAACCTCTTCGAGAAAGGAATTGTCAAAGTTTCAAAATCTATCTCCTCAGGTTGAATAAATTTTCTTATTTTATTCACCACTATAGACAACCAATCTAAAGTTTTTATACTTGAGGAAGGAGGTGGGATAGAAGTTGAGACTAGTGGAACAAGCCTGGCTAGAGTTGAAGAAGGTGTTTTCTTAGTTGTGGCAACTTGGAAAGATGCTTCTACTTATTCTTGTTTATTGATTGTATTAATAGGAGTTCTTGGAGAGGAGATGAGAGGCAATTTAGGACTCAAGGAAAAATATGAAGAGATATGATTTATCTCTTGCAATGGGAAAGTAAATGACATAAAGAACATCATATCATTTGAAGCCAAAAATTATTGTGTCCTATTCTATACCAGTTCTTGAGAAAATGAGAAACTACCAACGAGAATTTCTTGAGGAATTGAAACACTAGGAGAAGAGGAGACATTTTCACCTAACCTCTTTATTTTTAACTTGATAATATTCCTTAGTTGAATATGTTGTCAAATAGCTTTAGGTTCATGTGCCTCTTCTATCATAAAAGGTTCTCCACTCGGACCAGCTTCATCTGCCTTTTTTGGTTTATCATGTTTGTAGAATCTACCAAATTCATCTTCTCCAAGAGGTGTAGGGAAATCAATATTCAAAACATACACTCCTTTTCACTTAAACCACCTAAGAGTTATGTCAAGTATCACTCTTGTTCTACTTCTAAGAGAAGTAGATTCCCTTTTAGGCCAATGGATTACATGCAATTTTATTATAATTCTTTCTTTTTCAAAGATGGGGTCCAATATGACCTCATCATCCACCAACTATTTTGGCACTTTCATTATGCCATATTTGACTATTTATTTCATGGCAAAATGTAAAGAGTCTTTGATCCTTATTATTTTTTTATCATTGCAATCCATCTAATAATCATTAAAATATGGAAGGTGTTGATATAAGGGTCCAAGATTATGCTCAATCAAGCCCCTATTGTCAAATGCAAACTTGAATTCAAAAGTTCTAAGGTTGTTGAGACACATGTATTATTTAACTATTTTGGTCTTTATCAATGATGGATAAGTATACCTACTAATTGAGATTAGAAATTCGACTCTTGTTTTATATCATCTTGTTAGGAACTTATGTATTTCAAAAAGTTGTCTCACCAATCCTATCAATGCCCACTTATCACTGACATATCATGGGAGCATATAAGGAACAACCTCACAACCACTAATTCTCAAATAACTAAAATTTGGGCACTGTATAAAATAAGTTCTCTATCTTTCTATCTTTATGGTGGCCACAACTAATATTATCATGTTGAAGAGTTCCTTTTCAAACAACTGAATGATGAAATAAACAAATCAATAATGTACCCTTTTGAAGTGATGGGTGTTCTCCTTCAATGCTAGCTAGGGATAGAAATCATACACTATTGTCTTACTTAAATCTCTCATTGTATGCAATCTATCAAATTATCTTAATCTAAATATAACATAAATGAGATATGAAGTCATATACAATTTTGGCATGAATTTTACCGCCATTAGCTGTTTGTGAATTGCATCACTGATTAACTATCCCTAATTGATATATTGTTTATTTTTAAGGATGATCCAAATGAATTTGTACATCTATGTCTAAAATTTATTCATTTTTTGACTTTCCACTATCTTGTGCAATAATGTCATCATGTCATTTATTTCATTTTTGAAATCAGACCTTGTAATTTTTTTTGGAAGTCATGTGGAAGAATGTTTTGACTTAGTCAACTATGTATTGTTGATTTGTTTAGCACACACCATACTATTGTCATCACAAAATATTTGGGATGACTCATGAGTCAGATGTACAAAAGATTCATAGTCTAGAAGGTGAAAAACACTATCAATTTTCTCAAGAACAAAACTCACTACCAATTCCCCCTGTGATTATCTCACTTCCCTTGTCTTTTAGTTATAGTTATTTTTCATGATCAAAACTAGCTTAAGGGATTTATTTAAATTATAAATGCTACCACCTGCACCAATCCACTATCATAAATACTTTGACCAAAATATATTTTATGCACTATATTCATTCTTTTTCAAAACTTGTCTAAGTCAATGTGACCTAGATCAATGTTAGTGATATTTTCAACACTAGACTTTAATGGTGAAAGAGGTGTCATGCCCTAAAATTAATACTTCATCATGTCTTTATCTTTACTCGAAATCACCTTTTCTATAGAAGAGGATGAAGACATCAACTTTACAAGAAAACTAATAATTGGGAGATACTTCTAGAAAAGCTTCTTATTTGAAAAAATGACGAAATTAAATAACTTAAAACTAAAATGAGCTATTTAATTTCAATGTAAATCCATACTCAAAAGTTGTCTATGAAATTAATTCAATATTTTTAAAATGCTACCTGTATGAAATTCAACGTTTTCTGACCAATTTCCCCACTTGTAATTGTTCCTGCTCAATCTCTTTGTGTTGTCATTTGGAAAAATTACCCAATAAATGAAAATGAATTGAAAATAAATCTTGAAAATTTTGTTCTCAATTTAAAATATTTTTCCCTATTTCTGATTCTATCAAAATATTAAAAATCAATTACCAATTAATTTTTGCCAAAAATTCAAATCTCTAAGCTTGCTAAAAGAAATATAGTTTTTTTCAGACAAAAATAATTTAAAACTTGATTTTTAATTTCTAAAAATTAAAACCTCATAATATTAATATATATATATATATAACTATAACTCTTAACTTTATCTAGGAAATGTAGTCTTCTTTCTTCAAGGGTGTCATGTGGTCATGTAACTTTTCATTTGCAAACAAATAATCAAAATCTACTCTTTCCAATTTTATACCCCTTTTTAACAAGTCCATATAATTCAGATTTTTCCCATATGAAGTCAAAAAAAACTTGTTACTTTTTAATATCTTTGCCCACCAACCTTGACCATACTATTCAACTTTGGCAAATGAAGAATTTAAAAATAAAACTTCTTCTCTCTTTTATTATTATTTTATTCACCTCCCTAGAGCGTATGATGACTATATGGTGGCCGTACAACTAAAAAAATTGATGAAAAAATCCAAAATGAGTTTTGAGACTATCAAATATCATCCTCAACCAAGTCGTATGGTTATGTTTGGAGAGGAAATAGAAAAAGAAAGTCCAAATTTTGATAAAACTATAGATTTCACCTTTTTTGGGTAGGGTGTATGGTTAGCTGTATGATTTGGAGTTTTAACAGATAAAAGTAAAAAAATTTGATTCAATTTTCAAAGTTCTAACCCTCTTTGGCATCACCCCACATCTTAGTGCTTGGTTGATGTGAAAATTTAATTTTCAAAATCTCAATATTTCTTTTTTGGTGTTGTACAGCTTGTTGGTTGAATGAAAATGTTTATTCTAATTTTTAATTTTTCTCTTTTTTCTTTCTCTGGAAGCCCTTGTTCATATTACCTCTAGCCAAAGAATAAATTAAAATAACTTCTTTTCCATTCACTTGCTTCCGTTCCATGAGCCTGAGTGTATTTCTTCTAGCAGATGATGGCTAAAACACAAATAAAAATTCAATTTTTAATTTTCTAAAATTACTAGAGTTGAGCATGCAAGTTAAAATGATTTTTTAAAAGGGAAGACAAACTTCATTTAATATATCTCAAAAAAATAATCATATTTGCATGATTAATAGAAAAATTAAATGAGATTGCATATAAGTGGAAAAAATATAGCTGAATTTGCAATGAAAATTTTCTCTATTGAAAGATGCAATTGCAACATGGAGGTTTGCATTTACATGGCTTGAGAAAGTGTAATTTACATTTGCATGATTTGGGGAAGTGTGATTTCCATTTATATGACTTGCAAAAATAAAATTTGGAATTACACGAAAAAAGAAAACTCAAAACAAATTCGCAACTTACACTAAATTTCAAATCAATTTTACAATTTGCATGAAAACTTAAATCAATTTTACAATTTGTACGGAAACCCAAAACAAATTTGCAAATGACATGGGAAGGGAAAATGATTTTACAATTTTCACAAAAACTCAAAACAAAATTGCAAATTGCATGGGGACTAAAAATAAATTTGCAAATTACATGAAATAGAAAATTGATTTCCAATTTGCACCAAGTGGAAAAAGGAAATTATAATTTGTACAACTTTTGAAAAAGTAACATGTGTTTGCACAAAATTATAAATTGCAGGAAATGTTAATGACTTTTTGCATGGGAGGTTCAGATGCATTTTTGGGGTAAAAAGCAATTTGGCCATGGATTTTTAATTAATCAATTAAATTTAATTAATTAATTAAAATTTTAAATTTCTCAAAATTTTAAAGGCTTCAAGCTCAGGTTAAAAAATTTAACCATTTAGTAAAAATTAAATTTTCATCGGTTTTAATCTGTTTTCAAAAATCGTGACAACACTGGGCAGACTTGGTGTCCAAAAAAATGTGTTAGTATTGTCGGGGGGATGGTTTATATTTTCTTAAAACATTTATGCACTAAATAAAAAAATGATGAGAATGGTGATCAGTGTAGTGGATAAAGTTTATGTTGTTCCCAATTGGGTGGTGATGATAAAAGATAGAGGCTACAAATGTAAAATTTGGTGATAAGCCTAACACTCATTGAAGATAGTGAGGATCCAATATTCAAATATTTATTTTGTTTTTTATGTTTGTGTGACAGTGAGAAGCCTAAAACTCACTGTAGATATATGTGTAATCCCATTTTCAATGTGATGTGTCAATGAGAAGCCCAAAACTCATTGAAAAATAAAATATTTTCATGTATGGTGTGTCCGTGAGAATCTAAATGCTCATTGAAATTCATAAATATTTCATATGTGACATGATTGTGATAATATCATCACTCAGTGGAAGTGAAAACTTAAAATGTTGTGTTTACATATATAGGATATCACAAGCAATAGTTATCATAAGTAGCATAGTACATATCTAGTGTGTTTTTAAACAAATGTATATGTGTTGAGATATATATTTCTAGTATGTGTGGATTGATTCCTTCCCTATATCCATTCTAAGGGATAATGTTGGAATAACCTTGTTTAGTACTATATAAAATATTATTTATGCATGTATGGATGAGTTATTTGGGCCGTAAATAATTCATCATAGATAAATTTGTGTAGAGAGTTTATAGGGACTATGATACCAAGATATATGTTTGTATTATTCGTATTCACATGATTTTTAATTGATTCACACACATATTCAAGTGAAACTCCATTATAAGATTTTTTTAATTTTATGAATTCACATTTGCTAAAGCGGCACAAATTTATATAACATATAGTTTGACAAGTCAAGTTTTTAGACTATATTAACTTATCCCCCTTGCATCTATTTATCAAGCCCAACAATAATAATTCATGTAACAACATACCTACTACATTATGGAAGATTCCAACATGTAACCTTTCATCATGGATTTTAGCTCTCTCCAATGTTAGTCATATAGAGCATGATGAAGGAGTTATCACCACTGATGGTGTGGAAATATTTGATGTGCTACATTAAATGCTATTATATTAGCTAGATGTTAATTCCATTCTTATTAACTAGGATTAGTTATCACTTAGTTATGTATAAAACATATATTACAATATGATAGAAAACCTCAAATGTCAAAGGCAACACACTAATAGATACATCATAAGATAACTCTAGATATAGAGAAGAAACAAATATAAAACACACCAAAATGGAAAATACACAATACAAAAATAAACAAGGAAGGATATATAAGAAAAATATATACACACAACCCCCATTAAATTATTTCATATTTATCCACATCTCGTAATAGTCATTTTGTGTTAATTATTTCATATTTAACAAAATACCAATTTCAATGTTATTTTATTTTAGTTATGAGACCTCTATCTTATTCTTATGTTCATGAATTGAATGAAATGAAATGAAATTTGTTTAGATATTTTCATTCATATATTTTAATGAATAACACACCATGAATTTAGTTTATTTTTTAAAACTTAACTATATGTTTGAATTATTTTTTCATTGTGTTTCACAATAATGAAGTAAGTGTAGACCATTAAACATTCACAAAATATTATATAAGATTGATAAATAACCCTTTTTTCCCTATCTATATTAAAACTCTTGTTTAAAATAAAAACCCCAAAAAGTTTAATAATCTAGAAAAGGCACAAGAAGTGATAATACAATGGTATTTCCATTGAATCACAAATATTATTTTCTACTTAAAATTTGTTTATTATAAAGTAATGTACATAGGAAAAGTGTGTTATGTATTAGTAGACAAAATATTGATGGAGAAGACACATGACTAAGTGTGTTATTTATTATTTTCAATATGTGTTAATATGTTTATGTTATTCAAAGTGTGTTAATTATATTGATAATAGATCAGTTAAAATTATATATTTCGGTTGTGTATGTGACTTTAGTTATCACTTTATTTTCCATTTCATAACACTATTTATTTTCTAGTGCAACTTTATATATCTCAAAACAAGACACACATATAAGTTGTGTTCGTTATTATTAAAAAATACACATGTCAAAGTATGTTATTTAATAAATTCATAATGTGGTAATACATGTGTGTTATATTGCTAATTTTTGTTATAGTGTTATGAGTAAACGTCCTAGAAAGTCAATAATATAACTTGAATATCTCATGAAATCCTTCAACTACTAAAGCAAATACAAATATAAATACATGAATGGGTTATAATTGGGTTAGTCCCACATGATAATAATCATGAGAAAAGAATTGAATTACAAGGAATGACATGGCCCAAAAGATTTTCTAATGGTGAAAAATTCTAAAGGATGAGAATCCCAAATTAGATGATAATTCCTCTCCCTACTCATAGAGATCATATTGATATGACTTAAACACTCATGTATAAAATTTCCATAAAAATTAACATTTTTTTTTCTTTTTTTAATGAAATCCTTTAACTACTTAATATAAGTGTGTTCCTCACGATATGTTAATTCCATTAATACGTCAACTATATCAAAGAACTGATATTTAGAAATAAAGTAAGAAAATAAATATCTAATTAATTAATATCAATAAGATGAAAAAACTCCTTGCTTAAATATTTTTAAGAAATAAAACTTGATAAACTAGGAAATATATAAAAAGTGATAACACAATAGCTTTTACACTAACACATACAACATGAAAATTTCATGAAGTAATAATTTTTATTTTTCATTTAATAATTGTTTTCAACTTTTATATTTTCATATTTTTGTTAAAGATATGAATTTTTACTTACTATGTGATGTCTATCTTACCCATATAGGTCCAACATAATATGTATTTATGGGAAAAACACTTTATGAGATGGAATTCTAAGATGTTAAGGATAATTATATGTTCTCACAGTATGATTCCACATGGTCATAAATTGAGTTTGGAATTGAAAAGGTGTATCTATTAGTTACCATACTAAACAAGGAATTAGAGGATTTCAATATAGGTGAGAAAAACAAGGTTAAAAGTGTCACCATGTTTAAATGAAAAGACATAACAAAGGTGACAAAAACTAGAGAATCTGTAATAGCCCTAAGCAGTATGAGTATAAAATACATTTATTTTTTAAATTTAAATCCCAACATTACCATGTATAATTTTTATCTTTAAATGAATGATAACTAGGTTTCAGTGTGCTTATGGTCCATAAGATAAGAGATACACACTTCTCAACTCTAAGAGGAAAATAAAGTAAAAATAAAAGATGGGTTTAGAGACCAAGTTCATTATCAAGGTATATTTTTGGATGCCTAATATCACCTTCATTACATACAACAATTAGTTTCATTAAGACATTTAAGGATATTATTACCACAAATTGATAGGCTCATGATAATAAGAAGGAAATACATACCCCACACTTATCTAAAGGATTGATCACATATATAACCCATATTGTCCAAACATGAATTCCAATTAATACAATATGGGAGAATTAATACTTAAATGGAAAAGGATTGAAAGAGATAATTATATAATGAGACAAGATGTTGAGAATACATGGAACAAACATAGATTTGCAAAGTGTAAATTTAACAACAATAACTTAATGAGTCTCAATGCTTGGCATGTGAATCACATTGAATTAGTTTTGTGTTATGATTGACTTAGTGAATTGAGCAAGATAAATCCTTTGAAATGTGATTCTAGATACTGTGGATGTGAAATATGATGGTTGAGCATTTGTGCAATTCTTTCTTAACCATGCACTCTACATTATAAACAAATAAATATTGGGTATTCTTTTTGTTTAATTTAGGAAAATGTTTAGTGTTGATCATTGATTTTTTTCTATAGATGGATATACCAAGTTTTTTTCACCTCTTTTGGAGAACATAATTTTGGAGTTTTTAATTCACTATTCTCTATAATTTTATTGAGTTGTAATGGATTTTTGAACTTGATGTGTTTTTTTGGATGAAATAGAGATTATATTATTAATATAAATATATCAACATGTATAAGAATATCGGCAAAAAAGGTTAGTGGTAAGAAAGCATGCCATAACAACACACTAGGATTGGCCTAGGAAACACAAGTAAGGCCAAAAGTTAAAAACACAAACAAACTAGGTTGCATCTAGGAAAGCTATAAAACATCAAAAAAGAGACACTTTAAGTAGAATTAAAATAGATAATAACTAAGGAAGGATCATGATCAGAAGGATCACCCAATCTAGAGCCTATAAGATCTTTCCCTTGAATAATAGGGTTCCATCCAAAGTTAGAGGTATGCTAGTCACCAGTATCTTGCATAGTGTGTTGGGGAGAAATAGCCAAAGAAAGCTAGGGAAATTTGTTATTAGGTGGCAGTTTCCTTCCACCCTAAGAGTTCTCTAATGGGTGGATCTATTTTTTTTGGTCCATAGGAGGTAGGTAGAAACAACCTTGAGCTTGCATGGGATGAGGAGGAAGAGAGCCCAAACCTCCATGTTGGGCTGAGGGAGGAGAGTGACATCATGGTGAAGAACCAATATCATGGGTGAGATAATATCGACAGGACCAACTGCAATGAGCACCCTTGATGAGTGACATTACCTCATATTGAAGGTGAGGTCCATGGTGGGGAGGGTGGTATGTGAGTAACATAGTAGGGGACATCACCCCAATGAAAAAGTATTTACTACATGTAATCTAGATCTATCACCACTTTTTTGGTTTTCACTTGAATCTAGAGAAGCACATTAAAAATAACCATAGCCTTATTATAAGTAGAAAAGTGAATGTTAGCAAAAACATTAGAGAATAAAGTTGAATTTTGTTCTTTCCATATAAAAAAAAACACTCTGAAAATATGCCAAACTTGGGTGAACTATGGGGGAAGTTATAGGTGATCACCCAAAAGTGTGTGAAAATAACTAAATGGATGTGGGTGAAAAAGCCTAAAAAATTGTGTATCCAAACCAAACACTTTGGTCTTTTGGGAAAACCTCAAAAGGTAAATTAGAGTCTCTAGGTGCCCATATAAAGGGTAGTGGGGATGCACAACCCCTAATTGAATTATACTTCGACCTATAGGAATTCGTTGATAAAGCAAACACTAGGCAAAGTGAACCAAATTAGGCTCAATGCATGTAGCCCACATAATCTAAAAATGTCTCCCCCAAACTATGAAAGAGGACTGGATATTCCAATGGCCATTAAGTTTCCAACCATAGGTATGTGTGGAAAGAGACATTCATGGCCTTTTTGAGTAGTCTAATTATGGAAAGGGGTGTCAACATACCATTTCCAATCTTTCCACCAAGGGTGAGAAGAATTGACTGTGATTTTTTGAAGCATTTCTATTGGAACTGCTTCCACAATCTCTTTGTAAAATTCTTTGTCTATAGCAAAATGATTAAACTTAACTCTGAATTCATCCCATGGGAGCCAAAAGTGAGTTTTTTTACAAAACAAATCTTGCAATGTTTGAATTCCTCTTCACAATAATTTGAGGGAGTGAATCCAAGGCACATCAGTATGAGGAATAACATGGAAGTTAATGATAGGGGACCACCATAGGGAGTGTTGATTGATAGAGAGGCCATATCTAAACCCAAAACCATTTCATAAAATTCATGGTTTGACTCTTTCCAAAGCTTTCTAGATAATTTTAATCATGAAGGATCCCAAAACTTTCACAAGGGTAACAAGAGTAAGGAGGTTAGCAAAACCAATACCTTTCCATGTTACACACCCATAAGGGGAGCCTTGAGCAACACAATTAAAGATGAACACATTCTAGGCTTCATTTATTTCAATGGCATAAATAATCAATTTGACACAGAGAGCTGAACCTTGGTGAGAGACATCAATCAACTTGATACCACTTTCCTCCTAGGGAAGGCAATAATATTCCCAGGCCACCTTATGAAAACCTTTGCTAGTGGAGGGGTTAGCCTAAATGAAGTCTCTGAGTAATGTTTCTAACTTTCAAACTGAATTCTTGAAAGGCACCCAACATGATGAATAATGCACATGGGTGGCCCTTAGATCAAATTTAGAATTTATTGGCCAACGATAATGGTTTAGTGACATAATATAATAACTTATTTTCCACCTTGTCCACTATTTATTTATAAAGTCTAAAGGAGGAGACATGGAGAGCAAAATGGATTCCAAAAAAGTTAAAAAATTTAGCGTTGGATCAATTTCCACTCATAGCAAGCCATTCAATGAGGTGTGAGAGAAAATAATGTTTGTAACACTAGGTTTTATGCCATTGAATGGAAGATCTAGAAGAAAGGCAAAACATATTAAGACAATGCATGGAACTAGAAATATTATCCTCATCCTTTATTAGAGTGAGGAAGGAATCATCCATAAAATTCCCATTAATAAGTTGCAATAGATCCTTATCTAGAAAAGGAATCTTGTAGACGAGGCCTTGAGATTGGGCATTAACAAGCAAGTAGTCGAAACCTTCTGCAACAAGAACATAAAGAGCCAGAGCCAGTGGATAACCTTATCTGATACATTTGAAAAGAAAAAAATTCTCTGAGCTAACTCCATTAATGGAAAGAAAGGTATATGTATCAACAAAAAATATAAAAACTAATTATAATAAGGTAGGGTCAAAGCCTAGAGCTTACAACATAGCCAAGATGAAAGGCCATTCTGTTCGGTCATATGCTTTTTTTAAGTCAATATTTATAAACATGGCCTTATGATTGAAGTGTCGATCCCATTCCATGCCTTCCTACACAAAAATTACACTATCTAGGATAAATCTTCTTTGAATGAACAATGTTTTCTTGGGTTGAATACTAAAGGCAAAAGGTGGCAGACCTGCAAAGCTAATGCTTTGGCAATAATATTGTAGTAGATATTAAATAGAGTGATTGGTATCCAATTGAAAATTGATTCAAGATTTATATATTTAGGTATGAACTTGATATGCCCTTTGTTGATACTCGGGCACAAAGACTATCTGTATAAGTCTTCAAAATAGACTTGATATTTATCAGGTCTAATAATGTCCCACATTATTTTGTAAAACTCACACAAAAAATCATCGCATCTAGGGGATTTGTCATTGTACATATGCATAATTGGATCGTATAAATCCTCTATAAAGTGTCTTCTATCACAAGTAACCCTTTGAGAAGGAGTCACTTTACTTGGGACAACCGAGAGGTATTGGTTGAGAGCTCATTATCGCTATAGGGAAGGTTCTTGATATGTGAAAACTTGTTGATAGTGTCTAGAGAAGGCTTAGACCATATCAAGTATTGTAGAGAGGCAAATAAAATCTTCCTAAATGGCATGAATATGTTGGGAGGGAGTTTTGACTTTGAGCATGTGAAAAACATCTTTGGAAAATCTATCCCCTACTTTGAGCCTATGCAAGTGTGCTCAAATTTGATCTTTGAAAGCATTGTACATGTTTTTAATTTGGATATTTTGCCTCAATCTGACCACTTACAATTGTATAAACTCACTAAAGGGATTTTTCTCGAGCTATGCAATTGTACGAATCAAATTCAAGGAGGTGGTTGAATAAGAATGATGTTGAATCTTAGCCAACTAATATCTATAGATTAGAATAAATCTAGCCATTTGATTGAGTGCATCAACACACCATTGGATCCAACATGGTTGTTGAGAAGGTTGGGGGACTAGGTTCTAAACCCACTTAATGTGGGCCATGGTGGATCATGGGCCACCAAGGCCATATTTATAAAAAATTGCATTTTTTAATGTGTGGGTTTTTTAACTTCCAAATAAAGTGGAAGCAGATAGGTGGTTGGTCAGAAAGGACAAATTCTAGAAAGGATTTTATTGGTAAGGAAAAGGCATTGTCAAAGGAGAATTATAGTTGATTTGAGAGCATGGAATAATCAATCCATTTTAATACATGATTAGATCCACTTCAAATGTTATTCAAAGTGTACCAAACTTCAGACATGGGATGACGACTGGTGTTGGGGTCATAAAATCCAAATTTATTTTACATGAAAATACACACCTCTTTTGTTGTGGACCATCTCATTGGTAAAAGGCCATTTTTTTCAATTGGTTATTCCACCATATTAAAGTCACCGCATATAGCCTAATGGCCATTAGGTAATTATTTATCAAACCACCACCATAAGTTCATCCTTCTATGCACATCATTTGAGTCATAAACATTAATAATTACAAAATAATGGTTATCACTATTGAAAAGGGCCCAAATGACATGATGTGTAGGGTCACATCCAAAATCCACAAAATGTGGATACCATTTCAAAGAAATAAATGTCATAAGGCCGCATTGGCCTGGGTCATGATTTCTTGTTAGCACAAAGTTATCAAGCCATATCACTTTGTTGATAGCATAAAGAATGAAACCTGCCACCTTAATTTATTATAGGTAGAGAATGTCTATATCTACAAAATGTTTTCTAAAATATCACACCACGTACTTATGAGCTAAGTTTGTAAGACCTTTCACATCCCATGAAAAAAAATCATAGATTACAGGCATCAAGAACATATGTTTGGAATCAAGGCCTTCCAAGGATAATTACTCATTATTGGAGAGAAAGAATTGCTAACATTGGGCAACCTGGTTGGCTGCCAATTCAATCACATACTCTACCTCTTCTATATATTCCTTAAAATAGGGACTACAAGAATGAACCAAAGAATCTTGGGTGGGATTGTGTGAGCACTTTCTTGTGCATGTACGAGATATAAGATGTGGCAGAAGAACAAAGTTGTTGAGATAAAATATTGATGAAACCTGAGAACTTGCCAAAACATTTACATCCATAGACATATTATAAAAATGGGGTTTGGGCAATTCCACCTCAAAATGGCCATGTTCCTTAGCAATTTGAGTTCTAATAGGCAACACCCTAGTAGGTTGAGCCATAGGTATAGGTGCATGAGGCACAAAACTGGAAGACAATTTGTTATTTCTCCTTAGAGTCAAGTGAGTGGCCCCTTGTTATGTTTTTTTTTCACACCCCAACAATTTTCAACCCATTCTCCTAGGTATTCTTGGGGATATCAGATGTGGGCTTTGGAGCTAGCTTGTTTCAAGTAAATACAATAGGTAGTCCTTGATCTTGTGTTATGTGACTTGATAATGGAAGCATGTGCTAGGGAAGTTAATATAAAGGACCCATTGTGAGTGTCGAGATTCACCAACTTGAATCTCCACAAAATATTTGAGATCCTTTGATAAATATACTTCTAGATAGACTATTTTTGGGGGTGGATGGAGTAGATTCTTGTAGAATAATGTCAAACCACATAGCCAATGGAAGCCATGATTTTGTTAATAAAATTCCAACAAGGAAGAGGTAACCCAAGAAAATCCACCTAGATGGGGACTTTCAAAGCATCATACTCTAAAATAACAAAGTCCCAAGTCTAGGGAGAAATCACTACTAAGGAGGTATAGATGTACCAAGTAGAGGACTTATTTAATAAAACACCCACATGGGTAGGATCTAAAAAATGCAATAGGAAAAATCCTTGTGTCATGTTTTGGATGTTATCTATCTTAATGTCATGAGTAGTCTAGGTAGATTGAACCCAAGTCTTAAACATGATTTTAGAAGTGATACGACCCACAAAGTAGCCTATTAAAAAAAAATATTCCAACCATTGATAGGAAGAATTAAACTCAGGCATAGGAAAAACAATGTTAGGTTGAGAAAAATTGTCTCGTGGTACACTTGGGGACAAATTTTCTCAGTCATTTGAGAGCATTACCATGGCTCTGAGATCCTCCTTCCTCCATCACATCTTCAATAATTGAATGGGAAAGAAGGGAGGTTATTATATAGCCAAATCTCGCCCTAGGGTGAAGTTCCTAAATGCCAATATATTCTATTATCCCATAGGTGTCAATAAGGACTGCAGTGTGATGTAGAAGTTGGTAAGAAATGATAGTTGTGGCATGCATAACTAAAACCCTAGCAGAGCTTTTTTTTCCTCTCTAAGCATGTATGATCTTGATGTGTACTTTTTAATAATACATAACTAATTAAAGTAAAATACATGCCTACCTTGTGTATGTGAATCCTAACACTTAATTTATTTTACAATATCAGTTATGTATGTTACTTGTATTTGACCAGCATCAAGGAGGAGTACCTATTGTATGGGAAATAGTGTCCCAAAATAAAGTGTAAGACAATCAATTTTGATTCACGTGGTTTTTAGATGCTAGTATTGCATGTCATCCAAATTAGAAAATGAACGCTTTCATGATGATTGATGTTGTTGTAGAGATAGAGTCTATTTAAGACATTAAATGTTTTTATTGTGTATACCCTCTAATTTCACTTCCAATATATATTTATAATTACATAAAATGTATACATTATATTGAAATCACATTTATAATGTAGATCAATATTACAATTTCATGTTATCCATTGAAAGTGGCATGCTCTTAAGGTGTGGTGTAAATGATTCCTTGGTGATATGCATGATAATAAAAAAAGGAAACAAAATATTTGAGCAGTTAGGAAACATCATGCACATTGCAAAGGATGAAGTAGCAATATACTATGGATTTACTTATTTTTAATGGGCCTCTTGTGGGAATGTTTTGCACCTACTTCAAGAAGTGGGTTGAAAGCAAGGAAATCATTGGTGCGAAATGTTGTTAATCTCTTCAATACATATTAATTAGTACTTAATGCATGTCAATAATTGATATTTATATCTATATACTATTTTTTAACAATGAGGGAATATGCATTTTGAATATTTCCTAATACAAATCAAGAAAAAAATTCTTCGATTGAGTCATATCATTGTTTGAATTATAGTGATTTTTTTGTTGACTTCCAAAACAAGTATGGTAGTAGATTGTATTGGGCTAGTTACACGCATCTCGAGATAGCCTATCCATGGTAAAGAAATGTTAGATTTTATAATTAATGCAGTCAAACAATGGATGCCTTATCTAATGGGAAGCTACTCTAAGGTAAAGACAAATCATTATAGTCTAAAATACTTATTAGAACATAAGCCATCATGAGAAGAAGAACAAAAATGGGTCACGTACGAATATGATGGGGTATGAATTTGAAATCATCTACAAGAAAGGGAAGGATAACTTAGCTGTAGATTCACTCTCTATGAGGGATGAAAACACATAGGCATTGTTGTGTGCCATGTCCATATTGCAAGAATATTGGTGGATGAAGTTAGATCCAAATGGCAATAAGACACAAATATACAAGATATCATTAATAAAATTCAATAATATCTAATCACTTTAGATAAATTTGATTTGGAAGAGGACACCCCATGGTACAAGGATATGCTATACCTATGCAAGAACCCAAGCATTAATCATAAGGCTATTGAGGACTTCCTTGATTATATGGTTGGTAGCATTCAAAATTAGTGAAGAATTATTAGAGGATAAATAAGATTTTCCAGGGGACGGGCTCAATGGTGATGTACATAAATTTATGGATGAATGTTTGGTGTGTTAGACAAACAAAGGTGAAATAATTAAGAATCTAGGTCTTTTGCAGTCTTTATATATTTCTATCAAATGATGGGAGAATGTCTCCATAGATTTTAGTATAGGATTTTCAAATTTAGAAGAGATAACTTTCATCATAAACTCACAAAATATGCCCGTTTATATTCCTTGTCACATCCATTTACAAAAAGCAAAGTGGTAAAAATATTAATGGAGACAATTCAAAATCTACACATGATCCCCAAGATTCTTGCAAATTGATCGTGACCACATATTTACTAGCAATTTTTTGACTAATTTAATATCGTGTTTGGGAACTCAATTGGTTCAAATCTCTTCATATCATCCCCATTCTCATGGGCAAACAGAGCTGGTCAATAAGGGCTTGTAAGGGTATCTTCATTACTTTAGTTCCAATAAGCATGAATAATGGGTTCATTGGTTGTATTTAATAGGATAGTGGTACATCAATTCCTTCGATATTACATCTAAAATTTCCTCATTTATGGAATTTTATGGACACCTTCCACCATTCATCACCTCATCCTTGAAAGTGGGACTAAGAGATATCGCAGTCAAAGCACATACAACACCAAGAAGAGGTGTTTTCAACTCTTAAGAAAAACTTAACCATGGCAAAAAAATGAATGAAAACAAGAAGTTGATCAATGTAGGAGTCAAAGGCATTTTGAATTATGGGATTGAAATTTTTTGAGGTTGTTACCATACAAAATAATTTATTTGAAGCAGTAAAATAAAGATTAAAAAACTATCATCGAAGTATTATGGTCCTTGACATATTTTTTAAAAAATTGGTAGTGTAGCATACAAATTGGAGTTATCTCAATCAACAAAAATACATTTCATCTTTCATGTTTACTATTCGAAGAAATTCATTGGTTAGAAGATGTGATATACGAAGATGAAACTTTCATATAGAAGCATCTACATTTGGTCAATGTTAAGGACATCACTTGTTTGAAAGGAGGGGATGAGTGGTGTGTGCATGTTATACCTTTAGCCTATGGTGCGTATTGATAATGTGTAGCCATAATCATTTTTAAATTTATGGGTTGCATATTGGTAGGAGTAGTAGACCTAATTAGATTATGGAGTTTCTATACTTTAATTATCATATATGTAAGAAGTAGCATTAAGATATAAATCATCAAGTATTTCATATTCTATTATTATTGTAGCAATAGTAGAGTTTTTTCCTCAAAGTGACTCAGTATTATATTTTAGTATTGTTCTCTACATTTCACCTAATTGCATGAATATTCTCTTATGTTCTTATTTACAAGTGATTGTTGTTATTTTTCTTATGTGATCCGGAATATTACAAAATATTGCTCTAAGATTCACAAACCATAGATATATAAAAGATGATAACTATTATCACTTCAAAACTTACCCTAAAAATGTTTCTCATCTAGAAAAAATGTGTTAAACAAAATGTTCCTTGACAAAGCTTCAAAACTCTGATAAAGGAAAGGGCCCAATAGTTAAAAAAGGTCCATTAGTTATGATAAAACATGTGTATAAATGTCCCAATTTTAAAATAAAAAGAGATTGATAGTTATTATAGAAACATTATATTGTGGTATAACTTGCTCATAATAACAGTTTGTAACATTTAAATTACAACACAGTGCATAAGATGTACAATAATTTGTCACATATTCTCAATTTCTAGTCCAACTTCTTTTGTAGTGAATTAATTTAAAATTTGATTTTCCCTCCAATTAAACATATCACACGAACGCGACGCCCTATAATCCATCCCATTAAACCCTAGGATGACACCAAGCATCATCATCCGAGGATAGAAACAAGGAGGGATTGGAAGGGCCAATGTAGCGAGAGTCGAGATGTCTCGCTAGACCCTCCACCAATAAACGTCTATAATGGAGGGGCTGAAGGAGCGAGCTTTTATACACATTTCTCGCAAAGCGAGTTGCTTGGAGGCCCAGTTCAACATCAATTAAAGTATAATCAGGGTTTTCCCATACAACGAAAACGGCGTCAAGGGGTAATGCCGAGATATGAACGTCAGACTGAAGGACATAGTTGCTAATATTTGCAGCTGACGGATTTCCCAATCGTCGCCGCCCATTTTCAATTATCGGTTGGATGATTTTACTGCTAATGGCAGCGCTAAAATTCGTTTCAATTCCAGTTCCGGCGAGGTTCACCCAGCCACTTTTCACCAACAGTTGTTCCATGTCGCCTCCATTAACAGGGTTTGGTGGTTTATTCCCATTAAGCTCCAGAACATATTTCCAGAATTCTTCCCTGGGAATAGGCAGGGCGAGCTCCAATGGTAAAATGAAAGCCTTTAAACGACCGGATGTAGCCATCCCCACCTCACCTGTATTGAGGGAGTCGGAGATGAGATGAGCCATTCCTTTGTTTTAGATTTAAATACATACAGCCCAAGTTCCCAGAAGGAGCTGAAGCTGAACGGTCACAAGTTTATATATGGTTCAGAGATAATAATTTATTTTCAGAAATGTGGAAATTTCAATTGCTTTTCGATCCTTGCTTGGCTCGTATTTGATTTTTTTTAAATGTAATATTTTTATATATTACTGAACGGTGTGCAGTTTGATTGTGGAGAATGTTTATTTGATAACTCTTAGTATCTTGGCATTGAATAAAAGATATCGATTAATATATTAATAAGTTGGTTTGTTTTTCAATAAAAATATTATTGTATATTATATTTTTATTTACGATTTTTTTTTTTTTTTTTTTTTTTTTGATGAAATCTATATTAATAAAATATATAAATAATTCACAAAAAAAAATAGCGGGTGTGGAAGTATGTTTCTATGTCAAAGTAGGCCAATCTTAGGAATAGGAAAGCAGAGGTAAAAACGACACTAGGTTCTGCCTAGGAAGAAGTCAGCGTTCAGAGTAAGGCTAGAAGGCGGAGGATCTATATCATCAGGTCCCTAGCCCGAGCTTGGCAAGTCATTGCCATTTGGAATCGGCTCCCAACTAGAAGTTTTAGCAGTGTCCTTGTCATCTTGTGGCCGAGAAGGAGAAATGGCCAGCGAGACTCTGAGAAACTTGTCCATCATGTATGTTCGACCTCCTAACATCTGGACATGGAGGAGGAGCATCCCAACCACCCTGCCCAATAGGGGAAGGAGGCAGGGGTTACCACCCTCATTGTTGCCCAAGAGGGGACATGCGTTGATACGGAGTGCCACTGTGAGAGTGGTGTTGAGACCGGCTGCATCGGTGGCCACCTTGAGGTGGATTGGCAATTCTTCCATTAATTCTATTATCCCTGGGCGGAGAAGGAGGAATTTGTGCCATAGCACAAGGAGCATCTCCCCAATGAGTGAGAAGATCCTGGAGATGGCCAAGCTAAATGGCAACTTTATTTGTCTGCACTTGTATCTACAAAAGAACATTGGAAATAATAGTGGATTTGCTGAGAGCAAAAAAATAATAATTTGAAGAAGCATTGTTAAATGTGTTGTATTATTTCTTTCTTTCCATAACCAAAATAGAATCTTCACTCTAAAAGTATGCCAAACTTGGGTGTATTTAAAAGGCAAAGCGAGTTTATCTCTAAGAAGGATATGTTGTCATTGAAAAAACTCGGGCTAGAAGGGCTTGAAAAGGTCATTAATCCATGTCCAGACCCTTTGAGCTTTAAAGCAGTGCCAAAAAAGATGAGGGAGCGTTTCCAGATGGTCACATAAAGGGCATTTGGGAAGGGAAATTCCTAATAATACAAGCCTTCTGCCTATAGGTAAGCCCTGATATACACTAAGCAAAATGAGCTAGCTTAGGCTCTAAGCAAGCCTCCCAGAAAACATGAAAATGGAAGCACTAGGGGTGAACAAAAGAATGCAGACCCCAACGAGAGTGAAGCTTGTCCACCATAGGCATGTGGGGAGTAAGCCACCCATAGCCAAGCTAGAGCATGTAATTATGAAATAGAGTTTCAACATACCACTTCTAGTCCTTCCACCAAGGGTGAGCGGAATGAACATAATTTTTTTGAAGCATTGAAGGCAAAACAACGTTAAGGATTTCTTGGTAAGATTCTCTATTAGCATAGGCTAACCAGAATTTGGTTTTCACCTCTTTCCAGGATAGCCAAGAGAGAGATTGCTTACAAAAGATATCTTGGACAGTATGAATGCCTCTACGAAATAATTTGAGAGCATTAATCCAATGAACCTTAGCCAGAGGGACTTCATTGAAGTTGATAACAGGTGACCACCATAGCGAGTGTGAGTTAAAAGTTGAGTTAGAATTTTTGGATCGAATTTAGGGTATTCTTTTTCTTTGTCTATTCTTTAATTATAAATTTATTTTAATAAAACAAATTATTATTATGATTTTTTATTGGACTGTATTAATATATTTTTAGGAACAAACTTTGATTCCATGTTAAGAAAGAGCAAAAACCAAGAACGCTACATGTAAAGACACCATTTTCATTACTTAGAATGAGAGATTTCACCAATTACATTAATTTGTTAACCAAACAAAAGGATATGCAATGAATAAGTGTGCAACCAACAAAGTATTACATAATAACATCAAAGACCAAGGAGTGATTGTTGGTTCTCTTAAATGACTACACCTCTACCAACTTGATTGATTAATTACTCATAAAAGACATAAAGATTCATTATATAGGAAAAACAAGAGACCAGTGGGAGATGATTGTTAATGAAGTATAAGGTGGAAGCATTTAGTAGGTATTCCTAACCCTTCTCACATATGTGAGGATAATAACCACATTAAATGTGCATACAAACAATATTATGCACATCGTACATCTCACCTTGATAACAAAACTACCCAAAGTATACTTCATGTCAAGTGTGAGTATGCTACACATGAACACCTCCTCTAAAGATCATCTTAGATGATTTGGTAAAAGAAAATAAAGTATCTAGCTCATGAAGATGAGTCCTTCCAACTAACCTGATGAGGTACCCATGTAAAGTTAAAGACAAAAATAATAATGAATCTATTGTAGAGTATGAATGTTGAATCACATGAAGCTTCCAATGGGACAAATCAGATGTTGAGGAACAAAGCATAGACTAAAAGTGACAATAATTGTGGCTACCATAAAATATGTTGTCATAGTGCATAAACTAGCCTTTATTTGCATATGAGAATACATAACATACGTAACAAAAAAATAAATAAGCATTACTCTCATAATGTATAATATAGTATACAACACCCCCCTTAATGTTGATAAGGGAGTGAAGAAATCATAACTATCGATATTTCAAAAATGTGTCAATGTTATAGATATATGAAAAAACACAAAAAAATATTCAAGTGAGAGTTCCCAATATGGCATATGAAGGACCAAGCAACTAATATGAAAAAGTGTGTGTGATAAAACATACACTCACATGAAGACAAATAATGCTTAAACATGTTGAGTGTGGAGCCCTTTGGGGCTATCACATGATCATAGGAATAAATTTTGGGGACCTAAAGAGCTCCAAGGATGTGGGGGGTGTAATTTTTATGTTCTCCACATGTGAGTGGAATATTCCTTATATTCCTAATTTCTACGTATTCCATATTTCATGGAGTTAGTTGTTAGATGTCTTTTCCCATGTTGACTTCCTTGTTTTGAGGAAGCTAGTTGTTTTTTGGAAAAAGGAACTCCTTCCTTCTTGAGTGGAGTTGGATGTGACCACATGTTCATGGGAAAATGTGCCCTTAGAAGGTGGAGAATATGAATATGGAGAATTTCTCCTTGGGAGAGCTTTTAGATAGGCTTGATGAGGCGGAAAAGGGTTGTCACATGTTGGATAATGCTTATCTTAGATAAACATTGCATATTTTCTCCTCCTTTTATGGATTTTCTTCTTCTTTTTAATATATATAGGGTGTGGTGTGGCCTTTAGAGGTTGATAGTTTATTTCCAGGGTGTGGTTTTGAAGATCAGAGTCAAAGTGCAAGTGTTTTGCAAAGTGTAGGTGTTCATTATAGGTGTGGTTTAGCAACTTGTGAGATACAACATTGTGTAGGTGCAGGTGAAAATGCAATTTTTTGTGCAACACTTTCTACAAGAGATTTTTTTTCTATCTCTGTGAGTTCATTTTAATCTTGTTTTAGATTACTGATTTATTTGAGAATTTTCATTGGTGGATGTAGCCCACATTGGGTGAACCATGTTAGATCTGTGTTATTATTATCTTGCTCTTATTTATGATTTCATATTAATGGTGAATTAAAGAATGTTTTCATGATACATTTTATTGCATAGCTTTAGATCTATTTTATGGTAATAGTAGATCTGGATTTAGAACTGTTTTATTCCTAACAACTGGTATCAAAGACATTGGTTGTGTGTTTTGCTGAAATGGTAAAACACAGGAAGGTTATTAGCTTGAGTGGGAGCTATGGGAGAAGAGATCAGATCCAGAGTTAAGAAGTTTGATGGTAAGCATTTTAATTTGTAGAAAATGCAGATGGAAGATTACCTATATCAGAAGGAACTTCAACTCTTTTTGGAGGGGAAAGAAGAACAACTTGTAAGTATGAGTGATGCAGATTGGACATTACTTGATAGGAGGACATTAGGAGCCATACGGTTATGCCTTACATCTTATGTTGCATTTAATATTGCAGATCAGATAACTACAAAGGATCTCATGGATAAACTTGAAAATTTATATGAGAAACCTTCAACTTATAATAAAAATTTTCTTATGAAAAGATTGTTTAACATGAAAATGTCTAAGAATGGTTCATTTTATAATCATCTTAATGATTTTAATATGGTTGTAAGTATGATCAATTCAATTGAAATTAAGTTTGATGATGAAGTTAGAGCTTTGCTAATCTTATGTTCTTTGCCTGATAGTTGAGATAGTTTGGTTATGATTGTAAGTAATGCAGTCCCTGCCAAGGGAAGCTTGAATTTTGAGGATGTTGTAGGTGTGATTCTTAGCGATGAATCATCTTTAGGTAATGATTTATCCATTGATACTAGAGGGAGGAAAAAAAACAATAGCAAACGCAGTTGAGAAAAGTCAAAAGGTAGATCTAATTCTAGATCTAGATCCAAGATGATACGTTGGCATTGTGGGAAGAGTGGACACTCAAAGAAGGATTGTTGGTCACTTTGGGATAAGAATGCCAACAAGGAGGAAATGAATGAGGTAAATGTGACATCAGGGAAATCATGTCAAGACACCTTAATTAATTCTATGGATAGTTTTTCTGAGTCATTGGTATTAGATTTAGGGGCTTCTTTTCATGCCACCTCACAAGCATTATTTTACTGATTATGTTCAAGACAATCTAGGACATGTATATCTTGGTGATGATGAACCATGTGAGATAGTAGGGAAAGGTTGTGCTTAGGTTAAGATGTAGAATGGGAGCACATGGATACTTAAGGATGTTAGACACATTCCTATGTTGAGACAAAATTTGGTTTCAGTGGGGCAATTGGGTAGTGAGGGATGTTCAATATTGTTTACTGCAGACTCTTGGAAAGTTACCAAAGGTGCTATTGTGATCTCAAAAGGTAATAAAGTTGGTACTTTATATTTGACTAGTAGTGTTGATTGTATTGATTTAGTTTTTGCAGATGGAGATGCAACTATGTGGCACTACATGCTCGATCATATGAGCCATAAGGGCATGCAAATCTGAAAAGATAAGTTGCTTGGATTAAAAGACATAGATCCAGACTTTTGTGAAAATTTTGTGTATGGGAAAAGAAGCAGGTTAAGTTCCTAAAGGTTAGACCCACAAATAAAGATCACAAGTTAGATCTGGTACACTTAGATGTATGGGGACTAGCTTAGGTATCTTATATTGGTGGATCCAATTATTATGTTACTTCTATAGATGATGCAACTAGAAAAGTTTGGGTTTATTTCGTTAATAATAAATATAATGTATTTGACACTTTTAAGAAGTGGAAAGCCTTGGTTGAGAATGAAATAGGTCTCAAGTTGAAATATCTCAGATCAGATAATAGAAGTGAGTATTGTAGTAATGCTTTATTTGATTATTGTTCTAACAATGGAATTCGTAGGCAAATGATGGTTCCAAAAACTCCACAACAAAATGGGGTATCTAAAAGGATGAACATAACAATAATGGAACGTGTTAGGAGCTTGAGGTTACATGTAGGGTTGCCTTTACAGTTTTGAGCATATGCAGTTAGCATGATATTATATCTGATTAACAAAGGACCTTCTATGCCTTTGGATAGAGGCATTATAGAATAAGCTTGGTCTGATAAGAATGTTGATTATTCTTTTCTTAGAGTCTTTGGATGTGAAGCATTTTCTCTCATCAAGAAAGAGGATAGGACCAAGCTAGAGGCTAAATTAGAGAAATGCACATTTGTTGGTTATGGTGAGGATGACTTTGGTTTCCATTTATGGAGCATTAAAGATAGGAAAATATTTTGGTCTAGAGATGTAGTCTTTAATTAAAAAGTCATGCATAAGGATCAGTTGTAGGACCAAGATCAGGAACAAAAAGAGTACATAGTATTGGATGACATTATGGATGGAAAAGTATCTAAGGATTCAATTTAGGAACCTTCTACACAAGGACCCCAAACTCCTATGGTAAGAAGATATTCGAGGGTAATAAAAACACCTAAACATTTTTATCCTTCTTTCAATTATTTATTACTCACTAACAATGGAGAGCTCGAGTGTTATGAGGAATAAATGTAGGTAGATGCTAAGTTGAGATGGGAACAAGCCACACATAAAGAGCATAGATCTCTCATGGATAACCAAATGTGGAATTTGGTTAGGCTCCCCAATGGCAAGAGTGCATTGCTGAATAAGTGGATCTTTAGAATCAAAGAAGAGGATGAAGGAAGAAAACAATATAAGGCCAGGATGGTAGTCAAAGGGTTTACACAAAAATTAGGTATTGATTTTGATGAGATTTTCTCTCCTACTGTAAAACTGACTTCTATTAGGACTATTCTTGGTTTAGTTGTAGTTGAGGATTTGCACTTAGAATAGTTAGATGTGAAAACTACTTTTCTTCATGGTGATTTGGATGAAGAGTTGTATATGAAGCAACCACAGGGTTATGAGGTCAAAGGGAAGGATAAATATGTGTGAAAACTAAAGAAGAGCTTGTATGGCTTGAAAAAAGCTCCACGACAATGGTATATAAAATTTGATTATTTTATGTTGGAACAAGAATATCAAAGGTGTCATTCTGACCATTGTGTGTACATCAAACATTTTGATGATGGTTCTTTTATTATTTTGCTTGTATGTCGATGACATGTCAGTTGTAGAAAAGAACATACAACACATTCATATTCTCAAGAAAAAACTTAGTGACTCCTTTTCTATGAAGGATTTGGGTGCTGTAAAGCAAATCCTTGGTATGAGGATTTCTCATGACAGGAAGGAGAGGAAGTTTATCTTATCCCAATCAAAGTATGTGAAAAAAGTCTTGGAAAGGTTTAACATGTTGGATGCTAAATTTGTTGGTACTCTTTTGACAGGCCACTTTTGATTATCAAAGGAGCATTGTCCCAAGATGGAAGCTAAAAATCTTAAAATGTCCATGGTACCTTACTCATTGGCATTTAGTAGCTTGATGTATGCCATGGTTTGTACTAGGCCAGATATTGCCCAAGTAGTGGGAATTGTGAGAAAGTATATGAGTGATCCAGGTTATGAGCATTGGTAGGTAGTGAAATGGATTCTTAAATATTTGAGAGGAACCATTGATTTTGCATTATGTTATGGTGGATTAGATTCTAGTTTGCATGGTTATGTGGACTTGGATATGGCATGGGATATTGATAGTAGGAGAAGTACGATAGGATATATATTTACTATTAGAGATACAGCGGTTAGTTGGATTTCTAGGATACAAAAGGTTGTGGCTTGGTCAACCACAGAGGCAGAGTATGTTGCTACCACAGAGGCTACCAAAGAGATGATTTGGTTATAGGAGTTGTTTCAAGAGTTGGGGCATGAGCAGGAAGTTGGGAGACTACACAGTGATAGTTAGAGTGCTATTAATTTGGCAAAGAACTTCACTTTCCACTCAAGGATGAAACACATTAAATTACATTATCACTTCATCACGACAACTTTGGAGGATAATTTGGTGAAGCTAGACAAGATTCATAGTAGCCAAAGTCCTGTGGATATGATGACCAAGGTGGTCACATTGGACAAGTTGAGACTATGTTCATATTTGGTTGGCCTTAGGGGTCATGAAGCAGTGATAGATTCTATTCAGGAGAAATGGTCTCCAAGTGGGATATTTTTGAGTGTGGAGCCCTTTGGGGCTATCACATGACCATACGAATAAATTTTAGGGGCCTAAAGAGTTGTAAGGATGTGGGGGGTGTAATTTTTATGTTCTCCACATGTAAGTGGAATATTCCTTGTATTCCTAATTTCTATGTAATCCATATTTCATGGAGTTAGTTTTTAGATGCCTTTTCCCATGTTGACTTCCTTGTTTTGAAGAAGCTAGTTGTTTTTTGGAAAAGGGTACTCCTTTATTGAGTGGAGTTGGTTGTGATCACTTGTTCATGGGAAAATGTGCACTTAGAAGGTGTAGAAGATGAATACGGTGAATTTCTCCTTGGGAGATCTTTTAGATAGTCTTGATGAGGTGGAAAAGGGTTTTCACATGTTGGATAATGCTTATCTTGGATAAGCATTGCATATTTGCCCCTCCTTTTATGGATTTTATTCATTTTTTTTATACAGGGTGTGGTGTGGCCTTTAGAGGTTGATGGTTTATTTTTAGGGTGTGGATTTGAGGATCAGAGTTAAAGTGTAGGTGTTTTTCAAAGTACAGGTGTTTATTACAGGTGTGGTTTAGAAACTTGTGAGATATAACATTGTACAGGGGCAAGTGAAAGTATAATTTTTTGTGCATCACTTTCTATAGGAGATTTTTTTTCTATCTCTATGAGAGTTCATTGTAATCTTGTTTTAGATTAATGATTTATTTGAGAACTTTCATTGGTGGATGTAGCCCACATTGGGTGAACCACGTTAGATCTACATTATCTTTGTTATTATTATCTTGCTCTCATTTATGCTTTCATATTAATGGTGAATTAAGGAATGTTTCTGTGATGCATTTTATTGCATAGCTTTAGATCTGGTTTATGGTAATAGTAGATATAGATTCATAAGTTTTTTATTCCTAACAAAACACCAAACCCCAATGGCATTTTATAAATGAGTACAATATAAATATAAAAATATCTACCCAAAAGCTAGATGAAGCACTAAAAAGCGATCCTCTCTTAAAACAAAGTAGCACTTATACTTAGTCAATAAAGTAGTATGATTTATAATTTAAAAATAATAATTTATGATGAAATATTAAAAATATTATACAAAATTAAAATAAATAAATAATACCATTGTGAAGAGCACAAAAAAAACATGAACTTTAATAAAACATGCATATTTGAGTTACTAGTCAAATGGTGTACACTTCAGAAGGTCTAAATTATGAAAAGTATTTCATATAAATTCACTAGAGATTCAAAATTGGAACCATAATTTCTAAACAAGGCACCCTTCTAACATTCCTAGATCAAAAGATGTGACTTCTAGAGCAAAAACCATTATGTAGAAGGTCCTCAATGAGCAACAATTGAGCCCTTCGAGTATAAATAGGTTGAGTGGATAGTCTTATTGGTGTGTCAATGAACCATAACATATTATAATGTAACACATCACACCATAACATGTCACAATATGACAACATTCAAAATTCTAATGAACACCATGCAAGTATAATATGTATGTTTTTAGAATTATTGGAATTTTTGAAAAGCACTCGAAATGATAGATCCACATAAATATATATATTTTTAATGATGATGATGATGTGTGTTTCTATGTATATTGCTAAAAGGAGAAATAATATAAACTATTCATAAAAAAGAGGTGGTATGAGAGCATGCCATGCCATAGACACACTAGGCATAAAATATGTGTTACAAGAAAATAGTCAAAAAACTGATAGGAAAAAAAGCAAAAAAATTAAATTAAGAGTCTAAGTAGCCATAGTGAAAAGCCCTGATCTAATGGTATTTATCATAAGGATTTACCCATCTAACAATAGGGAGATCTATCCCCAATGGAATGGGTTCCAAAAAATCCCTAGCATTGTTCAACTCTCCTTCATCCACAATGATCAAATCTGTGCAAGTAAGAGAAATGGAAAATGGTTGAAGAGGAAACTTGCAAGTACGAGGTGATAAAGCCTAGACATCTCAGGGTGTTAGAGGCAGTGCATTCCAAATCCTATGTTGAAAAGTTAGAGGAGAAGGAGGAGATTCCCAATCATCCAGCTTAGTAGGTGGAGATGAGCAGTAACACAATGGAGACCATATTGAATGAATATAAAAATGTTGATGAGAATCGCCACGATAGTGGATGACCTTAGAGTGGCTTCCATAGAAGGTGAATACAATGAAACATGGGTGATGATGCATGGATCATTTCCTTAATTATCCCATATTGTTTGGAGATGGGAGATCTCTAGGGCCACCTTTTTTTATTTCACTTGTATTTGCATAAACAAATTGGAGATAACCATTGCCTTGTTATAAGCATATAAATGAATATCCATAGTGTAATTAGCAATATATATATATATATATATATATATATATATATATATATATATATATATATATATATATATATATATATATATCTTTTCAAATAGAAAAAAAAATTAACACTTTGAAAGCATGCCAAATTTGATTATAAGTAGTAGGAATCATGGGCCAATCTCCCAGGGATATTCTTTTAGATAAATGGATCTAACATGAAAGGTCTAAATAAATCATAAATCAAAGACATAAGGGTCTCTAAATGGCCACTGAATGGAAATTTGGGTCAATCAACAACCAAATGAGCAAGGCATCAACCAAGAGGGAGACTTAGATAAAGTATAAACCAAGCAAAATGGGTAAGCTTAGGTTCAAGAATAACATTCCATATTGGTCAAAACCATTTGCACTAAGTGGTGGTTGAGTAATGAAGCTCCCACCAAGAATTGAGTTTGTCAACCATAAGTAGATGAGGGGACAACCATTGATATCTCTTACTGAGAGAAAAATTATGGAAAGGAGTTTCAACATACCACTTCTAGTATTTCCAACATGGGCATGTAGAGGTGATCAAAATCTTATGTATCATATCTAAGGACATAACTTCAATTTAATCTTTGTAATACCCATTGTAGTTGTTTTTTAAATGAAACTTAATATAAACTCCCAACCAAGAAAATCCAGATCAATTTTTTTACAAAAAATATATAGTATGGTGTGCATTCCTCATTTGAAGAATTTGAGGGCATGTACCCATGAAGCTTCAACAGGAGGGACTTCATGAAAATTGATAATAGGATGCCACCATAAATAATGTTGATCAATAGAGAGACCATCCTTAACACACTTACCATAACTTAGAAACCAAGGTTTGATCTTTTTTCATGCTTTCAAAAAAAGAAAAATAAACACAAAGGACCCAACAATTTTAACTAGACCCAAAAAAATGAAAATATTTTTAAAACCTAAAACTTTCCAAGTTAAGAGACCATACAGAGAGACTTTAAAAATATAATTAAAAATTAGGACTTTCCAAGCTTCTTTGCCTTAAATGGACTTGATAATCTATTTAACACACAAATTAGATCTTTATCAACTAATATTTAGAAGACACAAACCTATAGCCTCTTTTGCAAGACAAAAATACTCTCAAGGTACCTTATGAAAACACTTAGGATTTGAAGAAATATACTAGAGGAAATATCTAAGGATCTTCTTTGAATTTTAGTATGATTTTTTAAAGTGCACCCAACAAGAAGAGTAGTAAACATGAGTTTTAATGATAAATATATTGCAAATTTGAAACTTCTTGGCTAGAAAGAGTAGCTTAGTGATCTAGTAAAAAAAATCACAATTTTATCAATAACATACTACCATAGATGGGAGGGGGTATCTTAGAATGCAAATGGGATCCTTTTAAAAAAACACCTCACCATGTTGGATCCATTTCCAATTGTATTTATCCAACCAAAGAGGTGGATGAAAAAGGATTGTTTATAACATTGATTTTTTTTCCATTAAATACTTTAGCTAGAAGCTAGGAAAAAAGTAACTAGACATTGTATCACATTGTTTATATTAGCTTCATCATCAATAAGAGTGAGAAAATAATCATTAGCAAAGTGGCCATTAAGTAATTGATCAATTTCATTTGTGAGAAGATAAATACCCTTAATAAGACCTTATGCTTTAACATTTGATGGAATATAACTTGTATCTTCATCCACATCCCATGGCATGGCTTCTACAAATTTTTGTGTCTATACGAAATGTTCATTGGATTATGATCAAAATGAATGCCTGTTTACTTATGTAGAATGTAGTGCTTCCATTTATTTACTACTTGCACAATATTTTACAATAATTTCTTATAGGTGGAGTACCATCAAATCATGTCTTTGAAAATCTTAGAATGGTATGCCCACACTACATGAGTACAACATCAAGTGCATAGTCAAAAGCATGAGTGTGAATTTCAAAGGAATGCATAGTGTCTGGCATTGCATAAATGCATTGTTTGATATCCTCAAAATCATGTTTCTATGGATGTGTCTAGTTAGAGGTTTCCTTAGCATCTAATATCATACTAAGAGTTCTTGTGATGTTCACGAACTTGAGAATAAATATTTGATAGAAGATGTCAAGTCCAAGAAAAATCTTCAATTATATGAGATTTCCTGGAGTAGACCAATCTTATATCACCTTGACCTTATCTATGTATTCATGTATACTATTAAGTTGATGATATAGCCCAACTATTAGCTATTTGTTTATGGTGAAGGAACACCTGGATAATTTGGCTTGTAACTTGTGCTTATGCAAAGTGTCTAATATGTGAAAAATGGGCTCCATATGCTCCTTCAAAGTCTCTCTATAGATGATAATATCATCCAACTAGTAATGATGAAGGAGTTGATAAACGTCCCAAATTATGTCATCCATTAGGTGCATGAATGTTGCAAATGCATTGGTCAAGCCAAAATGCATCACCATCCATTTGTAAAATCCTTCCTATGTCCTGACATTTTTCTTCTATATGTCGTTAGGATGGACTAGAACTTGGTGGTAACCTAACTTTAGGTCAATCTTTGTGAAGTATTGAGCATCAAGGAATTGGTCTAAAAGGTTGTCAATGCATAGTATTGGATATTGATATTTCATTATGATGTTTTTGAGTGGGAAATAGTCTATGTAAAGGCACCACATCCCATATTTCTTTGGCTAAAGGACTATTAGACTCCCACAAGGGAAGAGATAACACTAATCTAGCCTTGATCGAGGAGATATTGTATTTGGTGTCAGACTTCATCATTCTCCCAGATTTATCTAAGGTATAAAGGGGATTTTGTAAGAGGGAATATATATGCTAACCCAATGTGATGTTATACTACGCAGTGGGTTGGGTAGCTATTTAGTTATGTGAATACTTCACCATAATGCTTTAGTAGCTTATCAATTTATTACTGCTATGGTGATGTCTACATGGTGCATGTTGCTGACACATTTTTCATCTCATGCATAGGGTCCTTGGGATGGACAATGCATAACACAAACTTCTACATGTACAAGTTTATTTTAAAAAATTATTTAGTAGAGATAAATGTAATCTTGGTCATGGGAAATGAATCAAAGAGATTTAGGAACCATTATTTGATGTCAACATTTCATTCCCATGGCTTTGGTTGATATGTAGTGTGATTTGAAAATGAGTGTTAGAGAAAAATGCAAGGAAACAATCAAATAAACTCAAAATTCCTACTCTAAACCCACTGATAGGCACCTCTGATTGAGCTGAAGGAACAATATACTCAAATTAAAAATTATACCTCAAGTGAAATTAATTCTTCCTCCTTGACAAAATTGGATGTGCTAAAAGTGACTTGGACATGTTTGAATCTTGATAATGGATGTTGATTTCTATATGAAGCTCAAGACTTCAAAAACATGTTGATATGATTTTTCAGATTGTTTAGACAAAATGATAACATGACATTACAAGATTTTACATTCAAAGCTCTTGTATTTTCATGGTGATGTAGCTCCATCTATAGGGGCCTCATGGATGGATGAAGGGCTAGGATTTAGCCATGTGATATGAAAATCAATGGCTAGGAATTGAGGAGAAGATTTCGTATTCAAGAATATGAATTAGAAATTCCTAGAAAACTCTAGAATGGGATGGTGTTGATCTGGAAAGTTTGTAGGAATCTAGATGGAGCTTAAGGGGTTTGAGATGTAATTAGGATAATACATGAGGAATAGATGTAGGATTATAAAAGTGATTTATAGGAATGATTAGTGGGGGTAGTTGGAGGTAGGTGAGTAGGAATTTTAAATTCCTATATAATGTTAGGATTTGATTAGCGATTAAATAGAGTGATAAGAGAGTGAAAATATAATGATTAATTGATATGGGATGAGGGGTAAGGTTAATATGATGGAGGAATAAATAAGGGATGTTATTTTAGTATTATGATAATTAGGAAGTAAGATATAAAGGTGGTAAATGAATGGAATTAGCATGGAATGAAGATGTAGTTAGAAACGAATGACGAAATGGTATATTTTAAGTGAATAGATTTTCCCCTCTTTAAAAAGGAATTGTGACTAGAATAAGTAATGGTGTTTCAAAGAAGTAAAAAGATGTATGGATTAGTATGTTGATGAAATTTAGGATGAGTGATTTTCCCTCTAAGGGTCATGCAAGAAGAAATGAGATAGATGGTCACTCAAAATAAAATGAGAGGTGGGATATGTCGAGGGATGAAAGAGGGTTGGGATATATATGATAGATAAAATAGATGTGATGGATATGCTGCAATGTTGTCAATTGATGAGTTACAACTTGATCACGATTTTTGAATTGATGATGATCCTATCAAAGATGTAAGAAAGACGATGAAATATGATAAAGTTACTACCTTGGACATGCCCCAAGTGAAAGGTGAGCCATAAAATTTGGATGATGAGAAGAGGAAAGATACAATCTTTGGATGCATCCCAAAAAATGATGCATGGTTGGAATATCTATGAGCTTTGATTTAATGATTGACTGAGTGATGTCTCAAGATTTGGATGTACTGGAGGTAAGGATGCATTGTAAGGAGAGCTATAAGATTGGAATGGATGATTATTTAATTATTAGGGATTAATATGTTCCTAAATGATTGATTTTATGGATAAAATATGGATGGCATGATTTGTTGATCCTAATCAATAGGTGCAGGAGATTGATGGAAAGATCAAGAAAATGATTGAGTGGATGGTTGATTGGTTGATTGACTGATTGATTGGGATTGACATATTCTAAGATGATTCACTTCATGCTTTATTTTACCCAACCAATGATGGATGCAAGGCAATAGAAGTAGCAAGCTTGGAAGTGGGACTAATGTCTCCTTGTTAATTAAGATGAGTTGATTGATTGTAGCTTAAAGATTTGAATGATTACTAGGATGATTAGGGATAATAACATGATTGTAATGAGGATGGATGATTGTGGAAGTGACATGATTGCATCTGAGCTAACCTCAGACACCTCATGTGACTATGTAGACCTCAGGCCAATATAATTATCCTTAGAAGGGAGTTATGTGATGACATATGATAGGATATATTAGATGATGATTATGCCCCAATGAGACTAATCAAAACTAATGAGGATGATGGATGTTAACAGACATGTTAGATTAGTGATGATTAGAATCATGATTATTATATATGATTAGATGTCAGATAGAGGATTGGAATTAGATGATCGATTTGATGATTTTGATTTATATGATTGGTATATCATGGGTTTAGAATGTTGATTATTGATTTGGACAAGATTGTTAGTTGGATGTTAGATATATTTGATTTGATTGGATAGTGTTGATGGAAGATTTGTATTGGATATGATAATGACTAGGATGGTGGATATGTTTGTTAGGAATGTTAGGTAAGAGGTTAGATGATTTGATTTGGGTGATTGATATAGATAGGATAATTTTTTGGTGATGATATGATGTTTATGGGTGTGGGTTTGTGTTGTTATCATATTGAGCCATTTTTTTTGAGCAATCATGATTTAATGTAGTATTAGGAAATATGAATTATGATATATTTATAACCATGATGACTTCTTGCCATAATGCATGTTGGATTAATTCAAAAGACACAAATATTTTTAAAAAATAAAGTGTACAAGTGGCATGTAATGTAATGCACCATTGTTATAAAGAACAAAGATGACATGTTTGAGGTATGTTATTATAAAAATTATAAAAGACAATATGGCGAGACAAAATATCCTTAAAGATATTAAAAAATACCTGACCAAAGACATAGATGCAGACAAGCAAATAAACATAGATGATTAAGCAAATATATATACATGATAAAAGAAAGTCAAATAAGTCAAACACCATCAAAAGATCATACAAATAAATAAAAAATGTAAGTATTTACATGTAAATGGTGTGACGCATTGATTTTATGTGATCAACATTCTATCAGTTATCCTATTTAAATTATGTGGGATGAGTGATCAATTCATGATTTAATGTGCCTTGTTTGAATTTGCCTCTAGGCAATGAAATATGTCATGAGGTTAGATTTGATATATGAGTGGATAGGATAGTCGTAAATTACTTGTTGTATAAGGGATGTGGATTTAGATAATAAATGTGAATTTTGATGAGGATAAAGACTTGTATTTTACTTAGTATGTAAGACAAGATGACTAGGATGTTTTAGTTTTTTCATAATTATATGATTTTTTTGGATTTTTTGGCTTTTTGGGCAATTTTTTATTTTTAGGGTTTTTTGGGAATTTTGTGAAAATTATAGGGTTTTTTTGGATTATGTATGTAAAAAATGGATCACTATCAAAGGTAAAACCTGAGCCTAGAAACCAAGATGGGGGAATGATGGTAGTTGGAATACTGAAAGGATTGTGGATAATGTAGAAAGGGTATGAGGGCCAATGAAGAATGAAACATGGATATATATGAACATACACACACACACATATAATATGTATGCATGTATATACAATATGTATTTATGTTTATGTTTATATATATATATATATATATATATATATATATATATATATATATGGCGAAATAATATAAACTATTCACAAAATTGAGGTGGTATGAGGGCATGCCACATCATAAACATATTAGGCATAAGGATAAATTATATATATATATATATATATATATATATATATATATATATATATATATATATATATATATATATATATATATATATATATATATATATGGAGAAATAATATAAACTATTCATAAAAATGAGGTGGTATGAGGGCATGCCACATCATAAACATATTAGGCATAAAAGATGCATTAGAACAAAATAGTCAAAAATTTGCTAGGAACAAAATAGAAAAATTAAATTAAGAGTCTATGCAACATAGTGAAAAGGCCTAAGATAGGGGAATTTATCATCAAGATTTACCCATCTAACATTAGGGAGATCTATACCCATTGGAACAGGTTCTAAAAAATCCATAACATTGTTCAACTCTCCTTCTTCTTCCACAATGATCAACTCTGTGCAAGTAAGATAATTGAAAATGCTTGAAGAGATAACTTGTAAGTATGAGGTGATAGATCCCAACCATCTTAGGGTGTCAGAGGTAGTGTACTCCAAATCCTGTGTTAAATAGGTAGAGGAGATAGAGGAGATCCTTGATCGCTCTACTGAGTAGGTGAAGATGACCAGTAAC
This sequence comes from Torreya grandis, assembly GCA_037957365.1. Taxonomy (NCBI): domain Eukaryota; kingdom Viridiplantae; phylum Streptophyta; class Pinopsida; order Cupressales; family Taxaceae; genus Torreya; species Torreya grandis. Next base: position 3,379,804 of record JARHVA010000047.1, on the reverse strand, counting down.
ATAATGGATACCACATTAAATGAATATAAAAATGATGATGAGAATTGATGTGATAGTGGCCACCCTTGAATTAGCCTCCCTAGAAGGTGAAGACAATGAAACATGGGTGGTAATGCATGGATCATTGCCCCTAATTATCCCAAAGAGTTTGGAGATGGGAGACCTCTAGGGCCACCTTTTTTTCTTTCACTTGTATTTGCATAAACAAATTGGAGATAACCATTATCTTGTTATAAGCATATAAATGAATATCCATAGTAGAATTAGATATATATATATATATATATATATATATATATATATATATATATATATATATATATATATATCCAAATAGAAAAAAAAAATTACCCTTTGAAAGTATGCCAAATTTGATTATAAGTAACACGAATCATGGGCAAATCTCCTGGGGGACATTCTTCTAGATAAATGGATCTAACATGAAAGGTTTAAATAAATCATAAATCAAATACATAAGGTTATTATTAACTGAAATTTTTGCACCCTATTTTAAAAAATTTCCTAACCTCAAAAATTATGTTGTCTTGCTAAAACATCTGGCGGGGACCAATGACTCAAAATATTCTAGACTTATTATAGCTTTTCATTTTGTGTAATTAGATTAAATATGGATATTGAAGTGTTCGTTGTTTTCATTACTTTTTTGTTCTGCAATAAGTTGTTTAAGGTGATTCTGGTTATTCATTTCAAGAACAGGACCGTTGTCGAAGTTGTCTCTATTTGGCATATTGAATAGCAGGGCAAACAAGTTGGTAGCTTATTGTTCGATTTTCCATCATGAACTTGGAAAACATCATAATCTCATTGGTTTTCAGCGTAAAAAATTTGTCACAAATTTCCTTGCACAAGATAGTGGTATCGTTATACATTGGGTATAACGAAATTATAATAGCTTCATTTTATATAATCTATGAATCTGATTTTGTTTGCTAATGAGATAATGCCTCAACAAATTAAGGGAAATAATCAATATAAATTTATAATATAAGTTTCAAAATAAAATCTAAATTATATGAAAATTTTTGTAAATGCATGGTATTGTTTAGTAATGGGCTCTTTTGATTAAAATGACAAATATTAGTTTCCATTTAAATATCCTAGCACCCACCCATTCCAAGTGTAAAGAAAATAAATGTTATGTTATAAGGCTTTCCATCTCATTTTGGTGGACATAATGTGTAAGTGGAAGTAATGCTAAGACATAAAGTGTTCCCCCTTATTATTTTCTTACATGACCAAGATGACACCTAGGGAACTTTTGTGCCAAAGTGGATAATATAAAGAAAAGGTATACACGTTGGAGTTGAAGACACCACCATTAAATAAGTTTTGGAGGTTGATAATTTCCATGGTTATTAAGCGAATTAGATAAACTTTTCAATATGCCTTGGTTAAATTTGGCAAGGACGTGGACACCAACATTTCTCTCCTCATATTACACCAAGATGATAACAAAGCATGTTTGCATTTAACTAAATGGCATAAAGAAAAGTATACACGTTGGAAGGAAGGACAACAACAATTATGAGTATTTATTACATTATTGGAGTTTGACGAATGTCATGGTTATTCTATTGTTTTGGGCCTTTAAGTTGAGCATCGACTTAAACTAGATCATGATTTTTATCTTGGCTAAATTTAGAACTTTGCTAAATTCGATCGAGCTATTTGGGCGGCAATATGAGTAGATCCATTTTTAATGCTTACGTTGCTTGTATTTATTATGGTACTCTTTTTTTTAAAGTTAAACAGAAATGAAATTTCCTTCAAAGTTTTAGCTTTTGAAGTGCAGATGGTAATGGACCCTGAGGCAACACTTTCCTAAAAATTTTGATATTTTATTTGGAACAACCTAACAACACAACATTCATGACAAAATATGCTTGTGTGGAGATTTGCTTGCCCTGTTAGGGCACATTTTTAGTATTGATAGGTGAGTTTTCTTAACATAGGACTCACTTAGATGTTTTAATTTTTCTTTATATTTATAGAATTCTATCATGTAATAAAGATGCATTTTGGATTTGGTAAAATGCCTTTACCAGTTTATTCATGTAAAATGGATGAGTTTCATTTAGGGTTTTTGTTGGGTTTAACTTTATGTGTTCTTTTTCTTTTCTTTGAGTTCATTTTTGAGATAATGTTGAAATTTTCATTTTGAGACAGTGGAGTGTTTGGGGCTTGACAAAATTTCAATTTGGATATTTGAGAAATTGATTCTTGGGTAGTATTTCATGATGCCATGGTCAAGTAAATCCTGGGTTTGTAAAATTACATGTTGAAATGAATTTTCTCCTTGCTGGTTCCAACTCTTTGTTGATATTTTGCTCAAAATATTTGTTTTCTTACATTTTGGGTTTTCATAAATTTTATGGCAGAATTTCAAGTTTTTTGAGATAGTACAAAATACATTTTTGGTAAGATGTTTTGGAAAAAAGTTTTGAGTTCAAAACCTAAGGGTTTTGGTCATAAAACTTAATAATTTGTTTTATTAAACAAATTTTCATTCAAGTTTTGTAATCAAAATTGATGGATTTGACGGCATGATGATATATCATTTTCCCTTGAAATTTGTTCTCTATGAGAGATTTTTCCATACAACAGTAAATTTTGTTGTTAAATCATTTCAGTGTTGGCAAATCAAATGTTTTTGCAGTCAAGAACTAATATTGGTTTGTTTGATTTATGTGAGATTATAGAATAGTTATTATAATTTTGATGCGAGCAATACTCAACATGATTGGTCAAATTGATTATATAAAAGTTATAGAAGAATGTTTTATTTTTTGTAGTGCATTCTCGTAATTATTTTATTTTTGGTGAAACTCCATTTGATAGATCCGATTACTTGATGTTGATTGTTAGATTTCAAATCAAATAAATGATAGTGAAACTGAGCATTTTTAAAGGGCATATTGATTGATTTTTTCTATTTTGATCATTTTGAAATCAATTATTTTGATGGAATTTGCTATTTAGGCATGCAAATGAAATTATCATTGGATATTTTTAGTTTTGAAAAGGCATAATATGTAACCTGATGTATGGTTTGATTTCAGTTGAATAGTTTCAGTTTTCGATTAAGTAATGAAATCATGTATGATCTAGTTATATTTATTTTAATTATATCATTTTAGATTGATATTTTAAGATTAGTCTATAAGAATCATTTAATAGCGGGCCTCCACTCGAGTGTGTATATGGTCTTTTAAAAATAATTATTTAAAGAGGTTATTATTAAGTTCATTATGAACTTAAAGTTTACCTAAAAAATATAAATTTATTTATAAGGTTAATTTAACTTTAAATCATAAAGTTCTATTTTAAAAATTCTAAATTATAAGTTAGTTATTGAACCAACTGTTTGACAAATGATATAAAGGCAAAGCAAGCTCATTTTCAAAAGTAGAAACTCTTATAGGTAAATGCAAGAACTCTTACTTTCATTTGCACTTATTTTTCGAGAACAAGTCTCTAAGATGATCATTGTTTGTAGAAGATCGACACTCACTCAATTTGACAACATAACTCGATCTTATTTATTTTAGGTATATCTAAGTTTAATTTCAATTATTTTCTAATTATTTAATTAATATTTAGAAAATTTAATGTTTTTGTGAATAAAAATTTGCATTCATATACACCGGAACCTTGCTATCGCCTAAATAATGATGAACACATCATGCCTAGCGTGATAGAAGTTCGATGTTTACATATGATGCAATGTCTTTTTTCAAAACTTTTAATTTGTGTATTTTCTTTATTAATAAAATCATTTCTTTATTAATAAAATCATTTCTTTAGTGTAATGCTTATTTATTTATTTATTTTTTGTTGTTTAGTTAGTTCTTTTTATTTAGTTAGTCATTTTTATTTGTTTATTCTCTTTTCTCTCTCTTCATTACCTTCTTCATCTCTTTTTGTTGGCATCAACTTGCTTTTTATTTGGGAGAAACATTTATGAGATTTGAAATTGAAACATCATTTTCAGACTATGTTTCTGAATATAAACTTATTTTGATTCACACTTTGTTGTTCGTCCCTTACCTTAGATCTGTTTCATTATACTTTTGGTTTATCTTTGAGGCTATTTGAAAAATATTAAAGTTAGAATACATGACATTACTTGGAATATATATTTATTTAATCAAGTTTTTATTCTTCAAGAGATTATCTAATTAATATATTTTCTCTGTTAGATATAATAAATTATAGTTTCTTATCTAAACTGATTCATAATTTGATTGATTTCTAATTGTTACAATGAAATTTTTTAATTGGATGGCTTATTATCAACATTTAGTTTATCTTTTATATCATCAAACCCAGACACATATTTAAAATTTGAGTTATAATTCAAGGATATTTGAATATAAGTTTATTCATAAAATCATTATTCGAGACCATCCTCTTTGTGAAAACACTTCATCAACTGAAACAATCCCTTTTAAGAAATATATTATTTTCTTAGAAATCGGTCAAGTGTGTAACTCAATGCAATTTGACTTTTAAAAAAACTATTACATGCCTTGTATTGAATTTTTAGTCATAGGACTCTCACAATTAGATTGTTACGATTCTAATTTGACCTTCATGATAGGCAAAAGGGTTGATTCATTGACAGAACAATTTTTATTATCAACAAATTTGGTGATTCTACTGAAAAAATATTTAATTATTTCTTGAATAATTTTATTTCAATTTGTTAAAAATAGTTGGTCGTCAGTCTATACTAATGTCTCCTTCAGCATCTATTGATTGTTCAGGGCTCAATTTTTATTTTAATGAACTTTTTCATGCAACATCTTTGCTCAACTTTGATTCTGATGACTTTTTCCAAGATTGGCATCTTCTCATCGATATTGTTCAAGATAACATCACCTTGATTTGGAAGCTTGGTTCAATCTAGTCTGGTGTGAATGTGAGCCCCTTGAAATATTTTCTCAACGTTACTTTCTAGATTTTATTTAAATCCTTTTTTCATTTAGGCCTAGAATAAATCTTGCTCTTATTTTATGGATAAAATTGTTAGCTAAAATTTATAAACTTGATGCTCTCCAACAGAAAACTAGGATGTTAGACTTTTTAGAATCACATAAATCTAATTTAAATCATCATTCAACAAATGAAAATGTCTCTTATCCTCTTGAACCAAATAATGTCACTCAAGAATGTGTTATCATTGATTGGTTGGTCAAAAATCTAGTTAATTCAAATCTAGTAACTTGGTATACATTACCCTACCACAAAGATGAAGGCATTGGTGAATATCTATTGTGCTTCTTGTCTAAGCACCAAGATATTCCACCTTTTTTAAGACCTGGCAAATTTTTTTTATAGTATTTGGATCAGCCATCTACCTAATAATCACAAAAGGATTGTTAAAAATATTGGACTCGTAGACTTTCAAACAGTTTTACAATTTGCCCATATTCAAAAGAAAAGTAAAAAAAATTGTCAGATTTATTCTTTAAATCATGATCTATTCAAATGCAAAAAAAATTCTGAGTTAATGGTTGAATTTGAAAATAAATTTTCTACTGAGTTTTCTATTTTCTTAGTTTATAACGTGATTATCAGTTCTCATGATGAATATTCTATTCACCTACAATCAAATCAAGAATCAAAATTTTTTCCTAATCATGACGTTTCGGTTGAGTCTATTATTACTCTTTTCAATCATTTGCAAAATAAAAATGATAGTTCTGATTTTTATTTCTCAATACATGAGAAGTCTTTGATGTCCCTTCCAAGTCTTAATACTCCTTGATGTATAAAACTAGATTTGTCTGATAATAATCCTCTAAAAATTTTGTTATTTGATTTGTGCATAAATAGTTCTTCTCTTTTTGATGATTTAACGATGTAACATACAAGAAATTCTACAGTTTCTAAATAATATCTTTATGATTTCATTGAGGATGCATAAATCTAAGGCTATGAAGTTCCTAATCTTCTAGATCTTTTTGAAATGAATATACTTGATTCCATAGAGCATAATGATTTTGAAACTTTTACTTTTCTAGACATTCAGATTGACAATAGCATGATGGATTATGAATATGACAAATTTCAGTTTACTCTACCTAAATATGAATTTGATAAGTATCTAGTGAATTTTGAACAAAATTATGATCTTAGAAACATGTCTAAATCATGAATAATAACATGGAAACAAGATCTAAACATCTATAATCCTGTATTTGAATCTTTCTTGTTTGAAATATTGGATATAACTCATAATCATGTTTGTGATATTGATGACTTTTTCATATGTCAAAACTCTAACAAAATGATTGAAAATGATAACCAAGCTATTCAAAGTACATAACATGAATGCTTCACTGAAACATTTGAGTTTGATGATGAATTGATCATTAATAAATTTCTTAATACGCTGAATCAGGATGAAAGTTTATTTTCAACCTTAACAGAAAAAGTTGATTTTATTGATATGGTAGAATTTGAAGTCTCATTTGAGTATTTAGGTTTTGAATTTGATTCTCATGTTGAAAGTTTCACTTATCATCCTTTTGATAACAATCTACAAATTTTTTCAAAGCTTGTTGATCACATACATTTTGTTTTCCTTTTTTAAAAGTCAAGAGAAATGTAACAAGGGATTCTTTTGTTAATTTTAGTTTGTTTTAACATGCTTTTATTACTCTGTTGTTTGGTTATTTAGCTATTTATAGGTGTCTTATGTCATTTGATGTTAGCCAAAATATTGTGGAACATGATAAAACATCTCGTATTTTTTATTTTTTTATTACTTCTCATATATTTTGTGTTTCATGATTTTTACATCAGATTTTTGTTATCTTTTAGGCTGTTTCGCATTAGAAGATTTTTGATAATGGCCAACTCCCTTTCTTCTTACAACTGTACATATTTTCATTTTTGTAGGATAGATGTATTTTTGCTCATTTTGGCTTGTTTGTTACTTTGTGTTGTTTTCATTTTGGTGATTGCAGTTGTTGGATTCTACTCACCTTCTAAGGTTTTTATCAGTATTTAGGCTAAACATAGATTTTTTCATATATGAATGTAAATTTTCTTCATCAAAGGGTTATTTTATTGATTTAACTGAAGAATCATTTCATAAATGAATCGAATCAGGTAACTAATTAGGTGAAAGGTGCTTACTTTCAGATGCTATGATTTTAGACTACTGTAATATGATTCATCTAGCCTGCACTCCCCAGTTTAATAATTTATCTTCTTCATACCATGTTAAGCTATAAAATTCATTCCTTTCAATAAATACATATTTCAAGGAGTCTGTACATAATTATTTGGAAAATAACTTACCTAGGTTGCACTTCCAAACTGCTCATTTTTACTAATTTTATGTTGCAACATAATGTTGCAAGTAAAACTAGCCAGCAAGGTCGCCAATTTTAGCTAAAATTTTTGCACCCTATTTTAAAACTTTTCTAAACCTAGAAAATTATGTCATCTTACTAAAACATCTGGTGGGGGCTAATGACTCAAAATATTTTGGTCTTATTATTTCTTTTCATTTTGTGTAATTAAATTAAATATGGCTATTGAAGTGTTTGTTATTTTCATTACTTTTTCATTCCACAATAAGTTGTTTTAGGTGATTTTGGTTATCCACTTCAAAAATAAGATTTTTATCACAATTATCTCTATTTAGTGTATTGAATAGTAGGCCAAACAGGTTGGTAGCTTATTGTTTGATTTTCCATTAAGAGCTTAGCAAACATTGTAATCTCTTCGATTTTTATAATCAAACATTTATCATAAATTTCCTTGCACATCGTAGTGGTATCGCTATACATTTGGTATAATGGGATCGCAATAGCTTCATTTTATATAATCCATGGATTTGGTTCTATTTGCCAATAAGATAATGCCTCAATGAAATAAGAGAAAGCATCATTATAAGTTTATAATATAAGTTTCAAAATAAAATATAACTTATATGGAAAAGTTTCTAAATGCATGGTATTGTTTAGTAATGGGCTCTTTTGTTTAAAAGGACAAATATTAGTTTTCATTTAAATATCCTAGCACCCACCCATTCCAAGTGTAAAGAAAATAAATGTTATGGCATTAAGGCTTTCCATCTCATTTTGTTAACTTGGTAAAATGGATGTGGACATAATGTGTAAGTGGAAGTAATGTTAAGACATAAAGTGTTCTCCCTTATTATTTTCTTACATGACCAAGATGACACCTAGGGCACTTTCGCACCAAAGTGGATAATATAAAGGAAAGGTATACACATTGCAATTGAAGACACTAACATCAAATAAGTTTTTGGAGGTTGATAATTTCCATGGTTATCAAGTGAATTAGATAAACTCTTCAATACACCTTGGTTAAATTTGGCAAGGTTGTGGACTCAAGTGTGGTAAAAATAAAACATTTATCTCCTCACATTTCACAAAGATGCATTAAAGCATGTTTGTGTTTAACTAAATGGCATAAATAAAAGTATACACATTGCAAGTAATGACAAAAACAATTATGAGTATTTATTGTGCTATTGAAGTTTGGTGAATGTCATGGTTATTCTATTATTTTGGGTATTTAAGTTGAGCAACAAATTAAACTATATCATGAATTTTGTCTTGGCCAAATTTAGAACTCTACTAAATTAGATTAAGCTATTTGGGTGGAAATATGAGTAGGTCCATTTTTAATGCTTACGTTGCCTACATTCATTGTGGTACTCTTTCCTTTGAAAGTTAAACAGAAATGAAATTTCATTCAAAGTTTTATTCTTTGAAGTGTAGATGGTAATAGAACCTGAAGCAATGATTTCTTGAAAATTTTGATATTTTGTTTGGAACAACTTAACGTAGCATTCATGACAAAATACGCTTGTGTGGAGTTTTGCTTGCCCTGTTGGGTGCATTTTCAGTGTTGACAAGTGAGTTTTCTTAATAGAAAACTCACTGAGATGTTTTAATTTTTCTTTATATTTATAGAATTCTGTCATACAATAAAGATGCATTTTGGATTTAGTAAAATGCCTTTACCAATTTATTCATGCAAATTAGATGAGTTTCATTTGGGGTTTTTGTTGGGTTCATCTCCATGTGTTCTTTTTCCCCTCTTTGAGTTCATTTTTTTAAGATAATGTTGATATTTTCATCTTGAGACAATGGAATTTTTAGGGCTTGACAAAATTTCAATTTGGGTATTTGAGAAATTAATTTCTAGGTAGTATTTCATGATGCCATGGTCAAGTAAATCTTGGATTTGTAAAATTACATGCTGAAATGAATTTTCTCCTTGTTGGTTCCAACTCTTTGTTGATATTTTGCTCAGAATATTTACATTCTTATGCTTAGGGTTTTCATAAAATTTATGTCAAAATTTCAAGTTTTCTAAGATAGTACAAAACATATTTTTGGTAAAATGTTTTGGATTAAAGTTTTAAGTTCAAAACCTAAGGGTTTTGATCATAAAACTTAATAATTTATTTTATTAAACAAATTTCTGTTCAGGGTTTGCAATCAAAATTGATGGATTTGATGGCATGATGATATATCATTTGCCCTTGAAATTTGTTCTTCATGATGGATTTTTCCCACACAATAATAAATTTAATTGTTAAATCCTTTTAGTGTTGGTAAAGCAGATGTTTTTGCAATCAGAAAATAATATTGATTTGTTTGATTTATGGGAGATTACAGAATAGTTACTACAGTTTTGATGTGAGCAATATTCAACATGATTGGTCAAATTGATTATGTAAAATCCAAAGAATAATGTTTTATTTTATGCAGTGCATTTTTCTAATTATTTTATTTTTGGTGAAACCCCATTTGATAGATCTGGTTACTTAATGTTGATTGTTAGATTTCAGATCAAATAAATGATAGTGGAGCTGAGCATTTTTAGAGGGCACATAGATTGATTTTTCTTATTTTGATCATTTTGAAATCAATTATTTTGATGGAGTTTTCTATTTAGACATGCAAATGAAATTATCATTGGATATTCTCAGTTTTGAAAAGGCATAATATGTAACCTGAAGTATGGTTTAATTTTAGTTGAAGAGTTTCAATTTTTGATTAAGTAATGAAATCATGTATGGTCAAGTTATATTTATTTCAATTATTTCATTTTGGATTGATATTTTAATATTAGTTTATAAGAGTCATTTAATAGTGGGGCCCCACCTAAGTGTTATCTGGTCTTTTAAAAATAATTATTCAAATAGGTTATTATTAAGTTCATTATGAACTTAAAGTTTGCCTAAAAAATTATAACTTTATTTTATAAAGTTAATTTAAATTTAAATCATAAAGTGCCATTTTAAAAAATTTAAATTATAAGTTAGTTGTTGAACTAACTAATTGCTTGAAAAAGGATATAAAGGCAAAGCAACCTCATTTTTAAAAGGAGGAATTATTATAGGTAAATGCCAAAATTCTCACTTTCATTTGTGCTTCTTTTATGAGAACAAGTCTATGAGATGATCAATGTTTACAGAAGAAGATTGACACTCACTCAATCTAATGGCATAGCTTTATCTCATTTATTCTAGGTATATCCAAGTTTACTTTAAATTATTTTTTGATTATTTAGTTAATATTTAGAAAATTTAATGTTTTGATGAATACAAATTTGCATTCATATACATCAGAACCTTGCTATCACCTGAATACTAATGAACACATCACACCTAATGTGATAGAAGTTCGATGTCTACACATGCCGTAATGTTTCTTTTTAAAACTTGTAATATGTGTATTTTATTTATTAATTAAATCATTTATTGTTTTAGGGTTTCTCAATCATTTTTTATTGTTTGATTTGGCTTGACGCCTCCTCTATGTATTATATCTTTACTGTACTGTTTTTTTTTTTCCCTATTGTTTAGTTAGTTCTTTTTTTTTAGTTAGTCATTTTAATTTGTTTGTTCTCTTTTCTCTCTCTTCGCTTCCTTCTTCATCTTTTTTTGCTGGTAGTAGCTTGATTTTTATTTTGGAGAAACATTTATGACATTTGAAATTGAAACATCATTTTCAGACTTAAAGTATACATATGTTTCTAAATAAGACTTATTTTGATTCACACTTTGTTGTTCGTCCCTTATCTTAGATGTGTTTCATTATAATTTTAGTTTATCTTTGAGGTTATTTAGAAAATATTAAATTTGAAATACAAGACATTACTTGGAATATATATTTATTGAATCAGGTTTCTATTATTTAAGAGATTATCTAATTAATAGATTTTCTCTATCGGATATAATAGATTATAAATTCTTATGTAAACTGATTCGTAATTTGGTTGATTTCTGACTGCTACAACAAAATCTATTACATTGGATGACTCATTATCAACATTTAGTTTATATTTTATATTTTCAAACCCAAGCACATATTTAATATTTATGAGTTATAATTTAGGGATATTTGAATACAATTTTATTCATAAAATCATTATATGAAACCATCCTCTTTGTGAAAATACTTCATCCACCTATTACTTACATCAACTGAAACAATCCCTTTTAAGAAAGATATTATTTTCCCAAATTTCAATCAAGTGTGTAACTCAATGCAACTTGACTTTTAAAAAACCATTACACACCTTGCATTGATTTTTTAGTCATAAGATTCCCATGATTATACTGGTACGATTCTATTTTGACCTTTGCGATAAGCGAAAGGGTTGATTTATTGATAGAATAATTTTTAGCATCAACATGTATCTAAATGGCCAATGAATGGAAATTTGGGTCAATCAACGACCAAATGAATAAGGCAATGACCAAGAGGGAGAGTTTGATAAAGTATAAACCAAGAAAAATGAGTGAGCTTACATTCAAGAATAACATTCCATATTGGATAAAACCATTGCAGGTCAAGTGGTGGTTGAGGAATGAAGTTCCCACCAAGAATTAATTTTTTCATCCATGGGTAGACAATGGGACAATCATTGATATCCCTTATTGGGATAAAAATTATGGAAAGGAGTTTCAACAAACCACTTTTAGTATTTCCAACATGGGCATGTAGAGGTGACTGAAATCTTATGTATCATATCTAAGGAGATAGCTTCAATAACATATTTGTAAGACCATTTATAGTTATTTTTTAAATGAAAATTAATCTTGACTTCCAACCAAGAAAATCAAGATCATTTAAAAAAAAAAATTATATAGTATGGTGTGCATTCCTTGTTTGAAGAATTTGAGGGCATGCACCCATGAAGATTCAATAAGAGGGACTTCAAGAAAATTTATAATAGGAGACCACGATAAATATTTTTTATCAATACAAACACCATACCTAACACACTTACCATAAAATAAAAACCAAGGTTTGATCTGATATCATGATTTTAGGAAAAAAAAAAAAAGACCTAACAGTTTTAACTAAACCTAGAAGGATGAAAATATTTTGAAAATCTAAACCTTTCTAAGTTAAGATATAATAAAAGAGCCTTTAAAAATTTAATTTCAAATTATTACTTTCCAAGATTCTATACCTTCAATGGAATTTATAATATATTTATCACACAATTCAAATCTTTGTCGACTAATGTTTAGCAGACACAAACCTATAGCCTCTTTTAGAAGACAAAAATAATCCCAAGATACCTTATGGAAACACTTAAGATTTGAATAAATATCCAAGAGGAGATATCTAAGTATCTTCTCTAACTTTTATTAAGAAGTTTTAGACCACACCCAACAAGAAGAGTAGTAAACATGAGTTTTAATCATAAATTTACAATAAATTTGAAAAATTCTTGGCTAGAGAGATTAGTTTAGTGATCCAATAAGAAAAATTTTCACAAATTTATCAATAAAAACTACCATAGATAGGAGGGGGTATCTTGGGATGCAAATGGGATCCATTAAAAAAAATACCTTGCCATGTTAGATCCATTTCCAATTGTATTTATCCAACCAAGGAGGTGGATGAAGAAAGGATTGTTTGTAACATTGATTTGTTTCCATTGAATACTTGAGCTAGAAGCCAAGAAAAAAGTAACTAAACAGTGTGTCACATTGTTTATATTAGCCTCATCATTAATAAGAGAAAAAATACTCATCAACAAAGTGGCCATTAAGTAACTGAGCAATTTCATCTACGAGAAAATACCCTTAACAAGACCCCATGATTTTGCATTCAATGAAGTATAACATGTATCTTCATTGACTTCATATGGCATGGCTTATACATTTTTTTGCATTTATATTAATTTTTCACTGGATTATGATCAAAATGAATGCTCATTACTTATGCATAATGTAGTGCTTCCATTTCTTTACAACTTGCACAATAGTGTACTACATGAGTACAACATCAAATTTATATTTAAATAAATACATGTGAAGTTTAAATGAATACATAATGTCTAAAATTAAAATAATAGGCATTACATAAAGGCATTACTTGAAAGCCTCAAAATCATGTTTCTATGGACATGTCTAGTTGAAGGTTTCTTTACTGTGTAAAATTATATTGAGAGTCCATGTGATGTCTGCGAACTTGAGAATAAACCTATGATATAATTTGTCAAGTCCAAGAAAATTATTCAATTATATGAGATTTCATGGAGTATACCAATCTTGAATCACCTTGGCCTTATCTAGGTATTCATGTATACTGATATAGTTGATGGCATAGCTTAACTATTAGATGTTTTTGATGGTGAAGGAACACTTGGATAATTTGGCTTGTAACTTGTGCTTGTGCAAAGTGCCTAAGACATGAAAAATATGCTCTATATGATCCTCCAAAGTCTCTCTATGGATGATAATATCATCCAACTAGATAATGATGAAAGATTTGATAAATGTTCCAAAGTATGTCATCCATCAGGTGCATGAATATTTACAATTCATTGGTTAAGCTAAAATGCATCACCATCCATTTGTAAAATCCTTCCTATGTCTTGAAAGTTTTCTTTTGGATGTCCTTAGGATGGAATAGAACTTGGTGGTAACCTAATTTTAGGTCAATATTTATGAATTATTGAGCATCAAGGAGTTGGTCTAGAAGGTTATCAATGTGTGGTAGTGGATATTGATAATTCATTGTGATGTTTTTGAATGGGAAATAGTCAATGTAAAGGCACAAAGTACCATATTTATTTGGATAAAGGACTATTAGAATCCCACAAGGAGAAGAGTTATCCCTAATCTAGCCTTAATTGAGGAGATCTTGTATATGGTGTCAAATTTCATCATTCTCTATCTATGGTAAAAAATCAAGTTTAGAAGAGGAAATATATAAACCAAGTCTATGTGATGTTATACTATGTAGTGAGTTGGGTGGCTATTTGGTTATGTGAAGACTTCACCATAATTATGTAGTAACTTACCACATTTTTTCTACTATGACAATGTCTGTATGATGCATGTTGCCAACACTTTTTTCCTCTCTTATATAGGGTCCTTAGGATTGAAATTGAACAACATGAAATTTTACATGTGCGAGTTTATTTTATAACATTTTTTAGTATAGATAAATGTAACCTTGTTTTTAGGCAATGAATCAAAGAGATTAAAGAACCATTATTTGATGTCAGCATTCCATTCATGTTAATTTTTTAGATATGTATTATGATGTGAAAATGATTCTTATAGAAAAATGCAAGGTAATAGTGGAATAAACTCAAAATTCCTACTCTAGATCCACTCACAAGCACCTCGATTGAGCTGAAGGAACAAAAGATTCACATGCAATCTTATATGAAATATAGACAAAAATTATACTTCGAGTGAAATGAATTATTCCTCCTTGACAAGATTGGTTATGCTAAAAGTGACTTGGACATGCTTGAAGTATGGAAATAGATGTTTGATTTATCTATGAAGCTCAAGACTTGAAAAACATGTTGATATGATTTAGCTGATTATATAGACAAAATTATAACATGATGACATTGCAAGATTTTACATACAAGGATCTTGGATTTGCATGGATGTGTAGCTCCATTTATAAGAACCTCATGGATGGAAGGAGGGGTATTTATCCATGTGAGATGAAAATCAATGGCCAGGAATTGAGGAGAAAAATTGGTGGTTGAGAATAGGAATTAAAAATTCCTAGAAAACTCTAAAGAGGGATGGTGTCAATCTAGAAAATTTGGATGATTTTAGATGGAGGTTAAGGGGTTCTTTATGTAATTAATACAATAATTGAGGATTATAAAAGTGACTTGTAGGAATTCTTAGTGGGGATAGTTAGAGGTAGGTGAGTAGGAATTTTAAATTCCTAGATAATGTGAGGGTTTTATTAGTGATTAAATAGAGTGATAATAGGATGATTAATTGATATGGGATAAGAAGTAAGGTTGATATGATGGAGGAATAAATAGGGGATGTTAGATTAATATTATGATGATTATGTATTAAGATGTAAAATTGGTAATGGGATAAATATGCAATTAGAAATGAATGGCAAAGTGGTAGATTTTTCTCTTCTTTGAAAGGGCATTATGACTATAAGAAGTAATGGTTTTTAAAAGAAGTAAAAGGATATATGGGTTGGTAAGTTGATGAAGGTTTGGATGAGTGATTCCCCATTTAGGGATCATGCATGAATTAATGAGATAGATGGCCACTCAAAATAAAATAAGTAGTGGGATGCATGGAAGGATGAAAGAAAGGTTAGGCTAGATGTGATAGATAAAATAGATATAACAGATATGATGCAATGTTGTCAATCGATGAGATACAACTTGATCATGATTTTTGAATTGATGATGCCCCTAGAAAATATGTATGTAAGGGAGTGATATATGATAAATTTATAACCCTATATGTTCCCAAAGTGAATGAGATCCATAAAAATTTGGATGATAAGAAGAGGAAATCCATGAGCTTTAGATGTATCCTAGGAAATGATGCATGTTGGGGATAGATATGAGCTTATCTTTAATGATTGACTGAGTGATGTCTCAAGATTTAGACATAATCCAAGCAAGGACACATACTAAGGGGAGATAAAATATTAGAATGGATGATTAATTATTCAATTGGGACTAACATGTCCCTAAATGATTGATTTGATGGAGAAAAGATAAATGCCATGATTTAGTGATACCAATCAATAGGTGTGGGTGATTGACATAAATATCAAGGAAATTATTGAGTGGATTGTTGATTTGTTTATTTATTTATTGATTGATGGGCATTGACATGTCCTGGGATGATTTGTTCCATGCTTTATTTTACCTAAGCAATGATAGATTTGAGGGAGATAAAGTATCAAGTGGTACTGATGTCTCCTAGTTGATTGAGATGAGATGATTGAAAAGATTCAACTGATTTCAAAGATGATTAAGGATAATGAAATGATTATTGTGAGTTTGGATGATCATGGAAATGACATTATTATGATTGAGATAACCTTGAATACCTCATGTGACTATGTGGACCTCAATCCAATGTAGTTCTCCTTATAAGGGAGTTTTATGATGATATATGATAGGTTATATCTGATGATGATGATGATTCCCCAAGGAGACTAATCGAGACTAATGAGGATGATGTATTTTAGCAAAAATGTTAGATTAGTGATGATTAGAATCATGATTGTTATATATTATTAGATGTCAGATAGAGGAATGGAATTAGATGATTGATTTGATGTTTTTTTATTGATTTGATTGGTGTATGATGGGTTTAAAATGTTGATGATTGATTTGGAAAAGTTTGATAATCGGATGTTGGATATATTTAATTCAATTAGAGAATGTTAATGGATGATATGTCTTGGATTTGATAATTACTATGATGGTGTCTATGATTGCTAAGAATGTTAGGTAAGAGGTTAGACAATTTGATTTGGGTGATTGATCTAGATAGGATAAATTATTTGTTGATGATATGATGTTTATGGGTGTGGGTTTGTGTTTTCATTGTCTTGAGCCATTTTATTTTGAGCAATCATGATTTAATGTAGTATTAGGAAATATGCATTATTATATATTTATAACCAGGATGAATTATTTCCACAATGCATGTTGGATTGACGCAAAAGACAAATATTTAAAAAACAAAGTGTACAAGTAGCATGCAACATAATGCACCATTGGTATAAATATCAAACATGACTTGTTTGATGTATGCTATGGTATAAATGATAAAACAAAATATGCACAAATATATTCATAAAATGCCTAATCAAAAACACAAATGAAAATAAATAGATAAACATATATTATTAAGCAAATATATATACATTATAAAATATAGTTAAACAAGTCAAACGTCATCAAAACTTCATAAAAATAAATTAAACATGTAAGCATTTACATGCATATAGTGTGATGCATTGATTTTATGTGATCAATTTTTCGTTAGTTATCCTATTAATGCTATTTAGGATGGGGGATTGATTCATGATTTGATGTGCCTTGTTTGAATTTACCCCCAAGTAATGATATACAATGTGATGTTAGATTTGTTAGATGAGTGGATAGGGTATTAGTAAATGGCTTGTTGAATAAGGGATGTTGCTTTGGATAATAAATATGAATTTTAATAGGGATAAAGACTTGTATTTCACTAAGGATGTAAGGCAATATGTCTGGGATGTTTTATTTTTTTCTAAATTTTATGATTTAGTATTTTTATGCATTTTTTAATTTTTAGGATTTTCTAGGCATTTTCTAAAACTTTTAGGGATTTTTGGATTAAGTATGTAAAAAATGGATCACTATCAAAGGGAAAACCTGAGCCTAGAAAATAGTATCGGGAAATGATGGTAGATTGAATAATGAAAGGATTATGGACAATGTATAAAGGGGATGAGGTATAATGAGGAATGGAACATGGATCTCTTAAGACTGCATCGTGTGGAAACTAGATGTATAGTCACTAGAGTGTCACTTGGAGGATATGCAAACATGTTCTCATAACATGTCTCAAGACTTATTCCACTTCCTTATGAAGGTCAAGATAGTAATAAAGGATGGACATAATAAGATGGAAAATATGATGGCACATGATGTTTAGGATGGTGATAGGATGGACATGATAGATAAGGATGAGGATTGAAAAGGTATTTAGGAAATAAATGGAAGGAAAAGTGGATTGTAACCCAAGTATCAAGGTACTTTCAAACAAAAAAATATTTACACTTGATGTCAGAAACTAATTTTCATCATGGTACTTTCCCAAGGTGCTAAAAAACTAGTTTTCACCATTGGAAGAATGATTTTTGATATTATATTATGTTTTTTTTATCATTTTATTTATTACTTTATGACATCTCAATTTATTAAATTCATATGAGATTCATGATGTTAAGGCCTTTGATGTTCAGTTGATACCTCTTATAGATAGTTTTGCTGCTAGGATCATGGTATAAATGCAAGTTATATTGATGTCATGGTGATCTTCATTGATTATTGATTCATTTTTATCTAGACATATTACCAAGGTGTATTCATAGCCCTTATGAAATGAAATTATGCATAGGAGGGGTTAAATATGATATAAATTAGATTTGATGGTAGTATAGGATTTGGGTGGATGGTGTGATCACGATGGGAAGTATAATTGTTAGGAGATTGGATATTGGGATTAACAGTCACACACACTATTGCTAATTATGGATATTCCAATGTCCTTTACGTGACATGATGTCAAATGTTATGGGGTCAAAGACATCAATACTCTTTTATTTTGTGATTTGAATGATTGAGGACTAATGAACACTCCAATGTTATGTTTGATGCTAATTTGTTCATCTATTGACACCTCATAGAGGTTTTCACCAACATAAGCATCTTGATTTTATGTTTGATATTGATTTTGATTATCGATTAATGCCTCAATGAATTTTTCACTAAGGGACTTTGATTTATAATTTTCAAATGATTTTGACTTGGATTGTCCACTAGTGCCTCGAGGAGGTTTTCACTAGGAAACATTGATTTTTTGACATGGCTGATTATTTGAATTATTCTACCTTTGATTTGTTACAGGATCAAAGATAATTCTTTTATTATGATTTAATGATTGGATTTTATCTTGGATTCTTGTATATTATGTAATTGATTGACCACTATGGAAGAAGCCCAATTATGTGTGACTTTGTCAACCCAAATTGAGGATTATGATAAATTGATTGTCGAGGGGAATAAAAGGATTAGTGATGTAATAGGGCTGAGGTGAAGGATTGGTGATTTCAATGAGTGGATAGGGGGAAACATGATCCTCATAGAGGTTACTAGGAGGACATGTTTAGATGCCAAATAAAACATCCTCAATAATCACAAAAGGATCAATGAGGTTGTTGCATTGATCTGTAGGACAAACATCTAATCGATTTTTATAATCAACAATGGGTAAATCATCTTCAAGTCCCAAAAATTATACTATGGCTTTATTATCATGAAAAAGATCAAAATATGTGTATTTTTGTTGGTAATTATATACATATAATATTTTTAAACTTTATTTATTACTGATGATTTCTCTCTTACAAAACCTCATCGAGACTCAATCTCTTAGAATGCACACCTTAAAGGGTGTACCGAGAAAGGGGTGGGAAGACCATTGGTGCTTCACAAGATTATTTTCCCCTATACCACCATTTCAAACCAACACAAACCTCTCTTATACATTTACCTAAGCTTTGACACCTCCCTTACACATTCCTCCAAGAAATTCACTACCTCAAATAGCCCCTACCTAAGCCAAAACCTGTTTTTATCATTTACTAAACAAAGTCATCCTGGGTTGACCCTATTCTTAAAATATAAACATGTTACAGGATTGGGTCAGCCTTGATTGACCTAGTTTGGGACCTAAGTGCTTTATTTATTAAAGAATAGGGTCAATTGGGCCGACTCTATTGATTAAAACTTTGAAAGAGTTTAGGGTTAGATATAGATATATAAACATATCATTTTTACCATTTTCATTAGAGAGAGATAGAGATAATCATTTATTTTCTCATCTACTTATCCACCATTCTACTTGAGGAGCCATTCCTTAGGGTTTGATACTTCCTTTTGAGAGAAGAATCTTGTCTTATGAGAACTTGGGATTCACTAGGAGGTCCTTGGCTAAAATATAGTCCATTGTCCATCCTTAGTTTCTTCAACATACATAAACATATATTTCAAAGTACCATTGACCAAGGGAGATATTGAGGTTCAACGATTTAGTTTTCAAAGATTTCCTAACTATTTCTCCTCTTTATTAAAGTATATATATTTGCATGTGTTAGCTTATGAATATGTTTCTCTCTCCCTACATTAGGATTACCTCTAAATTGACTTGAGTAGAGTTCTTATTTGCATGTTTAATTTTATGTTTATTACCCCCATTTTATGTCGCATGCTTTGGTGAGCACTAGATTATGTTTTAATTTACTTTGTCATTTAGTTTGATAAGAAAACACAGGACCTAGCTAGGGTTATTAAGTGATATTGATTTACTAGAGGCTTTGAAACTCTCTCTGGCATTATTTTGTGGTAAGAGACCCCTTAGTTAGGTCTAGCAAATCCATATTGGTCATGACCCTAATTGTATAAATGTAACAACAAGTAGAAGGGATAGTGTGATTTATCTTATCTGAGTTATAATTGATTTGTAGACTAGATTCACTTTCCCTTGTATACATTCTGGTGAACCCAAAGTACAGTGGCCTGTGATCTGAATGCATGCCAAAATGGTAGCAATAGTTGCCCAAGTTGGCCATGTGATAATAATATCAGTGAAAGGACCCAACACTATCTTCCCTCATTTTACATCTTACAAATATGGGACATGGGGCATGACATTCATTACATGATCTTGCCTCTATTGTACCACCTAGGGTAACCTATCATTGATGACATGGGGAAACCTAACCAACCAATACATATGGAATCTCTCATAAATATAAGCACTTAGTAAAATGATGGGGCCTATCATCTTATGCACTTAAGTCAGCATCCCATATAGATCATGTATGAGTTTTA
Source organism: Torreya grandis (assembly GCA_037957365.1). Classification (NCBI taxonomy): domain Eukaryota; kingdom Viridiplantae; phylum Streptophyta; class Pinopsida; order Cupressales; family Taxaceae; genus Torreya; species Torreya grandis. The sequence continues at coordinate 3,358,855 of JARHVA010000047.1, read as the reverse complement.
CCCAAATGATAGAGCCTAAATCATATAATGCACCCTAATTTAGGATGGATTGACATAAGGCTACCAAATACAATGGTATGTTCCCATCCAACTTGTGACACATAAAACTTGCTGTCACAAGTCCTATCAAGGCCTTCTAGATATCTAGAATGGCCAAGATATACACATCAAACAAACAAACCTATAACCTAAGATAAATCCTATATGATCCTATCACCTAATGGAATAGGGCTCACCTCTCATTGTTCATCTTTGATGTATCACATATGACCAAAGTCCTGATAATGGGAAGTCCAAGGAAGGAATGGACATCCTCCAAGGTGATTCCCACTTATATGGTATCCCCCTCCACCTCCCCTAAAAAAGAGTCAGCTAGTCACTCCCATGCTCTAAAGAACATGATAACTAGATAAACACTAAGTGGGACCCTCCTTATCTCCATGATGCCTCCAAATCACAAGGTAACTAGTCAAGTTTGATCCATATCTGATAATCACTCCAATAAATCTAGTAACTATGATGCATCAACCAAGTGCCAAAATCTTTGTTACCTCTATAAAATATCAAATAATAGAGAATGTATTAGATATCGATGTAAAAATAATAAAATAAATTCTTAAACAATCTCAAAATACTAAAAATTGACTAATTCATCAACATGTTTTTCTTATTTTTCCTTTTTCCTACATAGTCATCCCTTTTGATACTAAATCAGCCCTGTCACCTCTTTGCCATACTAAGTCAACCCACTAATACATAATAGACCCATTCTTGTAGACACAATCGACCTTTTTGATACTAAATTGGCCTCTTCCTATCTTTTGTATACTATATTATCCATCTACCATGAAGTCAACCTATATTAATAGACTCTATCAACCTTCTACTATGCACTACATTAGTTAGAATGTACCATGTCAACCATATCTATTTTTATAACTAGATCACCCCTATGTTATGCAGTCAGCCACCCCCGTCAATACTAAATCAGCCCTCTGATATGCAGTCAACTACCTTGATTTATATCACTTTTTCCAACTAAGTCGATAGGGTTGACTCTATTCTTAGTTTGCAGTGACTTTTCAACCATTCACCATAAATGCCTTAGGCATTTATTAGTCAATATTTTTCATACTAATATCCCATCTATCCCCAGTTTACATAAAACTTTACTAGGGTCATTTTTTCTATATGCATTTTTATTAACAATTATTTTTATATATCTAGATTAATTTTAGATAAAATTACCAAATTTTTTGAAATTAATGCATCACTTACCTGTGCTCCATTGGTTGTAGCTGTTAGGAATCCTCCATGTTGAAGTTGTTGTCTCCTCACCATGATCAATCTCAGGGCTCAACTAGGTCTATCAGATAAATATTTTCCTATAATAGTAAAAATAAAAATGAATTAATTTTCACCCTATTTATATTTAGTATTCAAAATTATTTACCACTAGATTCTTTTTTTTCCCATAACTTTATTTCTACTAACTCTTTTTTGGAATCGCAGGATGTTCTGGAATCCTGGCATCATAGAGAATTTTTCCATATATTACATGTCTATTTTGTAATTTTTTTAATTTTTCACTTATTTTATAGTTTCACCTAATTTTCCATGACATTGAATACCTTCACATTTCTTTCACTTCTTTCCTCTTCTACAACACTATGATAAGCAAAGATATGTATTTTTCAATTTTATTCTTTCATTTATCTTATTCACTTTTTATTATAATTTACTTAGCTCAACATTGTGTGTTGTTATGCTCTTTTCCTGAAGCACCATCCCATGTTACAACTTCATGACACATGATGAGATTCAAGTGGGGCATATGCATACACACAATATTTTTAAACTTTATTAATTAATGATTTTTTCTCTCTTATAGGAATGAATCAAGACTCAATATCTCTGAGTGCACACTTTAAAGGATGCACTAAGAAAGGGGTGGGCATACCATTGGTACTTAGTAAGATTGGTGTCCCCTATATCACCCCTTGAAACCAACACCAACCTCTCCTATACATTTACCTAATCTTTGAAACCTCCCTTACACATTCCTCCAAGCAATTCACCTCCTTAAATACCTAAGCCAAAACCTCTTTTTGTCATTTACCAAACAAAGTCAACTTGGGCCGACCTTGTTCTTAAAATATAATCATGTTACGGGATTAGGTCAGCCCTAATCGACCTAGTCCGAGACCTAAGTGTTTTATTTATTAAATAACATGGTTTATTGGGCTAAATCTATTGGTTAAATTTTTAGAAGAGTTTAGGGTTATAACCGACTATAAATACACATCATTTCCCCCAATTTTATTAGAGATAAATAGAGATAATCATTTATTTGTGCATCTGCTTATCCACCATTCTACTTGAGGACTAATTGCTTAGGGTTTCATACGTCTTTTGGAGAGAAAAATATTTTCTTGTCAAAACTTGGGATTCACTAGGAGGTCCTTGGCTAAAATATAGTCTATTATCCATCCTTACTTTATTCAACATACACAAAAACCTCTTTCAAAGCACCATTGGCCAAGGAAGATATTGAAGATCGATGAGTTTGTCTTCAAAGGTAAGTATTCCTAACTCTGATTCCTCTTAATTAATTAGATATATTTGCATTTGTTATCTTATGAAAACATTTCTTTCTCTATGAATTAGGATTACATCTACACTAACTTGAGTAGAGTTTTTCTTTTCATATTTAATTTTATGTTTATTACCCCCATTTTGTGCCACATGATTTGGTGAGCACTAGATTAGATTTAATTTACTTTTGTCATTTAATTTGATAAGATAACATAGGACCTAGATAGGGTTATTGTGTGTTATTATTTGACTAGAGGTTTTAGAACCCTCTCTAGTGATATTGTGTGGTAAGGGACTCCTTAGTTAGGTCTAGCATATCCATATTGGTCATGACCCTAATTTTATAAATGTATCAATAAGAGGAAGGGCTAGTGTGATTTATCTTCTCTGAGCTAGGACTGATTTGTAGATTTGCTTCACTTTCCCTTGTATACAATGGCCATCTAGATTTAGGGTACAGACAAAGATGTTTGTGAAGAGGTTGGTAGTAGCCAAATCCTTGTAAATAATTTGAATGATATTTGATGTTGATGTTGATGTTTATGTTGATTCTAATGCTAACATTGATCCTAACGTGGATGATATTGATGTTATGATGGTGTGGGTAGATGAGGTTGATGCTAAAGTGGAACATGTTATTGTGATGATGATATTAATAGGTGATGTTTGGACTATTTATACAGGGAAGGATTATTATATAACATTACCTATAAGTAACTTCTTCACTTATCATTTGAATATGGAGGATTTAGGACAAAGTGACTTTTATGAATAAAGGATTTAATGTGATAGATAAAATTTAGACAGATGATGAATGATGGGTTCTTCAAATATGGGATCATTAAAAATGTACTCATAAAAGATGGGTGGGATAGGCTCATCAAAAATAGGGCCTTTGAGGGTATGTGGTTGGTTGAAAAGATGCTCATAAAAGTGAGGCTTGTCAAAGATTGGTTCACTATTGAATATGGGTTCATCAAATATGGATTTTATCTTGGTATTGGTTTGGAAATGGAAGATTTCGACCATGATCAAGAAGGAAACATTGACATATCCTATCATATTCACTCTTAAACATAGATTCATCTAATTTGATCTGAATTTTAATGTCACCATAATCGATTAGGTCTTGGACATAATTTATGAAATTGAGGCATTTATTAGTAGGATGCCCATAGACTATATGTTATTAACAATATATTATTTCTCTATACCAAGAGGGATTAGGTATGTTTTAAACAAAAGACTTGGTCCACATGTAGATGATCATATTGGTTATGGGTATTTGGTCAAATATGGATTCCAAAGATTCACTAGGAGGAGTACATTGTCTCTTTTCACTACTTTGTTTGGATGTGGAAACATTTGAATATAAATTAGATGATTATCCTTAGTGTAAATATGGTAAGACATAGTAGGATGATGGCATTTGATGTGGACAATGGGATGGTGTTACTAGGATAGGGTTTCCTTTGATAGTGTGATGGGGGACATCATGATCAAGGATATATATACTAGATAAAAGGTTTAATTGTGACGTGTTAAAACAAAGTCTAGGAGTAGACTGATATTGATGTGGAAGTTTTGGGATTGTTTTCTTTATCTAGGCCTAACTTTCTTTAGGTGCATGATGAAATGATTAAAACCTAATGTGCTAGTACATTGGAATTTCATGCAAGAATTGGGTCTCACACACTCACCTAAAACACACAATGAGGTACTGGTTCCCATTGGTTTTTTCATGTGAAGGTGTAATAACATATCATGGCACTCAAATGCATCCACTTTACTCAATGATTATCCAAAAAAAGAAATACATAGTAATTGTGGGCTTAAATTTAGTTAATTGAACATAAACTTATAAGATGACCAACACCATTATTTACGTAATAAAAATAATAAAATTCAAGTAATTCAATTTCCATTCATCATATTAAAAAGATATTTATAGGTAACATAATCAAATGCATGGTGCAACTCAGTCATATAACTCTACTATATAGTTGAGTACAATGATAAGAATATCATAATAGTATCCTCGATCACATCAATGGAACAACAATAAAAAACATCATAAAGTTCTATCTAGGGGTATTTATATTTTATTTTCCCTAACCAAGTAGTTACAATAATAATCACACTCATAGTGACTCACCAATGATCATAAATGGACTTAGAGTCATAGCAGCCAATTACATTATTTTTATAAAGACTTGAGTCTTTATGCCCCTATATTATCTCTTTGGTGTTTGATCCTCATTATCATGTGCCTATCTTCTCATGGTATGGTGATATATTCATGCTTGACTTAGTCTATTTCATCTTTGAAAATCACTCCTTAACTGTCTCCTGCTTCCCATGCGCTCCTCGAGTCTTCTACTAGTATTTTGAGTCCATTTTTAGGTTTTCCATTTATTATGCATATTTACTCTAAGCGGGTTTTCTTACACCATGGACTCTCACACCATGATCTTATGCATTGTTACCTTCTATGTTTTTATTCTTCAGTGACATGCTTCTTTTACATTGTGCATATTTTGTAAAGGACTTATCTAAAATTTAGGTTCCAACATCACCCCACACTACACCATTAGTCTATCCTCGACTAAACATTGGTTTCAAGCTCTACCAAAAAATTAGGGCTAACCTATTCAAGATACTTATTGACACCTTCCCAATGTGAAAATGTGTTTAATAGATTTGTATTTATTTCTTAAATTGAAATTTAATTTTCTTGGTCTCCTTGGGTTGGTCAGGGCACTCGCTTGCTTTATTAACCAAACATTCAAGAGATGTGGAAGCATCCTTATGAATGCCTCAAGCCTGGTGACCTCGGTAATAACCTATCCTTTGGGTGCCATAAAGTTAGACTTTATTTCCAATCTATGCACACTTATTTTTGCTTCCATGGCCTCCACATCCTTAAATTATTTAGTGTGCTCCAAGTAGTCTTTTATTAATAAGGTTATACCAACCAATTATTGTCATTGAAGCTCTTTTGCTTGAATCTAAGCTTCCAAAATATTTTTGGGCCATTCTAGCTTCTTAAAAAAACATCTAAGATGGGAATGACAGCTCTAAATCTATGTAAGGTTCCCTTTCACACCTCTACATATTCTAAAAACTACTATGTGGCCTATATTTTATCATCTCAGGGGTTAGGCTATTATTTGCATTGTTTCAAAATTAGCTCTACCAAAGTTTCCAATTTGTCTATCACCTCACTAGATAAGGGGACTCCATTCACTAGAATTTGGTCTTGGCTTAATATTACCTTATAAATCTTTGATGTTTTAACCTTGGTAGTTATTTCCACCTCAAACTAGCTCTTCAACTCAGCTAGCTCTTCTTTCATCTTTATTTTAGCAATGACCTCTTTATTATTTAACATCACAATCTCAACATGTTTCTTCTCTACCCTCTATACATCAGAATATGTGAAGGCATTCTACCTTGTGACCTCAAATTCCATTTTTAAGAGTGATAAACTAGCTTGTATAGAGGTAAGTTGATGGTGATCTACCCAAAGAGTATTAGGTACCATAATTACTTGTAGATCTAGTACAAGACTATCCAAGGGCATCTCAAATTTGCATTCTTCGTTAACATGTCGAGGAAGAATGAAATTTTGCATTGGTTTTGGTAAAATTCATCCTCCTAAGCAAAATTAGAATACATATATAACAACTTTAAATGTACTCCTTTCTGGTACTGGGTGTGGAGGTTTGTGGTTACATCAGGCTTGTTTTTCTCATAATAGAGTTGTCAACTGGATCCTTCCCCTTCAAGGGATCTCACTCAAGTATTTTAACATCTATGTCTTTCTCTTTGGAATTAGTCTCAATGTCAAGGCCACTCATTTATATATCTATTTCAGAACCATCCCTTTCTTCACCAAGTAGATCTTCAATCTCAATCTATACCTCCTCAAAGGTGGTCTCTTCATACTACATCATTAACGGTGTCTTCTTAGAGTCAGGAGTTTCTTGATCTTATTCAATATCAACTCTCTTCTAGAAGTTCTCCCAAATATTCCATGCCATTATCCTTAGGCACCATTGTCTCTTGTTCTAAGGGAATAATATGTGTTATTGGCTTGAAGCCTTCGGGTTGACTGGTTAGTAGATCTTTCTTTGGGAGTACCTAGGTATTCCTTTTCATTTTTAAAGGTTCCAAATAAGTGCTTGTACTAGAATCATTACCAAGGCACTTTTGCTTCTTTTCTCATGTCAGTTCTAGGAGTCTTTCTCTCTCATGCTCCACTCTCCTCAAATATTTCTTCTTGGCTTTAACATATATAATAAATAATGAATAGAATTTCTTACCAATGTTTGTTGCACTTTTATGTCAGTTCTATCTAACTCAATATTTTATCTATAAGATTTATTCTTGGGATATACATATAGATGGAAAAGGGTGTGAGTATTTGAGCAAATCTATTTTGTATCAATATTCATAAGATACATGTCATATATCCACTTAACTATGTTCATGAAGTATCATACCTTGAAAGTGTATGGCAGCTTAAGTCATGTAGATAACTCTTCAAAGGGGGTCATCTATACACATGCAAGGGAGAAGTGTTACTTGAAGACAAACTTGGCTTGGTATCAAACCTATATAGGCAAGTCCTTTAGAATGCACCACTCATTCCCAAAGGCTTCTTTCATCCTATTGTACCATGATTTCATATTGATTTTATGTGATGGAATGATTGGGCTAGGGAAGGTGAATGCCTTATACCACTCCTTAGGGGATTCATTCTCTAGTGGGTATGCCTATTTCAATTATTTAGAGGTGTAATCAAGTACACCAATTTCATCAAACACCATCAATAACAAGAATGCACCCAATGAAAACCTATGGTTGGATACTTGGTGGGATTTCTCTACATCCTCTATGATCTTGGTACCAAAGTACTATTCCCAATTATACTTCAACCCCTCAATAACATATTATGAAACACACAGGTGGGCCATATCCACCTCTTTCCATTTATCTTTACCTCCAATCTTTATCATATTGATTTTTGCATCCAATCAGAGGGTGGGATCTTGAAGACTCATGATTTGAATGGCATGGCCTTGTGTTCAATACTCAAGCATCATGCTTATATTATCTATCTCATCTTGGTCCTCTAAGCCATATCTAAGGTTTGTTCTTGAACACTATAACCTTGATTTTTTGCTAATTATTTCAACTGTAATTCTCATCTAGTGCCCAAAAAAATAGATATAATCCTCATACACCTGTGAGATCAATAACTCCATCGCTTCTACTAGCTTTACAAAGTAAGGTGGAAGAGTTAGAAAACGCCACCAGTATCTAAATCATTGAATATATTCAAGACATAAACTAGATCGCTCCTGATATTATGGTACTTTACCATGTAGTTTTACTATATACCTACTTCATTCTTAGGCTAGCAATGGTTGTAGTCAAAAATAGTGTAAATTGGCACATTGGACATCTAAGTGCATAGTACCACCTCTGGGTATTACATCTCTTCAATAATTAAAGGTGGTGATGGGGGCATAATAAATTTCTTATTTAATTGGCATGCCATCTATATTTATATGTATCTCTCATGCACTCCTAGTTCTTTATGTGCTTCTTCTCTAATCAATATTGTCTCCCCACCAACACTCAACCCTTCGTCCTCTAGAATCATAAGCAATGGTTCAATTCATTGAGATTTTTTATTTGGTTGCAACACCCTTTGTGGACCCTAAAATTTGAGGCATGACCATCCAATATTCTCAAAAGAATAGTGTTTTCTTATGTAACTAATTCAGCTCTCTTATTTTATTTCCCGTTAATGGCCGATGTCAACTTTTATGACCTGTAACTCTATAAATCCTACCCATATTTACAATTTCTTAGTCCTATCTATACTTTTCTACTAGTACACACTTCAAGTTTTGAAAATAATTAGAATTCATCACTCTACACTCATCTATATTCTTCAAAAATCATTCTGTAATAGCTCAAGTTCATTCCTTCAGATTTGTAAGTACATAATTGTAGCAATAGTAAAAAGTGAAATGACCCCTATTTATCCTTTTATAGGATCAAGGTGATAACTTGAGTTTAATACCCCACCTTCTCAACCATCAATTCATAAAATAAATGTGACCAATCATATTGCCATGATGTGGTATTAGCACGCTTGCCATTACCCCTATTGTCTTTGTATTAATTACATGCCCCTTCACATGCTTTTCTTGAAGTGCATGATAGTTGTAAAGAATTTTGAATGGTTTCCATTCTAAAGGAGGGAATCATTCTTTACCTTAACTAGGTTGTGGTTACGTGCCATGTCTTATGTACCCTTTTCTCCTTATACACTTTTACTTTCATGCCTTTTCTCCTATGCATATTCATATAGACCATATCTTGGCACTTCATAAATGTAACACCCCTACCCCACACTAATAGTGCTTCGTGGTCCTCCATGAGAACATAAAAAAGTATAAAAATGCAAATGTTGATTATAAAACCACTTAAATGGGTGCATAACTAGTATGACATTTTATTGAAATTAAAGGAAATCTTAAATCAAGCTAATGGCATACACCTTGTTGGTATAAAAATTAAAGACTTATTCATAAAAGTCCGGTCACAACCGACTACCATTGTAATGACCAGGAAGAAATTGGACATCTAAATGCTTTAGATGCACACGTCAATGGAATGGATACCAAGAATAATGAAAGGACCATCCCAATGAACATGAATCTTTATAAAATGTTGCATGAACTTGGAGTCATATATTAAGACTTGCATGTCAGGATTCATGCCAATTATTTGCATTTCTACGCTCCTTGACTCTAGTGTGTGATCAAGTGAGTTTTATATAGCTACAATAAAACATCAAGGTGCACTTTCAAAGATGACTCATCATCTAGTCATTCGATGCATGCAATGTAAAGAGAAGGAACAAGGAACTCTATAGGAATAATTGCTTCGGTATCAAACATAAGGTTAAATGGCATGTTCTTGTTTAAGAACTTGTAAGTGGTTTGATAAGCCTATAATATTATAGACACACTATCATCCTAGTCAGTGTGTCTAATATTACATATCTTGGTTATTGTAGTGCCTAAGATATTATTTAATGCTTTAGTTGTACCATTGGTCTGGGGATGATATGGTGTTTTCTTATGGTGGGTGATCATGAATTCTACCAATACAACACATATAGTCTCATTGAGGAAGTGAGTACCTTGGTCACTAGTGAAACTCAATGGAAAATAAAATATGGTAATTAAAATCTCTTATATGAATCAAGTAATAGTAGTAATTGTACGATCATGAGTTAGCACAACTTAAACCTAGTCAGTGAGATAATAAGTAACATTGATAACATATTAGAAGCCAGTATGCTTTCTTACTAGGTTGAAGGGGCCAACAAAGTCAATGGAATTTTTTTTCAAAAGGTACCTAATAAAAAATAAGATGAAGGGGCATTGCATCCCTCCTATTCGGAATTCCCACATGTTGGAAAATGTTACACTAGTATGCATAAAACTTAGCATCTTTAAATAATTTAAGCCACCACAAGCTAGCTAAAATAACATTTCACATGGTAGATTCACCAATGTAATTTACTCTAGTAATTGGTGTTGATTTGGTATTAAAAAATGTGATGATTCCCTCTAATTCGTCAAGAATATGTGAGACATGGAATAAATACATGTTAGGTAGTTTATATTTTATAACACGCATTAGCTCACCAGATTCAATGCATGAAAGATGTTTTGGATTACAATTGGCCTTACCAATCTTAACCATAACTAAGAACTATAATTCCTAAAACAACACAATCTAGTGGAAAATGCAACCATATAATACCAGTTTGTTGACCAAATACTTTAATGCCTCACATTCCGTGAAGAAAAAAATGGGGTTACCAGAAGATACTATTAGAACTTTTGAAGGGCATTGACCATTGATAATGACTTGTGCTTTGTATTTGTATAGTTCTACTCGTCTAGAGTAAGTTTTTGACATGGAAAGTATACAAGGTGATCTAAGTTACCCCCAACAAGTTGACTAAGTATAATATCAATTGTCATTCTAAAATCATCTACATGAATGTGAAAAGGCTTAGTCCAGTCTAGAAAATAGAGAATAGGTGCAATGAAAAGCTTATCCCTTAAGGTAACAAAGGATTTTTGGTGAGCACTAGTCCAAATAAAGTGACCATTATGTTTTAATAACTCTTCTAGAGGCACTACAATCCTAGCATATCCATGAATAAATTTTCTATAATATCTAGTGTGCCCTAGGAAGGTACAAACCTCTCACTATATGGTCAATGCTATAAGTTGAAAGATGATGGTGATCTTGGATGGGTCCACTAAAAGTCCATCATGATAAATGACATGAACAAGGATAATGTCAAATGGAGTAGTAAAGATACATTTCTTCAATTTGAGATAAATCTAAAGATTTATACAGTGCTCAAGCATGAGTTGGAGATTGGAACAATGATATTTCACTAATCTGTAAACTATCTAGTCATCTAGATAGACTTGAAGGAACTTATGAATAAAGTACTTAAAATATTTAACTATGATCCAAGAGAAGATAGAAGGGGCATTCTTAAATCTAAATGACACAACATTATAAGCAAAATATCCCCACTCAGTGGCAAATGTAGTCTTTGGATTATCTTCTTTTACAATCTAAAATTTATGGTACCCAGATAAGTCATCCATAAATATATAAATTTCACATCCAACAATGACTTTGAGGATCTCTTCAATGAATGATGTTGGGAAAGGGTCATTAATGCAAGTAACATTAATTAATATTTAATCCACATAAATCCACATGAGCCCATCCTTTTTAATACTTATTACCATAGGACTCACCCACTCAGAATTATCAATAGAAATAATGAATCCTTCATGCAACATACTATCAATCTCTTCCTTGACATGAACATGCAACCTAGTATTCATGCAATAAGGCCTCTTTATGATTGGTTGAGTGCCTTATACCAGCTTGATGTTCATTTTATCCAAATAATAATGGACACCCTTCATCTTAATATAGTTTTATGGGAAAACATCTTGATACTCTTTCAATAGCTTAAATACCTTTGTGATTTTGGTATCAGACCAATAATTCCCCATGATAGCTATCTTGGGCACTTCTTTTGTGCCAATATTATGTTGAATGGTCTAAAATGGCTCCAAGTATGGGTGTTTTGCATCAAGAATGGTGTCATGAATATATCAAGCACCGTACTCTATGTGTACATCCAAATGATCGGTCGATGGGTTAGGTGGATTAGATCCATCACCTTCATCAACCTGAAACACAAATTTTTGCTTACCCTTTAATATTTACTCTCTTAGTTCATAATTTAGTATAGGTTCAAGTGGGGGAGAGGATGCTTGCTCAATACGATCATTAAAAGTAACCAATCCTTCCTCTAGCATGCCATGTATGCTTTGAATCTGATCTTCAATGGGGCCTAGGTCTCCTACAATAGTTTGATGCATAACTTATAGTGTAAGGCAAAAATCCATTTGATGGGATGAATATGAAAATGCCAAAATCATATTACTCTTAAGAATATACCAAGAACTTGTATCTAGATGGCGTTCTTTGTGGACATAACATGCTCTAGCCCAAGTGCGTAGAGTGCCATAAAATGTGTGAACCCAAAGGTATTTTGGCAAGAAAGTTTCATATGTCATCCTCATTATATCACAAGCCTCAAGGTGAGGTTCTAGAGCATGAATACCACTATAACTCATAGCATTGCATATATGATTACCATGATGAAATCTATGATGTAAAGTAAAATGTATGTGATCTCAAGTAAGCAAATGCTCTCGATGAGTTAGCCACCACCAAATAATTGTGCCATCAAAAATATGAATGATTGATTGTACTCAATCAATTACATAATCATAAAAGGCTTTTGACTATTGGAAAAATTCATGGACCTCCATTTAATTGTGGAACCTCGGAGCTTCATCTAGCCTTGTGGGTGGTGCAACTATGATTTATTCATGAAGGATATGAAAAAATTTATGGTGTTTATGATACTTTTTTTGAGGATCATTACGACTACTAATACTACCATATATTCTACCAATAAGATCATAGTCACCCTGTGATTACTAGTGGTTTTAGAGAGAGATTGTGCATCTATCCATCATAATATGCCATTAGGTGTAGGGTCATAACATTCATTGATCAAGATATGATATTATAAATATGGTTAATGTCCTCATCAACATTGATTGATTAACATAGGGAGGCGTGTGAGCATGATCCAATAAAATGACCACATGCTACTCATCATTTTCAAAGCTGATGTATCATTTCTTAAATCTCAAATTAGTATTATTGGCATAAAACCATGGATAACCCAATAGATTTGGGAAGTCATTAGCCTTAAACAAATCTATGACTTTAAATGAGAATTTTAATGTAACATCGAAGATATCCATAGTGGCATATTTAAGTACACTAATGATCAAACCATGAGTTTTGTTAGCCATGAATAATATATGGAGCAAAGGTTAAAACTCTAGGATAGCCATCTTCTATCAAGCATCCTTTGTGAGAAAATTGACTTCAACATCATTATCAACTAAGATATCTTGGCTAACCCATCCATATATGGCATCATTAACCAATATCTCCTTGTCCCCTTTTGGGCTAGGTATGATGGGAGTATCTTGCCATCGTGCATGTTTTAATTGGTGATATTCAATAAATTTTGGTGTATGATGCTTTATCTAGTTATGTAACAATGTTAAAATGTCCTCATCCAATATTCACTTGCATAGATGTTAAAATTCATCCCACACGGTGTCATGATGGCTTGTGGCTTTATACATATTGTCATGTTGAGTGGCATCATGATCCTTAAGGAACTGGATATCCCCTTGCAATTATATTACTAAGTTCATAGTGTCCTAGAGCACCTCCTTTTGTTGTTGAGCATCAGGATAATGAGTATCATGAGGTTATTCATGATAATCTTTCCCAATAGGTGGAGTAGACATAGACTAGGACTGTCCACCATTGCGTGTTGTAATATTAACTATAGGGCCCATCAAAGTGATAGGGTAGGTATCTAGTGAGGTTTTTAAATACATATCATGTTGTCACCCTTATCATTTCTTTTCTTTGTAATGGTCATGTGCAATTTAGGGAACTCCTCTAGATGGTGCTCATTTTTATAGAAGTTACATGTACGATAGACCAAGAAATAATGTTGGTATTGCTTAGGCAAACCACACTTATGACAAGTTCATGGTGGAAAGCATCCACCTCCACATCCTCAACTTAGACCTCACCCATGATAACCACCTCCATTCTCTTGGTTATTTGTAATAGAGGTTTGATGCGTACCACACACGCGTGATGAATGAATGCCACTAATGAGATGATAATCATTGGTATCATGAGTATACATGTTACATATCTTATAATAAGTTGACACCTTTGACTGAGTGGCACATTGTAATAGAGGAAAATCTAAGACATTGTGATCTTCCTGGAAGATTTCACACAATTGCTTCAATACAACTCATATGTTCTTATAGGGATAATTATTTTGATTATGGCCTTCAATCTCAAAATCGACACACCATATGCCATTATAAGTGTCATGAGTGTTGTGTGCAATAAGCTTTTCTAGTTGATATTCCATTATAGTGATATGAGATTCCATGAAAGGACTGATCCCTATATCAATAATACCAATAAATTTAGCATGAAGGGAAGCTTCTAAGGCCTCGTGCATGTTTGTAATTTTTTTGAGATAATGTTCATGTAAATGGGAGAAATAGACCTCCCATGAACCATTGAGCATGTTGAGCAAAATTTATCTCAAATGAAAGTTTTGAAAGAAGTGTCTTGAACCATGCATCATACTTGTGCACATTCTCAATAAGTTCTTGTTTGGTATCTTTTAATGTAATGATACTCTATTTATCAAACTATATAATGTCAAATTTGTGGAGGAATGCTACCTTAAGCTGATCATAACCTACTACAGCTTGATGAGGATCATACTTTTGGTACCACTTATGTGTATATTCTAGAAGGGTGATTATAAATTAGGTGGCTTTCCATTTAGAATAAGTCATGCCATGCACTCGTTAGATAAGCTCACACTTGTGAACATGCTCTATGGCATTCTCCACACCTTGATACTCTAGAAAATAGAGCATCATTTTGTAATATATGATGGGAAATTGAGGTGCTTAAAATGGTGGATACTAAGGAGAACTTTTAATCCCTCTTGTTCCTTTAAGGGAAGTCCACCACTACCTCAAGCACATCCTCATAGTTTCTCAGTCAAACCACCACTTAGTCCACCTCCAGTGCCTCTAGCAGTAGAAAAAACACCTAAGACATTGAGAACTGAGATAGGTTGAGTAGCTACATTTGGGCTAGTACTTTACCCACTACTTATGTTGGGTCTACTAGGCATTCCATGTTGGGCCATAGAATTACTTTGAAAGGAAAAGAAATAGTTAATACACTAGTGCATAAAACTTATTCAACTAAGGTTTTTCTTACAAGTTCAGTTTCTAACTTTATACTATCTATATCCAAGTTGGGTATGATCATATTATCTAACTCAAAAGCATGAGATTTCACTGTGGTTGGGGAACTAGGTTTGTCCAACTCAGGTTATTCAGTCACTGCTTCCTAGCTTACTGCTCCCATATATACTAGAGCGAGTGTTGGTTGTAGTCTTAAAGATGGAGAGTCTTCCTTAAGATCTTATAGTTCCTTGTGTATCCTTACAACACTTCCTGAGTCTTCATGTCCCCTTCCTAAGTCATTTCCACCTATAACCCTTCGTCAAGCTTCATCATATTTGTAGTTCTATAATTCTCACTGACTGGATACCATACCAAACCAAAAATTCTTCACAAATACCCTTGTATTCCCTCACCAACCATGCTTCTCATTTAAGGAAGAGTTTAGCCTTCCATGAAAAAATCTCAAGTCTTGAGTCGATAAAGAGCTTCTTCACCTCCAAAGGAAAATTCCTTGTATATTGACCACATGATTCTTAGAGAAAATGGAAGTGAGCTTCTTTTGGACAATAATAAGTCAAAACTACATACTCTAAGATGTGACTATTTAAAACCCCTCACCACCAAACATAAACAACATGCGTCCAAGGTTCTCCCAATTTTACTAGATATATTTGACACTCTAATGTTCAAGTTATCTTTTGTCCATGATTTATAGACCAGTCTTGAGCATAGGCCATGATCCAAGAATGTATATGAACATTTACCTCTACAAAGAATGTCTCATACAATGAATTATATACAATTTTTTTAACCCACATACATGTAAAAGTTTCTAATTCAATAAATGGACTACAAAGTTATTTTCAAAAGTATTAATCCATTGCTCAATGTTCTCAAGTGATAATCACTTGAGAATTTTCCACCATCATGAAAGCAAGTGTTACGAGTCCCGACAATGGAACCAAAATGTTGGGATTTTTTTAATCTATCTAAGCCTAAATTTCCTTAGGTGCACACCAAAATGATTAAAACCTAGAGTACTAGTATGCTATCATTTCACTCAACAATGAGTTCTCGCATGATCAACCAAAACATGCAATGAGGGACCATTTCCCATTGGTTTTGTCATTTGAAGTTGTAATAACATATAATGACACTTGAACATATCCAATTTACTCAATGATTAACCCAAAAAATAAATACATAGTAATTATGGGTCTAAATTTAGTTAATTGAACATAAACATGTAAGATGACCAACGCCATAATTTCCATAATCAAAATAATAACATTCAAGTAATGCAGGTTCCATTCATCATATTGAAAAGAGATTCAAAGGTTACATAAATAAATACATGGTACAACTCAGTCATATAACTCTATTATCTAGTTGATTACAATGATAACAATATCATAATAGTATCCTCAATCACATTAATGGAATAATAATCAACAAAATTACAAGGTTCTATCTAGGGGTATTTATAATTGGTTTTCCCTAACTAGGTAGTTACAATAATAATCATGATCATAGTGACTTGCAAATTATCATCAATGGACTTTGATTCATGGTGACTAATTACATTATTTTCCTAAGGACCTAGGACTTTGTGCCCTATATTATCTCTTTGATGCTAGATCCTCATCACCGATCACCTATATTCCCATGGACTAGTGCTAGATTATTGCTTGAATTAGTCTGTTTCATCCCTAAAAATTTCTCCCTAGTTGTCTCTTGCTTCCCCCACACTCCCCAAATCTTTTTCTAGTGTTTCAATTTTTTCATTCTCAATTTCTCTTTTTATTATGCATATATACTCTGAGTGAGTCTTCCCACACCATGGAATCCTGTGCCATAATATTCTGCACCATGACTCTTCTTCACCTTACTTATTCTATGTTGTGCATCTTTTGTAAATGACTTAGCCAAAATTTGGGGTCCAATAAGAGGGAATGAATGAATTTCTTATGAGAGAATTTAGGTTTATGGGATCAAAATTTATAAGAATTTGGGCACCCATTTATAGGAGCCAAAAAATGGTAGTATCTTTATAGTCAAATATGTATTTATCAAATAAGGTTACATCAAATATGCTTAGGTGGTAATGGATGAGATAAAATATGGATGATGTGATCCATCGACCCCCATTGAAAGGTGTGAGGGATTGATAAAAAAGACTAGGGGATGAAATTAGGATGTTTGGATGAAGTGGAATGGATTTAGATCTTAGAATGATTGATGAAGGATTGATTTAGTTTGATTTAAATTTTAACTTTAAATCAATGTGATGTGAGATGGTTGACATGATTTGATATGTGTCAAATGGATGAGCTTGAATAACTTTGTTTGGATAAGAACTAGCTAAAATCTTAAAGATTGGAATTTATTAACATTGATGTTGATTTGATGTTTGGATTTGATGATGAGATAATAAATTCTCTTGGATTTGACTAAGATGGGATGTTTAGGTTTAACTAGATAAAGAGATATGACTAGGTTATAATTGACCTTTCATAATGTTGAATTCATTTGATTTATATTATCTCAAGTGATTAAATGATCTACTCAAGTTGGATTGGATGACGTGGATGATTTAGATTGATTGGATGATTTAACTTGATTGAGTGTATGATTCAAACATGATTAGGTTTGGATGCAAGGAAGATTATGATGGTGACTATGATAGGTGAAGGGGTTATTTCCTATGTGGACTAAGGCAAGTGTATGGTTGATTTGTGGGTAGATATGATTGTGGATGATCATAGACATGGTGGGATTGGGGTGATTAATTTTATAAGTGTGGATATGGAAAATCTTAGACCATAAGTTCCATTGATTAGATTGATGAGGTAATGCCAAGATTGGTCTCGATTTGGGATATTGACTTATCATGGGGTTGGATAAGGTGTGTTGGTTTCTATATAATTAGACTAAGGGATGCAAAGGGAATTTAGGATTAGGGGATGTTAGGTGGATTATATGTTTGGACTATGATTAAGGTTGAATTATGACTTGTTTGGGATGATGAAGGGATGTCTAGGTCTTGGTTTGAACTAGATTTTTATGTTGACTTTATTCCTGTTTGGTGTGAAGGTGTATAAAAAACATGGGTTTGACAACACTCAAATAATATCAATCAAACCACAAGCCTCTGCTAGTATATATATGGGTGTGAAACACAAATACTAGCCCACCAATCTACTCACTTAAAATGGCCTATCCTCACTCTACATCTATATGTTTTGAGTGATCTTTGAGAATGTTATTTTTCCTACATTAGAAGTTATTTTTAGCCAAAGGTATTGATATAAGTTTTATAGGATCTCTAGGTATATCCTCTATATACCTCATGTTATAGTGGGGCCAAGTCTGTATAAAGATATTATCTGATTCTTGCATACCTGTGATGTCCCCTTTTATAGATTAAAATAATTAATAATATTATTTAAGTTGGGCCCAACAATCTATACACTTTTGGGAAACCTGATTTGGTGCCCTCTACTAGGGTAGTAGACCCCTTGGGGGGTTTTAAAGTGTAGTTTTTAGGCAATTTGGATGTCTATTTTTATGTTTGATCACATATTCATACAACTGGTATTTTTGTTGTAATTTTTATCTATATATTTGGTTCAAAAATTTATATGTTTAGGTATTTTATATGGATATAATCCTCTTAATTTTTATAAGGGTTTATGGTAATTAAATATTAATTTTTGATCTAAAATCAATGTTGCTAGAATTATGAATTTTTCTAGTGTTAGGGTTTGATAAAAAATTAAAATTTGCATTTTATTTCAAGGGTTTGTAGTGATTTATAGAACTACTAAATTTGGCCCTAAAAGGGTCATTTTAGTGGTATCAAAGCTTGTTTATTGATAGCCTATAATTCAGAAAGAAAAGATAAAATGGTGGTCAAATTTTTTGATGATGCTACATTTGAGAGGTTCAAGGGCAAGATAGATTGACTAATATAATGGCATGACTGATCCATACCTTGAAAAATCCAAATGGTGAAGGTTAATCTTTGAGGGAAAATAATAATATTCAACCACCAAGGACCATGAGTGATTCTTAATTTAGGTCATTCCATCCTAATTTTATTCTAAGAGAAGAAACCATTCTGGTGATGGAAAATCAACCTTCTATAGTTGATGGCATTACTGCTAGCTACATTGAGTATAGAGACCTTTTAGTTGAGAACCAGAAAGAATCATCACTTACCAACTTCATACAATTGAATAAAAATAAAGTTAGAATTGGAACAAGGTCTAAACCATGAGCTACACAAGGAGATTTACAACATGCCTTGAAAAAAGAAGAGGAAAAAATTCCAAATTTTAATGGCAAAGCATGAATAAAAATTAGGGATATAAATAAGGGAGATGGAATAACCCATGGTGGCACCTATCATTCAAAATAAAAGTGTAAAAAATGTTCCAACCCAAGAGGAAGATGTTTTTTCCCTTGTGATGAAGAAATAGATAGAAATAACAACAACAACAGTTAGCTACATTACATGCAAGTGTGAAGGATGTGATAAGGACCCAGGAAAGGTGTGATGGGTGGTGGAGCAAAACTAAGGAAGCTAATTTTATAGCCACTCAAAACACCTTTATAAAATTAGGGGAAATGATTATCTAAATATTAATGTAGAACATGGAGAAAATTTAGTTTTGCTAGGATTTGGAAAGGAATTTTTGGTTAATGCCAAAATTTTGAGTTTTTAATATAGTAGAGTTGATAAAACATCTCTAAGGCATTAAAAAAATAAAATATTTTTGGATCATCTCTATGAAAACCCAAAATATGGAAGGAATTTTGCCAATAGAGAAGGTTATGATGTGGAGTTCTTGAAAAACATTATTTGTATGCATGCACAAGAAATATGGGCTTCATGGGTCACTAATGTTGTTTTCTAGCTTATTAGAATTTTTAGATCAAACCATCTTCAAATATTTATTGTTATTAGAGGTGTTGATGGTATATCAAAAAATTCTAAATCGACAAAGGAATGTGAACACTTTGGTGATAGCCTAAGGTATGACAAGGATGCTTATATTTCAGATTTATTTCTTCCTACTATATCATTGCATGAAGTTTGTCATCATGGGAATCATGCTAAGCATGGCGATAAGATTAAGAACATGTTGAGTAGAAAGGGGCACATGGATCCTTTCATACAAGATCCAAATGGTGTGTGCATAAAAGAGAGGGATTTGGGTGATCATTTGGGCTATAAGGATGATCACTCCTTGGAACCAAGTTCTACACTTGAAGACAAATATATGGATAAAGTCACCATTACCAGGACAATTAAATACTAGATGTGGGAAGGTGGTATTTAAAATAGATGTTATTTGGTTGTTTTTCAAGGTCCTATGACTCAATAATGCATGAGTTTGTTGGAGTCAAACTACATATAAATTTTACACCCCTAGATGTGTGAAGGAGAATTCAAGGAGGATAAGAGTCTATAAAATGGATTCACTATTATATATTGTAGACCTATTGTTATCCACATTTCCAGCTTGCCCAATATTTTTTTGAAAATCATAGTAGTGGTTCCTAGTGTAATATTGAGTGTTTTTCAATTTGTCACTATTGTTGAATTATTTCTAGTCAGAGTGTAATTGTTTCTAGCCTCTAGATTACTTCCATTGATGTATTTTATGAAGGAATTTGAGTATGACATCTATTATACCATTATTTTATTTGATACTAGTGACATTTCCATCCCCCTTTACCCTTTTATGATATCCATAAAAATATTTTTAGTCACATGGTGGAATAATTTTCAGTCTAGTGTCTATGTTGAGGAATCTATAACTAGTGCAAATTGGTTTCTAGTCACTAAAAGTCTAATTCTAAGGAATAATATGTAACACTATAGCCATGCTTGGGGAAACATGAATGGAAATTCTAAATTCTATCATATGAATGGAATATATGAGGAATATCCAAGTAATGGAAGAAAGTATGACACCATGTCTATGAGGCATGATGAAGTGGTTGAAGGAGTGATGTTGAATCTCTTGCTTTCCCTAATGTGTGTGTTTTATGTGCAAGTACATAAATGGGGAATATTTAAAATAAAATGGATAAGTGTGGTTTATTCTAGCATGCTCATAGTTATGAGAAATGAATTGAAGTAAAACAAGATTATAGTATGGCAACATCAATTGAAGATATAGTTGATAAGGATATGACATTAGAAGAGAATAATATCTAGGTCATAATGGAGACAAGAGAGAGTGGGAAAGTTATTGTAAAAGGATGTTCCAAAAAATACATGCAAGAGGAAGTCCAAATATAATAGCTGGGAGACATATAGGTTGTCTAGGCAAATCCATTGCCTCCATTTGAGAAGTGGTTATTTTTTGACCACAACTATTTCCAATTCTTGGTAGATCAGGTATATGTGGTTATGGCAGTTTATATGGATTTGGAGAATGCAATATAAAGTTTAAAAAAATAAAAGTGTGATCAACCTAAAAGGGAGGTAGAGAGTATGAAGGATAAAGAAGATAAGGATGAGATAGAGTAATTGATTTTGTTATCAGCTCAAGCTAATGATGAAGAATATGGGGTTGAAGTTAGACCATCCTATTTGAATTGTCTAGGGTCAAACCTAGATTACTACATAAATTCATCTATGTCACATTGGTTGAAGCACTTAAGTCACCCAAATAGTTTTACACATTCTTTCTTAACATTCAGACCATTCGTAAAAATGGTGGTACTTTAGGTTTATCTTCAAATACCAGCATGTTTGCATTAAAAACTTTGGATTTATATTGTTGTCCCCAAAAATAGATTTCTCATTTTTGGGACAACATGTGAGCTATTTTGGTCCTGTACAGCCAAAAATAATCTCTTCCCTTCTTGAAATTTGTTCTGAGCTTTCAAATTCCTCATTTTTCAAGCTTTTTTAGTAAAAAGGATTAGCAGGTTCAGCAGTTTCAAAGGATTCTACAGGTGAGTTCAATCAAAAGAACCAATTTCCAATTCTTGGTCACCTTTAGGATTAGGTCAATGCCTTGTTTCAATCGAAAAAGGGCACATTGGCAAGCATCAAAGCAAAGATTGAACCATTGAACCATTTTGGTTCAATGGGTTCAAAGGTTCAACGCCATCAACAAGAGTTAAGCAAATTTGCCAAAGTTTCATAATTTCAACGAGTTCACGGGTTCAAAGGTTCAAAGGCTATCTCGATTGTGGACAAGAAGTACACGCAAAAGAAAGAGTCAGGTGGATGCTACCAAGTGTCATCAGTTGGGCCCTATTACACTTTGTTTTTGAGAATTGGCAGATGATGCCATGTGTCCCTTTTGAAGCTCATCAGAAGCCTCCAAAAGTCAAATATCTATCATCCCTTCCCTTAGCTTCACTATTTTGAGCAAAGACCATGGTGGGCTCAGGGCGCATGACTTAATGAAGTGAAAGCTGCCACATGTCTGCATCTGCATGACTGCCAAATGTATCTAGACCGTGCATGTGTCCCATGCAGAGATCGGTGAAGGCCAACAAGTGTCATCATTTGAAAGAACCTAAGTGAGCCCCAAGAATTTATATGAAGCTATAAAAGCCTAATAGCAGAAAGTGCGGGCTATCGATGATGGAAGGTTTTAACATGATGCAGCAAAAGAATCCACGTGTCCTTGGAAAGAATCAATGGAACATGCCACGTGTCAAAGAGGGATGCCCTTGTGGGAGGCATAGAGCCAAGGAAAGGAATTTCCAAAGAAATTTATTCAGACTTTTTATCTGAAGAAAATGAAGGAAATACATGGGACAACTGCTTGCCAAAAATGAAAGCCTGAAGGCCACCAGGAGGATCCCAAAGGATAGAGACCCTTGCAGAGGGACACTTGACACATAAAATGGACCCTATTCAAGATCCCAAAGGGCAAGTTCCCTTTAGTAAGGGTCGAGCATCAAAGTGCAACAGAAGCTTCCAAGTGTCACGTGTTGAGACACAGTTTCAAATGAAGCTTCAAAGAGTAGACCGCGCCACGTGTCCCATCCTAGTGCAGCGAAAGTTGCCACATGTCTGCATCCACACCTCTGTCCCCTAACAAGTTTTGAAGCATATTCCAATGGGATTATTTCAAATCCACATATGCCTCCACATGTCCTCACCTGCATCACAATGGGGAGGAGCCATAACAAGTGAGGAAACCACAAGAGAGTTGCTAAGCAGAATGATGGGCCCATGAACGTCAAAATTGGGATGATTGGCTAGCTATTAACCTTGAAAGGAAGATAAACCTGTGAACTTCAAATTCATTACATATAAGTGTTTATTGATTCCTGCAGGCTTGAAACACGGACTCAATGCATTCAAAGACCCTAAGGCTAAAACAAAGAGAAGGAAGAGACAAAGAGGGAAACTCAGTGGGACTTAATTCCAGTAGGTGAAGCAGTTCACCAGGTAGATATTTGGGGCCTATAAACATTGAAAATGTATCCTATTTGTCCCCTTTGAATTAAAGGTAGAATAGACATTTTCATGGCTAGTAGGTGATGGAATGAGTGATTCAGGCCTGAGAGTGAACAAAGGAGATGAACCAACATGCCACAGTTAAGGCAATTGCCCTGCTTCAGCGTGGCTCTCCCTGACATAATAAAAAATGCATCCAAAGCATTAATTGTGTAGCATGGGTTGCTCCATGGGATGAAGTGCCATGTCTCTCCTAGCCTCTATAAAATGTAAACTATTTCATTGTCATAGGCAGATCTTCCCCTTACAAAAGAAAAACTCTACCCAAATTGAAAGGCATTACTGAGACTTTGAGCTCAAATTGTTGTTCATATTTCCTTGATTAAATGAGAAAGCAAGTTACTTTCAGACTTTTTGCTTTTTTAGCTTGTGTTACTTCATGAAATTGTTCTTATGTCTATTGCCTAGAAGCATTCTTATTCATTTGAATTAACAAGCAGAGCTAGTGGAAGTGATAAGGAAGGTGTCCTGAAGCAAGCTACTTTTAGACTTTGTGCTATCATAGTTGTCTTCAGTGTGTGTTTTTCTTTTTGTTTCTATGTAAAAGACCTTGGGATGACTTTTTTCCCTCATTGTATTTTGTATCTCACTCTAGGGCAGTCAAGGTGGAGACTTTGTGCTACATCTTAGATTACTGGTTACTCTGCGCCCTTGGTTACCAGAAAGAGTCCTGCTGTTTGCAAGAAAAAACATTTCTAAGAGAAGAGAAGTGCCTTCTATTGCCTCACCAGGATTTATAGAATCCAAGAAGGGATCTGGCTCTTGGTTGAATGTTACTTCTGAAAGAAGAGAAGTACCTTCACCAATCACCTAGGATTTCTCCTCTGTTTGTTAGCATCATCTCTGAAAAAAGAGAGATGGATGGTTTATCCCACCCCTGTGTCTTACTTTTTACTTATATATATAGTATATAGCCTTTGTATATTTAATAGGGAACCTCCCCTTGATGAGAAGAGAGATTTATCCCATGTTGATGTAGTAAAACTACACACCTAGACAACCAATCTCCCTATGCCGTGGTGATAGGAACTATTTTGCTCACCAGTAAGCTAGTTGACAAAATATTCACCCAACTATTTTTGGTGACTCTGCTAGGGAAGGACAAGCATTTTGAAGCCTCAAGCTTCAAATTGAAGTTTGATTAATCATTTTCCATTTTTGATTCACAATATGGCAACCCCACGTTATACCAGAAGCTAGAGAGCTCAAGGTGTCGTTGACCCTATCTTTGAGTTGGCACAACAAAGAGATTTTGACTTGCTTTCTCCCCAGCCTCAAGTTCAATGATATAAGAGTGTCCCTCCTACCCGTACCAGGACACCAACACCAGGCTGAGCTTCTTTTCCTATTATTAGTAGAGCCTTGCCTATCCAAGTTCCACCCAAATTTGTTATCCCTACTTTCAATAATTCCATCATGGCAGTTTGAGACCCCTGGGGTAACTCTTTTGGCCCACTGAATCTAACTCCACCTCTTCATGAACTCCCATGTAGCTCAATGAAGAATTTCCCTAAATTTTTTAGGGATGGGAAAGTTCACCTTTATGAACATGTTGCAGCATTCAACATAGCCTGTGGCATAATAGGAGTAGAGTTTGAAGATGTGGTAGTCAGGCTCTTCATGGAAACACTACAAGGTGCTCTCGTAGATTGGTTCTACCATCTATAGGATAGATCAGTCACTGATTGGAACACACTCAAAGCCAAATTCAAGGCTAGATTCAAGCCCACAGAAGATGCACATGCTTTGTTGGCCAAGCTCACACAATTGAAGAAGGAGCCTCACGAGCCTATGAGGGATTTCATAGCCAAGTTTGGTAAGCTGAGGTACCAAATTCTTGCTATTGCTCAGTTGACCCGTGAAAACCTCAAATGCTTCTTCATCAACTCACAACTACCTGAAGTGAGTTTTCTACTGAGAAGAGTTGGCCACATAAACCTAGAAGCTGCTCAAGATCTAGCTACTGAAGTTGAAGATGACCTTATCTTGGTAGGAAAGATAAGGAGAGATCCACATAGAGGTAAGTATTCTTCTTCCTCTGAATGCTCCCCTTCAGCCACCACTAATCCTATGGTACAAAATTTGGCAAATGAAGTGCTAGCTCTCAAAAAGCAAATGGCATAAGGAATGTCACCTGCTCCTTCCTACAGAGATGTACCAAGGAGGACATTCCCTAATCAATCCTACCAGGAACATGTTGCTAGAAACCAAGTGCAAACCAATCATATTCCTCCCCCTTAGAGGAATAATCTTGCCATTGAAGCACCTCCAACTAACTCAGCAGTTGGATATCTTGAAGCTGAATCATATTTCTCATTCTAGCTTGAGTTGAATTCTGAAGATGACGCTAATCTCTTCACTGAGGAAGAAGAAAAATTAGCTGGCGACTCCCATATTGGTTTCCTAAACTATCAAGATGAACCTAGAAGTGAAGGAAATGCAATTGAGGGGTCATATGCTATATTCACCCAGTCTAAGAATCAATCAGCTCAATAAGCTGATAAAGAGAAAGCAGAGGAGCGACCTCAACCAACAGTTTCAATCGTTAAGCAAGGATCCACTCTGCCCTTCTAGCCAAAGGACCTAGTGACTGCTAGAAAAGTAAGTACCCCAAATACCCCTACACCTTCTACTTCAAATTTGCAGTCTAGTCCTCCCCCTTCCAAAAATCAAAAGGATGAATTCCCATCCTCTGCTCCTGGCTCATTCCAGACATTTGACATAATTGACCATATGAAGAAAACCAAAATTCAAATGTCTGAATTTGAATCTCTGTAGTCCCATCCTAAGCAATTAGATAAATTGGTTGTGTGTTAAAAACCAAAATGTCCCTATTGAACAAGCAGTTCCTAAAGTGTCGCATGATCCACCCAAGGATGCATCTACTAGGAACAATCTTGTCATTACCCCTCCTGCTGCTCCTAATAGGACTGAACCCTTTTATGTCTCATTGCTGATACATGGGCATCAGTTGAATAATTGCATCATTAACTCTGGAGCTTTAGACAATGTCATGCCTGCTATAGTAGCTGAATCCCTTGACCTCACACTGATCAAGACATTTGGTAGATGCTTCTCAATGGAGAACAAACAAGTGCCACTACTGGGGCAAATTAAAGACACTCAATTTGCATTTACTACCTTTTCAGAGAAAAGAATCAAGATGGCTATCTTGGTAGTAGACATCCCAACATCATCCGGCATCCTTCTTGGGCAGAATTTTTGTAGGGATGTTGGTGGCGACCTGAGCATGGATTTATCAGAGGCGAGGATTCTAGTCAGAGGTGTCATAAAAAGGCTGTTCCCTAAGAAGGAAGCAAAATACATAGTTACCCAGACCTCAGCACCTAAATCTCAAATTTTGTTTGAGTCTTCAGGCTTGGGTAACTACTTTCTATCCATGGATGGAGTTCATGAGGCATCTGATGAAGCTCCTGCAGGTGATAGCTTGGAAATGCATTCAGCTAGAACATCAGAGGAATTCGCTGAGCACAAGGCAAGTGTGGAAGTATCTCCACCCTCGAATGAAGAAGAATCCAAAAGAAAACCAGTATCAAATGAGGTATGGATTCTTGGATTTGATGGCAGCTACTCCTCCACTAGTTCAAGAGCCAGGGTTGTGTTAATATCTCCTCAAGGAGATATTTTTCCCTCATCTTATAAATTGCAATTCAGCATCATGAATAACACAACTGAATACAAGTCTTTGTTTCTTGGATTGAGGGCTGCTTGAGACAAAGGCATCAAGCTCCTTCATGCTAAAGGAGATGTTGAACTAGTGGTTTGTCAGGTGAGGAACCTGTATCAAACCAAAAATGAAAGATTGCATCATTATCGCAATCTAGTTTGGGACCAGCTTGAAGACTTTGATGCTTTCAACATCTCTACAGTTCTTAGAGAATTTAATGACTGGGTGGATGCATTAGATGTTTCAGCCACTCTCTTGGTCCCCCACCTAGATTTCAAAGGAGATAAGTAAACCATTGAGCTGGTCTTTCAGCCAAATGTACCTGATAATGCCAGACATTGGTAGGTATTTAACATGAAAACCAAATCATTAGCTTCCTGGAGCAAAAGGATAGCTTTAAATGACTGCATTTTGAAGGCAGTGAACCTTAGAAGTGTGAACCAGATCCTGAATCAAATGTAAACACAGGTGAGGAGTTTTTTTAATTGAAGTGGAATAAGATTCCTAAAGGCTTGGTTTCCCTTGAGAAGCTATTTGATAAGAATGATAGATTCATCAAACAACAGCCAATGGATTCAATCTCATCTCAGGAGTTTGATCAAGTAAATCTGGGAACCAAAGAAGACACCAAGATGGTGAACATTGGGAAATGTTGTACTCCTAAGGAGAGGTTCAAGTTCACCAAGTTAATCAACTAGTACATGGACATCCTGGCATATTCCTATGATGACTTGAAGTCACTCCGGCCTGATGAAATTTGACATAACATTCCTCTCAAGGCTGATTCAACACCTTACAGGCAAAAGTCTAGGCATTATAATCCAAAAATATTAGGTACTATTCTATTTGAGATACAAAAGATGCTAAATGCTAGGATAATCTTCCCAATCCATCATTCCACATGGATTGCCAATATAGTGCCTGTGAGGAAGAAGAATGGTGAAATTTACCTTTGTGTGGCTTTTAGAAATTTGAATCAGGCATCCTTGAAGGATAATTATCCTTTGCCAATCATGGATCAAGTGCTATAGATAGTGACAGGGTTAGAGATGTTATCAATGCTAGATGGCTTTTCAGGATATAATCAGGTTAAAGTTGGTGAGGTAGACCAGCATAAGACTGCTTTCACCACACCATGGGGCACATTTGCATATAGAAGGATGCCTTTTGGCTTGATAAACGTTGGTGCTACCTTCCAAAGAGAAATGGACATCACCTTCAAAGATGAGATGGGTAAGTTCATCATAGTTTATCTTGATGAATTGACTATCTTCTCTAAGCATCACTCAGATCAAATGCACCACTTACAACAAGTGCTAGAACGTTGTCGCCAGAATGGCATCTCCTTAAATCCCAAGAAGTCAATTTTTAGAGTAATAGAGGGGAAACTTCTTGGACACATTGTGTCCAAAGGAGGCATAAATATTGACTCAAATAGAGTCAAGTCTATCCAAGAACTTACCTTTCCCACAAGTAAGATTGTTGTTCACTCTTTCTTTGGAAAGGTGAATTTCTTACAGAGGTTCATCCCTGAGTTTGCTGAGAAAACTAGGCACATTATAGACATGATGAAAGGAAAGGCCAACTTCAGTTGGACTGAAGAAGGCAAGTCGGCATTTGAGGAGATCAATACTGCCATTACTCATGCCCCATTTATAATTTGTTTAGATTATACGAAGGATTTCCTCATGTATAGTTACGCTTCTGAACACACACTTTTAGCCATCCTGATTCAACAGAATGAAGAAGGTGTGGAATCTCCCATTTCCTTCATGAGCTTTCCTCTCAAAGCTCATGAGCTGAAGTAATTAAATATGGAGAAGCATGATTACGCAGTGGTGAAGGTAGTGAAACATTTTCATTTCTACATCCTCAACTCTCAAGTTACTGCATTGGTTCCTGATACCACGGTTAAATCCATACTGACTCTGCAGGAGTTTGAGACAAAAAGAGGCAATTGGGTTGCTAATATCTAGGAGTTTGATCTAGTCATCAAGCCAACAAATCTGGTGCATGACAAGGGACTATGCCAATTAATTGATGATAACCAGCTAGAAGGAACAGAGCATGAAGAATCAGAAGCGGAAGATACACCAATAGTCCTTTTTGTCTCCACCACAAATGAGTGGCATTTAGGCATTGCTCATTTCCTTACTTAAGGTGAGTGTCCTTCACACCTATCTTATAAAGAAAGGATAACCATCAAGTTGAAAGCCACTAATTTTGTCCTCTGGGACAATGGCCTATACAAGAGGAGCCTTGATGGAACGTTCCTTCGCTGAATGGACAAGGAGCAACAAAGCTGACTTCTGAAATCCTTCCACAATTTGGCCTATGGAGGACATTTTTATGCTCCTGTGACTGCTCATAAGATCTTACAAGCCAGGTATTATTGGCCAACTCTCTTTTAAGATGCATACAAGTGGGTCAGGGGGTGTGAACTGTGTCAGTAGTTTGTTGGAAAGCCCATGTTAGCTGCCCTGCCCCTCAAACTAGTGATCATAGAGGAGTCATTCCAACAATGGGGAATTGACTTCATTAGAGTTGTAAACCCATCTTCAAGTGCTGGACATGATTATGTCCTTACAGCAATAGACTATTTCACCAAATGGGTAGAAGTTGTTCCAACCAAACATGCTACTTCCGAAGTAGTATGCAATTTTCTCAAAGCGAACATCATATCCAGGGTTGGGGTCCCAGCCAAGATTGTCACTGAAAATGCAGCTTGTTTCACTTCCCAGGAGATTACTCAATTCTATTTCCACTACGGAGTTACGCTCTCCCACTCTTTTAATTACTTTCCACAAGGGAATGGATAGGCCGAATCAAGAAATAAGATCCTAGTGGCTACCATCAAGAAGCTGTTGGATGACAACCAAAGGATGTGGCATAAAGCATTAGTTGATGCTCTATGGGCAGACATAATTATGCCAAAGAAGGCAATTGGTATGTCTCCTTTCCAACTTATTTATGGACCCAATGTTGAAATACCAATCACCGTGGAATTGCTAGCACTGAAATTGGCTAAGGCAATTGAAGATCAAACGTATGAGAGATCACTTGATAAGAGGATCATGTGCCTGACTGAGCTAGAAGAGTAGAGAAATGTAGTGGTGGATCGAATTGCCACCCATCAAGGTCTGGTAAAGAAGCTCTTCAACCAGAAAGTAAAGAATCATGATTTTTGGATTGGAGATCAAGTCTTGCTGTGGGACAAAAGAAGAGAACCAAAAGGGATGCACAAAAAGTTTGATTCCCTATGGAGGGGCCCTTTTACCATTCATCAGCTCAATGGTGAAAATAATTTCCTATTGAAGTATCAAGATGGCACTCTCTTTTCTCTACCTCACAATGGCCAACATCTGAAGCACTTCAACTCTTGAAGTATCAGATGAGTTCCCCTATACATATGTATATTTGTATAGTCTTTTGTTTCTATTTTGTTCTTTTTGTTTTCATTTTCATTTTTGGAGCCTTTCTTTTTGGGTAGCATGACTTCATAGCCCAATGGCACACTTCAAGGCACTGGAGATTCTGGTTTCTACTCCCCTTAGCTGTGTTTCAAGTTTTTATCTAACAGAAGTTCCCCAACTAGAGCTAGCTGTTGTCCCAAAAAATAGCTTTCTCATTTTTGGGATAACATGTGAGCTATTTTGGTCCTACATAGCCAAAAACAATCTCTTCCCTTCTTAAAATTTGTTTTGAGCTTTCAAATTCCTCATTTTTCAAGCTTTTTCAATAAAAAGGATTAGCAGGTTTAGTAGTTTCAAAGGCTTCTGCAGGTGAGTTCAATCAAAAGAACTAGTTTCCAGTTCTTGGTCACCTACAGGATTGGGTTAGTGCCTTGTTTCAATCAAAAAAGGGCACATCAACAAGCATCAAAGTAAAGATTGAACCATTAAACCATTTTGGTTCAATGGGTTCAAAGGTTCAACGTCATCAACAAGAGCTAAGCACATTTGCCAAAGTTTCATAAGTTCAACGAGTTCATGGGTTCAAAGTTTTAAAGGTTTTCTCGATTGTGGACAAGAAGCATGTGCAAAAGAAAGAGTCAAGCAGATGTTTCCAAGTGTCTTCGGTCGGGCCCCATTACACTTTGTTTCTAAGAATTGGCGGATGATGCCACATGTCCCTTTTAAAGCTCATCAAAATCCTCCAAGTGTCAAATATCCATCATCCTTTCCCTTAGCTTCATTGTTTAAGGCAAAGACCATGGTGGGCCTGGGGCGTGTGACTAAATGAAGCGGAAGCTACCACATGTCTACATCCATGTAATTTCCAAATGTATCCAAACCACGCCACGTGGCTTATGTAGATATCGATGGAGGCTGACAAGTGTCATCATCTGAAAGAACCCGAGTGAGCCCCAAGCATTTCTATGATGCTACAAAAGCTCGATAGCGAAAAGTGTTAGGTGTCGACGACGGAGGGTTTCAACACAATGCATCAGAAGACTCCATGTGTCCTTGGCAATAATTAATGGAATGTGCCACATGACCTGTGTTCGCCTGTGAGTGATGACTTTTTACCCGCGAGCTCCTTTGAATCAATACCCATGTCCAAACTGCCCTGCTCAGAAGTATCCAGCACCATCCACTGGTTTCTGTCCGCCATCTCCTCCAAGTACACCAAGGCTTTCCAGTTCTTAAGCCTGTCAAATATATCTGTCTTCCGCTTAAGAACATGCATCTCCTTCCTACTCATGTGACCAAGCCTACGAAGCCACGTCTCTGCAACAAAAGAAGAATCAGTAATATAAACAAGTAGATAAATAGTACCTATTTTCTTACCATCAGCTAATTCAATTGCATCCACTATGAGAGTTCTTGTG
Organism: Torreya grandis; assembly: GCA_037957365.1. Lineage (NCBI taxonomy): Eukaryota > Viridiplantae > Streptophyta > Pinopsida > Cupressales > Taxaceae > Torreya > Torreya grandis. The sequence continues at coordinate 3,326,711 of JARHVA010000047.1, read as the reverse complement.
CATCTCTCATCACCTAATCTTTCTGAAGAAATTAGCCATATCTCCAAACCTGGGACCTACATGACCTTCATCAACACCTGTGTGTTGGACGCTTGCAATTTTAGCTTCACTTCCCCTTTGCCAATTCTTTGGCAAGGCTCACCAGCTCCTCTACCTAGGGTTTCATGGAAAGAGGCAACCGAATCTTTTATCCAAGATTCAACTTTATCTAAGAAACCTCCCAAAGCATCTTGTGCAACAACACCTGCTACATCTGCTTCTTCAATTTATTCATGCTGATCTGCTACCAACCAACAATAATATTTTACCTGCTCTTTCTTTCCATAGGACCATAAGTAACCATCTGTGCTTTTCAACTCCTCCATTCTTAGCTTACTTTGATCTGCCGTTGCTCTACTCCCACTCAATCAGAAACCCCTGAGAGTGACCTGTAATCAAACACAAAACCTGCTCCCTGCAACCTTGGCTCTGATACCACTTGCCAGTGGTATCAAGCTATGAGCCAACAACCTGGCTCTGATACCACTTGTCAGTGGTATCAAGCTATGAGCCAACAACCTTGCTCTGATACCACTAGACAGGATACGTGAAACACCGGAAGCACACAATTGATTACCAAACCAAGCAACTTAATATGCAAAAATTAACCAGAATCACAAGTAATTAGAATTTATAATAACACATGATATGAGAGACAATACACAACTTGTATTAAAACTCTTGAAGAAAAGAATACAATAAAGAAGATGCCACTTCTTCTCCACCACCTCTTCAGAGGCTTCCCACACCTCAAGTGAACAGTAATTCTCTCCTCAAAGCTCTCTCTTAGGTCCCAACACCCAACTCAAACTCTGAGTTGGTGTTCACCTTATACCCATGCTCCACGCACACCACAAGTGCTCCACGCACTCCACAAGTACTCAAAGTACTTCAAGTAGATCTCCATGAACCTGCAACAACCTGCAATTCAACAGACCATACTTATGGAAGGAACTCCCTTGCCTTCCTCTTTGTTCTATCCGAGTACACACTTGTACTCCAAGTAGATCTTGCCTGATTTTGCTCCATGTTGTGTTGCTATCCTATCTGATCTTGCACACCTGTAAATCAACCTGGTTCTGCACACCTGTGAACCTTGACCTTGCACACACATACACCTGCAGATCAATGATCTTACTTACCATGTAGATCTCCTATATAGGCCATGCACACCTGCTGACCAAGATCCTACACCCCTGAAGAATCTTGCTGACTCTCCAAAACCAGCACCCACCTTGGTACTGCTATGGAACTAGGAGGAACACCCTTGCTCACCTCACACACAGAAGGAGCTAACTTTGCTCAACTCAAACTAGAACAAGTTTACAATACAACCATGAGTCTATTATATAGATCTCATCCAAACAATAATTAGACATCTAATTACAATAATTAGATCTGCAACTCTCAGTCTAAAAATAGCTCTCTTCATGCAAACACTTGGTTCATTAGCTAACTGCCCGTAATAAACTCGCAGTCGAACCACACAGGCGATCGACATCGGTCCCTGTCTGCCTGGGGGTCACCGACGCCAGCCGATCTCTGACCGACGTCAATTTCCTTCTTGTCTAATCCTACCGACATCGGTTGGCCAGACCAACGCCGGTGTCTGTGACACTTCGTAACTCATTCGCAACCTCCTCCATGTCTGCATCAGTGAAGCTTTTAGCTCCACAACCTAACAATCTCCCACTTGGAGATAAACAACTGCACTGTACCTATACCTGTACTCCGTCTAATCTATTTTCTGGTTTGTATCCCTCTTCAAGCTCAATCCTAAAGACAACCCACCACATATCCCATGGTGTACCTCTTGTCATCCGAGTACCTTGCCACATCCAAACCTACAAATCCATGTAGTGAAGTCCTGACCCTGCATAGCATGAATCCCTGCTGCTGGTCTCTCTCAAATACCTGAGAACCCACTTCCCCGAATTGGCTCCTAACTCTCTGACAGCTCCCACTGCATGGGAATACTTAGGTCTATACCAGACCTCATGTGATTTTGGACACTGTACCTGTCCAGCCCTTAGTGTGCTCCGACTCTGCATCCTGAACCTTTCCAACCCCTGATTCACATCAGCTCCCACTGGAGACAAAATCAACCTGTGATCTTCATGTCTCCCATGTCAAAGAATTTTGTTGCTCCAAACTCCTCATGACATGCCACTGAACTAATCTTACCCTTAGCTCAGCAAAACCCTATATGTACAATCCTTCTATCAAAACATACCATCCACATACAACAACAGAATGATGTTGCAATCATCATCCACCTGGTAAGACAAACCACAGTAGTTACCCTAACATTGACTGAAGCCATGCTTCATCCTCCACCTATCAAAACCTGTACCACTGTCCTGCAGCTCCTCAAGACCATATACCTGGTCTTTCGTCTCACGTGTCCGTTCACTCTATTCTTCAACTAAGGAATCCATTCGTCTCTGTGCTTCGCACCGGCAAGCAACCCTACCAAAACTCTTGTTTGGTTCTGCATCATATCCCTGCCATGCTCCCACCTGTTTCCTGGATCCTTCCTGCTCTACAATCAACAACGAGTATAAAGAAGAGGAACAATGAATTTGAGGGCCTACTTACATCTTCAGTCCTTTGTATGGGTGTTTGAGACTCCTTGACAGCATGTTGTCCACCCAAAATCTATTACAGTGATCGACCTCGGTCACTCCACAGTCTGCATCCCATCGACGTCAGTTCCCATGCGTCTATCCCTAACTACCGACTCTGTCGACGTTGGTGTCCCTGCTGCTGATGTCGGTCCTTATGACCGACATCGGTCTTACCTACTGCCGACATTGGTCCTTCTGACCGACGTCGGTCTTACCCTGCCTGACATCGCCGGCTTCGGTCTGCACATGACCGACATCAGCCCCTGTTTGTTCGATGCCAGTTCCTCCTGACTGATGCTGGTACCTGTGTTCGCCTGTGAGTGATGACTTTTTACCCGCGAGCTCCTTTGAATCAATACCCATGTCCAAACTGCCCTGCTCAGAAGTATCCAGCACCATCCACTGGTTTCTGTCCGCCATCTCCTCTAAGTACACCAAGGCTTTCTAGTTCTTAAGCCTATCAAATATATCTGTCTTCCGCTTAAGAACATGCATCTCCTTCCTACTCATGTGACCAAGCCTACGAATCCACGTCTCTGCAACAAAAGAAGAATCAGTAATATAAACAAGTAGATAAAGAGTACCTATTTTCTTACCACCAGCTAATTCAAGTGCATCCACTGTGAGAGTTCTTGTGCATCTCTCATCACCTAATCTTTCTGAAGAAATTAGCCATATCTCCAAACCTGGGACCTGCATGACCTTCATCAACACCTGTGTGTTGGTCGCTTGCAATTTTAGATTCACTTCCCCTTTGCCAATTCTTTGGCAAGGCTCACCAGCTCCTCTACCTAGGGTTGCATGGAAAGAGGCAACCGAATATTTTATCCAAGATTCAACTTTATCTAAGAAACCTCCCAGAGCATCTTGTGCAACAACACCTGCTACATCTGCTTCTTCAATTTATTCATGCTGATCTGCTACCAACCAACAATAATATTTTACCTACTCTTTCTTTCCATAGGACCATAAGTAACCATCTGTGCTTTTCAACTCCTCCATTCTTAGCTTACTTTGATCTGCCGTTGCTCTACTCCCACTCAATCAAAAACCCCTGAGAGTGACCTATAATCAAACACAAAACCTGCTCCCTGCAACCTTGGCTCTGATACCACTTGCCAGTGGTATCAAGCTATGAGCCAACAACCTGGCTCTGATACCACTTATCAGTGGTATCAAGCTATGAGCCAACAACCTTGCTCTGATACCACTAGACAGGATACGTGAAACACTGGAAGCACACAATTGATTACCAAACCAAGCAACTTAATATGCAAAAATTAACCAGAATCACAAGTAATTAGAATTTATAATAACACATGATATGAGAGACAATACACAACTTGTATTAAAACTCTTGAAGAAAAGAATACAATAAAGAAGATGCCACTTCTTCTCCACCACCTCTTCAGAGGCTTCCCACACCTCAAGTGAACAGTAATTCTCTCCTTAAAGCTCTCTCTTAGGTCCCAACACCCAACTCAAACTCTGAGTTGGTGTTCACCTTATACCCATGCTCCACGCACACCACAAGTGCTCCACGCACTCCACAAGTACTCAAAGTACTTCAAGTAGATCTCCCATGAACCTGCAACAACCTGCAATTCAACAGACCATACTTATGGAAGGAACTCCCTTGCCTTCCTCTTTGCTCTATCTGAGTACACACCTATACTCCAAGTGGATCCTGCCTGATTCTGCTCCCTGTTGTGTTGCTGTCCTATCTAATCTTACACACCTGCAAATCAACCTAGTTCTACACACCTATGAACCTTGACCTTGCACACACATACACCTACAGATCAATGATCTTACTTACCATGTAGATCTCCTATATAGGCCATGCACACGTGCTGACCAAGATCCTACACCCCTGAAGAATCTTGCTGACTCTCCAAAACTAGCACCCACCTTGGTACTGCTGTGGAACTAGGAGGAACACCCTTGATCACCTCACACACAGAAGGAGCTAACTTTGCTCAACTCAAACTAGAACAAGTTTACAATACAACCATGAGTCTATTATATAGATCTCATCCAAACAATAATTAGACATTTAATTACAATAATTAGATCCGCAGCTCTCAGTCTAAAAATAGCTCTCTTCATGCAAACACTTGGTTTGTTAGCTAACTACCCGTAATAAACTCGCAGTCAAACCACACAGGCAACCGACGTCGGTCCCTGTCTGCCTGGGGGTCGCCGATGCTGGGCGATCTCTGACCGATGTCGGTTGCCTTCTTGTCTAATCCTACCGACGTCGGTTGGCTAGACCAATGCCGGTGTCTGTGACACTCCGCAACTCATCCACAACCTCCTCCATGTCTGCATCAGTGAAGCTTTTAGCTCCACAACCTAACAACAAAAGCTCGATAGCGAAAAGTGTCGGGTGTCGAAAACGGAGGGTTTCAACACAATGCATCAGAAGACTCCATGTGTCCTTGGCAATAATTAATGGAATGTGCCACATGTCAAAGAGGGATGCCCTTGTGGGAGGCACAGAGCCAAGGAAATGAATTTATTCAGACAAAATGTCTGAAGAAATTATTCAGACTTTTTGTCTGAAGAAAATGAAGGAAATACATGGGACAACCACCCGCTGAAGATGAAAGCCTGAAGGCCACTGGGAGGATCCCGAAGGACAAAGACCCATGTGGAGGGACACTTGACACATAAAATAGACCCTGTTCAAGATCTCAAAGGGAAAGTTCCCTTTAGGAAGGGTTGAGCCTCAAAGTGTAGTGGAAGCTACCAAGTGTCACACACTGAGACACAATTTCAAATGAAGCTTCAAAGAGCAGACCACACCACGTGTCCCATCCCAGTGCAGCAGAAGCTACCATGTGTCTGCATGCATGCCTCTGGCCCCTAACAAGTTTTGAAGCCTATTCCAATGTGCTTATTTCAAAGCTATAGATGCCACCACGTGTCCTCGCCCACATCACAACGGGGAACAACCATAACAAGTGAGGAAGACATGAGAGAGTTGCAAGGCAGAATGATGGGCCCACAAACATCAAAATTGGGATGATTGGCTAGTCGTTAACCTTTAAAGGAAGAGAAATCTGTGAACTTCAAATTCATTGCATAGAAGTGTTTATCGATCCCTACAAGATTGAAACACGGACTGGATGCATTCAAAGACCCTAAGGCTAGAACCAAGAGAAGGAAGAGACAAAGAGGGAAACTCAGTGGGAGTTAATTCTAGTAGGTGAAGCAGTTCATCAGGTAGATATTTGGGGCCTGTAAACATTGAAAGTGTAGCTTGTTTATCCCCTTTGAATTAAAGGCATAATAGACATTTGTGCGGCTAGCAGGTGATGGAATGAGTGATTCAGGCCTGGGAGTGAATAAAGGAGATGAACCAGCATGCCACAGTTAAGGTAGCCACCCTGCTTCAGCATGGCTCTCCCTGACAAATTCAAAAATGCATCCAAGGCTTTAAATGAATAGCATGGGTTGCTCCATGGGACGAAGTGCCAAGTCTCTCCTGGCCTCTATATAATGTAAACTATTTCATTGTCACGGGTGGATCTTCCACTTATAAAAGCAAAACTCTACCCAAATTGAAAGGCATTACTGAGACTTTGAGCTCAGATTGTTGTTCATATTTCTTTGATTGAATGAAAAAGCAAGTTACTTGTAGACTTTGTGCTGTTTTAGCTTGTGCTACTTCAAAAAATTGTTCTTATGTCTATTTCCTAGAAGCATTCTTGTTCATTTGAATTAACAAGTAGAGCTAGTGGAAGTGATAAGGAAGGTGTCCTGAAGCAAGCTACTTTTAGACTTTGTGCTGTCATAGTTGTCTTCAGTGTGTGTTTTTCTTTTTGTTTTTGTATAAAAGACCTTAGGATAACTTTGTGCCCTCATTGTCTTTCGTATCTCACTCTAGGGCAGTCAAGGTGGAGACTTTGTGCTACATCTTAGATTGTTGGTTACTCTGCGCCCTTGGTTACCAAAAAGAGTCTTGTTGTTTGCAAGAACAAGCATTTCTAAAAGAAGAGAAGGGCCTTCTATTGCCTCACCAAGATTTCTACTATCTAGGAAGGGATCTGGCTCTTAACTAAATTTTACTTCTGAAAGAAGAGAAGTACCTTCACCAATCACCCAAGATTTCTCCTCTGTTTGTTAGCATCATATCTAAAACAAGAGAGATGGATGGTTTATCCCACCCCTGTGTCTTACTTTCTATTTATATATATAGTCTATAGCCTCCGTATATTTAATAGGGAACCTCCCCTTGATGAGACGAGAGATTTATCCCCTGTTGATGTAGTAAGACTGCACACATGGATAACCAATCTCCTTATGCTGTGGTGATAGGAACTATTTTGCTCACTAGTTAGCTGGTTGACAAAATATTCACCCAACTATTTTTGGTGATTCCACTAGGGAAGGACAAGCAGTTTGAAGCCTCAAGCTTCAAATTGAAGTTTGACTAGTCCTTTTCCATTTTTGATTCACAATCTGGCAACGCCATGTTATACCAGAAGCTAGAGAGCTCAAGGTGTCATTGACCCTGTCTTTGAGTTGGCACATCAAAGAGATCTTGACTTGCTTTCTCCCTAGCCTCAAGTTCAATGATCTAAGAGTGTCCCTCCTACTCGTACCAAGACACCAACACCAGGCTGAGCTTCTTTTCCTACTATTAGCAGAGCCTTGCCTGTCCAAGTTCTACCCAAATTTGTTATCCTTGCTTTCAATAATCCCATCATGGCAGTTTGAGGCCCCTGGGGCAACTCTTTTGGCCCACTGAATCTAATTCCACCTCTGTATGAACTCCCACGCAGCTCAAGGAAGAATTTCGCTAAATTCTTTGGGGATAGGAAAGTTCACCCTGATGAACACGTTGTACCATTCAGCATAGCCTGTGGCATAATAGGAGTAGAGTTTGAAGATGTGGCAGTCAGGCTCTTCATGGAAACACTACAAGGTGCTACTGCAAATTGGTTCTACCATCTACAAGCTAGATCAGTCACTGATTGGGACACACTCAAAGCCAAATTTGAGGCTAGATTCAAGCCCGTAGAAGATGCACATGCTTTGTTGGCCCAACTCACACAATTGAAGAAGGAGCCTCATGAGCCTATGAGGGATTTCATAGCCAAGTTTGATAAGCTGAGAAACCAAATTCTTGTTATTGCTCAGCCGACCCTTGAAAACCTCAAATGCTTCTTCATCAACTCAAAACTACCTGAAGTGAGTTTTCTGTTGAGAAGAGCTGGACACATAAACCTAAATCTGCTCAGGATCTAGCTACCAAAGTTGAAGATGACCTTATCTTGGTAAGAAAGATAAGGAGAGATCCACACAGAGGCAAGTCTTCTTCTTCCTCTGAATTGTTCCCTTCAGCCACCACTGATCTTATGGTACAAAAGTTGGCAAATGAAGTGGTAGCTCTCAAAAAGTAAATGGCACAAGGAATGCCGCCTGCTCCTTCCTACAGAGATGTACCAAGGAGGACATTCCCTAATCAATCCTACCAGGGACACGTTGCTAGAAACCAAGTGCAAACCAATCATATTCCTCCCCCTTAGAGGAATAATCTTGCCATTGAAGCACCTCCAACTAACTCAGCGATTGGATATCTTAAAGCTGAATCATATTTCTCATTCTAGATTGAGTTGAATGCTGAAGATGACGCTAATCTCTTCACTGAGGAAGAAGAAAAATTTGCTGACGACTCCCATATTGGTTTCTTAAACTATCAAGATGAACCCAGAAGTGAAGGAAATACATTTGAGGGGTCATATGTTGTATTCACCCAGTCCAATAATCAATCAACTCAATAAGCTGATAAAGAGAAAGTAGAGGAGTGACCTCAACCAATAGTTTTAATTGCTAAGTGAGGATCCACTCTACCCTTCTAGCCAAAGGACATGGTGACTGCTAGAAAGGTAAGTACCCCAAATACCCCTACACCTTCTACTTCAAATTCTAAGTCTAGTCCTCCCCCTTCCAAAAATCAAAAGGATGAATTCTCATCCTCTACTCCTAGCTCATTCCAGACATTTGACATAATTGACCATATGAAGAAAACCAAAATTCAAATGTCTGAATTTGAATTTCTGTAGTCCCATCTTGAGCAATTAGATAAATTGGTTTAGTGTGTTAAAAACTAAAACATCTCTATTGAACAAGCAATTCCTAAAGTGTCACATGATCTAGCTAAGGATGCACCTACCAGGAACAATCTTGTCATTACCCCTCCTGCTACTCCTAATAGGACTGAACCCTTTTATGTCTCATTGTTGATAAATGGGCATTAGCTGAAAAATTGCATCATTGACTCTGGAGCTTCAAACAATGTCTTGCCTGCTAAAGTAACTGAATCCCTTGACCTCACACTGACCAAGATGTTTGGTAGATGATTCTCTATAGAGAACAAACAAGTGCCACTATTGGGGCAAATTAAAATCACTCAATTTCCATTTGCTACCTTTTTAGACAAAAGAATCAAGATGACTGTCTTGGTAGCAGACGTCCCAGCATCATACATCATCCTTCTTGAGTAGAATTTCTATAGGGATGTTGGTGGCAAACTGAGCATGGATTTATCAGAGGTGAGGATTCCAATCAAAGGTGTCATAAAAAGGCTGCTCCTTGAGGAGGAAGCAAAATACATAGTTACCTAGACCTCAGCACCTGAAGCTCAAATTTTGTTTAAGTCTTTAGGCTTGGGTAACTACTTTCTATCCATGGATGGAGTTCATGAGGCATCTGATGAAGTTCCTGTAGCTGACAACCTGGAAATGCATTTAGTTGGAACATCAGAGGAATTGGCTGAGCATAAGGCAAGTGTGGAAGTATCTCCACCCCCGAATGAAGAAGAATCCAAAAGAAAACTAGTATCAAATGAGGTATGGATTCTTGAATTTAATGGCAGCTGCTCCTCCACTGGTTTAAGAGCTAGGGTTGTGTTAATATCTACTCAAGGAGATATTTTTCCCTCATCTTATAAATTGTAATTCAGCATCATGAATAACACAGCTGAATACAAGTCTTTGTTGCTTGGATTGAGGGCTGCTTGAGACAAAGGCATCAAGCTCCTTCATGCTAAAGGAGATGTTGAACTAGTGGTTTATCAGGTGAGGAACCTGTATCAAACCAAAAATGAAAGATTGCATCATTACCAAAATTTAGTTTGAGACCAGCTTGAAGACTTTAATGCTTTCAGCATCTCTATAGTTCCTATAGAATTCAATGACCGGGTGGATGCACTGGCTGTTTCAGCCACTCTCTTGGTCCCCCACCCAGATTTCAAAGGAGACAAGTACACCATTGAGCTAGTCTTTTAGCCAAGTGTACCTGATAATGCCAGTCATTGGCAAGAATTTAATAGTGACAGCCAAATCATTACCTTCTTAAAGTAAAAGAACAGCTTTGAATGACTGCATTTTGAAGGCAGTGAACCTCAAAAGTGTGAACTAGCTCCTAAATCAAATACAGACATAGGTGAGGAGTTCTTGCAACTAAAGGGGAATAAGATTCCCAAAGGCCTGGTTTCCCTTGAGAAGCTATTTGATAGGCATGATAGATTCATCAAACAACAACCAATGGATTCAAGCTCATCTCAAGAGTTTGATCAAGTAAATTTGGGAACCAAAGAAGACCCCAAGATGGTGAACATTGAGAAATGTTGTACTCCTAAGGAGAGGTTCAAGTTCACCAAGTTACTCAATCAGTACATGGACATCCTGGAATATTCCTATGATGACTTGAAGTCACTCTGGCTTGATCAAATTTGACATAACATTCCTCTCAAGGCTAATTCAACACCTTACAGGCAAAAGTCTAGGCATTGTAATCCAAAAATATCAGGTACTATTCTATCTGAGATATAAAAGATGTTAAATGCTAGGTTAATCTTCCCAATTCATCATTCCACATGGATTGCCAATATAGTGCCTGTGAGGAAGAAGAATGGTGAAATTTGCCTTTGTGTGGATTTTAGAAATTTGAATCAGGCATCCTTGAAGGATAATTATCCTTTGCCAATCATGTATCAAGTGTTGCAGACAGTGACGGGCTAAGAGATGTTATCAATGCTAGATGGCTTTTTAGGATATAATCAGGTTGAAGTTGGTGAGGTAGACCAACATAAGACCACTTTCACCACACCATTGGGCACGTTTGTGTCAGGTTGTGGAGATAAAAGCTTCACTGATGCAGACATGGAGGAGGTCATTGGGAGAGTTTGCTGAGTGTCACAGACACCGGTGTCGGTCAGGCCAACTGACGTCAGTAGGATTAGACAGAAAGAGCAACCGATGTCAGTTAGGGATCGATCGGAATTGGCACCTCTAGGTAGATAGGGACCAATGTCGGTCGCCTGTACAATTTAGAACTGCCAGTTCACGGACAGTTAGTTAGCGAACCAGGTGTTTGCATGATGAAAGCCAATTTTAGACTCAAAGCTACGGATCTAATTATTGTAATTAGGTGTCTAATTATTGTTTGGATGAGATCTATATAATAGACTCATGGGCTGTATTGTAAAGTGTGCTAGAGAGTAAGAGAGCAAAATATTAGCTCCTTTTGTGTGTGAAGAGAGCATGGTGTGTTCTTCCTAGTGCCACAGTGCCAAGTGTGGGTGCTGGTTTGGAGAATCAGAGGGGTTTTTCGTGTATGTATGATCTTGGTTAGCAGGTGTGCATGGCTATTTTAGGAGATCTGCATGGTAAGTAAGATCGTTGATCTACAGGTGTATGTGGGTGCGAGATCCAAGTTTGCAGGTGTGCAGAACTAGATTGATTTGCAGGTGTGCAAGATCAGGAAGGACAAAAACACAATAGAGAGTAGAATTAGGTGGAATCTACTTGGAGTACGGTGTGTACTTGGTCTAGAGCAAAGAGGAAGGCAAGGCAGTTCCTTCCATAAGTAAGATCATTTGAGGTGCAGGTTGTTACAGGTTCAGGGGAGATCTACTTGGAGTGCGTGGAGCACTAGTGTACTGGCAGTAGTGGATACTGACTGGTTGGAGGTGAACACCAACACTGTATTTGAGTTGTGTGTTGGGACCGTAAGAGAGAGAGCTTCGAGGAGAGAATTACTATTCACTTGAGGTGTGGGAAGCCTCTGAGAGGTGGTGAAGAAGAAGTGGCATCTTTTTTATTATATTCTTTTCTGTATGAGTATTAATACAAGTTGTGTATTGTCTCTCATATTCTGTGTTGTTTCTGGTTTCTAGTTACTTGTTACTTTTGGTTTAATTCTGTATCTTAAGTTGCTTGTATATGGTAATCAATTGTGTGCTTCCTCGGGTTCCTAATAGTTGGTATCAGTGCTAAGGTTGCAGGGAGCAGGTTTTGTGTTTGGTTATAGGGCACTCTCAGGGGTTTTTGATTGAGTGGGAGTATAACAACGATAGAAGAAAGTAAGCTACAAATGAAGAAACTGAATATCACGAATGGTCACTTACGGTGTTATAGAAAGAAAGAGCAGGTAAATAAAGATTGTTGGTTGGTAGCAAATCAGCATGAAGAAGCAGATGTTGCAGGTGTTGTTGCATAGGATGCTCTGGATAAAGTTGAATCTTGTTTTACAGATTCTGTTGTCTCTTTCCATGCAGCCCCAAGTAGAGGGGTTGGTGAGCCTTGTCAGATTATTGGCAAAGGGGAAGTGTTGCTGAAATTACAGGTGGCCAACACATGGGTGTTGAAGAAGGTCATGCAGGTCCTAGTCTTGGAGATGCGGCTAATTGCTTCAGGAAAGTTGGGTGATGAGAGATGCACAAGAACTCTCACAGCGGATACACTTGAATTAGCTGGTGGTAAGAAAGTAGGTACTCTTTATCTACTTGCTTATATTATTGATTCTTCTTCTATTGTGGAGACGTGGCTTTGTAGGCTTGGTCACATGAGTAAGAAGGAGATGCATGTTCTTAAATAGAAGACAGATGTGTTTGATAGACTTAAGAACTAGAAAGCCTTGGTGTTCTTGGAGGAGATGACGGACAGAGTTCAGTGGATGGGTCTAGATACATCTGAGCAGGGCAGTTTGGACATGGGTTTTGATTCAAAGGAGCTCGTGGGTAAAAAGTCATCACTCACAGGGAAACACAGGTACCAGCATCAGTCAGGAGAAACCGACGTCAAACAGACAGGTGCTAATGTCGGTCATGTGCAGACCGAAGCTGGTGATGTCGGGCAGGGTAAGACTGACGTCGGTCAGGAGGACTGACATCGACAATAGGTAAGATCGATGTTGGTCATGAGGACCGATGTCGGCAATAGGGACACCGACGTCGATAGAGTTGGTAGTCAGGACAGGCGCATGGAAACTGACGTCGGTCGGATGTAGACTGTGTAGTGACTGAGGTCGGTCACTGTAACAGATTTTGGGCAAATAGCAAGTTGTCAAGGAGTCTCAAACGCCCATATGGAGGACTGAAGGTGGTAAGTAAGCCTTAAATTTGTTGTTCCTCTTCTTTATACTAGTTGTTGACTGTAGAGCAGGAAGGATCCAGGAAACAGTGAGAACATGGCATGAACAAGATGCAGGACCAAGCGAGAGATTTGGTAGGGTTGCCAATCGGTATGTAAGCACAGAGATGAATGGATACCTTAGTTAAAGAATAGAGAGAACGGACACGTGAGATGGAAGACCAGGTCATATGGTCTTGAGGAAGTTGCAAGACAGTGGTACAGGTTTTGACAGGTGGAGGACAAAGCAGGGCTTTAGTCAATGTCAGTGTAACCATTATGTTTGTCTTACCAGGTGGATGATGAGTCGCGACATTATCCTGTTGCTATATGTGGGTGATATGTTTGCTAGCAGGTTCAAACATATAGGGTTTTACTGAGCTAAGGGTAAGCTTAGTTCAGTGTCATGTCATGAGGAATTTGGAGCAGTGAAATTCTTTGGCATGAGAGACATGGAAGATCACAGGTTGACTTTGTCTCTAGTGGAAGCTAATGTGAATCAGGTGTTGGTAAGGTTCAGGATGCAAAACTAGAGCACACTAAGGGCTGGACAGTTCAGTGTCTGAAATCACATGAGGTCTGGTATAGACCTAAGTTTTCCCAAGCAGTGGGAGCTGTCAGAGAGTTAGGAGCCAATTCGAGGAAGTGGGTTCTTAGGTATTTGAGAGGGACCAGCAACAGGTATGCATGCTATGTAGGGTCAGGACTTCACTACATGGGTTTGAAGGTTTGGATGTGGCAGGGTACTCAGATGACAGGAGGTGCACCATAGGTTGTGTGGTGGGTGGTCTTTAGGGTTGAGCTTGAAGAGGGAAACAAGCCAGGAAATAGATTAGATGGGGTACAAGTATAGGTACAGTGTAGCTATTTATCTCTAAGTGGGAGACTGTTAGGTTGTGGAGCTAAAAGCTTCATTGATGCAGACATGAAGGAGGTCATTGGGAGAGGTTGCTGAGTGTAACAGACACTGGCATCGATCAGGCCAACTGATGTCGGTAGGATTATATAGGAAGAGCAACCAACGTCGGTCAGGGATATGCCGGCGTTGGCACCTCCAGGCAGACAGGGACCGATGTCGATTGCCTGTGCGGTTTAGAACTACCAGTTCACAGATAGTTAGTTAACGAACTGGGTGTTTGCATGATGAGAGCCAATTTTAGACTCAAAGCTGTGGATCTAATTATTGTAATTAAGTGTCTAATTATTGTTTGGATGATATCTATATAATATACTCATGGGCTGTATTGTAAAGTGTGCTAGAGTGTAAGAGAGAAAAATATTAGCTCCTTCTGTGTGTGAAGAGAGCATGGTGTGTTCTTCCTAGTACCACAGTGCCAAGTGTGGGTGCTAGTTTGGAGAATCAGAGGAGTTCTTTATGTATGTATGATCTTGGTCAGCAGGTGTGCATGGCTACTTTAGGAGATCTGCATGGTAAGTAAGATCATTGATCTACAGGTGTATGTGGGTGTGAGATCCAGGTTTGCAGGTGTGCAGAACCAAATTGATTTGTAGGTGTGCAAGATCATGGAGGACAACAACACAATAGGGAGCAGAATCAAGTGGAATCTACTTGGAGTACAGTGTGTACTCAGTCTAGAGCAAAGAGGAAGGCAAGGCAGTTCCTTCCATAAGTAAGATCATTTGAGGTGCAGGTTGTTGCAGGTTTAGGAGAGATCTACTTGGAGTGCGTGGAGCACTAGTGTACTGGTGGTAGTGGATACTGACTGGTTGGAGGTGAACACCAACTTTGTATTTGAGTTGTGTGTTGGGACCGTAAGAGAGAGAGCTTTGAGGAGAGAATTACTATTCACTTGAGGTGTGGGAAGCCTCTGAGAGGTGGTGAAGAAGAAGTGGCATCTTATTTATTGTATTCTTTTCTGTATGAGTATTAATACAAGTTGTATATTGTCTCTCATATTCTGTGTTGTTTCTGGTTTCTAGTTACTTGTTACTTCTGGTTTAATTCTGCATCTTAAGTTGCTTGTATATGGTAATCAATTGTGTGCTTCCTCGGGTTCCTAATAGTTTGCATATAGAAGGATGCCTTTTGGCTTGATAAATGCTGGCGCTACCTTCCAAAGAGAAATGGACCTTGCATTCAAAGATGAGATGGGTAAGTTCATCATAGTTTATCTTGATGACTTGATTGTCTTCTCTAAGCATCACCTAGATCAAGTGCACCACTTGCAACAAGTGCTGGAATGATGTCGCCAGAATGGGATCTCCTTAAATCCCAAGAAGTCAATTTTTGGAGTAATAGAGGGGAAACTTCTTGGACACATTGTGTCCAAAGGAGGCATAAAGATTGACTCAGACAGAGTCAAGTCTATCCAAGAACTTACCTTGCCCACAAGTAAGACTGTTGTTCACTCTTTCTTTGGAAAGGTGAATTTCTTATAGAGATTCATCCCCAAGTTTATTGAGAAAACTAGGCACATTGTAGTTATGATGAAGGGAAAGGCCAAATTTAGCTAGAGTGAAGAAGGCAAGTCAACATTTGAGGAGATCAAGACTACCATTGCTCACACCCCATGTATAGTTACGCTTCTGAACACACACTTTCAGCCATTTTGGTTCAACAAAATGAAGAAGGTGTGGAATCTCCCATTTCCTTCATGAGTTGTCCTCTCAAAGCTCATGAGCTGAAGTACTCGAACATGGAGAAGCATGCTTAGGCAGTGGTGAAGGTAGTGAAACATCTTTATTTTTACATCCTCAACTCTTGAGTTTCTACATTGGTTCCTGATACCACAGTCAAATCCATACTGACTCAGCAAGAGTTTGGGACAAAAAGAGGCAATTGGGTTGCTAAGATATAGGAGTTTGATTTGGTCATCAAGCCAACAAAGTTGGTGCATGGGAAGGGGATATGCCAATTAATTGTTGATAACTAGCTAGAAGGAATAGAGCATGAAGAATCAGAGGCGGAAGATACACCAATAGTCCTTTTTGTCTTCACCACAAATGAGTGGTATTCAGGCATTGCTCATTTCCTTACTTATGGTGAGTGTCCTGTACACCTATCTTTTAAAAAAAAAGAGAACCATCAAGCTAAAAGCCACTAATTTTGTCCTTTGGGACAACGGCCTATACAAGAGGAGCCTTGATGGAATGTTCCTTCGCTGTATAGACAAGAAGAAACAAAGCTAACTTCTAAAGTCCTTCCATAATTCAGCCTATGGAGGACATTTTTCTACTCCTGTGACTACTCATAAGATATTGCGAACCAGGTACTATTGGCCAACTCTCTTTCAAGATGCATATAAGTGGGTGAGGAGGTGTGAACTGTGTCAGTAGTTTATTGGAAAGCCCAAGTTAGCTGCCCTGCCCTTCAAACCAGTGATCATAGAGGAGCCGTTCTAGCAATGGAAAATTGACTTCATTGGAGTTGTAAACCCATCTTCAAGTGCTAGACATGATTATATCCTTACAACAATAGACTATTTCACCAAATGGGTGGAATCTGTTCCAACCAAACATGTTACTTTCGAATTAGTATGCAATTTCCTCAAAGAGAACATCATATCCAGGTTTGGGGTCCCAGCCAAGATTGTCACTGACAATGTAGCTTGTTTCACTTCCTAAGAGATTACTCAATTCTATTTCCACTACGGAATTACGCTCTCCCACTCTTCTAATTACTTTCCATAAGAGAATGGATAGGTCAAATCAAGCAATAAAAACCTGGTGGCTATCATCAAGAAGTTGGTGGATGACAACCAAAGGACATAGCATAAAGCATTAGTTGATGCTCTATGGGTAGACAAAATTATTCCAAAGAAGGCAATTGGTATGTCTCCTTTCCAACTTCTTTATGGACTCAATGTTGAAATACCAATCACCCTAGAATTGCCAGCGTTGAAATTGGCTAAGGAAATTGAAGATCAAATGTATGAAAGATCACTTGATAAGAGGATCATGTGCTTGACTAAGCTAGAAGAGTAGAGAATTGTAGTGGTGGATCAAATTGCCACCCATCAAGGTTTGGTGAAGAAGCTCTTCAACCAGAAAGTAAAGAATCGTGATTTCTGGATTGGAGATCAAGGCCTGCTGTGGGACAAAAGAAGAGAACCAAAAGGGATGCATGAAAAGTTTGATTCCCTATGGAGGGGCCCTTTTTACATTCATCATCTCAATGATGAAAATAGTTTCGTATTGAAGTATCAAGATGGCACTCTCTTTTCTCTGCCTCACAATGGGCAACATCTGAAGCACTTCAACTCTTGAAGTATCAAATGAGTTCCCTTGTACGTATGTATATTTGTATAGTCTTTTATTTCTATTTTGTTCTTTTTGTTTTTATTTTCATTTTTGGAGCCTTTATTTTTGGGTAGCATGAAACCATAGCCCAATGGCATGCTTCAAGGTACTAGAGATTTTGGTTTTTACTCCCCTCAGCTGTGTTTCAAGTTTTCATCTGACGGAAGTTCCCCAACTAGAACCAGCTGTTGTCCCCAAAAATAACTTTCTCATTTTTGGGACAACATGTGAGCTATTTTGGTCCTGCATAACCAAAAATAATCTCTTCCCTTCTTGAAATTTGTTTTGAGCTTTCAAATTCCTCATTTTTCAAGCTTTTTCAGTAAAAAGGATTAGCAGGTTCAGCAATTTCAAAGGCTTCTATAGGTGAGTTTAATCAAAAGAACCAGTTTCCAATTCTTGGTCACCTTTAGGATTGGGTCAGTGCCTTTTTTCAATTGTAAAAGGGCACATCGGCAAGCATCAAAGCAAAGATGGAACCATTGAACCATTGAACCTTGAACCATTTTGGTTCAATGGGTTTAATGGGTTCAAAGGTTCAACGCCATCAACAAGAGCTAAGTACATTTACCAAAGTTTCATAAGTTTAACGAGTTCATGGGTTCAAAGGTTCAAAGGTTGTCTCAGTTGTGGACAAGAAGTGCGTGCAAAAGAAAGAGTCAGGCAGATGCTGCCAAGTGTTGTCAGCTAGACCCCATTACACTTTATTTCTAAGAATTGGCAGATGATGCCACATGTCTCTTTTGAAGCTCATTAGAAGCCTCCAAGTGTCAAATATCTAATGTCCTTTCCCATAGCTTCACTATTTCAAACAAAGACCATGGTGGGCCCGGGGCGCGTGACTAAATGAAGTGGAAGCTGCCACATCTCTACATCCGTGTGACTGCCAAATGTATCTCAACCGTGCCACGTGTCCTATGTAGATATCGATGGAGGCCAACAAGTGTCATCATCCGAAAGAACTCGAGTAAGCCCCAAGCATTTCTATGATGCTACAAAAGCTCGATAGTGAAAAGCATTGGGTGTTGATGACGGAGGGTTTCAACATAATGCAGCAGAAGACTCCACGTGTCCTTGGCAAGAATCAATGGAATGTGCCATGTGTCAAAGAGGGACGCCCTTATGGGAGGCACAGGCCAAGGAAAGGAATTTCTTTAGACAAAATGTCTGAAGAAATTTATTCAAACTTTTTGTCTGAAGAAAATGAAGGAAATACATGGGACAACTCCCTGCTGAAGATGAAATCCTGAAGGCCATCAGGAGGATCCTAAAGGAGAGAGACCCTTGTGGAGGGACACTTGACACATAAAATGGACCCTGTTTAAGATCTTGAAGGGCAAGTGTTAGGTTGTGGAGCTAAAATCTTCACTGATGCAGACATGGAGGAGGTTGCAGAGGAGTTCCAGAGTGTCACAGACACCGGCGTTGGTCTGACCAACTGACATCGGCATGATTAGATAGGAATGCAACCGACGTTGGTCAGAGATCGGCCGGTGTCGGCGACCCCCACGCAAATAGGGACCGATGTCGGTCGCCTGTGTGGTTCGACTGTGAGTTTATTATGGGCAGTTAGCTAACGAACCAAGTGTTTGCATGATAAGAGCTATTTTTAGACTGAGAGCTGCGGATCTAATTATTGTAATTAGATGTCTAATTATTGTTTGGATGAGATCTATATAATAGACTCATGGTTGTATTGGAAAGGTGTTCTAGTTTGAGTTGAGAAAAGTTAGCTCCTTCTGTGTGTGAGGTGAGCAAGGGTGTTCCTCCTAGTTCCACAGCAGTACCAAGGTGGGTGTTGGTTTTGGAGAGTCAACAAGATTCTTCAGGGGTGTAGGATCTTGGTCAGCAGGGGTGCATGGCCTATATAGGAGATCTACATGGTAAGTAAGATCGTTGATCTATAGGTGTATGTGTGTGCAAGGTCAAGGTTCACAGGTGTGCAGAACCAGGTTGATTTTCAGGTGTGCAAGATCAGATAAGACAGTAACACAATAGGGAGCAGAATCAGGCAGGATCTACTTGGAGTACAGGTGTGTACTCGGATAGAGCAAAGAGGAAGGCAAGGGAGTTCCTTCCATAAGTATGGTCTGTTGAATTGTAGGTTGTTTTAGGTTCATGGGAGATATACTTGAAGTACTTTGAGTACTTGTGGTGTGCGTGGAGCACTTGTGGTGTGCGTGGAGCACTTGTGGTGTGCGTGGAGCACGGGAGGTGAACACCAACTCTGTGTTTGAGTTGTGTGTTGGGACCTGAGAGAGAGAGCTTTGAGGATAGAATTACTGTTCACTTGAGGTGTGGGAAGCCTCTGAAGAGGTGGTGGAGAAGAAGTGGCATATTTTTTATTGTATTCTTTTCTGTATAAGTATTAATAAAAGTTGCGTATTGTCTCTCATATCATGTGTTATTCTGAATTCTAGTTACTTGTGATTCTGGTTAATTTATGCATATTAAGTTGCTTGGTTTGGTAATCAACTGTATGCTTCCGGTGTTTCATGTATCCTGACAAGTGGTATCAGAGCAAGGTTGTTGGCTCATAGCTTGATACCACTGACAAGTGGTATCAGAGCCAAGGTTGCAGGGAGCAGGTTTTGTGTTTGGTTACAGGTCACTCCCAGGGGTTTCTGATCGAGTGGGATTAGAGCAATGGCAGATGAAAGTAAGCTAAGAATGGAGGAGTTGAAAAGCACAGATGGTCACTTACGGTCCCATGGAAAGAAAGAGTAGGTAAAAGATTATTGTTGGTTGGTAGCAGATCAACATGAAGGAACTGAAGAAGCAGATGTTGCAGGTTATGTGGCACAGGATGCTCTGGGAGGTTTCTTGGATAAAGTTGAATCTTGGTTAAAAGATTCGGTTGCCTCTTTCCATGCAACCCCAGGGAGAGGAGCTGGTGAGCCTTGCCAAAGAATTGGCAAAGGGGAAGTGAAGTTGAAATTGCAGGCGGCCAACACACAGGTGTTGATGAAGGTCATGCAGGTCCCAGGTTTGGAGATATGGCTAATTTCTTCAGAAAGATTGGGTGATGAGAGATGCACAAGAACTCTCACAGCGGATGCACTTGAATTAGCTGGTGGTAAGAAAATAGGTACTCTTTATCTACTTGTTTATATTACTAATTCTTCTTCTGTTGTAGAGACATGGCTTCGTAGGCTTGGTCACATGAGTAGGAAGGAGATGCATGTTCTTAAGCAGAAGATAGATATATTTGACAGGCTTAAGAACTGGAAAGCCTTGGTGTACTTGGAGGAGATGGCAGATAGAAACTAGTGGATGGTGCTAGATACTTCTGAGCAGGGCAGTTTGGACATGGGTATTGATTCAAAGGAGCTCGCAGGTAAAAAGTCATCACTCACAGGTGAACACAGGTACCGGCGTTGGTCAGGAGAAATCGGTGTCGAACAAATAGGTGCCGATGTCGGTCATGTGCAGACTGAAGCTGGTGATGTCAGGCAGGGTAAGACTGACGTCGATCAGGAGAACTGACGTCGGTAGTAGGTAAGACCGATGTCGGTCAGGAGGATCGACATCGGCAACAGAGACACCGACGTCAACAGGGTCGGTAGTCAGGGACAGACGCATGGGACTGACGTCGGTCGGATGCAGACTGTGGAGTGACCGAGGTCGGTCACTGTAACAAATTTTGGGTGGACAGCACGCTGTCAAGGAGTCTCAAACACCCATACAGAGGACTGAAGACGTAAGTAGGCCCTCAAATTTGTTGTTCCTCTTCTTTATACTCATTGCTGATTGTAGAGTAGGAAGGATCCAGGAAACAGGTGGGAGCATGACAGGGATATGATGCAGAACCAAATGGGAGTTTTGGTAGGGTTGCCAGCCAGTGAAAAAACACAGAGACGAATGGATACCTTAGTTGAAGAATAGAGAGAATGGATACGTGAGACGGAAGACCAAGTATGTGGTCTTGAGGAGCTTCAGGATAATGGTATAGGTTTTGACAGGTGGAGGACGAAGCATGGCTTCATTCAGTGTCAAGGTAACTACTATGGTTTTTCTTACCAGGTGGATGATGATTGCAACATCATTCTGTTGCTGTATGTGGATGGTACGCTAGCTAGCAGGTTTGTACATACAGGGTTTTGCTGAGCTAAGGGTAAGATTAGTTTAGTGGCATGTCATGGGGAGTTTGGAGCAGCGAAATTCTTTGACATGGGAGACATGGAGATCACAGGTTGATTTTGTCTCTAGTGGGAGCTGATGTGAATTAGGTGTTGGCGAGGTTCAAGATGCAGAGCCGAAGCACACTAAGGGCTGGACAGGTACAGTGTCTAAAATCACATGAGGTTTGGTATAGACCTGAGTATTCCCATGCAGTGGGAGCTGTCAGAGAGTTAGGAGCCAATTCGGGGAAGTGAGTTCTCAGGTATTTGAGAGGGACTAGCAGCAGGGATTCATGCTATGTAGGGTTAGGACTTCACTACATGTGTTTGTAGGTTCAGATGTGGCAGGGTACTCGAATGACAGGAGGTACACCACGGGATGTGTGGTGGGTTGTCTTCAGGGTTGATCTTGAAGAGGGTTACAAACCACAAAATAGATTAGATGGGGTACAAGTACAGGTATAGTGCAGCTATTTATCTCCAAGTGGGAGATTTTTAGGTTGTGGAGCTAAAAGCTTCACTAATGCAGACATGGAGGAGGTTGCAGAGGAGTTGCGAAGTGTCACAGACACTGGCATTGGTATGGCCAACTGACATTGGTCAGAGATCAGCTGGCATCGGTGACCCCTAGGCAGACAGGGACCAACGTCGGTCGCCTGTGTGGTTCGACTGCGAGTTTATTACGGGCAGTTAGCTAACGAACCAAGTGTTTGCATGATAAGAGCTATTTTTAGACTGAGAGCTGTGGATCTAATTATTGTAATTAGATGTCTAATTATTGTTTGGATGAGATCTATATAATAGACTCATGGTTGTATTGGAAAGGTGTTCTAGTTTGAGTTGAGCAAAGTTAGCTCCTTCTGTGTGTGAGGTGAGCAAGGGTGTTCCTCCTAGTTCCACAGCAGTACCAAGGTGAGTGATGGTTTTGGAGAGTCAGCAAGATTCTTCAGGGGTGTAGGATCTTGGTCAGTAGGGGTGCATGGCCTATATAGGAGATCTACATGGTAAGTAAGATCGTTGATCTGCAGGTGTATGTGTGTGCAAGGTCAAGGTTCATAGGTGTGCAGAACCAAGTTGATTTTTAGGTGTGCACGATTAGATAGGACAGCAACACAATAGGGAGCAGAATCAGGCAGGATCTACTTGGAGTACAGGTGTGTACTCGAATAGAGCAAAGAGGAAGGCAAGGGAGTTCCTTCCATAAGTATGGTCTGTTGAATTGCAGGTTGTTGTAGGTTCATGGGAGATCTACTTGAATTAATTTGAGTACTTGTGGAGTGCGTGGAGCACTTGTGGTGTGCGTGGAGCACGGGAGGTGAACACCAACTCTGTGTTTGAGTTGTGTGTTGGGACCTGAGAGAGAGAGCTTTGAGGAGAGAATTACTGTTCACTTGAGGTGTGGGAAGCCTCTGAAGAGGTGGTGGAGAAGAAGTGGCATCTTCTTTATTGTATTCTTTTCTGTATAAGTATTAATACAAGTTGTGTATTGTCTCTCATATCATGTGTTATTCTGAATTCTAGTTACTTGTGATTCTGGTTAATTTCTGCATATTAAGTTGCTTGGTTTGGTAATCAACTATATGCTTCCGGTGTTTCATGTATCCTGACAGCAAGTTCCCTTCAATAAGGGTCGAGCCTCAAAGTGAAGTGGAAGCTACCAAGTGTCACATGCTGAGACACAGTTTCAAATGAAGCTTCAAAGAGTGGACCGTGCCATGTGTCCCATCCCAGTGCAGTAGAAGTTACCATGTGTCTACATCTGAACCTTCGACCCCTAACAATTTTCAAAGCCTATTATAATGGGCTTATTTCAAAGCTGAGGATGCCACCACGTGTCCTCACCCACGTCACAATGGGGAGCAGCCATAACAAGCGAGGAAGACACAACAGAGTTGCTAAGTAGAATGATGGGCCCATAAAGTCAAAATTGGGATGATTGGCTAGCCGTTAACCTTCAAAGGAAGAGGAACCTGTGAACTTCAAATTCATTGCATAGAAGTGTTTATCGATCCCTGCAGGCTTGAAACATGGACCCGATGCATTCAAAGACCCTAAGGCTAGAACCAAGAGAAGGAAGAGACAAAGAGGGAAACTCAGTGGGAGTTAATTTTAATAAGTGAAACAGTTTGTCAGGTAGATATTTGGGGCTTGTAAACATTGAAAGCACAGCCTATTTGTCCCCTTTGAATTAAAGGTAGAATAGACATTTGTGTGGCTAGCAGGTGATGGAATGAATGATTCAGGCCTGGGAGTGAACAAAAGAGATGAACCAACACGCCAAAGTTAAGGCAGCCGCCTTGCTTTAGCATGGCTCTCCCTAACAAAATCAAAAATGCATCCAAGGAATTAATTGCGTAGCATGGGTTGCTCCATGGGACAAAGTGACAAGTCTCTTCTGACCTCTATATAATGTAAACTCTTTCATTGTCACATGGAGATCTTCCCCTTATAGAAGCAAAACTCTACCCAAATTGAAAGGCATTACTGAGACTTTGAGCTCAGATTGTTGTTCATATTTATTTGATTGAATGAGAAAGCAAGTTACTTGTAGACTTTGTGTTATTTTAGCTTGTGCTAATTCAAGAAATTATTCTTATGTATATTTCCTAAAAGCATTCTTGTTCATTTGAATTAACAAGTAGAGCTAGTGGAAGTGATAAGAAAGGTGTCCTGAAGCAAGCAACTTTCAGACTTTATGTTGTCATAGTTGTCTTTAGTGTGTGTTTTTATTTCTATTTCTATGTAAAAGACCTTGGGATGACTTTGTGCCCTCATTGTCTTTCGTATCTCACTCTAGGGAAGTCAAGGTGGAGACTTTATGCTACATCTTAGATTGTTGGTTACTCTGCGCCCTTGGTTACCAGAAAGAGTCCCACTATTTGCAAGAAAAAGCATTTCTGAAAGAAGAGAAGTGCCTTCTATTGCCTCACCAGGATTTCTACTATCTAGGAAGGGATCTGGCTCTTGGCTAAATGTTACTTCTAAAAGAAGAGAAGTACCTTCACCAATCACCCAGGATTTCTCCTCTGTTTGTTAGCATCATCTCTGAAAAAAGAGAGATGGATGGTTTATCCCACCCCTGTGTCTTACTTTTTGCTTATATATATATATATATATATAGCCTCTATATATTTAATAGGGAACCTCCCCTTGATGAGAGGAGAGATTTGTCCCCTATTGATGTAGTAAAACTGCATACTTGGATGACCAATCTCCCTATGCTGTGGTGATAGGAACTATTTTGCTCACCAATTAGCTGGTCAAAAAATATTCACCCAGCATATATGATGTATAGGGTCTCCTAGTTAGGCTTTTGATAAATAAATCCTTTTTTATGATCTGAGCCAGTTCATGTAGGGTGATATTGGCCTTGATATTTTTCATGTCCTCAACAATATTATACCTAGCGTTGCTTTGTGGTTCTCCACTCTACAACTGTTCATCCCTCTTGGGGGAAGTAAATTATTATTAGCCCAATAATCTAAATGAGTAGTAGAATTATTATTTATATATGTTGAATTATTAATAGGTTAATTTCTCCTCAGATTATAATTGTTATTCTAGAATAGTTGGAATGCAAGGATCTCATCTATGTTATCCTCTAGTTCAATTTCATCCTCTACTAGGAATGGGAGATTATAGGTATCAAAGATCATTATTCTACTAGAATTTTTTGGATCAATGGAGTAAGATGGTTCTATATAATTAAAAAGACCTTCCTTCTTGTTCAAATCCTTCTTAAATATCTCAAACACAGTGAAATACGCTATATAATCTAGCTCACCATGTTGCATTGTGTTATAAACTTGGTAATATTTAGGAAGGGGTGCTTCCATGATATTTATTTCCAGTGCCTCGTTAGGTATCTATTGTTATAAGTTGTTTCTAAGCCTATTTTACCTTTGGAATCCAAAGCTCTTATTGGTATTATGTCCTCTAGTATTACCCATGTATTTATGCATGTTGAGAAACTCATTGCTTAATTTTTACACCATCCTTTGAATCAATTCTAATTACATTTTATGGAATCAAAATTAGTACCCTATGTAGTAACAATATTGACAGGTATCAGGGACTAGTTCTAGTTTTGTTGGTTAAGCACATAATTATTTAAAAAACTAAGGTGTTGATTGGGTGGAATGTGGGTTAAAGGCACATGAGAGTACCACTGGTTTTGGTTTTGGGCCATAATATTTTGATTTGTATTTGGGATTGAGCTAAAGGCCATAAAAATAGGACCAAGACTAAGTGGGTCTACAAATTACATCTAGGGGTTCAATTGTTTATCTATATAAATAGCTTCAACATAAGCCCAAGGCAATGTATCAACACCAACAACTCTATGTAGGGAAATAATAGTCACATGGTCTAAGGCATTATTTTACATTTTGAGGGCCAAAGTCTCATTTGATTTTTAGGCAATTTTAAGTTGGGTATAAATATTTTGAACCTAGCATTCAAGGCTTATATTGGATCATTGGGTTCCCTCCTCATGCTTGTAAAGTGTTGATAAAAAACACTTACACTAGTGACTTGGCTAAACTGTGCCAAGAAGGTGATTTAACATTGATCCTAAGATGTCAGTGATCCTTCTGGGATATTGATAAACCAATCATAGGCCACATCTTATAATGTGAAGGGAAACATTACACATGCCACATCTTTGTGGGTTACATTCAATATTCCCATGGTAGTCTTGAAGGACTTTATGTGTTCTTCAACAGTCTTATTCCCTAAGGGAGAAAAGGGAAAAAGTTACTTTTTAGGCTTTCTTTTTAAATCATGTAGGACCCAAATAATGTTGATAGCAAAACAGGCTAGCCAGGTTAGAGATAGGGACATCAAGAATAATGGAAGATGGGGTTGTTTACTTGGAGAGAATGATTGAGTGTAAGGTCTTTTCCTAACTCCCTTATCTGACCTAACTTTCCTATAATTTCCAAAGGCAGATATAGTAAGTTAGTTTCTGAGGTAGACTTGTTTATATTTTGAGTGCTTTTAATGCAATACAAGTGGTTTATTTTCAAATAAATAGAGGTAGAGGTTCAATTACCTCCTTTTAACACTAGATTAGGTTGTCGTTAATGTTTTTTTATGCACACCCCAAAATCCTTTACAAGGTAGGCTCTAACATTTCAATATATATGAATGAAATTCACTCCAAGGCACGAATTGTCAGGTATTTAGTTTTATAAATAACTTGTTAGTGGAATACCAATAAGTAAAGTAGTTTGTTTAAA